>JANVFT010000006.1:0-714548 GCA_028011325.1 Lentinula lateritia
TTGTCAATATCTTCACTACTGCCCCGGCAGTGATCACTTTTACATACCAACTTCGACTTTGCAATTTCGAAGTTTTGGTAACTTGTTGTCAGATGATCAAGGCAGGTCATGGGACACCTGGCAATCACAGGTGCCGGAGTTCCGAGCAGAGGCCTGTGATTAGCAGCATCAGGAGTGTCATCTGATCCTGTCCTTCTTCCTTCCTTTCCCCCACCATCTTCGGATTTGGGTAGGGTATCTGCACACTCCCCACAGCTCTGATAGCTCTAACATCACCCCACCAGCCTCTCCTACATCTGTACAGACCACAGGCTTCGTTCTAGAGTCTCAGATAACGGAATTTCTGGTATGGCTCCGCCACTATCACTGATCTCTCCACTGTACAGAGCTCACAACACATCCATACAGATCTGACCACATCCACTGCTTCATATCACCTCTAGATTGTCAGATCTTGGATATCAGGGCTCTCAGTGCGCAGATTAGCTCTGATCTTTCATATCTACATAGTACTGACTGTTATCTGAGCAGATCTAGCTTGATCTGTGCTCTTTTCTTGTCACCCTCCCTCCCATCCCTCTATTGTACTTGTAATTTCATTTCACTTCATTCTTACTTTGATATGTACTTGTAGTATGCTACTTACACCTTACCTCACCTGTACCTCAAGTTTTGGCTAAACACACCTCCCTTGAGTGACTAACTAGCATAGGCCAGAATCCAATGATCTTCAGAGTGACTCCATGCTCCTGTTTCTTGTCTTCATAAGGACACAAGATCATGTCCCAGAATATCAGGAGTTGGACTTGTCTCTTAGGGCGGAGTTGATCATGGAACAGTAACAGATTCCTCTTAAAGTCCCAGCCATAGAAGTCATCCATATAGACATGGAGACCAATGATACCAAGCTTCTCAGAGCCAAACCAGCACATAAGAGATGAGAGGCTGCACCAACAGCGGGGTGAAGTCCTGGTTCCAAACACCAAACGTCGGACTATATGATATCTACCATCAACCTCCACAACTTGACACAACTGCCAGAGGGGATGACCAGGAAGGTTGAGGAAAGCTTTAGAGACATCACTTTTGAAGAGAATGAGTTCTTCATTAGGATGCTCTTTCAAGACATCATTAAGTACTTGACCAAAGGTGTGCATATCATCATACTTGACTTTGCCTTCTGCCTTAGGGATGTTATCATTAAGGCCAGAGCCAGTATGGTCCATAACAACTCGAGGTTTTCCTTTCTGCCAGACCACAAACATGGGAGAAACTTTCATCCCAGGTAAAAGTACAAAATCTTCGGGTAGAGCTTGAGACCATCTCCCAGCTGCAACTTCCTGATCTCTATGAGCTCTCAATGCAGCAAAGTCTTGAGGCTCAGAGACATAGTTGTCTAGTTTCTGCTTAGACTCAACTTCCCACTCTGCTTCATAGAAAGGCCAGAAACCCTCTCTCAAGGAGTGCATCACAGATGCTACAAAAGGTTGATTGGGATGGGAAGCAAGGAGATTCTCCAATCTGTCAACATTAAAAGGAGTCTCAACTTTGATGTATGGAGCCATAGCTTGTTGAAGGAGATTGCACTTGTTGAAGTTGAAACACACTGGAGCGCCCTTCAGCTAACCCAAGCAGTATGCCACCCAGCTCAGTACACAGATTGTCAATGCCTTAATACAAGACTAGTAGGTTGGACTACAAGCCTTATAGTTGCTCAGTACTCCAATAAACACTGTAGATATGACAGAAGTCAATATAGAGTGAGGATTGATTTGTATCTTTCAACTATAGTAGGAATACAGGTTTGTTTGGTCTTGTATGTACTCTAAACGCATGAGGCGTGATAATAGGTGTCCACAATTGTGCGCACCTATGAAAACTAACTAACTACAGTAACACTAAAGAAATAGCTAAGTTATGAGTTGTAAAACTAAGAAATGAAGTCTGTAAGTACTTTGTGCAGTAAGTAGGTCACTACAGTGATAACTAGGGGTGATGAGACGTTGTGTAATGTATGTAGAAAGTGTTCTATCACTACAGTATGCTTAACAGTAGGAGGTAGATTGAGAGGGCTGGGCACGACCTTTACCCTTATCAAGGGAGATCTGAGTGGAAGAAGTGGATGGAAGTGTTTGGGACCGCTGTAAGGGCTTATCAGAAGCGATCTGAGCCTTATCAAGGGCGATCTGAGGTGCTGAGGGCGAGATATCATAGCTAGCAAGAGGATCTGGTGATGTGGAGCGCTCTGGAGCCATATAGAGATGATATTGAAGATGTGCTGTGAAGGAGCAAGGGAGAATGACAAGAAAAGAGCACAGATCAAGCTAGATCTGCTCAGATAACAGTCAGTACTATGTAGATATGAAAGATCAGAGCTAATCTGCGCACTGAGAGCCCTGATATCCAAGATCTGACAATCTAGAGGTGATATGAAGCAGTGGATGTGGTCAGATCTGTATGGATGTGTTGTGAGCTCTGTACAGTGGAGAGATCAGTGATAGTGGCGGAGCCATACCAGAAATTCCGTTATCTGAGACTCTAGAACGAAGCCTGTGGTCTGTACAGATGTAGGAGAGGCTGGTGGGGTGATGTTAGAGCTATCAGAGCTGTGGGGAGTGTGCAGATACCCTACCCAAATCCGAAGATGGTGGGGAAAGGAAGGAAGAAGGACAGGATCAGATGACACTCCTGATGCTGCTAATCACAGGCCTCTGCTCGGAACTCCGGCACCTGTGACTGCCAGAAGTGTCCCATGACCTGCCTTGATCATCTGACAACAAGTTACCAAAACTTCGAAATTGCAAAGTCGAAGTTGGTATGTAAAAGTGATCACTGCCGGGGCAGTAGTGAAGATATTGACAAACAAATTTTATAGCGTTGTTCCTGACAATTTTCTGCTGTAGTCCACCAACGCACGCGTGTATATGGCGCGAGGACGACGAGCTATAAATAAAACAAACTCGAAGTCTCAGAATAAAAAGTTGAGCATTCTGATGAAAAAGTGTTCATAGTGTGAGACCTAATCAAGATATGGACAAGGTGATTGTTGGAGGTGATTGGGGCAATGGAAATCGAGATATTAGCAGGTGGTAGTGATGGTAGGACAAGGGGAACATCAGCAATTAGATGTATTCATGTGCACTGTAAAAGTGATGAACACAAGATCTAATTGCTGGGGTGTATCTGTTGTTTGCAGAGGCCTCCAGAAACGCTCCCTACCCTTGGAATCCGCCTTCATGTCGAGTAGACATTGTCAAGGGATCTATCTCACTCTCTTCTGAGTCTATCCAAGGTCTTGTAGCAGACATCACCACATTCCTCTCCTCCCCAAAGTGCCAGGCTGCTCTCAGAGACTGGCAACACCTAGCTGGTTCACTGAACTGGTCCTTGAATGTTCTTCCATGGGCTAGACCTGCATTGACAGAGTTGTACAGGAAAATGAGTGGAAAGACTCTTCAGTTCAGAGCTATTCCTATCAATGGTGAAGTTTTCAGGGATTTGACTTGGTTCTCAGATCTCCTACAGACTGCCATTGGGATCCGATTTGTAGATGCTCAGATATGGCATGACAGTGAAGCAGACTTTGTGGGCTGGACTGATGCAAGTAACATTGGCCTTTCCTATGTCTATGCAGGAAATGGTTTCTGTTATCAGCTTCATCCCACTGAAGGTAGTCAAGTTGTAGACATCTTCTTCAGAGAACTTCTCTCCATCCTCTGTCTGTTTCATCACATTGCTCTCAAGCCATCTCCTCCTCAACATGTCCTCATCTACTCTGACAGTCTGGATTCTGTTCAAGTGCTCAACTCACTTTCCACCAGAGAGTCCTCTCACAACTCCATTCTCCTGGCCATTGCTGCCATTGTTCTCAAGACAGGGATAGATATCAGAGTCCGCCATATTGCTGGTAAATCTAACATCAGAGCTGATTTGTTGTCCCGACTTTTGCTTGATGATTACAAGCTTCAATTCCCCTCAGAACGCGTCCGCTTATTTGAGCCTCCTAGAGAGCTCCTGCCGGCGCGATGGAGAGGGTGCTTTTAGAGGCATTGGGTGGGCAGAGCCGCCGGAATGGCACCTCTGTTCACCCACCTATGGACTTGAACAAATTAGATGATCTTGTCCTGTTTCTCCAATCTCATGCAATTGAACAGTCAACCAAAAACAACTATTCTACTGGTGCTAGGGACTATGTCCGCTTCTGTACCTCTCATAACCTCTCTCTGGACCCTACTCCATCCACTCTATCAAGGTACATTGCCTTTACATCAAGGCACAAAGCTTCTGGTCCCAAATATCTTACTGGTGCAAGGCACTATCTGAAAGATGTCTATCCCCACTTTGATGAATCTCGTTCCCATCCTCTTGTACAAGCTACATGTTGGGATTCAATCCTGACACCCTGATGAGGGGCAAATGCTGATTATACATCTCCATATCATCCAAGGCAGAAGACAGTGTAAGACCTAAAAGTGTTGAGTGGACTGTCAGTGTCACCATATGCATAAGCCTCATTAGTTGAACAAAGGCCGGATAGCTCAGTTGGTTAGAGCATCTGGGATATAACCAGAAGGTCCTGGGTTCAATCCCCAGTTTGGCCACTTTGTTTTCAGTCATGACTTTAACACTACAATCCGTGGTTCCAAGAAGGTCAGAGCTGACCCTGTCAAAAGGAAGCCACCACTGCGCACTTCTCACCTTCAACAGTTCCTTGAACTTAAAACCAAGTCTTACAATCATCTTCTGTTTGCAACCTGTTAAGCATACTGTAGTGATAGAACACTTTCTACATACATTACACAACGTCTCATCACTCCTAGTTATCACTGTAGTGACCTACTTAGTGTACAAAGTACTTACAGACTTCATTTCTTATTTTTACAACTTATAACTTAGCTATTTCTTTAGTGTTACTGTAGTTAGTTAGTTTTCATAGGTGCGCACAATTGTGGACACCCATTATCACGCCTCATGCGTTTAGAGTACATACAAGACCAAACAAACCTGTATTCCTACTACAGTTGAAAGATACAAATCAATCCTCACTCTATATTGACTTCTGTCATATCTACAGTGTTTATTGGAGTACTGAGCAACTATAAGGCTTGTAGTCCAACCTACTAGTCTTGTATTAAGGCATTGACAATCTGTGTACTGAGCTGGGTGGCATACTGCTTGGGTTAGCTGAAGGGCGCTCCAGTGTGTTTCAACTTCAACAAGTGCAATCTCCTTCAACAGGTTATGGGCCCCGTGCTCTAAACTGTGCATTGATCTGTTGTTGTCCTTGTTTGTTCTTTACTTGTGTGCTCCCATCAGTACTCCTACTGTTGTGGTCTTTCCAACTACATCTTGTCTATCTTGACTACTGTTAAACATGTCTTCTACAACCATCTCAACCACTCCATCATTTAAAGTCCTCACCAAGGACAACTACAATGATTGGAAGGGAAACATGAAAGCATCTCTGATGTCTCATGGGTTATGGAGACTAGTCAGTGGAAAGGAGAAACAACCCCCAGCCTCTGAAACAGAGAAACTGGAGAAATGGGAACTTAAAGCTGAAAAGGCTGCTGGCTTGATTTATCTTGCTGTCAGTCCTGCTCAACAAGTTCCAATAAAGGCTCATCAAGAGGATCCTATTCGTATGTGGTCTATCCTGGAGAAGCAACATGTGTCCAAGAAGCCTGGTGCTAGGTTTAATGCCTATAATGCGCTCTTCACCATCACAAAGTCTGCTGATGAATCTCTAATGGATATGGCTGCTAGAGTTGAAGCTGCAATGGCTGATATTCAGAATCTGCGCCCTCCTGTTGCTCCTATTGCTGTCCAGTCAAATGGACTTCCTGCCCTCGGATTCACACTCGATTCCTTGGACTTCGACATGAAGGCGGATTCCAAGGGTAGGGAGCGTTTCTGGAGGCCTCTGCAAACCAACAGATCCCCACCAGCAACTGAATCCTCCATTCAGTACCTTGGAAGTGTACAGGAGGCCTCCTCCTCACTTCTGACAGGTACATGAATATTCAGTTGCTTCCTCACACCAAAACTCTACAGATATTCCTCACTTCTGAAATTGTGTACAGGTTTCTCCACAACCTCACTTTTCAGCTGTGTACAGATTTATCTCTCTCCAGGTTTTACCTCACTTCTGTACAGGGTCTCACCCTCAGATGTGTACAGGTTCCACCTGATTTTTTACAGAAGTGTACAGGCTGTGTTCCTCACCTCTTCAGTTGTGTACAGGTGTTTCCACCTCACTTCTTCAGTTGTGTACAGGCCAGACCTCACTTCTCAACATGTGTACAGGTCACACCTCACTTCTGTTCTCAGATGTGTACAGGTAGCACCTCACATGGGGCCAGTTGGATCAGGTGATGTGTTGATCATGTGTTCTGTTTCAGTCAGGTGCCAGAGTTCTGAGCAGAGGCCTGTGTGAAAAAGGTCAGAATCATGTGATCCCATCAACTCTTCCTTTCTCTCTTACCACCACCATCTCCTGCCACTTTGGTGATTTGGGTGAGAACACTGGCTTTCTTCCACAGCTCTGATAGCTTCAACATCACCCTCCAGATCATCCTTTCATCTGTACAGGCCTAGCCTCAGATTCAAGGACCTATAGCTCTGACAGCTTCAACATCATTTTTCCTTGTCTTTTGTGTATAGATTAGAGGTCTGGGTGCTCAGTGTGTCTATGATATCTTTTATGGGTGCTTTACATGGTTTTCAACTGATGTTTGGGCAGATCTAGGTTGATCTGGTCATTTTTTGGTCATTCTCCTTGCTATTCCATAGCACATCTTCATCTCAACCTTTCCCTGGACCTCCTTCACTCTGATCTTCAGATCCCAGCTCTCTCACTTCCCTGATACCCTCAGAAACCTTGGGAATCTCTTTCCCAAGCTCCTCCATGCCATCCATGCATTATCCAGCCTGATCAGCTGTGATCTAGGACTTCCTGAGGCATATCTCCTTCATCAACACCTTTCTCCTCCTCCTGGTGTCCTCCAACCTCTTATCCAGCCTGATCTGTGATGATCCAGGCCCTACTTAGGCCCCTCCATCTCCTCACTCATCTCAAACACCTTCCTGGCTCTTATCCAGCCTGATCAGCTGTGATCCAGGACTTCCTGAGGTCTCTCTTCCTCATCAACACCTCTATCCTCCTCCTGCTCCACTGTAGCCTCTTATCCAGGCTGATCTGTTGTGATCCAGGACATAATCAGGCCATCTTATCCCTTCCCCTCTCTCAGCCTCCTCCATGTGCCTTATCCAACCTGATCAGTTGAGATTTAGGACTTCCTGAGGCTCCTTTCACTCATCAAATCCTCCATCTTCCTCTGGGTGTCTTGTAGCACCTTACCCAGGACCTACCTAGGCCACCTCATCACTGCCTTTATCTCTAGGCTTCTTCCTGTCTCTCAATCAGCCTGATCACCTGTGATTTGAGACTTCTTTAGGCCTGTTTACCTCTTTAGGATCACTATTTTTCACTGGTTATCCTCTATCATCTCATCCAGGCTGATCCCTCATGATCTAGGAGCTATCTGGGTCACTTTACTTTGTTATTTACTCAAGTTTCCCTTGCTCTACATCCTGTCTGCCCTTATCCAGCCTAATCAGCTGAGATTCCTGATTTATCTTATCAGCACCTTCAGCTTCCTCTTGCTCTCTCTCAACTCCTTGTCTAGGGTGACTTGCTATGATTCAAGAGCCATTTTAGCCATTTAGGCCACTTTCTGCCTTATTGCCTTGGAGAGACTTTGAAGAGACTTCTGCCAATAATCTCTCTGAACCTTCTTTGGCTTCCCTGTTGCCCATCTCATCCAGGCTGACTTCTCCTGATTATCTTCTGCACTTCTTGGCTATCCTCCAGCCTTGGATTTAGGCTTATTCCTGCTATATGGGCTTCTATCTAGCCTGATTTACCTGGTATTTGGGTCTCTGCAGGTCAATCTTACAAGCATCCATAATTGAGAGTTGAACAAGTCAATCACTTATTCCATTTTATTTGGGCATGATTCAGCCTAATCAGTCTGTAGGGTTGAGACTGCAGCATTTGTGAATTCAGGAGATGTTTCTGTGTCTTATCCAGCTTATTCAGCTAGGACTCAGAATTTCCTCAGATTTACCCACCATGCTTGTCTAATTCCTCATTACCCTCAGTCTCCTTGGCTCTCCACTACTTTCATATCCAAGCTGCTCTATGTTGAGTCAGGATATATCCAGGGCTATCTGTTTGTATCCTTCTCTCTCAGCCTTCTCCTTGGCTTCCTGCTGCTATCCTTCAACTCCTCTGTCAAGTTGATTATCCATAATTCAGCTCCTGATATATTCAACCATTGGCTTCCCAGCTGATTTCAGGATGGTATCCTCATCTTGTTCACCTTCCTCAGGAGTCTTTTGAAGAGCTTTTTCTGCTCAACTTGGATCTCCTTCAACATTTTAGCACCAGAAATCCTTCACTTCAGCTCATTGTCTACATGGCCCCAGTGAAACTCAAACTTCTACTGCAGATTTTCTCAAGTTCATTTCTCTCACCAATGGTGGTCTGGAACCTTGAACTTTCACTTGTCAGTGATTGTTTAGTCCTCTACACTCTCTTCAGATATTGGATTCAATCCATTTCCTGAAGCACTTTGTTATCAAAAGGAAGAGTTACTGCCCATATTTCACTTTGTCTCAGGACATTGGGCACCAAATCTGAGCTATTTATTTAGCTTCCAATGTTCACTTCAGTGAACTATCTCACCTTAGTCAATCACCTCACTTCAAGTTTGCCTTTTTTGAAGGATTTGGAGTCTTGGATCCACAATCCTCTCCTCATCTACAAACTATCCTTTCCTTGGCCACACAAGTTTACACTTGGGCTTATCCTTCAGGCTATGTTTCTGTACAAGGAGTCAACTACATATTAAACCTTCAACCTCTATCCCTCAGTTTTATACTGCACAGGGATCTCATTTCTTCATCTTATAATGATCAGCAATTGGTTTATATCCTTGCTTCTGGTCAAGGATCTCAACCAATCCTTTGAACTATGAATATTCTGCCATCTTCTGGTTTACATCCTTTAGGACCTGCCCTAAACAAGGATTCCAACCTAGCACTTCTTCTCTCCATTTTGTTCCAGTTTCTCAGCTATCATCCAATATTAGTATAGCTTTAGAGTCAACTTGGAACAAGGACTGCAACCAATCATCTCTATCTTGGTCAGATGCTCTGCATAGTGGTGGATTCACAAAAATTAATCTGCTAAGTTTCATTTCATACTTGTTTCATTTTAAATCACTTACTGCTATAAAATTCAGACTATTTTCTCAATCTCAGCTATTGTTCAAGACATTCCATTCCTGTGAATCCTTCAAGCCTTGCTTGTACAAGGATCCTATTACTGGTTCCTATCTTTTTGGCCCCTATCCTTCAGGCCCTGCCTGTACAAGGATTCCACTCAGCCAGACTCTGGCTTCACTTTCAAATCCTCCATTCAATCTTAGGTTCAGACTCCTGTACAAGGATCCTCACTTGAGAGTTATATTCTTCAGGTCCCACCTGCACAAGAATTCAGCTCTAGGCCTATTTTTGAGGCTATTCATCCAAGGATCTTCACCTTTGGTCTTTACTTGTCAAATCTCCTTTGCACTACTGGTTCTCATCCTTCTGGCTCCAGTTATACAAGGATTTTCACCCTCAGTCTATAACTATCAGGTCTCACCTGTCCATGCCACATCCTTTAGGTTTCACCTATACAAGGATCTTCACTTTTCAGTCTCTATGGTTCACATCATCAAGATTGAGCTCACCTCTCCAAATATTGTTACTATTTGGTGTACAGGTGTACAGCTTTCAGATCTACATCTTTAGCTCCATCCATACAGGGAGTTTTATCTAGTTTTGCCTCAGGATCTATTCCCCAGGTCCCACTTGTGCAAGAATCTATATCTAGCCACACATCCTTTAGGTTCCACAGGTCCCACTTGTGCAAGAATCTATATCTGGCCACACATCCTTTAGGTTCCACCTATGCAAGGATTTTCACTTTAGTTTTCTGGGCTCTGCACCATCTCTCAGATTCAGACCCTAAGGCTCTGCTTATACAGGAATTTTCATCTGACTCACCAAATCTCCAACTTTGGGTCACTTTTGAGTTACATCCTATAGATTATCAAAACAAGGATTCAGCTCAACAATTATCTGGACTTTATCCACTTTTCATCCTTCAGTGTTTCAACACTGCACAGGGATGACAACTCTAGGGTGAATTGGGAATTTTCTGAACAAGTGGTAACACCTCTCTCAAGTTTGAGATTGGTTTAATGCTGACTTTGGAAATATTCCTGAGACACTTGACACTTTATTCCCAGTGGTCTTCTGGATACAGGTCATCCATTTCCCTCTCTAACTCTCTCCAATCAATAATCATATCCATTCATCTCATGCCTCATTCACATTTTTCTCACCACCAGCCACCCCTCAACAACATCTCATAGGTCTTATAGCCCTGCATGATGCATTCAATTTAATGGGGCTTTGGCCCAGTTTATGGCTAAACACTTCTCCATGAGTGCAAATAGGCATAGGTCGACATGAAGGCGGATTCCAAGGGTAGGGAGCGTTTCTGGAGGCCTCTGCAAACCAACAGATCCCCACCAGCAACTGAATCCTCCATTCAGTACCTTGGAAGTGTACAGGAGGCCTCCTCCTCACTTCTGACAGGTACATGAATATTCAGTTGCTTCCTCACACCAAAACTCTACAGATATTCCTCACTTCTGAAATTGTGTACAGGTTTCTCCACAACCTCACTTTTCAGCTGTGTACAGATTTATCTCTCTCCAGGTTTTACCTCACTTCTGTACAGGGTCTCACCCTCAGATGTGTACAGGTTCCACCTGATTTTTTACAGAAGTGTACAGGCTGTGTTCCTCACCTCTTCAGTTGTGTACAGGTGTTTCCACCTCACTTCTTCAGTTGTGTACAGGCCAGACCTCACTTCTCAACATGTGTACAGGTCACACCTCACTTCTGTTCTCAGATGTGTACAGGTAGCACCTCACATGGGGCCAGTTGGATCAGGTGATGTGTTGATCATGTGTTCTGTTTCAGTCAGGTGCCAGAGTTCTGAGCAGAGGCCTGTGTGAAAAAGCTCAGAATCATGTGATCCCATCAACTCTTCCTTTCTCTCTTACCACCACCATCTCCTGCCACTTTGGTGATTTGGGTGAGAACACTGGCTTTCTTCCACAGCTCTGATAGCTTCAACATCACCCTCCAGATCATCCTTTCATCTGTACAGGCCTAGCCTCAGATTCAAGGACCTGCCATAGCTCTGACAGCTTCAACATCATTTTTCCTTGTCTTTTGTGTATAGATTAGAGGTCTGGGTGCTCAGTGTGTCTATGATATCTTTTATGGGTGCTTTACATGGTTTTCAACTGATGTTTGGGCAGATCTAGGTTGATCTGGTCATTTTTTGGTCACCCTCCCTCCTCTCCCATATCACATCTTTACTTGCAACCATTTCACTTTACCCTAACCTTGTTATTTTATTTTTACCTATACTTCTTTTTTTCATTTATGTTGTCTACCCTACCATTCCCTTCCTGTAGGTAGGGCCCTGCATGATGCATTCAATTTAATGGGGCTTTGGCCCAGTTTATGGCTAAACACTTCTCCATGAGTGCAAATAGGCATAGGCCTTCAGCTAACCCAAGCAGTATGCCACCCAGCTCAGTACACAGATTGTCAATGCCTTAATACAGGACTTGTAGGTTGGACTAACAAGCCTTATAGTTGCTCAGTACTCCAATAAACACTGTAGATATGACAGAAGTCAATATAGAGTGTGGATTGATTTGGTTCTTTCAACTATAGTAGGAATACAGGTTTGTTTGGTCTTGTATGTACTCTAAACGCATGAGGCGTGATAATGGGTGTCCACAATTGTGCGCACCTATGAAAACTAACTAACTACAGTAACACTAAAGAAATAGCTAAGTTATAAGTTGTAAAACTAAGAAATGAAGTCTGTAAGTACTTTGTACACTAAGTAGGTCACTACAGTGATAACTAGGAGTGATGAGACGTTGTGTAATGTATGTAGAAAGTGTTCTATCACTACAGTATGCTTAACAAGATCTACTCAGATAACAGTCAGTACTATGTAGATATGAAAGATCAGAGCTAATCTGCGCACTGAGAGCCCTGATATCCAAGATCTGACAATCTAGAGGTGATATGAAGCAGTGGATGTGGTCAGATCTGTATGGATGTGTTGTGAGCTCTGTACAGTGGAGAGATCAGTGATAGTGGCGGAGCCATACCAGAAATTCCGTTATCTGAGACTCTAGAACGAAGCCTGTGGTCTGTACAGATGTAGGAGAGGCTGGTGGGGTGATGTTAGAGCTATCAGAGCTGTGGGGAGTGTGCAGATACCCTACCCAAATCCGAAGATGGTGGGGGAAAGGAAGGAAGAAGGACAGGATCAGATGACACTCCTGATGCTGCTAATCACAGGCCTCTGCTCGGAACTCCGGCACCTGTGACTGCCAGAAGTGTCCCATGACCTGCCTTGATCATCTGACAACAAGTTACCAAAACTTCGGAATTGCAAAGTCGAAGTTGGTATGTAAAAGTGTTCTCTGCCGGAGCAGTAGTAAAGATATTGACAAACAAATTTTATAGTGTTGTTCCTGACAATTTCCTGCTGTAGTCCACCAACGCACGCGTGTATATAGCGCGAAGACGACGAGCTATAAATAAAACAAACTCGAAGTCTCAGAATAAAAAGTTGAGCATTCTGATGAAAAAGTGTTCATAGTGTGAGACCTAATCAAGATATGGACAAGGTGATTGTTGGAGGTGATTGGGGCAATGGAAATCGAGATATTAGCAGGTGGTAGTGATGGTAGGACAAGGGGAACATCAGCAATTAGATGTATTCATGTGCACTGTAAAAGTGATGAACACAAGATCTAATTGCTGGGGTGTATCTGTTGTTTGCAGAGGCCTCCAGAAACGCTCCCTACCCTTGGAATCCGCCTTCATGTCGACCTACTAGTCTTGTATTAAGGCATTGACAATCTGTGTACTGAGCTGGGTGGCATACTGCTTGGGTTAGCTGAAGGGCGCTCCAGTGTGTTTCAACTTCAACAAGTGCAATCTCCTTCAACATGAGCAACTATAAGGCTTGTTAGTCCAACCTACAAGTCCTGTATTAAGGCATTGACAATCTGTGTACTGAGCTGGGTGGCATACTGCTTGGGTTAGCTGAAGGGCGCTCCAGTGTGTTTCAACTTCAACAAGTGCAATCTCCTTCAACAGTTTGCAAGATGAGCTGAGATTTCATCATTCATAGCTTCCTCCCACTTGAATGCTTCTGAACTGTGCATTGCCTCTTTATAATTTCGAGGTTCTAACTGAGTAGATATTCCTGCAAGCTCTGCATCGCCGTAGTAGTCGTCATTAGAATCCTCAGACTCATCATTAGGAGCAGGTACACGAGATGTAGATGGTTTTGTCTTCCACCATTCACCAGGAGGTTTACGATTGCGAGTAGGACGTCGTATAGCAATGGGTTGCTCATCAGATTCATCCTCAGTCACAGGAATATCTGGTCCAGGTGTATGTTCAAGTCGAGGTGGGTTGGGCGGGTTATTGCCTTCATCAACTTCGGAGTCAGAGTCGGATTCAGATTCGTCAATAGGAATTGGTGGAGTGTATAATTCATTGGGGGCACTCGAAGTCACTTTAGGAGGTTGCTGTTTCAGAGTTGGCTCAGGAGGAACATAGTCTTTGCGAAGAGTAGGTTTATCTGGTGATTTGGATGCGTACATGTATCGTTCATCGAAGTCTGCACGTTCACTGATGATAATCTTCTTGGTGACAGGGTTCCAGAACTTCCATCCTTTAACTCCCTCAGGGTACCCAATGAACACACACTTTTCCATATGAGAACCAAGGTGTAGTCTCTTATCCTTCTGAACATGCACATAGGCCATGCATCCCCATACCCGAAAATTCTCCACATTAGGCTTCTTCTTATAGAAAGCTTCGTACGGAGTTTTATCTGGGACAGCTGATGTAGGGCTACGATTTAACACATAAACAAGCGCAGCCAGGCATTCCACCCAGAATGTCTTTGGTAAACCCGATTCTAGTAGCATTGCCGTCAGTAGTTCCGCCAGTGTCCTATTTAGCCTTTCAGCAACTCCATTTTGTTGAGGTCGATTTCTGGCTGTACGTTGTACTTCAATCCCTTCATCTTGCAGGAACTTTTCAAACTCTTTGGATATATACTCTCCACCTTTATCGTGTCTGAGTATCTTGACTTTTAATCCAGTAAGTTTCTCAGCCCAGGCCTTGAACCGCTTGAATGCTGCAAATGCATCACTCTTCTTCTTCATCGGCATGACAGCTCTAAAGCGAGCCTTATCGCAGATAAATGGAATCCAATAGCGGTAGCCTCCGTGTGAGATAATACCAGTGTCATGCACATCCGTAAAGACAAGTTCCAACACTTCAGAAGCGCGGGTCTCAGTACTGGGGAAAGGATTTGCATGCATCTTTCCCCCAAGACAAGGTTCACATACTGGGTCTGGTTTTGCACTAGACTCGAGTTTAAAGCCCTCAACCATGTTATTCTTAGACAGCTTGCTAACATCACCATAGTTGTAGTGAAAGAAGCGTCTATGCCAAAGCTCAAGATTCAGAGGAAGAGTTGTACCACCAATATGCGCATTTTCATCTTCTGTACCATTACTTATTGTAAGACCATTGAGATAACCAACTGATTTGTTATTAACAGAAGCAGTAAATAGGACAGAGCCTTGTAGAGAGAACTCTATGGTATCTTTTAGGATTTGTACAGTAAAACCTTTGTGCTTGGTGAGATATAGTACGGAGAGGAGATTGTTATTAAGTGAAGGAACATGTAAGACTCTAGAAAATAAAACTTGTCTGACTTCTTTGCCATTAACAATAGGAGTGAAAAGAACATCGCCCATTCCTTCTGAATACACAACTGTATGATCTGCGAGACGAATAGGCACTCTGTACGGAGTATAGTTTCGAATCCAGTGTCTGTGTGGAGTCATATGAGAAGTGGCGCCTGTGTCTGTATTCCATTCCATAGTATCAGCAAATGATGAAGCAGAAAGTACATTAGAAAGAGAACTTGCAGTAGTAGTACCCGCACTTTCAATCACCTCAGTATCCTCCTCAGTCACCTTGGCCTTATTGGCTTGAATGCCTTTCTTTTTATTGTGGGGGTTACTGGGACAGTCCTCAGGCCAGTGGACCGCCTTTTTACCACACCACCTACAAAAATCCTTAGGGTCTCCAGTCCTAGGTGGATATTTTGTGTATTTCTTCTTTGAAGAAGATGCAGCCTGTGCAGCTCGATTCACAGACTGCTGCTCAGCGTGCTCTTGATTCTGCTGTTCTGCTAGGAACGCTGCAAGGATTTTCTCTTTGTCAAGATTGTCCTGCATAAGCAAGTTTGATGATAGATGCCGATATTCCTCTGGTAGAGCACGTATAAGAGCCATAGATTGGAGTTCAGAGTCCAAGGAATCGAGTGTGAATCCGGGGACAGGATGTCCATTTGACTGGACAGCAATAGGTGCAACAGGAGGGCGCAGATTCTGAATATCAGCCATTGCAGCTTCAACTCTTGCAGCCATATCCATTAGAGATTCATCAGCAGACTTTGTGATAGTGAAGAGCGCATTATAGGCATTAAACCTAGCACCAGGCTTCTTGGACACATGTTGCTTCTCCAGGATAGACCACATAAGAATAGGATCCTCTTGATGAGCCTTTATTGGAACTTGCTGAGCAGGACTGACAGCAAGATAAATCAAGCCAGCAGCCTTTTCAGCTTTAAGTTCCCATTTCTCCAGTTTCTCTGTTTCAGAGGCTGGAGGTTGTTTCTCCTTTCCACTGACTAGCCTCCATAACCCATGAGACATCAAAGATGCTTTCATGTTTCCCTTCCAATCATTGTAGTTGTCTTTGTTAAGGACTTTAAATGATGGAGTAGTTGAGATGGTTGTAGAAGACATGGGTTAACAGTAGTCAAGATAGACAAGATGTAGTTGGAAAGACCACAACAGTAGGAGTACTGATGGGAGCGCACAAGTAAAGAGCAAACAAGGACAACAACAGATCAATGCACAGTTTAGAGCACGGGGCCCATAACCTGTTGAAGGAGATTGCACTTGTTGAAGTTGAAACACACTGGAGCGCCCTTCAGCTAACCCAAGCAGTATGCCACCCAGCTCAGTACACAGATTGTCAATGCCTTAATACAAGACTTGTAGGTTGGACTAACAAGCCTTATAGTTGCTCAGTACTCCAATAAACACTGTAGATATGACAGAAGTCAATATAGAGTGAGGATTGATTTGTATCTTTCAACTGTAGTAGGAATACAGGTTTTTTTGGTCTTGTATGTACTCTAAACGCATGAGGCGTGATAATGGGTGTCCACAATTGTGCGCACCTATGAAAACTAACTAACTACAGTAACACTAAAGAAATAGCTAAGTTATAAGTTGTAAAACTAAGAAATGAAGTCTGTAAGTACTTTGTACACTAAGTAGGTCACTACAGTGATAACTAGGAGTGATGAGACGTTGTGTAATGTATGTAGAAAGTGTTCTATCACTACAGTATGCTTAACATCGCCCTGTTCAAATTAATACACCTACGAAGGTACCAAGAGACCAGACGAATCAAATTGATAGTCATGGATATACTCCAGCCTATAAAATTAGGAATGAAGTCTCGAGGCCAGGTGTAGAGGAAGATATAGCAAAGAAGATATTCGATGCTAAAGTTGATTTGAGTACAGAAGAATTAGCAGCTTTATCACCTGCTATCAGAAAGATTATTATGTGCAAGATACGCAATAGAAGAGTCCGTCCAAGGACTAAAACGAATAACTACGTATCGACTTTATCCGAAGATGGAGAAACTGAAATTTTGGACGATCCATATAGGGTACAGATGATTGATACATGCATTAGAATTGAAGATCTTTGGCAGGATCAGGCGGATATGTTTGAAGTCCTGACTGAGAGTCGTAACAACATCCCTGTGGGATCTATAGTGCAGAAAGATATTGTGGAAAGTTTTCTACGAGACCTTTCCTTTGATGATGAACGAAGGAACATTGCCATAGTCGCTAATCAAAGCGTGGCATATGAAGATCATAGTGATCATCCAGTGGTAGTAGCAAATCAATCAAATGGATTACGTGCTGTTACTCCTGAAATCAATAATAAAGATGAAGAGATTGAAAGTGTATTGGACCAAGGTTCACAGATTGTTGTGATAGACCGATTGATAGCTATAGGTCTAGGAATTACTTGGGATCCAGAATTCACGATCAGAATGCAAGATGCAAGTGGAAAATTAAACCAAACTCTTGGTTTAACAAGAAATATTCCATTTAAATTTGGTGAAGTTACGGTGTACTTACAACTACACGTACAGAATAAAGCGCCATTTCAAGTGTTATTAGGGAGACCTTTTGACGTCTTGGTGGAAAGTGAAATTAAGACCTTTGGAAACGGAGATTCCGAGATAACAATCAGCGATCCGAACTCACACAAGAGGGTTACTGTAGGAACCTATCCTCGTGGCCAGAAAGGTCGAAACATTCAAATTAATACCTCACGATATAATGAACCAAAGAATGTTACACCTGATAACGAAGAATCGACAGGTGAAAATAATTCAAAGGGAAATTTTCATTCCTCGATGAGTTGAGTAGCGACCAAGGAGAGGATGAATACGCTATAAGCTTCCACTTTGATGAAAAGCAAAACATCGTATTAGATGGATACAAACGATGTGAACAAGAAACGTTCTCTAAGAAAGAGCTTTCTGAAGCATATGTTCTTGCATCTAGAGAACATTTGAAGTCTCAAGATGATCAAGCTGAAGAAATAATTGATTGTTACCTTAATCAAAAAAGACGATTGGGGATAAACAAGTATTCTGTGTATGGAGAGATGGTGTTTTAGGCGAATTTGACGATCAATCGAATAATGACCAATTCAATTTAAATCCTATAAAGTCATTCTTCCTTCAGAATGGAAGGATCAGGCCTTAACCCATACGAAAGAGTGTTCAGAAGAGGCGATTTGTTGAACCTATACTACAAAATTTTAGTTTGGGGAAGAAATGCGAGGAATCTGAACCCACAGAGACCACACAGGATCAATGTAATAACGAAAACACCTCTGAAACAATCAGGGATGATAATTGGAATAAACCTAAAAACTCTCATAGAACTAGGAAGAGAATGGTTCGATATGATGTACTCAAAAGAGGAACTGAATCATTTCAAAGATCTCAACCGAGTTTTGAGAAAGTAAGATATGAGTCGAGGCAACGAAAGAAAGGGAAAGCCCAGGACTCGAAGGACAAGAAGGAGAATGTTCAGCCAGACTTATTGAATGAACCTCCAACAAATAAACTTGAAGAACGTATTAAATTGAATCAGCAGGATAGATCTTCTATCAATTTAATAGATGAAACGAATAAACAAGTGGTTAATGAAGCCATAGGAGTCGAGAAACCAATCAACTTGAATACGGAAGAAGTGTTTACGAAGTACAAACCTGTTGACAAGCAGGTTAACCCTATAAAGGCGACATTACCAGAAGAATTTAGAATTGAAAGACATATTCATGGTGATCCGTTATTGGAACTACCTGAATTGTCGAAACATCCTAAACCGTTTGTTCCTACGGGAAGATATTGTTGAAGGAGATTGCACTTGTTGAAGTTGAAACACACTGGAGCGCCCTTCAGCTAACCCAAGCAGTATGCCACCCAGCTCAGTACACAGATTGTCAATGCCTTAATACAAGACTAGTAGGTTGGACTACAAGCCTTATAGTTGCTCAGTACTCCAATAAACACTGTAGATATGACAGAAGTCAATATAGAGTGTGGATTGATTTGGTTCTTTCAACTATAGTAGGAATACAGGTTTGTTTGGTCTTGTATGTACTCTAAACGCATGAGGCGTGATAATGGGTGTCCACAATTGTGCGCACCTATGAAAACTAACTAACTACAGTAACACTAAAGAAATAGCTAAGTTATAAGTTGTAAAACTAAGAAATGAAGTCTGTAAGTACTTTGTACACTAAGTAGGTCACTACAGTGATAACTAGGAGTGATGAGACGTTGTGTAATGTATGTAGAAAGTGTTCTATCACTACAGTATGCTTAACAGATATACGGAAGAAAGGAAAGAGATAATAGATAAGAATCATCCAGAAGGATTTTTGTGGGAACAAGAGAGAGATTTTATGCACGAAATGATGTGTAAACAGGAAGCAGGTTTTGCTTAGGAACCAAGTGAAGCTGGGACCTTTAAAAATGAATTCTTTCCACCTGTGAAAGTACCTGTGATTCCACATGAACCGTGGGTTGAAAGGAATATACCAATTCCGCCAGGTATCTTCGAGGTGTTGGGATTCAATCCTGACACCCTGATGAGGGGCAAATGCTGATTATACATCTCCATATCATCCAAGGCAGAAGACAGTGTAAGACCTAAAAGTGTTGAGTGGACTGTCAGTGTCACCATATGCATAAGCCTCATTAGTTGAACAAAGGCCGGATAGCTCAGTTGGTTAGAGCATCTGGGATATAACCAGAAGGTCCTGGGTTCAATCCCCAGTTTGGCCACTTTGTTTTCAGTCATGACTTTAACACGAGGATGTGTGTAAAATAATTAAAAGTAAAATTGACTCAGGAATATACAAGCCATTGAATGCTAGTTATCGTTCGAAATGGTTCTGTGTCATTAAGAAAGATGGCAAGAGTCTATGATTAGTACATAGTTTGGAACCTTTGAATAAGGTTACTATACAACACTCAGGTGTACCTCCTGCAACTGCAGATCTAGCGAGATCCTTCAGTGGAAGATCTTGTGGGGGAACCTTAGATTTATACGTTGGATATGATGAACGAGAATTAGATCAATTGTCTAGAGACATGACGACGTTTCAAACGCCGTATGGACCACATAGGTTAGTAAAACTACCTATGGGGTGGACAAATTCTGTACCTATATTTCACGATGATGTGACATATATTCTACGAGATGAAATACCACACGTAACAATTCCTTACATTGATGATGTACCTGTAAAAGGACCATCAACTCGATATGAATTACCAGAAGGAGGTTACAAAACGATTCCAGAGAATCCTGGAATTAGACGATTTGTTTGGGAACATTTCCAAAACATGAATAGAGTAATACAACGAATGAAATATGCAGGAGGAACCTTCAGTGGGACCAAAGCATTTCTTTGTTGTGAGGAGACAATTGTCATAGGACATAGATGTACCTATGAAGGCAGTATGCCAGAAGAACATATTGCTCAAGTAGTCCTAGAATGGCCTTCATGTCGTGATAAGACTGAGGTTCGAGCATTCTTAGGGACTGCAAGTCAATTGAGGATGTTCATTGCGAACTTTGCCAAGAAAGCAGCTCCGTTGACTAAGTTGACGAGTAATGTTCCATTTGAATGGAATGAAAAATGTGACAAAGCAATGGACGAATTAAAGGATGGAATCCGAGACTGTCCAGCTTTGAGACCAATTAATTTTGATTGGGATGTGTACTTAGCGGTGGATACCTCTTACAAAGCTGTGGGATGGTATATCTATCAAATTGATCCGTCTGAAAAGAAGAAGTTTTTCAATTACTTTGGATCAATGACTTTGAATGAACGTGAAGCACGATTCTCGCAATCTAAGAGAGAATTGTATGGCTTAAAATTAGCATTGGAAGCTAGTTATTATCATGTCTACGGATGTAGACGTTTAATGGTTGAAACTGATGCAAGTTATATTAAAGGCATGTTAGACAATCCTAGTTGTGGTCCTAATGCAACCATAAACCGTTGGATTGAACATGTACGAAACTATCACTTTACATTAATCCATGTAAAAGGTGCAACCCATGGTCCTGATGGATTGTCACGAATCACACCTGGTGGATGGCAAACAAAGCGTCCAGAAGTAAATCCAGAAGATTACGTTGATGAGGATGGTGGAGAACCAATTAATTTTATTATGGGAGATGGGGAAACGGAAGAACCGTATCAATTTGATGACTTTAAAGATCAAATTGACCCTAGAAGTGGTTACTTATACGAAACAGCTCAAGAAGCTGACGATATTGAATTAGATATACAAGAAGCTCTGGATGAAGAGCGCAGCTACGAGATTCGTAGGAACCACATGTTAGAATCCATAAACGCAACATGTGAAGTCTTCAGTAGGAATTTGTTCCCTACTTTTGACGAAGAATTTGTACAAAACAATCCGTACCCAGAAGTACATAGATCTTCTGAGGGTAATAGATTAGACGAATTAATTCCTTTGATTGGGAAATACTTGTTGAACCCATCAGATGAATTCCTGGGTGAAATGTCGAAAAATGAACGGATTAAATTTATTAGATTGATTAAGAAATTTCGAGTGGACGACCAAGGAAGGTTGTACCATAGGAATACGGATCAATCTGATCAACCACAATTAGTGGTGGAAAAAGGAAAGCGTATGCACATGCTGAATAGTGCACATGATTGTCTAGGACATAAAGGAGTCTTTGCAATGAGTGATTTCTTGCAGAAACGATTCTGGTGGCCTAACATATATAAAGACGTGGAATGGTATGTGAAATCATGTAAGGAGTGTCAAAATAGACAGATGAAGCTGTTGAAAGCACCTCCTACTTTAATGCATACACCTTCATTGTTTCAGAAGGTACATGTCGATACAATGATAATGTCGATTCCATCTAATGGGTGTAAATACATCATCCATGGAAGGGATTCACTGTCTTCGTGGTCTGAGGCCCGGGCCGTGAAACATGAGAATGCTAGAACTTTAGGAGAATGGTTCTTTGACGATATAATTTGTCGTTGGGGATGTCCTGAAGAAGTGGTGACCGATAATGCAGGTCAAATGAAAAACATGTTAGCTTGGTTAGAAGAGAAGTATGGAATTAAAGGAATAAGAATTTCCGCCTACAACTCTCAAGCTAATGGCAAGATTGAAAGAGCGCATTTGGACATATGCCAGGCTTTAATTAAAGCAACTGGTGGAGATGTATCTAAATGGTTCTACTTTTTGAAAATGATACTATGGGCGGATAGAGTAACACCGAGACGTGGTCTAGGCTGTTCCCCATATTTCCTGGTAACAGGAGCTGAACCGTTGCTTCCCTTTGATATAGTGGAATCAACTTGGTTGGTGAATCCACCTAATAGAATATTAACTAGAAATGAATTAATTGGATATCGTGCTCAAGCTCTGTCGAAACATAACTCATTCATTGAGAAAGTACGACGTAGAGTGGATGCAAATAAAGTTGCAGAGCTACGAAGATTCGAACGAAAATATAGATATACAATTAAAGATTGGGATTTCAAACCAGGTCAATTGGTCCAGGTTAGGAATTCTGGAATCGAAAAGAGTTTGGATAGAAAGATGTATCCAAGATATAGAGGACCTATGGTCGTAATCAGACGGACTAAGGGTGGCTCTTATATTATTGCTGAAATGGATGGAACAGTACTCAAAGAGAAGGTCGGAGCCTTCAGAGTATTGCCGCATTTTACGCGAAATGAACCAATTGAATTGCCAAACAATATTCACGAGCTTATCGACTTAACTGCCGAACAATTAGATTTAATGGTTGAAGACGAGGATGAATATTGGATGACACCAGAAAATGATTACGTATTCGATGCCATACCGCATCTGAGACTCTCAGATACAGACTCTGACGAAGAACTCAGTGAGGAAGAGGATCAAGAATTGAATTGAAAACTCTGGTGATATACTGTTACAAACGAACATCATAAAATGAATGGCAATGGTAAGATGATGCATCTACTATACAGCTGTGATGGCGTAAAGACAGTAGGCATGAAACGAATGAATACGAATAGAGGAAACCATGTAAAGACAGTGGGTCAACACGAACAGCTGTTTTTATAATATTTATAGGTTTCGAACGAATGCATCTAAATGATGATGAATCAGTTTAAAATGAAAATCAATTAGATGGAATGCAGACCTAGGCAGAGACGTGTCCTTTGTCTTCCATCATAGGAGTAACGCCACGAGTGAATGGAGTAGTAGCTCGTTCGACGGTCTTAGGGACTGGAACAGCAATCTCTGTAGGAGTGACGACGGTGTCCTCAGAACCAGTGGTGGGAATACTCTGAGCAGTAGCGAAACTTGCGTCAGAAGCAGAAGAGTCTGAACCAGAATCTTGGCGACTTTTCAAGATGCTGCAAGCTTCGTCCGCAATTACCTTGGCAATACGTGCACGAGTTGCATAAGTCTTGACCAAGTTTGCGTTAAATTCGAATTCAGCTGCCTGAAAGTTGAGTGTAGCGGCAATGAATTTGGTACTTTGCGACTCAAGAGGAGCTGGCGGAGTATCGAGATTAGAAGATACGACTTGAGCAAGAGCATGATTGATATGCTTGCTATGGGTCACTAAAACACGAAATAAGAATCCACTTGAAACGTATTTGAATTGAATTGAATCACCTTTATCTTCAGCAAGACACGACATACAGTTAGAAGAAACATGACTGTCAGCGTGGCAATGAACCTTGCTGAGACGAGGAGAAACATCGTTCACAGCAGACTTTTCATCCTTATTGGAACCTTTGTTGGAACCAGTGGTGGGATAAGGAGTGCTGCGACGATTCTACGACATAGAATGAGTCGTGGATATAGAACATGATACCAGCTTAACTCGCCTTGATAAAAGAGAGAGTAGGCTTCTGTTTGAAACTACGTTCAGTTCCAGACACCAACTCGTCCTCGGAGGCTGAGTTCATCTGAACGAAATGGATAAATCAAATTAATTGAGATTGGATCTGAAGATTTACCTTGACATCAGAGTCGAAACGAACAGATCGAGGTTCACGTTTGACGTCACGAGAGGAAGCAAATCTTGTAGCTTTCTTCTTTGGCTTCCTGATAAAACGAGAATTGTTTGAACGAGTAGAAGCTTCGTGATTGGAATGAACAAAACGAGCACGATCGAGGAGACGATTCCTGACGAAAGTGTTCTGAAAAGACTATTAATGTAAATGGTCACGAATAGAATTGATACATACACGAGCATCATTGGCAAAGGCCATGAACTTGAGATGTTGCTCGAAGTGAGAATCACTGACAATGTCAGGAAATAGTTTGTGCCCGAGACACAAAGTATCGATAATGCTCTGACAAGCAGTCAAGTTAGAAATTTGTCTAACATGGCTACGAAGAGTCACAGGCTTTTCCTGATAACAAACGATTTAAATTGATACGTATCAATTAAATTGAATGAAGAAAACATACCAAGAGATCGTGAAGATACTCGGTAGACCGACGTAGGACAGAGACTGTGGCCTTGTCGGGGTTGTTCGTCTTCTTGCCTTTGAACGAAGCAAGTAACTGCTGCAAAGCACCCAAGTGGGGCTCAGCAACTCGTGCAATGTCAAGATCCTTCTTGTGATGGATAGGCATGCTAGGATGAACGATGATAGATGTTGATGGAATTTTGTATGGAATGAGAGCTCGACTGAGTTCGACTAATGCAAGTCGACTTGGAACGAATGGCATATTGGAAGTCAATTGGCCTGAGCTTTTATACCGAAACAGTGAAATCAAGCTCCTGACCAAATTAGGACAACTGAGGACAGTTGGATTCTTTAGTTTGGGGGAGGAGGATATTGATTTGATTGAAAAATTTACAAAAAATCAATTAAACTAATAGTTTTGCAATTAGATTGAATGGTATTGCGAACGCAGCGACCCAGAATTGATCAAAAGCGATCATACAGAAGGTCAAAATAAGCGGAATGAGTAAAGAAACTGCGCTCAGAACCTGAAAGTGGAGTTGAGAATACCTCCCGACGTTGTTATGATCAATGGCGAACGGAGATCGACTTGAGCACTCAGGACAATGAAGACAGTAAAGTCTTGCGGACCTGATCTCGCGTGAAAATTCATGCCAGGATCCGGAATGGAGTCTTACTTTGAACCCCTATTCAAAGGTAGCACTCAGAGCTGGCTCGATAATGTTAAGCATACTGTAGTGATAGAACACTTTCTACATACATTACACAACGTCTCATCACTCCTAGTTATCACTGTAGTGACCTACTTAGTGTACAAAGTACTTACAGACTTCATTTCTTAGTTTTACAACTTATAACTTAGCTATTTCTTTAGTGTTACTGTAGTTAGTTAGTTTTCATAGGTGCGCACAATTGTGGACACCCATTATCACGCCTCATGCGTTTAGAGTACATACAAGACCAAACAAACCTGTATTCCTACTACAGTTGAAAGAACCAAATCAATCCACACTCTATATTGACTTCTGTCATATCTACAGTGTTTATTGGAGTACTGAGCAACTATAAGGCTTGTTAGTCCAACCTACTAGTCTTGTATTAAGGCATTGACAATCTGTGTACTGAGCTGGGTGGCATACTGCTTGGGTTAGCTGAAGGGCGCTCCAGTGTGTTTCAACTTCAACAAGTGCAATCTCCTTCAACAGATAATTCACAAGCACTCATTCAAATGAAAATATAATCCGAGTTGAACAGAGTATTGAGAGAACAATAAATGAATTTGCTCATTCAAATTAAATATGAATAAGCAGGTACATCGCTTCAATCAAATTAAATGGGATAACCAAAAGAAATTTGGCCCAGGACTTAAGTTCACTCATTCAAATTAATATAAACATGAGCATAAAAGCTCGTAAATTGATATATACAAGATAGCAGTAAAGCTATCCACCACTAAAGCAATAGGTAAACGTACCTACAAGAAATACAAGAAAATACAAAAAGATATTAGACTAATAAAATCTAATAAAATGAAATGGTCTCGAGCGACCGGTGGTCCTGAAAAGGTCCATAGATGAGATGTTGGGTTGAAAACCCAGATGATAAGACCACAAGTGGTCAGCTATAATGAGATATTGGGTTAGAAAACCCGTCCGTCCGTGTGTGCAGAAGAAAAACAAAATAAAAACAAAACGACGCCCAAGGAATCAGCTACGATTCAAGAGTCTGCGCTGACTCTGCCCCCTTTTCAGGAGACAGAGCTCGCTCGGCCAAACTCTCGATAGTAGGGAGATCTAGCTCCATAGGATCCGATCCCTCTACGTGACTGCGGGCACCCTCGTCCGCAGACCCCCTCTCGACTTCCTTGAGGCCTTCCAAAGCCTCGGTAGCGGAATCCGGAGGCGGGGAAGACTCGACCAGGTGTCCTTGTTCGTCGATGTGCACCGTTGACTCTCCAGAATGAATGCTGCGTAACAGTTCAATCCATTCACCAGGAGTCCGATTATCGAAGTCTAGTCCACTGTTAAGATCATGCACACCGTGTAACCGTGCCAGAGGTCACACAGTGTCTAAGTGCGGAAGACGAGTGGGACAGTAGTGAAGTTATTAACAACACCGCCGTTACGCCGTTAGTCCCTGGAGGTCGAGAGTATAGAAGGGAGGAGCTGAGTAGCAGCCAAGTCGGAGCGGCGGGATCGCCGGTGACGAGGAGCGAACCAAAGGACGTATAAGTCCTAAGGTAGAGTAGAGAGTACTTCAAGGCGTTGAGCCTGAAGACTTAGAGAGGAGCTTAAGTTGGGAAGGGAGATCTAAGTTGATAATTAAACTGAGGAACTACAGTAGCGTACAGCAGTATTTATATCTACGGAGCGGCGCAGCAGAGCGGAGCGCCAGACTAACTACTAGGAGTTATACGTGTAGTCCTGCAGGGTAAAGTAAAAGACAATAAGGAGGGACTAGAATGAATGGGTATGTGTAGCGAGAAAGAACAATAAGGAGAGATTACAATAAAAGGTAGATCTTCGGAATACCGAGCGGCGAAGTGGGGGCCCGAGGCATGGGCTTGACAAAAACTACCTACAAGAAATACCAGAAAAATACAAGATATGTATTAGACTAATAAATCTAATAAAACGAAATGGTCTCGATTGACCTGTGGTTCTGAAAAGGTCCATAATGAGATTTTGGGTTATGAAACCCAGACGAATATGACCGCGAGTGGTCAGCTATGATGAAATATTCGGGTTTAAAAACCCGTCCATCCGTGCGTGTATGGAAAAACAAAATAAAATAAATAAAAAACGCCCCGACGCTCAAGGAACCAGCTACAATTCAAGAGTCTGCGCTGGCTCTGCCCCCTTTTCAGGAGACAGAGCTGTCTCGGCCAGACTCTTGATCACAGGAAGATCCAATTCCATTGGAATGGATCCCCCTACTTGGCTACTGGTGCCCTCGTCCGCAGACCCCCTCTCGACTTCCTTGAGGCCTTCCAAAGCCTTGGTAGCAGAATCCGGAGGCAGGGAAGACTCAACCAGGTGCCCTTTGTCGTCGATATGCGCCGTTGATTCGCCGGAATGGATGCTGCGTAGCAGTTCAATCCATTCACCGGGGGTATGATTGTCGAAATCCAGCCCACTCAAGTTGAATGGACTGGGCCAACGGAATAGAGTGGCCATGAGGGTCCACTCATTTAGATTTATTGCCCGACGATTGGGCTCGGCGGCCTTGAGTGCTTCCAACACAACAACGGGGTCCTCTCCTGCATTCTGCAAGTCCAAAATGGACCGCAGAAAGAGCTCCCGCGCCGTATCAAACAAGGACCCAATCTGCTTCATTTGGTCGTTGAGGTCTATGGCCCGTCGTAATGAGTTGGCTAGATCTAAAATAAATCGAATGAATTAATTTAAATAAATAAAATCAAATAGAATGGAGAAAACTTACTATGTGTACTGCTAGTTGAAGCTTTATGGAGCACATTGAGCACATCCATGGCAAGTTCCACGTCCAAGGAGCCCAAGCACTTTAAACTCCGTGAGGAGCAGGCCTGGCACTTATATCCTGGAAGAGGAGCTGAATTGGCTTCCAAATCCCCTCGAGCGAGCGCCGAAACGCAAGCCTGACTGGGAATGGAAGGCTACATGAATCGAAGCATGATTAGCAATTAAATTAAAATGAGATATTAGAAATAACTTACATCGCGAATCACCCGATTAACCTGCATCAGGTCCTGCATTGTAAAACGAGCATTTTGAGTCTCCAAAATGGAGCCCAGCTCGACAAAGTCAGGATTGATGGCGAGGAGGGGATTCTCGCGAGTCAAGGCAGCACTATTCTATTAAAATCAATAGAATTAGTATTAATTAATTTAAATTAAATCACTATGACCTACCCTGGCATGTGCAAACTTTGGAAAAGGTGTGAAAGCACCAGTAGACTGCTCTGGAAGCCGTAGGCAACCTTGAGCATCCGCCAATAGCACCGGCTGAAAGGTACTATTTGGGGAGTGCTCAGGAGCGGGCTTAGCAGCAGCCTTGGAAACTCGTTTGGGGACGGACACCCGTGGAACCGAACGACGAGGTAGTGAAGCTATGGTCAAATTAAATTGATAAAAGAAAACAAGAGATGATGAATAAAATCTTACCAGAAATAGAAGATGTCGTTTTAGGGCGTTTTGGAGGGGGAGCAATATCCTCATCCTCATCCTCATCCTCATCTTCAGATTCAACTTCATTGGAAGTTGAATCTTCGTCACTGACAACAACTTGTCGTGCTTTTCCTTTTGAGACAATCAAAGTATTTTTCCTCGAACGAGGAGGAAGTCGAACCCTTTTGTAAACCTTACCAGAAGGAGTAGGACTGGAGGCCTTAGAATCTTCAACTACCTTGACAGTAGTTTTGGATTTAGGCTCCTTTCGGCCTACTGAAACTTTGGCAGACGAAGAGACTTGAGGAGCTGCGTCTACTAAAGGGAAACTGCTCGGGCACTTGTTATCGGAGTCTTTTGAACGAATAGAACGGGGAGAAGCAACTGAACAAAAATAAAACGAATAAATAAAATGAAATTGAGAAATTAAAGTAACACTCACGAAACGAGGAAGCGTCAGCCTTGAGGCTTTCGACTTCCCGATTCCTTCGAAGTACCCTAGGGGGCACAGCTGGTGCTTTAGTGGTAGAGGAAGGCGGGATGACATCGGAAACCTTGGAAGGAGAAGCTATTTTCGGAACCCCAGGAAGAACACCTTGGCCTCGAAGTGAGGTGAAGGGATCCAAATCCTTAGAGGGAACCATACACATGATGGTGCTTCCCTCGCGAAAACGCAAAAAAAATGGAATGGGAATTGCGGGGAATTGTTCAAGATTGAGAACGCCCTGTGGATCCAATGAATAAGACAAAAAGGATGGGAGGAAAGAATGTACTTACAGAACCAGGAGAACGGTGTTCAGGGGGAATTCCCCATTGCTGCTCCAAATCATCCCTCAAGAAGGCAGGGAGACTGTGAGACAAGTGCTCAGCAGTGAGCAGGATATGTTCCGCAAACAAGGGACAATTTGCTCGGCCCATCCAGAAGTCACGTAGATAAAGCTAAAAAGAAGGAAGTATTAAATAAAAATCGGAAACAAGAGAGGAAGTGAAAGACGTACCAAAAAAGGTGCCGCCTCCTCAAAAACGTTATATATTTCCTCAGATTCTGTTGGAGCCGGACTTTCAAGTAAAACTTGTAACGTTCGAACGGCCATTTGGGCTGAACAAAACAAGTCCAGGCCAGAGGCCACGGACAAGGAATGTGAAGTCCCGATAGGAAAACAGAAAGGGACCAATGCGCGAGGATAAGAAAATGCTGGAAAAGTACTGGACCCATCGTAATCCGGAGAATGTTGAGAATGAAGCAGAGGAGGAGAATAATCTCCCGCCTGAAGGCGTTGGAAAACTGGGCTTTCGAAAAATAGAGGGGTGTCGATTTAGATTGAATACCCACCAGCAGAACCTGCGCCTCGAGTAAGGACGTTGGAAGAAGCGTGGTTGAAACTGCAGCCTGAGTTTGACTCGAAGTGGCAGCCATTTTGAATTGATAAAAACGAGATGGAGGAAGAAAAGGAAAGGGAAGAAAACGGACCTCAACGAAAAATTTGTTGAACCCCGTGCCCTGAACCAAACAACCGTACACACTGAATCAGCGCGTACGTCAGAGCAGCTCTCCGTGAAATGGAAGCTGGTTCTGTGAAGAGATGATTAAAAGATTGTGAATTAAATTTTCAAACGTGATATGAATACCGAAAAAGTATTCAATTCAAATCGAGCGCTAAATTGTTATGATTCGTAGCAGGCGTGTGAATAACTTGATAAAATGAGCGCTAGAAACCCATTTGAGGGCATCCAAATTGATTGGAAAGCACGGAGAAGTAGAGATCCAAACCCAGTGATTTACATTAAAAGGAGATATAGTCTTGTCGAATCAATCTAATAACAGATTGGGTATCCTTTCCCTATACAAAACTACGAATGACCGAGGACGGTCAAATTCTTTAGTTTGGGGGGGATGACACGCCTAAATTTTGGCTAGACGTCTATGCTGTGAATTGTGACATTTTCACGTATAGATTCGTATCAAGAGGACTGTAATTGAGACCCAGATTGACAGTCAAAGTCAATACTGAATCAGTCTAATAAGTTGAAGGGACCATATACCCATACTGCCACAAGTTGGTTAGTTTACCCATCCCCGATACTACCTTTGGATAACAGTCTACCTGTTTGTCAAGCAGGATTATACCAGACTCGGACTACATCCAAAGGATGACCATTCACGTATGACATACCAAGGGTATTCTTATTGGACCTTACACTGGCAGGAGTTTGGAAGAACTTACTCAAGTGACCATGAACCAAGGATTGACTCAAAATGACTTTCTAGAACTCAGAAATTATCAAATACTCCTTCTAGAATGAGATCATGCATTAATCTAAAAGACTGTGATTTAGTCTAATAGACCAATACAGTTGCATGATTAAAGAAAATGACTAGAAGAATGATTGAAGTACTGCGAGGCTCCGAAAACATATCAAATGAATGTCAAAGAGTCCTGACGTAGAAAATATTGAAGAAAGCAATTAAATGAATACTATGCGTAACTCCCTTGATAGAGTATAGGCACAATGGGTGTCTATTGAAAGAGAGAAGCAATTAGTTTAATCCAGATGAATCAGATTGATAGGATTAGAATTGAGGAGAGCTGATTTGCCTCCGGACGAGGTGACAAACGATCGAAGTAAGTGTTAAACCGCAATGACAGTTGAACACCATTCGAGTCATTCTCCAAAACAATTAAATTAAATGAATAACGAAGTACCTACCTATGTTTGGAGGTATACTTGAATCTTGGAACCATTATGGACCAAATAAGGACATGTAAATTCAAATTAAATAGGTATCTGACTGAGTGTAGAAGTTTCCTTGCGGTTCCGAATGTTTATTGTATTAAATTAATTGTACTGTGCGGCTCTATATTCTGTATGTATAAATAGCGATCCGATGTATCTGGAATACAAGTGATTTTGGGACGACGTTGCAGTGCTAATCCGTAAAAAGGAAAGACACACTCCCGCCAGACTGAAACCTCTTCGCTAGCAGCCATTCGGGCCCGGCACTTGTGAGTATAGGAATGTTGTGTTCTGCTCCTTGTGACTGCGAGAAGTATATCCAGTTGTTGGGTATTCTTCGAACTTAAGATCAGTTGTTGGTCTTAAGGGCAAATCACGCTGTGTGGTTGTGCCAGCACATAGTTCTAGCCCTCCGTAGGGGTCTGTGTGTTTCGGTTTTAATTTACTTTGATTCAAAACCCCAATTCTTGATATACCCAAATCAATACAACTCAAGCACGAATCGTGCGGAATCTACCTTGATCAAAGGAATATACCGAATCCTTAGAACGATTCAAATTGATTGATTAAAGCTTCTTACTTAGCTCTCAAAGCTTTGCGGAACCTTTGCCAACGCTACCCCTTGCTATTAAATAAATTTGATAGCAGTGAACTCGCATATTGTGTATTAGATTGGTTGGTTGGAGTGTCCATTAGATTCCTTCCTTTCTCTTTCACACAAAAACGAGGCAAGCTCGTTATCGGGGCAATGTCCTCAAATGCCTCAGCAGTCAGTACTGCGCGAAGCTGATCTAGAGTTACGTCGGGCATAGTCAAATGGTACTATGTGGATTCGAAGTTCGTTGGGATGTTCTGTGTTTTGTAATGTCGCGACTAGATAGGGTGGTTCTCTATAGAGAGGTAACCAAGTGAGTATGGGAACTTGTCGGGCTAGCAATATAAACGTACAGTCGAGAATTCCAGTCTCAATGATGAGCGGTGAAGACGTCAAGTAGATAAGAGACCCTTCACTTTGCAAAGTGAAGTATCCGTCCGTTCGATTTTGGGCTAGAGTCTGGTCGAGCGATCAAAAGGGCGGAGAGAATTCTGTCATCTATTCGCCAGTTCCTACAATACTTTATACTACTTTGGGCTATCTAGTTTCGGTACCGTAGAAATCCACCAAAGATACAAAGATAGGATAAGTAAGTACAAATAAGGCAATAGGTGAAATTCACAAGAGTCATAAGGACTTGGAAGAACTCTGAAGAATTGACTAGAAGGTAAAGTGAAGTCATAAAGAACTTCATAGAATAAACGGAAGCTAATATACAAGTCATCTGTGAGTTAAAAGATACGACCGGGAGGTCAGAACCGAAATAGGAAAGGTGTCGGAATGGGCTAGATGCCGAGAATGGGATCATACAACAGTTGGTGCTTACCACGTGATTGAGACGCGTTTTTCTTCGGAATTACTTTGACTCAGAACCTCGGACCACGAGTCGACTATTTTTTCCTCATCTCATGGCCGCGAAACAACATCTCATGACTTTGGCGGACCTTTCAGTCCCTCAGATTAACCGCCTACTTGCACATTCGCTTTATTGCAAGCAAATTTCGAAGCCATGGCTAGAGCCCCAATCCCACAAGCCTACGAAAAAAACGCAGCTGAGGATGCCTTCACAATCTCTCTTTAGTAAGACCATCGCCCTGCTCTTTTCGAAAAGAAGCACGCGAACGCGGCTGGCTGCAGAGACAAGTGTATCTTTGTTAGGTGGCAACGCGCTGTTTCTCGGAAAAGAGGACATTCAACTGGGTGTTAATGAAACACCTAGGGATACAGCGCGTGTAATTGGCGGGATGACTGAAGGAATCTTTGCCCGCGTTGGTGCACACGAAGAGATAGAGGTGGGAACGTTCTGTTTCTTGCTAGTGGAACGGCTGAAATAATTAGTGTCCAGGAGCTCGCAAGATACTCCCCCGTCCCGGTCGTGAATGCATTGTCTTCTCTGTGGCACCCCACTCAGATACTCGCGGATCTTCTCACTCTACATGAACATTCACATCTCTTTGCAAAACCCGACTCTCAGGCTGATAGTACTCTAGAATATAAAAATATGCAAACCACTGTTAAATCGCGTAAACGCGAGAAAGTTATGTCTCTGCCAGAGCTTCGTCCCCTCACTATCTCATATATTGGGGACAGTGCAAATGTTTTGCATGACATGCTTGTGACTTATCCACGACTCGGTCACTCGCTTAGGGTGGCTACTCCATCAAAGTATCGGGCTCCCTCTGAAGTTTGGAAGCGAGTAGAAGAGCTCGGATGTGACAAAGGTATCTGGTGGGGAGAAGATCCTAAAGAGGCCGTGAAAGGAGCTGACGTCGTGGTGACTGATACTTGGTAATTGGTTTCAGTCGTTGTATCGTTCTTTGTGCACTGATTCTTGCGCCCATCCTAGGATCTCTATGGGACAAGAAGCGGAAAAGGCACAGCGGCTTCGAGATTTTCAGGGATACCAGGTTACGGAAGCTTTGTGTCAAGAAGGAGGGGCTAATCCCGACTGGAGATTCTTGCATTGTTTGCCGAGAAAGCAAGATGAGGTTGACGATGAGGTAATCAATCCTTCCCTACTGCCTGAGTTTTCTCTGACCTGATTTGCAGGTCTTTTATGGTCCTCGTTCGCTCGTATTTCCTGAGGCAGACAATCGAAAGTGGACTACCATGGCAGTATTTGAGTAAGCGACACCATTATGTATCTAAATTTGCGCGATTCTGACTCATGTTGGAGTTTATTTTTTGGGAAGTGGGATATCTCCGCCGACTCCAGCAAACCGAAGCCAAAGTCATCTGAAGAGCAAAAAAGCTGAGGCCGTTTGACAACTTGGCAAACCTTTATTGGTCGATAACACGTTATCGATGAACTTGTTACCGTATGAACAACTACGTCTCTAAACTAGTAATGATCCGATATAACACGAGCCTCATTGAAAACGAGAATACCTTGCAGCGAACATAGTACATACTAGCGCCGTGTATTCAGATTCTAATTTTTATCTACATCTGATCGAAAGCTCCAACTAACGAACGTTGCAGATATATCGCTGAGGTAAGCAATTCATGACGTCGAGGCTTCTCCGTTCCTGGGTTCGATGTTGATAATAATTTCGCATCTTGTCTTCAACCACCACTCTTCAATGTCGGACAAACGCGACGTTCGCAACTCTTTGCTCTTTGAATGTGCCTGGGAAGTCGCCAACAAGGTCGGCGGTATCTATACTGTCATAAAAACCAAAGTTCCCGTCACCGTCTCAGAGTATGGCGACCGTTATTGCCTTATTGGACCCCTCAGTTACAAAACCGCGCCAATGGAGGTAGAATCCGAAGAACCTACAGACCCTCATCTTGCTGCTGCACTAGACTCCATGAGATCCCAGGGTGTCAAAGCTTTATACGGACGATGGCTCATCGAGGGCGCACCCCATGTTTTGCTCTTCGACACAGGCAGCATGTATCATAAATTAGACGAGTGGAAGGGTGACTTGTGGAACCTCGCCGGAATACCCAGTCCTCCCAATGATCATGAGACGAATGAGACCATTGTTTTTGGTTATCTAGTTGCTTGGTTTCTCGGAGACGTACGTATTAGCCCTGATATATGTTGCCTATCATGACGCGTCACTTCCTGATTCTTCATTCTGTTTAGTACGTGTCTCGCCAGCTGGATAAAGCCGTGGTGGCCCACTTTCATGAATGGCAAGCTGGCCTTGCTATTCCCCTGTGCAGGAAGAGGCATATTGACGTAACGACCGTGTTCACCACTCATGCTACGCTTCTCGGGCGCTACTTGTGTGCAGGCTCGGTGGATTTTTATAACAATCTGCAATATTTTGATGTCGACCACGAAGCCGGGAAGCGGGGTATCTATCATCGGTATTGCATCGAGCGTAGTGCCACGCATTGTGCTGATGTCTTCACAACGGTCTCCCACATCACTGCATATGAATCGGAACATCTTCTCAAACGAAAACCTGATGGTGTAGTTCCGAACGGTCTCAACGTAGTCAAATTTCAGGCGATGCACGAATTTCAAAATCTCCATTCCACGAGCAAGGCGAAGATCAATGAATTCGTACGAGGCCATTTTTACGGTCATTATGACTTTGATCTAGAGAACACACTTTATGTGAGTATCCATCTTATCATCATCTTTTGGATCTTAAAGTGTTTCAGATGTTTACTGCAGGTCGTTACGAATACCGTAACAAGGGGGTTGATATGTTCATCGAGTCTTTAGCCCGTATGTGCTTTTATGCTCACTCTTTTGTATCGTACCGACCGGCTTTCAAGGCCTCAACTATCGCCTTCAAAAAGCTGGATCAACTGTGACTATTGTCGCCTTTATCATCATGCCAGCCGCAACGAACTCGTATACCATCGAGGCCTTGAAGGGCCAAGCAGTAACAAAACAACTCCGCGACACTGTGACAGAGATCCAAAATCGCGTTGGAGCCCGTCTATTCGAGCATGCTGCCCGTGTTCATGGGTGAGTCACAGTATATCAATCGCTCCGACGCCATGCTGAAGAAAATCATAGTGATCAGACTGTCGCTCCCACTCCGGAAGAATTGCTTTCTTCAGAAGACCTTGTACTTCTGAAGCGCCGCATCTTCGCACTCAAACGAAACTCACTTCCTCCAATCACAACTCACAACATGGTCGATGATGCCAACGATCCTATATTGAACCAGATAAGAAGGGTCAAGCTCTTCAACCACGACCATGATCGTGTCAAGATCGTCTTTCATCCCGATTTCCTGAATTCAAACAATCCAATCTTGGGCTTAGATTATGAGGAATTTGTGCGCGGCTGCCATCTTGGGGTTTTCCCAAGTTACTATGAGCCATGGGGATATACCCCGGCAGAATGCACAGTAGTGGGTTCTTCGGTCTTCCCTGTTTATTTTGAACAAAACTCAATTAAAGTGACTCTAGATGGGAATTCCAAGCATTACGACGAACTTGTCTGGTTTCGGCTGTTTCTTGCAAGATCTTATTGAACGTCCCCAAGATGAGGGTTGTTATATCGTCGATCGTCGGATGAAATCTGTTGAAGATTCCGTCAACCAGCTCACTGACTACATGTTCTCTTTTTGCAACAAGACGCGTCGTCAACGAATCAATCAACGCAACCGTGTCGAGCGATTGAGTCCTCTCTTGGATTGGAAGAACCTTGGGATTGAGTATAGTAAAGCCCGGCAGTTGGCGTTGCGAAGGGCATACCCAGATCAATTCTACGGGCCGGACGGTGAACCTATCGTTGATGCGGAGGGAGAAGAAGATTATTTCGGTGGTGGTGTTGGAAGGATGCCTCCAATGAGTGTACCTGCCAGCCCGAGATTGAGGGGTATGGCAACTCCAGGTGATATTGGCACGTTGACGGAAGAGGTGTGTTTCCAAACCAATTGCATTCAGAATCACGGTCTTGATCTGTGAAATGTTCAGATGCAGTCTTTGAAGACCAGTGATTATCGAGGTTATGGTTGGCCGTCATCGGCGGAGGACGAAGAAGACTCTTATCCTTTGTGAGTTTCCCAGTCACTTGCTTTCTGGAGTGGAAGGTTCTGTTCGCTCATCCTCCGATGTGTATAGTCCTCTTGTGATGAAAGTTCGTTCCAGGGCTGATTCTGTAATAAGCGGAGCTAGCACTCCGGGCGGGGGAGTGTTCAATAGCCTTACTGAGCGCGATCTTCAGCAGGCTGACGAGGCTCTTAGCCAAGTAAAAGGGGAGGTCAATGGTACGCATTAGAGACTGAGTCGTGAAATCCTTATGTATACCAGTCGACAATTTCTCGCGTTGTGTTATCGAAGTACTTACTTTGGATGGAATGGCATGCGCATGAGTGCTCGTATGTACGAAAAAAATGCCCGTTAATGAAATATTTCCGTGAATTGTAGTAAGGATTTACGCATGTACATGGTCCGTGGAAGGAGTGCACGATTGAGAACGCTAAGAAAGACAAAACGGGTCACACCAAGTAACGGTGGAGTAGGGGCTCTCGGAGTTCATTATCTATTATCTAATCTCATATCTTATCTAGATTCATGTTGTCCTTTGCTTGTTCATAGTAGTACAGGAGGCATTCAGTAGATAGCGACAAGGTCAATCACAAACAAGTAGTCTATCCATCACATGCTGTAGCACAAGTGCCCAGTCCATCTGGGTGATGAAGCATGCACACAACAGTAAATGCAGTCTTTTGATTTTTTACCTTTGACCTTCAATCCTTGATACAGCCAACATCCTGTTGGGGAAATACTCCGTACGTACTAACCGCCCCCCGGGGACTGCATAACCGGGAGACGGCGTTATTACCTGATACTGTACAGTACTAGATATATCACACAGCCGCGGCGTCGACTCACCTCAGTTGTTACAATACCAACTGAGGTGAGCCTATCAGACATACATACAACCACTACCTGATACTAACATATATTAGATTAATTATCCTAACAGGTAGACTAATACAGTTGTTACAATACCAACTGAGATTAATTATCCTAACACATCCTTGCTCCGATATGCAATTCAACTGGTTGCTTCACCTCAACAGCTCACTCAGATGCAGAAGGAGAAACCACAATGGAACAGATAGTCTGCAGCTTAGGCAGTGATTCAGAGTTTGAAGACTTAACACCTCTGAACTCACCAGTAAAAGATTTTCTTAATGAAGGTTACCATCACCAAGCCCCACAAAACCAAAACAGCCCCAACCTTCAGTTCATGAAAGCTGCCAAAGACCCATGGCTACTCAGCAACCCCTAGCCCAGTTTTCAGGAGACCCAGACAACCCTGTCCAGCCAGCAACCTTTGTGCAGGACTTCAAAGTTTGCATGACCAAACTAATGACAGTGTCAAGACCATGCCTCGGTGTGTCACTCTGGCACTCAGTACTCTGAGATCTACCATTTATTGTAATCTCTCCTTATTGTTCTTTCTCACTACACATTCCTTTCTCTCTCTAGTTTACATTGATTGTCTTATTCTCTACCCTGAAGGCACTAAATGTACAGCCCTAGTAGCTAGTTTAGCACTCCACCCCAATATGCCAATTAGCTGGTATAAATACTTCTGTACTGTACTTTAGTTCTTCAGTTTGATTATCAACTTAGATCACCCTAGTTTGTCTCTCTTTGTCCTCTGAAGTCTCCAGGCTTAATACCTTGAGAACTTTTTACTTTGACCTTAAAACTTATTATCTTCTGATCTGCTCCTTGTTGTCAGTGTCAAGTCCATGCCTCGGGCCTCCATCTCGCCGCTCGGTATTCCGAAGATCTGCCTTTTATTGTGATCTCTCCTTATTGTTCTTTCTCGCTACACATACCCATTCATTCTAGTCCCTTCTTATTGTCTTTTACTTTACCCTGCAGGACTACACGTATAACTCCTAGTAGCTAGTCTGGCGCTCCGCACCGCTGCGCCGCTCCGTAGATATAAATACTGCTTGTACGCTACTGTAGTTCCTCAGTTTAATTATCGACTTAGATCGACTTAGATTCCCTCTTTCACTCTGTGCTCCTCTAAGTCTTCAGGCTCATTGCCTTGAAGTACTCTCTCTATAGCCTTTGGACTTATAAGTTCTTTGGCTCACTCCTCGTCACCGGCGATACCGCCGCTCCGACTTGGCTGCTACTTAGCTCCTCCCTTCTATACTCTTGATCTCCGGGGACTAAAGGCGTAATGGCGGTTGTTAATAACTTCACTACTGTCCCACTCGTCTTCCGCACTTAGACACTCTGTGACCTCTGGCACGGTTACACGGTGTGCATGATCTTCACAGTCAGTGTTACTGCTGGTACTCAGCTTGGCTGCTATTTGTTCCTCTTGTCTCTGTCAGCGACTGGTTCTAGTAACGGATGTCACTAGGTGTCACACTCAAGAAAACCTCAAACAGTGGGGCGATAAAGGGAACAAGCAAAGTTCTGGGCTAAACCAGGTAGAATAGACGAGATCAAAGCTAAGGAAATACAGCAAGTAACTACAGCTTATATACAAGTAAACAACCCTCCGCCCTACTAATGCCCAACGCCCTGGGTTAGTGGTAAACATGAGTAGAACATAAGTAAAGCAATGTGTAAGTAATGAAAGCTCGATCGTCATGCTGTATATGTGTTGTGAGACTGCTGTGTTTAATATAAGTAAATGAAAAGCGCATGTTGTATCAGTAAGCATAAATAATAGGTCAGGTGACAAGATAAGACAAGATATAGGATAAGGAAGATAGAAGATAAGACAAAAGATAAAAGATAGGACAAGATAAGGAAAAGATAAGATGAAAAAGAAGTGATCGTAACAGTCTCTTACCTCTGCTCTTATACTCTTGGGACTAACAGCAGAACAGCGGTGTTGTTAATAACTTCACTACTGTCTCATTTGACCCTCTGCACTTAGATACCAATTGGCCTTTGGCACAGCTTGCCGGTCAACATGATTTTAACAAATTCAAGGAAATGGACTTGGAGATGCTGCCAGAAAAATGACCAAATTACCTGGATGAGGCTGTATGCATCATCAACAACCAGATTCTCCCCTCTGTCAGGTTTTCTCTGAATGAAGTTCTTCTAGGGGCAGGTGGTCAACAGGTGCGTAGAACTCCAGTGGTAGATGCTACCTCAATCCTTCTGCAGCAACAGGTTGTCAGGGTTAAACTCAGTTAACTGTAAGATAACTATCATTTAGTATATACCTGTCAGGGTTAAACTACGGTGTGTTAGCTCGGTATCGTAGTGTATGTACTAGGTTAGGCTCACCTCAGTTAACTGTAAGATAACTGAGGTGTTCGAGACGCTTCGGTCTTGCTGTATGTAGGTACTGTATAGTATAATGTAATAACGCCGTGTTCGGTCTTTACCTGTAAGTACGTGTCCAGGTGTGTACGGTAGGTTCCCGGGAGCGTGCGGAGTATATACCTCAACACCCCCCCTACTCCGTACGATCCAGGCAGAGCAATGACACCATTTTGGAGTGCAGTGTACCGTTGAGTGCTTTGGTAAAGATATCGGCTACGTTCTCGCCGGACCTGATGCGTTTGACCTGGATTTCGCCGCTCAATACCCTCTCCCGGATGTAGTGGTGGCGCATCTCAATGTGCTTGACTAGGGCGTGCCGTTTTGAGTTTTCGGTTAGGCATACGGAGCCGAAATTGTCTCCTAGGAGAGTGGTGGGACCGTCCTGCGGTAGGTCGACTTCTGACAGGAAAGAGTCCAGCCATACCGCCTGCTGTGCTGCTCGGGACAGTCCAATGTATTCTGATTCGGTAGTGGATAGTGCGACGGTCGCTTGTCGCTTCGAGCTCCAGGAGACAGGCGCTCCGGCCATGAAGAAGACATAGCCGGAGGTGGAGCGGGATGTGTCCTTGCATCCTGCATGGTCGGAGTCGACATATGCGTATGGTTTAAGTCCTGCTCCGGGTTCCTGCGGGTTCCGGGGTGCACGGTAGGTGATAGAGTAGCTCAGGGTGTTAAGTATGTATCCCGCCACCCACTCCACGCATTCCCAGTGCGCCCGGCCTGGGTTTAGTTGGTAGCGGGCCAGGAGACTCCCCGCGAAGGCCAGGTCCGGGCGTGTGCACACTTGCGCTCACAAGATAGATCCTACCACGGCACGGTAGGGTTTGTCTTCCATGAACGCCTTCTCGTCTGCGGGTGTGGTTTCGAGGACTCGTGTAGGTGCGTGGTCGGGGGAAGCGGAGTGGTTCGGCGTCGTACGTGGTCAAGATGGAAGTGCGCCAGCATCCTTTGCAGGTATGCGGTCTGGGAGATGGTGATTGCCTTCGTTTGTGGGTCCTGCCGTATTGTCATGCCTAGGAGGACTTCGGTCTTCACTTCGTGTGCCTCCCACCGCTTTCCAAGGTCTCGGACTGCCCTGTCTCTTCCGGTCTTGCTCGACGCTCCCCCGCATGCGTCGTCGCCGTACGTACTCGTGATGGTATATTCCTCACCGATGCGCCTGTACCGTATGCAAGGGTCAGCCCGGGATGCGGTGTAACCGTCTGCTGTGTATCCAGTTGCCAGAGTGGCTTGCCAGTCGTGGCTCCCTTGCATCGTCCCGTAGATGGATTTTTTGAGTTTGCACATGAGGTGCTCAGTGCCTGGTTGGATGAATCCCTCGGGCTGCTTCATGTACACATCGTGTGTGATGGGACTGTTCAGGAATGCCGCGGTGAAGTCGACTTGGAATATGGAGAGACGGAGGACTGCTATAATGGCAAGCACGATACGTACCGATTCCATTCGTGCCACACCTCCGTAAGTCTTGTCGTAATCCTGTCCCTGGACCTGGGTATATCCTTGTGCCACGTATCTCGCTTTTCGTTTCAATAGATTCCCTTGTGCGTCGAATTTAATCGCGTATGTCCAACGGCCTCCCGTAAGGTTTGCTTCCGGCGGTAACGGTACTAGTTCCCAGCAACCCTTCTGTACCAGCGTGTTGTATTCCCGTTGCATCGGTTCTTGCCAGAGGTCCATTCGCTTAATCGCTTGTCGGTATGACTGCGGTACCCAGAGATCACCGGTGGTGGATGCGAAAGCGTATGGGGTTTGTACTATGAGGGCCAGTGCTTGTCCGTCCCCGTTACCGTCAGTGGTCCACGCTTCGCCTCGGCCTTGCGCTATCCGTTCCCTTGCTTCGTATTCCTGACTTTTGAGATATCGTCGGGACGGTACATGGCCTCGTTCACTGCGGCGTTCTGGTTCTGGTGGTTTGGGTATGCGGCTGTCTTCCGGTGGCTGCGGCTGGTATTCATCATGCAATTGATTCGTTTCACATGGTTCCGGCTGTATTCCGTGATGGTGGTTGTCATCGGTATTTGGTGGGATGTTTATTTGTGTGGGTGGGTTCGAGTTGCTGTTACCCCCCACTTCCTCCTCTTCCCCATCACTACTCTCTGTTGCTGGTCGTGTTCGACGTGGGCGCCCTTCTTCGAACGTCACGTCATGCGATTCCTCGACCTTTTTGCTCTCAGGGATCCACAGTCTGTACCCGCGGCGACCCATGTAACCCAGCAGCTTCCCCTTCACCGCCTGGCGGCCTAGCTTCCCGTCAGTCCTTCTCCGCGGTAAGGTCGCCCAGCAATCACAACCGAAAGGCCTCAAGTGGGATATGTCGTGGCGTTTCCGCGTCCACGCCTCTATGGGCACTACATCTGGGAATCTCGACGATGGGACGAAGTTATTGATATAGATGAATGTCGACGATGCTTCCCCCCAGAATGCGTATGGCATGTCTGCATCCTCCAGTAACGTACGTGTTCCTTCCATTACCGTCCTGAATGCCCGCTCAGCCACCCCATTTGCTGCAGATGAGTCGTGCGGGACCTTTTCAATCACTATCCCGTGCTCCGTACAGTATGCGTCTACGAGGGTGTTGTTCAGTTCCCCCCCGCCGTCTATCCGTATGATCTTCAGCACCTTGCCTGTTTGTTTCTCGGCCATCGTCCGGTATTCATGTAGTGCTTTCACTCCCGTCTCTTTGCGCTTATTGGTAAGGTAGTACGGTACCCGGAAGGATGACTTGCCGTCCGTGCAGAGCATCAAGTATGTGGCCCCTCCTCGCGTCTGCGTCCTTGCGGGCCCGAACAAGTCGAGGTGTACCCGTTCTAGGACTTCTGTTTCGTGAGTGAGCACCTCATCGAATGGGTGTTTAGTTGCTTTCCCGTATATGCAGTCTTCGCACATTCCTCGGACTTCCCGGCTGGTGATGTTCAGTCCGTCCACCAATTTTCTATTCGACATTCGGAGGATGCGGCGGATTCCTATGTGGCCTAATCTCCTGTGCCAAGTAAGTATGTCTACGGGTCTGTCCCTTGCTCGTGAGTAATTGGCTGACGTCTTCCCTGTCCCCAGGATCTCGACCTCATACATCTTGTCGCGGCCGTATCCCTCGAAGATCGTTTCTCCGCCTGCCGATTTGACGGTCATAATTCCCAGCCCCCATTCTCCTCTCATGCCTCGACTGTCGAGTGTCGAGAGTGAGATGAGGTTATGTCCGAACGACGGGGTGTGTTTCACTCCGCGAAGTTGGATCAACCTCTCGCTGTCCTTGATTCGTGTGACAAATTGTACCGTACCCGTTCCCAGTATCTCGAATTTCCCTGCCTCGCCTGATATTGCGCTGCTACCTCCTTGTCCTTCGACTGCCGTGTACTCTATGAAGTCTGACCTCTGTACCCAGCAATGTTCTGAGGCCCCGGAGTCAATGAAGGTTTTTATTGTGGGAATGGCTGGGGAGTACAGTGACGTGTCGCCACGGCATGCGATACATTCGGATTTTCCTACTGGTAGGTACGTATCTACGTCTTTTACCCCGTTCCCCGTCCTCCTCCCCTGCTGACTCTCGTTCCCTAGAATGGGATCGTTCTGCCTGTTGCCAGAGTCAGCAGTCGGTTTGGAGCTTGGGGTGGGTTTAGACGTACTTAGGGTACCGCTGGTCCTGGTCGACATCACGTATGTCTCCATCGGGGATGAGACCTCGGCGTCGCCTGTGTTCGCGGTTACTGCATTTGCATTCGCACCCGTGCCGGTCTTTGGTTTGCCTGGTTGTCCCTGCTTTGGCCACTGCCCCTCCATTCCTCCGCCTTTCGCCCAGCACTTCCGCGTGATGTGTCCTGGCTTGCTACAGTTGTGGCAGGTAATCGTCGATTTACCTCCCGTTCGCGCCTGGCTCGCTAGTGCTGTCTGGTTGGCGGGGTTGGCGGATTGTGCTGCCATCAGGGCCTTAACCCTTTTTGTGTCTCTATCCGCCTCTTTTCGCTCTTCTTCCTTCTCGTACCAGAGCGTGTGGAGGTAGGTGAAGGCGTCGGTACTGGATGTTCCCGGCACGCTGCGGACGTCTTGTCTCCACTCGGGAGGCATTGAGGATATCACTATCCGCCTGAACTGGGCGTCGCTTGCCGTTCCACCCAAGTCGTGGACTTTCTTCAGCAGGTTACGCATCCTTTTCTCGTGGTCTTCCATCGAGTCCTCCGAGGGGTCGTATTTTTCTTGGCGCAGGCTTGTATCGGCAAGGTGTATACGCTGTTTGTCCCTTTTCTCGAACCGTTTTATTAGCGCTTGCCAGATTTCAGATGCCCGCTTCGTTTCGTCCACACCTAGGCCCACCGGGTCTGTGATATTCGACACGATGGCTCCGGCAACGAGTCGATCGCGCGCTTCCCATTCCTCGAAGCACGGCGTTGGGCTGAACAGCGGAGTGGCGGCCTGTGTCGTTAGTGGGTATATCGGCCCTGGGTAGGAGGTTGGTCTGGGTATGGTGCCGTCGAGGTAGCCAGTCAGTCCCTTCGACTGCACTGCGAATTGGATTTCCCGTTTGTACGGTCTCCAGTTTTCCTCTCCGACGAGTTGTTTTGCGTCGGGGAGTCTTGGTATATTCGGGCTACTTCTGAATGACATTTCGTGAATGCTCGAATTAGATTCTTCTATCACCGGTGATTTTCCTTTAGCTCAGACTACGAGTCTCATAATCTGTCAGGGTTAAACTCAGTTAACTGTAAGATAACTATCATTTAGTATATACCTGTCAGGGTTAAACTACGGTGTGTTAGCTCGGTATCGTAGTGTATGTACTAGGTTAGGCTCACCTCAGTTAACTGTAAGATAACTGAGGTGTTCGAGACGCTTCGGTCTTGCTGTATGTAGGTACTGTATAGTATAATGTAATAACGCCGTGTTCGGTCTTTACCTGTAAGTACGTGTCCGGGTGTGTACGGTAGGTTCCCGGGAGCGTGCGGAGTATATACCTCAACACAGGTAATGGTCCAAATGGCTTACATGGCACAACAGCAGTCAGACTTATTCCCAAATGGTACTGGATTGTGTGGAACAGGATGCCAACTCCTACAACTTGCAAACAGTTGACAGACAACTCATCAAAGGCAAGTGGTTCACAGTATGTCAACTAGGAGGGTTAAAGCCTAGGTTAGGCACAAAGCTAGCTTTGGAGCAGCTGGAGGTGGTTTGTCACAGGGAGGAAGCTAAGGCCAGAGCATAGGCAACAAGGGGTGCTGCTGTTTTTTAAGTGGGGGCATAGAGGGGCTCTCAGAGTTCATTATCTAATCTCATATCTTATCTAGATTCATGTTGTTCTCTGTTTGTTCGTAGTAGTACAGTAGGCTTTCGGTAGGTAGCGACAAGGTCAATCACAAACGAGTAGTCTATCCATCACACCGAGTAGCATGATCGCCCAGTCCAATGGTAGTAGCATGTCGCAACCAGATGGCGGCTTACAGTACAGTTTAGATTAGTTTGTCCCATTTCACGTCCTCGCCGGTTCCATTTCGTGATTCTTTTATAGGAGAAGATAGTGCTCTATGCCTATCTATGCCGATCTGGAGCAGCGGATATAGATCAGGAGGACAAAGTGATTGAGTACTGTTTAGAAGCGTACACATTGACCTGTTTGTTTGGATGCGTAAGCAGAGAGTTATATATTGATTGTGTGAATAAAAAGTCCGTACCAGTAATGTAGTGCGCCTCTTCGGAAACGAGGTAAGAAACGAGATGAGCGATCGCTTGTGGTGCATTGCGATGGGCCAGAATTCCTTCATCAGGCTTTGAAGGCCACCATTACATTAAAGTTGAGGGGTACAAATTCAGGCTGGAGGGCTCACCCTTGCTGACGATCGGATATAGGAATCATTACTGTTCAACATCGAGAGTGTTGCTTCGGGATTGGCCTCGTGGAAGATCTGGCCTGCATATTGAAAGAGGTTGGTTGGGTAGATAAGGAGTTGGGAAAGGAAATGAAACAAACGAACGTGGGGCGTAGGAATTTACAGTAATGCCGTGTTCATGCAACTCTAATGCTTTATGTGGTGGCGCAATGCGCAGAAATTATAGGTGTATCATTAGGAGATATCGAAAGACGTACCAACACTTTCTGTTAAACCACGGACGGCAAACTGAGAAGCGGCGTAGGCGCTCATGAAAGAACCACCTGAGTCGTTGGAATTTAGCAATGAATCGGAGGGAACTAGGATTGGGAGTCATCCATACCCTTTTGCCCCCAAGTGGAGGAACCTCCTATTATGCGTCCTCCTTTCCGTTGTGAGATCATCTGCTGGGCGGCGTACTTGTAGCAGAAGAAAAGGCCGCGAGCGTTTACGTCGAATATTCGATTCCAGGATTCGGCGGTAGCTGTTGATGAATGAGAAAGAGGCTGGTAGATTGGAGGAGAGACTAACTCGAAGTGAGAGGGGTAGCTTCTCGCACCGCGGCATTAGCTACCATCTGGGTGTCATTGATATTAGTTCTACTTTGTTGGAGAACAAAGAACTGACAACGTCGAGTCCACCGAGCAATTTCGTGGTGTCTTCTACCAAGTTCTTTACCTGATCTTCGTCGGTGAAGTCTGCTGTTAGAACAACAGAATGTTGTCCAAGCCTCTGAATATTTCTATGTACATTGAGTAACTGTTCTCCGTTGCGGGGAAGATCATGGACTGCGATTTTGAAGCCTTCGGAAGCGAGTCTGAGGGCGATAGATCTACCAGCACCTTTTGCAGCACCTGTAACGAGAGCAACGCCTCTGTTAACCATGGATAAAAAGATAACAACAGGGCACAGGGAGTATTAGTGCCACTTAGCCTTGATGTGATGACGTATGACATTGGAGAAAGCGGGTAGAAATAAATTTTCAAGTTTGTCCTGAGCGGCGTCCAAGAGCCTCCAGGAGCCTTCTAGGAATTTAAGGCGTAAGATACATTATACTTGCTTGTTTGCTGTGATTTCAATCACAGGCATTGGGCCGCAAAAATCTCGCGAGCAAGCTTAAAGAAAGCCTGCAATTTCCAGTCAAGGTTAACGTTAAGATATAGCAGTCAGAATTTAGCCAAGGATTCGCTGAAAAGTCTAGAGAACTTGTGGGAAAGCATGGATACTTTGTCGGCAAAATCTCCACTCCACAGGTATTTCAATGTGAACACCTCTTTTTACCTTTCTTCCTTACATTTAGATGCTGCGCTCAAAAAATCCATGCCAGCTCGTTTCCGTTCGTTATGTTTCCACCATTACCAACAAGGAAGCTTTAAAAATTCACTATCGTCGTGTTGAAAAGGCTGAACGAGATGAGCGTATTGATCTGACCACCGCGCTGACTCCCGTTAGAACGTGTGTCAACATTCTGCACTTCTACTGGTCATATATTAATATTCTATGTTATCTAGATATATGGGTGGTTTTACCCGTCCTACGGATATTCGTGCTTCCCACTGGTGGCCAGGTGGTTCTTATGTTTCCGAAGGCAAGCAATACGAAGAGCCTTCACCATTTGCCTATGAACCACACACCGTCTTTCTCCTCGAGTCCCGATACGATATCAAATACGAGATTGGTCGCACAGACTCACCTGCCCATATCGTCGCAGTGTGTAGAGCTAGTGATTTTGAAGCTGTTCTCGAAATGTTCAACTCAAAATCCACTCCCCACGACTGCAAGCAGCTTATGGACAATGCTCGCTGGCCGTGGCTCACACCCAAGAAACATCGGTCTATAAAATGGTGGACTTCAGCCGAAGAACGTTTGGAGGCTCTTCATGATCTCGGATACAGTCCCCCGTCTCTTGGACAGCAGGCTGTCCAGGATGCCCTTCAACAGGCTGTTCGGGACAACGATGACGAAGAGCTCAAAGCGAAAAAGGACTTTCGTCGGCATCTAGCACAGACCGCTGCTGTAGCCGCACGTGTCTCAGAAGAACAGCAACTTTCGAATATAGCGACCGACATCAAACCACTCCAGGGGAAGATTCCGTTCGAGCTCGAGTTCGAAGATGGTACTGTTGCGCACCCTAGTGGCTTTGTCCCACCGACACCCGCAGACAAACAGTACGATCCCGAGTATCATCTCTCACCTCATCCCCATTCCAGAGTCGCCACCGAACTGCGTCGTCGACAGATGGAAACAGTCAATGAACACCATTCGGATTCTTTGGTTCCCAGAATCGAACAATGGAAAGCTCTCAAAGAGCGCAAGGATCAAGAGGGCGGACTCATGTCTACTCTTACTTCCGGAATTCTTTCCGGAGGTGTCTCCGCTGCCACAGAACCCAGAGACGCGAAAATTCCCACAGAAATTCATGGCGTGCACGATAACGCAGTCGCACAACCCATGCAGCATCCTTCTGGCTTCGTTCCTCCCACCGCACGTATGAGTCGCGGCGAATCCGATGCTCGTACATCTGTCGTGAAAGGTCAGAATAGCAATTCTGGTGAGGCCCCGGAAGCTCCAGAAAGGTGGCCAACCTTCGCGTCGGGTGATATACACAATGCAGACGAAGTAAAGTCTACCGTTGCTCCTTCTGTCAGTCCTCAGAAGCATTTTCAAGATGTGTCTCATTTGAGGAAAGAGTATTTCGAGTTCATTAAGGATGAGCCTTTTTGGCGTCCGTTAATTTCCCTTACTGTATCCACCCGTCCTATTGCCAAAACCCTCGCTCGTCTATCTCGCGGACTTAGTCAGGGTAAACCATTTTACAGTGTAGTTCCACCAGACGACCGCAAGTCAAAGGCATCGTTTGCTGGTCGTCTTCGATCTTTGCGTGTCACCCGCATGCGAACTCTTGCTATTGAAATGGCTCAATTGCTCGCTGGTGCCCGTGGCGGACCTATTGGCGTCAGATTTGACGAACACTCTCGTGGTCGAGGTATCGATGGTGAGGGTTTGGAAAAACCGATCCCGTGGAACAAGCGGGTCATTGGAGTCGGTATAGGACAGTGGTATCCTCTCTCGGACGAGCTCACGGAGAGCTTCAAGGTTCTCGCGGAGAAGGATGTGACAGAGGTCTACGAATCTGATTTCGGAGAAAAAGACAACAAGAGCAAATCCCCATTCTTGATCTACCAGTTCGATGACAACGGTCGCCCTATTGGCGAGGTCCCTGAATTTCCATGGCCTGCGTTGGACAAGATGAACGATGATGTTAGAACAGGCGTCCAAGCTATGGATATGGTCAAGAAGATGGAACGTTTGCTTTTACGTGATCCTCCCGCGGGCAAGGTCTTGTCCATTGTCGTCGATCGTACCGACTCTCCTTCCACGCAATATACGGATCTCGTAAATGCCATAAGCGACCATCATACTCCAATCACGATCCATCTTGTTGACTATTCGCAACCGCCTACAGAGTCAGCTGCTGGTTATGAACTTCGGGGTGGGTTTGCTCGGGAAGCGTTGAAGAAGAGAATCGACAGCTTTTACCGAGAACACACTGATAGCATTGCTTTGGCAAGGACAATGCGTGTTTCCGGTGTGATCTATCCTCGCGTTGAGAGAGATTGGTCAAGAGAATTGGTGAAATCAAGAGAAGTGTACCAATTTACTCCTGATGATGAGCATTGGACTGCGAATCTTCACACAGAAAATAGTTTAGAAGACACAGATGCGGAGTTGGATTTGGACAACACCAGTAGAGGCTGACAACCTGATCTGTCTTTGTAATAGCATCATGCAATCATGCACACTGTCGACGCGAGTATATTTTCCAAGACAAAAAAAATGTATGTAAACAGCAAAAGAATGACGAGCTGAAGGGCACACAAGCAACCTCGATTCGGAAGAGCAACCAACGATCCAAGTCCAAAAGGGAACGTATCAAGTCAAGTAATAGTCAATGGAAACTAAAGAGTCTTGGTGGGGTATATACGAAACATTGAACATAATTTAACGCCTGCCCGAACCACGGTTGTAGCCAACTTGGAGATTGTCTAGTTCAGCTTCCAACTGCTTGATAGCGCTGTGGGCCATCTCCAGATCTTTATTGAGGCGGTCACGTTCGGCGATAAGCTACAAGAAAGGTCAGCGAGATCAGGTACTTTGGAAGCTGAACTTACGTGTTGTTCCCATTGCCTGAATCTAGCCTCTTCGCTTTTGACTTGTTCAGTGAACCTCTTCCGTAACGCCTCTTCTTCTTCTTTGAACTTGGGGTTGTCGAGCTTCTTAACCTTCGGTTCCCCGAATTTGCGTGTCTCCATTTGTTGCTGTCGGTAGTTCTCGTAGTGGGACTCTTCGGTTGTCGAAATCAGATCAAGCATATGTGTGCGAATGAGGAGGGAGCGAAGCTTTTTGAAGTCGCAGTGCGCCTCATTCTCAACTACATATTTCGAAGATGAGTTGCAAGGACGTAAAAGGAGTATCAGGTGGACGAACCTTCAGCAACACCCCAAAGGTATTCACGCCCTTTGACAACTCTCCCATCGGCAGTTTGCACATCCTCGGTCGAACCGATGATGGAAAATGGAATCGCCTCGGTCAATACGCGGGCGTGGTCGGCACCCTCATCGTCAGCCTCAATAGGAGGGGTATAGATACGAATACCCTGAGCTTGAATGACATCTCGAATCTAATGGACGATAAATAATTAGCCCAAACGGATTTTTTTGCTTTGTGCGTACGTACACGTTGCTTGAACAAGAATAAATCATTTTGGGTCAAAGTGTCCGCCTTTGCAACGACAGGAATCAAGTTGACACGAGTGCCCAGACGCTTCATGATTTCAATGTCGAGAGGTTTGAGACTGGGTAGATAAGTCAAGACATGATTTGAACTTGATAATGTAGAGCAACTTACGTGTGTCCTGTTGGTCTAATGAAGTATAGACATGCGTGCACTCTCAAATCCGTTTTTTCAGACCGTTGAGGTTGTTGTTCCTGACGCATGTAAGCTTCGTGTTGGTCGTCGATGAATTCAACAATGGGAGACCAAGAGTCACGGTTGTTGACATAGTCACCGAACCCGGGTGTGTCGATGACGGTGAGTTTGACCTTGAACTGCTTTTCCTCGAGTTCAGCCTTGATAATTTCGACCTCCGTAAGTTTATCCAACTGTTTGTGGTGCCGACGAGAGTAGTTTTTAGGCGGAGACAATTCAGTAGAAAAGAGTGTGTTAATCAGTGTTGTCTTCCCAAGTCCGGACTCCCCTGTCAGGTGAGCAAAAGAAAAGTGAGAAACGTTAGTTTACAGGGCTGCCCCTCGACGTACCGACGACCATTATGGTAAAATGGGCTCCGTGTTTGGCAACGATTTTGTGACGCTAGAATTTATACCTAAGCAAGTGACATGAAAAGACAAAGTAAAGTGAAAAACACTTGGTTGGGAAGGTTGGCAATCCCAACATCGTTGAAGGTAGGGGGCGCTGTTGTAGCCATGTAGAAGAACACTTGTGATGGTGAAGCTTGCAAGCCTGTTGATACAAGAGTCTTGCTTGGTAGTATTTGTGGCTGTGCATCCTATTTGTATGTAATTAACACTCGCGCTTGTAAACAACAAACCATCACATGGCCATAATGGCGCCGGTTGCTCAGTGGATAGATACATCCACCCCAGGAGTAAACAAAATTCCGCTCGGTGGAATCACTGGGGGCATGGCATCGTTTTCAGACGTAAAAATTTGCTGGATATCATAAAGATATTTGACTCTCAATTTATTGGTTAAATTCAGAGGATATTGAAAGTTTTTGTCAATATTTCCATTAATTTGTATAAAATTAGCCTTTCTCGCGCGAAAATCGGCTCCAGTGTCCCGCCTACTATGGGTCATCACGTTGCTTTACGGTCATGTGATGTTCTTCGAGTCCTACCCATTTGACTAAAACCACCTGTTCCAAGAAAAATATCGTTGTTGTATCTTTCCTTATGGCAACCTCGTTTCTGGATCAATATGAAGCGCTGGACGTTATTGGAAATGGCGCGTTTGGTATCATCCGCAAAGTCAGAAGAAAAGCGGATGGAACAGTGTGTATTGATGCCACTGAGTTGCTATTTAAGTGTTGACCAAGTTACCCAGACTTTCGCGCGGAAGGAGCTCAGATTTGAGAAGATGCAAGAGCGAGATAGAAAGCAAATTGTTGCCGAAGTGTGAGTCGTATATAGGCTGGCTGCAAGTCTATAATTGACTCCATAAAGGAACATTCTCAAAGAACTTCACCATGATCATATCGTTAAATACCATGATCGCTACGTCGACAAGGAATCGGGTATTCTATATATCGTCATGGAATACTGCGGCGGCGGCGATTTATCCATGGTTATTCAACAAGCTCAAAAACACAACCGGCCAATACCAGAAGATACTATTTGGAACTACTTTATGCAACTATTACTCGCTTTGCAACACTGTCATCATCCGAACGGACACGGGAGAAACAGCAGTGGGACGTGTAATCCCGTGTCTGAAAATGAAGGGAGAGAACGAAGGAATCAAATATTGCATCGAGACTTGAAGCCTGACAATGGCGAGTTCAGTCCCCGAGCCTGGATGGAAGACTTCTGACCTGTATGACAGTCTTCTTGGATGAAAACAACTCGGTCAAACTCGGAGACTTTGGATTGTCAAAATCTCTGCTTCAAACGAATTTCGCAAATACATACGTTGGGGTACGTTCTTCTATCCTGCAGTCGATATCATTGCATAAATTTTCTTTTGCAGACGCCTTATTATATGTCTCCAGAAGTGATGCAAGAGAAGGCTTATGATTCCAAATCTGACATATGGTCCCTGGGCTGTTTGATTTACGAACTCTGTGCTCATAAACCTCCCTTTCATGAAGCTAAGAGTCACACCGAACTTAGCATCTTAGTCCGGTTTGAGATCTGCTCCGTCTGTTCTGCTTTAGTACTTACGCGTTCACATTCTTTCTTCCCTCAGTAACGGACGCATACCTCCACTACCGAAAGGATATTCACAGTCCTTAGCGGGTGTTATCAAGGCGATGTTGAATCTTAATGTGTGTATACAACGTCTCATATGGTGTGTTCCCACCTGATCTGCGATTCAGCCCGCAATGCGCCCTTCTGCAGCCCAATTGTTACAGCATGAACGACTTGAGCTTGTGTTCAAAGTGTCTGAGACGGAAAAGATGTAGGTTGTCCATCATGGGATTGATTTCAAGTCCTCTCTAACCTTATGATCAGGTTGGCTACTGTTAAACTGCACAAGAACGCAATTGTTGCCCGTGAGCGAGAGGTCGCCGCACGGGAAGCCGCCATCGTTGTCCGCGAGCAACAACTTGAAACCCGAGCGGCTCAGACTGAGATTGAGTTGAATTCGCTTCGTCATGCAATCTCCCAGAATCAACACCTTCAATTCTCCCAGCAGGACTTAGAAGTTGCAATTCAACAAGCAATTGCTCGACGAGAGGAGGAACTTCGTGTATTGGTGCTGCATAGAGAGGAGGAAGTGGCTGTAGCAATTGCCAAACGTGAAGAAGAGATTATCGCGTCTGTTAACAAGCGGGAAGAGGAGTTGAATGAAGCTTGGGTGATGAGGGAGGAACAAATTCGACAAGAGGTAGATGATAGAGTTCGATGGATACATGAACGAGAAGTCGATCTCGCCGCGGAAGAGAATCGCCTTGAAGAGGTTCGACTGGAACTCGAGGAAAAAGTGAGAAAGTGGGAGGTTAAGTCTGTGAAAGGTATACACTTTCGAATTCTCGAAGTCTACGTCTTCATCTCATTGATGACCACCTCTATTTAGGTCGCAAAGAAAAGACGCCCTTGGAGGAAGTCAAAAATTTACTTGAACCGCTGACCAGACTTAGTTCTCCTTGTCTGGAGAACGGAACTACTGCTGAAGAGTCTACCCCACAATCCCAAACCAGGGTTCAGCCTGTTATTTCTTTCCCCGAGATCTTGACCCCCACAGCACGACTTGTTCGTGCCACTCCAGCATCGGCAATGAAGGGTGTTGTACTCACCTCGACGGGCGAAGTGCTCGCAACACCAGCTCCGAGTGATCTCGCGAAGCTCTTTGTGGATTCCCCAAAGGTCGGCCTCGACTTTACCAAGATCTTCGACCCTGATTGCAGAAAGGCAGCTGTCGACACAGAAGATAGCGCGGACGAGGCGGAATCTCCGCCTCCCAGTCCGAGTCGTCGCAAGGAGAAACCGCGCAGATACGGCAATGCTGCGAGTAGTGATCGCAGTGTGTCCCCTTCTAAGCGACCATCGTCCGCGTCCACCTCCATCATCTCGATACCACCTCCAACACGTATCCGACGACCATCGATACGATCATCAGCTACTTCCAAATCGAGCGTTTCTGGCTCCATTATTTTGTCCATATCTGATCCCAGTAACCTGGCTGGCTCGATGATCGGTCCATCGCAGCTTAAACCTCTTCCTCTTCCTCATCCGCATCTTCACAATCAAGCAAACTCCGTTCCTTCAATACCAACTGCACGTACCGCTGCCTCAGGGCGATCGATGCAACGAACAAATTCTGCGCCTGCGACAACCGAGGTCACAAGAGAATACGATTTGACAGATGAGGAAAATCTGCCTAGTCCTTTTCTCAAACGTGCAACTGGACGGTCTGGTAGTATCGGAAAGAGACATAGCAATGGAAATCTTTTGCGGGCAGTCGCAGCAGCAAACTCCACTGCACGAAGGACGAACGCCTCGATATCTGCGTTGTCGGAACTAGGAGCAGGAGTTTCCCCAGTAGGGAACAATGTCACACGGCCTCCCATTTTAGGTGCAAGAAAGATGAGTGAGGAGACCAGGAAAGCATTGCCATAGCAGTGATAATTTGTAACTGACAACAGCATATGGACTGTGTTGGTGGTTTCCTCAATCCCTTAGCCTCTTCATGTGTATCCATATATTCATTGGTGTATTTAAATATATTAAATGTAGACTGAGTACAGCAGAAGTGAACCAAGATGTTCCTCTCGCACATCTGAGTTGCAAGGTTCGAACAGACGCAACAGACAGTGCACCATGAGGCGAGCGAACTCGCGGTAGAACTTCATGTTGCAGCTTTCAGCACGAACATTGAACAAAATCTCTTGAAAATACAACATCTACGTCTAAAAACAAATTGTACAAGAATGGACTAACAAGTTTTCAATCGTGATATCCCTCCCTGCTGTAAGGATTTACTACTTGAGAATCGTCAATCAGTCGATGATCATTTCCTCCTGCCCAGTACCATCCACCGGTTTCCCATTCCGGTTGGCTTTAAGCTTCTCGTCGACGTCAACGATAGCCTCACCGGCACGGTTCTTGTAGAACAGAATTTCCCCTTCGTCTTCGATGAACATGCATTGTGTGAAAGATCGCCACAAAGCGGCAAGAACACCCTACGAGACTGTCAGAAATCGAAGATGTCAATGTCAAATTGGCACTCACTGTCGAGTCGTAGTTGTAATACTCTCCGAGAACAGGTTTGATAGCTTTCGTCACCTCAGGAAGATTGTCTGTTGATGACTGTGTCAGATAGCATTCTAAACAAAAAAACAAAACCTACAGAATGGGATTGTTGAGAAGAAGTGATGAGCCAAGTGGTCGCTTGCGATCTGTGGGATCACACTTCCATCAGATGACAACAAAGTGCAATTTTTCAGACGTACGTTGTATAGAAGGACCCTCCCGAGCCAACCAAATACGGGTCTGTCAACTGTGGCTAAAGCACCTCGGACAAAAGTCCATTCACTCTGATAATTGAATGATCAGCATTAGCACAATAGTCAAACCAGAATTTGGGGACCTTGCGGTAGTACGGAATCGTCGGATCGCTGTGTTGAAGATATGTGAACATGACCATCCTAGATTATGACATTAGAGATGTTTCCCTCTCAAAGCATGAACGAACACTCACCAGTTGTGTTGGAACTAAAAGAGATCAAAGTCGGTTATAAACAGGGATGAACTGCACAGTGGACGATATACTTACAAACCAAGGCATGAAGTAGTACTTCATGGCACTGTTCCATCCGTGACTCTTGATGTACATACTGAGTAGGGTGTACATGACGAGGAGAGAGATGTTTGACAGAATGATCGCCGAACCTGGTTGTTAAAATAAGGTCAAAGTGTAAAATGCGAAAACCCAGATATGATGCGTACGTTCTGAGGGCTTGAAAAGCTGAGAGCTTGGTCGGTAATGCTGAGAAAGCAATGTCAATCACGGATTCTCTTTCAAGTACGGTTTTCCACCTACGCTTGTGTAAGCAGGATATCTTCGATTGCCTTTACGATTGTGCCTTTGGAAGATTCACGTTAGCTTGACCTAATACCCTGAAAAAGTTGATTTCGGGAAAACGCACAAAAGATAGAGCTGGAAACCGCTGAACACAAGGAATTAGCGCCCTCGATAACTATATTAACTTGGATCGACCCACAAGAATTGCCTCACAAACAGTCTGAACAACGTGAAAGCCGGCGTCTCCTCCAAAATTTCTGTGTAATCCATTCTTACTGCAACTTTACCATCTGGAAGCTTGAAGTCTTTGCGTGTGAAGGGCATGAACGTCTCATCGCGCTCAAGACTTTGGGTTGCTTTCTAAGAAAGAAAACGAACCACGTGGATAAGAAGGTTATGAATGAAGAGAAGAGGACATCGAATGAGTTGAAGGGGAGTTGAAATCGCTTACATGATGAGCACGATGTGTAAACCTCCAAGCATGGTACGGTGTCAAGACAGATGCATGAAGGACCAACCCAAGGATATCATTGACGATTCCGTAGTCCGATAGAGCTCCATGACCGGCCTGTACGGGAACGCGTTGTCAACATTTCCTAATGTTAAAATTTGTGAACATAACACACGTCGTGACCTGGCATCCAGCAGACATTAGCAGAATACCATTAGAATCGGTAGAATTCCCTTACCTATGCACCATAGTCCTGCGAACGCAAAACCCTGAAAACTCCAGTATCCCATCCAGCAGACCGCCTTCAAGACCTGCCTTGCTAACGGCGTTCCTCCAAGCGAAGATACGATGAGATCGATGTTTTGTGCAAAGACATAGAAGAGGTAAGTGATCAAGAGGTGCCTAGCGAGATAAAGCAAGCTCTTTGTGGTACTCTTCTTGAAGAGGTGTTTGGGAACAGCCTCCCAGACCTGCTTGATTGTGAGGTCCGGAGGAACGAAAGGCTTCCCTACGCGGGCTTCGTATTCAACGCCGTCTGAGAATATTTGGTACCAGAGCATGATGAGTGTGGTGCTAAGGAAAGAGAGAGAGGTAACGACTCTTCAGAGTTTTTAAAATTCAGTTTCCAACTTTGTCCAGACAGGGGAGGGTAAAGGTGCTAAAATCTGGAATTGGGATCTTGTCATAGCCCAGAAGTGCCTACACCAGCACATGCTTATTGGGGATTGAGCATCGATGGGATTACCCGAGTCCATGTAAAGATGGTAGTTCAAGAACAAAACCAAACCGTATGGAACGGTTCATTACAGTTCATTTCTTAAAGCAATTTATCAAGCGGCATCAGAGATAGTGATTACCCGAGTCCTGGACTAGTACTTGAGTTTATACTGAATTCAAATCGTCCTCTTCGGTGCAGATCTGAATAGAATATTCAACAGTAAACCGAGACGGACTGGTATCACGGAATTTCACATGTACTTTGTACACATCATCCACCGTAACCTGAGGTCGATAAACCTGAGGTCAAGAAATGAAACAGCATTTCGATCGATTAACCTGAGGTCGTGAATTAATTTACAACATAATGATTAACCTCAGGTTATCACACCATCGAATAATTGAACGTTCGAACAGCCACATAACAGTCTGCGCGACGGAATTAATAGACCACCAGATCGAGATTGTGGACATTTCGTAAGTAGTTAGCGGGAAATGCGTTTCCACAGGACGCTCAAGCCTATCTGGAGAAAAGCTTGTTGTTCCAGGCTGTTCCCTTTCCCTTCTAATGCGAGTGGAATGCGTCGGTTGAAGTTCACATAATGATACCATGACGCCACAATAATTGCGACAAACTTGTAGACTTTGGAAGAAGGAGGCATGAGAAACGCCTTCGCGCCTCTTCACGCTGAAGTCGCCGAGGGCAACAAGCAGGATAAAAACGAACAATGTTATATAATGTTATCGTGCAGAGTATATGATTGTGGAGGATTGTGTCCTTCGGAATGGTTATTATTATTCTCGTTATTTGTCGATGGACGTTCCTTACATACTATCTATCTATCTACTCACTAGAACTAAAAGAGACTGGTGCGCTTGAACAAATCTGCAACCAGGCTTCGCGCCACCGCCACCGTCGGTGACCATGTCTACTAATCAGTGAGACCGTGGTGGGATATGAACCCGTCACCAGCAGTGTACCCGCGCATAAACTTCATATCTATTTCGATCGGTCCTCCCAAAGCCCCAATATGTCTAACAACAGTTCATTCCAATAACACAATAGTTGAGAAGTGAGGAGGGAGCGAGGGGGCGCAGAAGGGAACCACTGGACAGTGTTTGTTTAGTTCTTACATATTATAGCCAAAAGTTCTTTCCTCAATTCCGGTTCCATTGGCAGAGCTTTGATCATTTTACCCAAGTACATAGCTGGTGGCCGATGGATCATGCATCTGGTTTCGCTAACGACTTCATCTCAAAAAATTCAACGATCGATTTCAGACTGATTATGATAAAACCAGTCATACAACAGTACATGATTGACACAATGCTATAACACAGAATCAGATTCTAACTTCTACAAAGGAAAAGAACGGTTTGTAAGGAGAAGACATTTTGAAGCGACGGGCATAAGAAAGCGGATAATGTGCTCGATATCCTCTACGAAATTTCACCGGAAAATCAAACGCGCGCGCTTCGACTCCTTGAAACCCATTTACTCGACCTTGGTTGATTTCTTGCCCAAGTAATACGCGTCGGCGGGGCGGCGGACTGACTTCCCTTCCTTGTCACGGTAGAACACAACGTCACCCTCGTCCTCGACGAATTGGCAGTCATTGTAGTTTTCCCAGAGAGCTTTGAAAACAGGCTTGTCCGAGTAGTTGTAGTGTTCACCAATGAACGCCTTGAGATAGTCTGTGGCTTCTGGACCGTGGTAGAAAGGCATTTTCGGGAAGAACTGACGAAGAGCAATCCGGTCAACTCCATTATAAGGGTAAAGAAGCACAGGACTTACGTGGTGAATGACATGGAAGTGGGCGACATCGTGCAAGAAGAAACGTCCTTGCCAGCCGAGGAAAGGCCTATCGACGGTCGCAGCAGCGCCGCGCTGGAAGTTCCACTCCTTACCGCGGTAATGAGGCATGACAGGATCGGTGTGGTGAAGGTACGTGATCATGATGACTGGAAAAAGATAAATGTAAGCGACAATTACGTTCGATTTCGTTCGCAGGAGTAGATCCTTTAGAAAATCAGGTACTACGCAGGACTTACACCAATGAGTAACGAGGAACCAAGGAAGACCGTAGTACTTGAAGGTGTCGGCTGCACCCCAGATCTGGCAAGACTTCCAGACACCCCAGATCATGAACGCGATACCGGCGTTGGAAATCATGACAATACCACGTTGACTCTTGGTGAAAAGTACCGAGTTCGCTGCAGGACACCTTCAGCCAACAACTTGATTCAGTTTAAAACATTGCCTTACGGTCAAAGTGATTCGTCCACTTTGGGTAGTGCTTTTGGCCAGAAACGTTCCAAACTATAAACAAGGTTAGAAGCCAAAAGTTTGTATAACAAGATAGATCTGTAACTCACGCAAATATGCGGGGAAAGCGAGGAACTGTTGTCTGACGAGCATGTAAAGAGTGTAGATAGGAGTGTCACCAAAAAGTTCGTCCCAGTCGAGAGGCTCCCATTCTGCCTTCTCGGGAGGTATTCCCAGATCACTGCGAGTTTTGGGGACATAGACCTCATCTCTTTCCATCGAAGCGTGGTTACTGTGGTGGCGATGGTGGGAGATTCTCCAACTGAAGAACGGAGTCCAGAGGAATGTGTGTGTGACCTAACAAAAAGTATGAGCTTAAGCGGAGGAAGGTCGATCATTAATCTCACAAAGCCAATAATGTCATTAACCCATTGGTTCTCAGAGAACGCTCCGTGACCACACTGAGAAGGTGGCAAAGGATCAGCAAGGGAAGTTTGTTCGCAACTGAGGATCACAGTCGCACCTCGTGTCCAATAACCCAAATACCGGTGAAAACTAAACCTTGGAACCACCAGCTGATGACGGATATAACAGGGCAACGAACAACTGATGTGAAATTGACTCACTAAACACTCCAGGAAGCCCATCGAGCGACTTCAGCGCCAATGGGAGAAAATTTCTCAATAACTTCGGCCTTGCCGAAGTATGGATCGATGTAAGTGGCGGCAGTCCAGAGAGCCGTCGTCATTATCAAGTCGACAGCAAGGTAACGAAGACCAAGAGCGGTATCACGTTTGAACAAGCGGGCAGGAAGGGCGTCCCTTATTTCCTTCAAAGACCTACGGGACCGCTAAGGCAAAATTTTTGCTGCAAGACTAGGATACTCACCAAGGCATAGGTTCAAACTGAGGAAGATCGGCCTCATTGTAGAGGTCCTTGGCTTGAGGTTTCGTTGCTTCAGACATTGTGATGCTACCGGTCTATTGCTGATTCGAATAGAGGTTGAGCTGGAGACGTTGTAGATCCAGTGCTGTATTTATAAAGCTGGCCCCCGTGGGTCGAGGCGGCTATGTAATTCCATTGAGCTTTCGTAGAAAGAAAATCGGGTCAAGATCTTACATTGAGTTGATGATAGTCAAGCACATACTTACAAGACCTGATAATTAGAAAGGAACACAGTTCATTCGGTGACAACGAAGGATTGAAGTTGAATTGATTGGTTTGCGAGGAAAAAAACAAATGAAATGAGCCGAGCTGGACTCTGAGTGAGAACGTTACTTTGAATTTAACTGCGGGCTCAGGTAAATCTCTCGAAGCAAGAAATGTTATCTCGACCTACCCCACGTTTAACACAAGTTTAACAGCTATATGATCGCACCCGGAGTTCCATGATGATCCAAAGCTCCAAGGGCGCAAGAGATGGCCGGATGAACGGAATGGGATTTCCAGGATGCATAGAATACCCGAGAACACAGGAATGTCAGTGGCGAAGAGTCAGGATAAGTCAGGACCGGGTTAAATTTCGAACCAGGTTGCGCATCACGTGCTTATCGATCGCATCTGACGCTAAGTCCATTTCCTTTTCGATCTACTTACGACTCGATAATGATTAGATGTCAGGCTCACGAATGCCGCAACAAGGTTATAAAACCAGTGCTTACCATGGCGCCTTCTTCAGTCCAACTTTTCGCCTCTACGTGTAGATTTTGAACTCTTAACATGCTTTCGTTGTTCAAAGACTCGCCTGAATACGAGGCCAGGAAGGCTAGACCTTTCTCTCCTACCAAAGTTGGTCCCAGTTACCTCTTTTCCGCAAAGATTATACTAAGGCATATCTCTAGGTCACTATATCAGAAGTTCATGCTGTCGTACCCAAGCATTTGTTCCAAAAGAGTTTCTTTACGGCTTGTTTATATATAGCTCGCGACGTGCTCTCCGCTGTAGCTCTATATAAGCTCGGTTGGCAAATCGAACCTCTTGCCGCCAGTCTTGTTAAAGACTATGGCGCTCCTTCTTATGTCGGTACCATCGCTAAATGGGGGGGCTGGTCTGTTTACTGGGTCTGCCAAAGCGTCGTTCTCGCTGGTTGGTGGTGTATGGCTCACGAGGCTGGTCACGGTAACGTTTCTAACAAAAAGTGGCTCAACAATCTGACTGGATTTTTGCTTCATACTGTGAGTGTCGTCATCTTTTGAATTCGACAAGGGTGATGAAGATTTCCTCTCGAAGTTCGTTCTTGCCCCATATTTCGCTTGGAGGTCTACCCATCACTCTCACCACAAAGCCACGGTCTCTATCGAACGAGACGAGAATTATGTTCCTCGCACTCGATCTGACTTCAAATTGCCTTCTGAGTCAGTCGCCCGGGCGGTCGATTATCATGAACTTTTCGAGGAAACTCCCATTTACACCGTCGCCCGCATGCTACTTATGCAACTTCTTGGTTGGCAAATCTATCTTTGTTTGGACACCATGGGATCTCCTAGACATCCTAAAGGCACTAACGTGAGCAGTACTGTTTTCGTCCAACACATGCTCTAAATCTACTATTATTGCTTAGCACTTCACTCCGTCGTCTTCCTTGTTCAAGCCTCACGAGCGCAATGGAATCATTGCGTCTAATATTGGTTTGACTGTAATGTGCTGCATCCTGTACATGTGGACCCAAACTGTCGGTCTTCCGGCTTTCCTCAAGCTCTATTTTGTTCCTTACATTGTACTGTCATTCGTTATTTCATATATGCTCGATTTGACTGATATGGTTTTTTAGCTTTTGAACCACTGGATTGTCATGCTCACGTACCTTCATCACTCCGATCCCACCATTCCGATGTACAGGAACCGTCAGTGGTCTTACCTCCGAGGTGCTCTTTCAACCGTTGACAGGCCTCTCTTGGGCTGGGCTGGACGTGTATACTTCCACAACGTCAGCCATGACCATGTAAGATTCGCCATTTTACCTTTCTTCCTATTTTTACCTTTCTTTTGACAGATCGCTCATCACCTCTTCTCGAACATTGCCTGGTACAACCAACCGTATGTGACTGAAGAGCTCAAGAAGTTGTTGGGGGTTGAGTACAACTCTGATTCTACGGTAAAGCGATCTAAACTATTGGATTTATTCTTTCTGACAATCAACTACATTTACTAGAATACTTTCCGTGCTCTTTACCGGACCTTCACTCAATGTTGCTTCGTTGAAGACGAAGGCGACATCGTTTTCTATAAGAACCAGCACGGAAAAGCCGTAAGGGAGCTTGCCCCTGATGCCCTTGACCGACCGACCGTCGTCGCCAAGAAAGTAGACTAGAGAATCAAGTCTGCATAGAGCAACAGGGAAGCTTTGATTCGTTCGTGAATTGTCTCTTCTCCATATATGAGTACCGTTTTTTACCTTCGTGTATCAGAAGCTGTTGTATAGAATTGAATCTCATCGATGTGAAGTTTCACACTTGACTTTCTCCGGATTACCTCTTGATGAATGCGGCTGAGTTTTTTATGGAGGGTTTGTTCAGGATTTGAAACTCGGTGGACAACAAGTTGAGCCTTCAGTTCTGGTACGTAGTAGGTCCACTATCGTTATACTAGCGGACCCCTGCGGGGCACGATGAACCTTGCTTGACTTATGTTTTTTTGAGTGAAAAGAATTACATAAGTTCCAAGTAAGAAGAGTATAAGTTAACGAGTATGACAAGTAAAAGAATTAAAAAATAGCACCACATATTATTGAATAGGGAAGAAGTGAAGGAGGTGGACATGCAGGTGCAGAAGGTGAACACACTTGAACTGAATGTGTACACCAATGACAAGGAAACAATGTGTATGATGTTAGCAGTTATGACCAATGTCCACCAGCTCAAGGTAAATCTTGGCAACAATGTGAACAATCCAGTGAGGAAGGTATCAAATTTGTTGTACGAGCAGGAAGCTGATGAAGCTAATAGGACAATATGTTAAATAGCATTAGAGATATGTTGGATTATAGCCCACTGATTGAATGATTAGTTATAATGGCTGACAACCCATTCATAACCGAAATACACCAGGAACATTTCAGAGCATTAAAGAAGTTATGCAGGGGATTAGAAGATGTACAGTAGGAGAAAGGCAATGGAGGTCAAAGCAGGGATTATGGAGCGAGTACATAGAAAGAGACACAAATTAATAACAAAGAAAATGAACGTAGAAAGACAAACACGAGCAAAAAAAAAGTTAGAAAGAGACTGTTAAGATCATGTACGCCACGTAACTGTGCCAGAGGCTACAAGGTGTCTAAGTGCGGAGGGTCGAATGGGACAGTAGTGAAGTTATTAACAACACTGCCGTTACACCGTTAGTCCCTGGAGATCGAGAATAGAGAAGAGGAGAACTAGTAGCAGCCAAGTCGGAGCAGCAGTAATGCTGATGATGGGGAGTGAACCAAAGAACTTATAAGTCCTAAGGTCAGAGTGAGAAGTACTTCAAGGCGATGAGCCTGAAGACTTATAGGCAAGAGAGGATGAACTAAGTTGGAGAGGAGAATCTAAGTTGATAATTAAACTGAGGAACTACAGTATTGTACAGGCAGTATTTATATCTACGGATCGGTGTATCAGGGCGGAACGCCAGACTAACTACTAGGAGCTATACATGTAGTACCTTCAGGGTAGAGAATAAGACAATAAGAAGGAACTAGGATGAAAGGGTTTGTGTAGCGAGAAAGAACAATAAGGAGGAGATCTCGGGATACCGAGTGGCGGAGTGAAGTGCCGAGGCATGGACTTGACAGAGACAGTAGGAAAAAAAAAAAAGGCGCTTAACGTGTGAAAAAAATGCACGAGCGCTTGGCAAAGACGGGGTGGCAAAGGACCTAGCAAGCAAGGTGAAATCATTCAACTTGTTTATTTCCATCCACGAACACCATAGGGAATATGGGATACTTGATTGACCACAACACGATTCTCACTAAGATTTATTAGGAGGGCCAAAGCTGGGTCAATTGCATGTTAAAATGGTTGTATGTAGTCATGGCGGGATCTCTCTTAGAGCATTGTGACACAGCAGGGAAGCAGAGGGAAGCATCATGGAAAACAAGAAGCCAGTTGATCATTAAATGCCCCCTGGGGCGCACATGGATTGTTTGTGATGCTGCAACAGGGTTGATGTAATAGCCCTTGGTGCCCACGAGGAATGGAAAAAACAGAAACACAGAATGCTTTGAGGATACGAAAAGATAGCAAATACAAATATATATATTGTTAATGTCACAAGGCGGCAGCGGCGGAGTGACTAAGCAGAGCAGGGAGGCGGAGCGACTAAGCGGAGTGATAATGCGGAGCGACTAAGCGGAGTGATAATGCGGAGCGACTAAGCGGAGCAGAGACAGACTGGTCCCAAGATAATGACAGAGATATATTGAGTATCGTAGTCATAGGTAATAATAAGTAACACATACCTGGTCCCAAGATAATGACAGAGAGGTCAAGATAAGGGACCAGGCTGTGGGGGTTTGGCTATTTATACATAATCCGATCTGCGAGACATAATGATGTAATGCTGTACAGTTTAGGAACAAGGAAGGTGGCGGAAGCCGGTAGAAGGAGAAGGGTAACAGGTGGATTGGTAATCAATGATGGGGGTCAGGTGGATCAGTAATCGATGGGATTTGGTGGTGATGTAATTGTACAAGTAAAGGTGTCGAAACAGTGAGAAAAGGAAAATGATAGGGGCTACGTACTTCATGACATTACCCCCCTTCTTACGACCATTGCCCTCGATGGTCAAGCCTTTGCTGCTGTGGGGTGTTTCTTGTGGAAGGCTCGAACGATCTTTGGAGCGCGGCTGAGGTTGGGCGCTGGCTCCCAGGAATTATGTCCTGCGTCGTAACCCTTCCACTTGACCAGGTATTCCAACCTCTTCCACCGGACCCGACTATCCAGAATTTCCTCTACTTCATATTCCGGTTCATCTTCATCTTCTAGGTAGACTGGCTCTGGTGGCGTTGGTATTTCTCCATTGATGGTGTTACCTTTCCAGGGATAGAGTTTGTCGACATGAAAGACGGGATGGATACGGTCGAGGGAGATTGGGAGGTCAAGGCGGTAGTCCAGGGGTCCAATCTTCTCTAGGATTCAGTAAGGTCCAAGCTGCCGATCTCCGAGTTTCTCACTGGATAGTTGGAGGTTGATGTCCTCCGCACTGAGCCAGACAAACTTTCCGATTTTAAACTGGTGAGCTTTCCGTTTCCCTCATTCGTATCCCTCTTTTTGCTGCTTTTTCCCTAAGTGCAAGGCGGCCCCTGCGTCTTGTCGGGCTTCTCGGAGTATCCGTATGCGGTCATCTACCGCTGGGATCCCGCTGCGTTGTCCCACTGGGATGTTGAACAAGGGGAGGTATCCATAGGTTAGCTCGAATGGGGACATGCCTAGTGCAGAGTGGGTTCGCGAATTGATTATGAACTCTGCCATGGGAAGGTGTTCTGCCCAGTCATCCTGCCGACGACCTACGTAGAGTCGAATGTATTTTTCTACTTCTTGGTTGGCGCGTTCGGTTTGACCATTAGATTGAGGACGATACCCAGACGTAAGGTCTGATTTTATTCCCAGTCTAGCAAGTAGAGATTGCATGAGTTTAGCTGCAAACTGAGGCCCGCGGTCGGACTTGAAGTGGAGAGGGAGCCCATGGAGATGGAAGATTTCCCTGTAGTAGATGTCAGCAACGCCTTCCGCAGTGATGGAGCTAGTACATGGGAGGGCATGAATTTGTTTCCCATAGAGATCTGTGCAAACTAGGACTGCGTCATATCCTTGGGAGTTAGGCAGTTGCGTTATCAGGTCCACTCCTACCTCTTCCCATAAACCCGAAGGTACATCTAATGGCTGAGTTACAGCTCGTGGGTGTCGTTGGATCTTTTTGCGTGCACATGTCTCACATCCCTCTACGTATTTCTCCACAAAGGAGCGCAGTGTCGGCCACCAGAAGTGGGTGCTAACTAGATCGAGTGTTCCATGGAGTCCAGGGTGCCCAGCTGTGGGATGATCGTGGCATTGACACAGTACTTCCGTGCATAGGTCGTCATCTGCGGGTACGTATACCCGTCCTCGGTAATAGACCAGACCGTTGTCCTCCTCCCATTCGGCGATCCCGTTAGCCAAGCGCTGTAGTCCATGCTCTTTGACTGTTTTGAGACCTTCCAGTACCTGTGCTTCCCGCTGTGAGGCTTTCCGGATGCAATCCTCTAAGGGGTTCCATAGGATAGAGGCTGCAATTTTGGTGAAATGGTTGGGCTTAAGGACCGTCTGCTGCCGATTATCCTCATTGTCTAGGACCTGGTGGGTTGCCATACGAGAGAGAGCATCAGCCTGAGTGTTTGTTCTACCGGGGCGATGGATCATGTGGAAGTCAAATCGTGAGAGGTATAGGGCCCAGCGAGCTTGTCGCCGGGTGAGGTCTTGAGCTGTACACCAAAACTCGAGGTTGGAATGATCGGTGATGATGTCAAATGACTGGGGTAGTCCCTCCAGGAAGTTCCTCCAGTCCTTCAACGCTTCTATGATGGCTAACATTTCCCGGTCGTAGATCTCGTAGTTCCGTTCCGCTGGTTGCATCGAAGATGATCTAAAGGCGACAGGATGCCATTGGCCATCCTCTTGCTTCTGCATGAGGGCACCGCCGGTAGCAAAGCCTGATGCATCTACCTCGATTCGGGTCGGTCTGTCTGGCGTCCACAGGGCTAAGATGGGTGCGGAGATGAAGGCCTCTCGGAGGGTGTCAAATGCTTTCTGCTGGGTGTCCATCCAGGTAAAGGGTATGTCTTTCCGAGTGAGGTCGTTCAGGGGCCTGGCTATCCTTGCAAAGTTCCGGATGAAGCGCCGATAGAAGTTAGAAAATCCAAGGAATCCTCGTAGCTCTCGAAGGTTAGTGGGGGCTGGCCAGTCGCGAACCGCAGCTACTTTTACCGGGTCCATTCGTACCTCTCCTTCCGATATAATGAGGCCTAGGTATTCAATCTGTTGTTGTTCGAATTCGCACTTCTCCGGTCGTAGGTACAGGTCATGCTTCTCCAACCGGGTTAGTACTTCCCGTACAACTCGTCGGTGTTCCTGAAGGTCACTGCTAAAGATGAGGATGTCATCCAGGTAGACTGCTACCTTTCCAGCTGCTATAAGGTCTGCAAATATGGCATTCATAAGTGCTTGAAACGTTGCAGGGGAGTTGGTGAGACCAAAGAACATAATCTTAGGCTCAAACAGGCCTCGTGTGGTTGCAAAGGCTCCTTTCCATTCGTGACCTTCCTTAATTCGAACGTTGTTATAACCCCAGCGGACGTCAAACTTGGTAAAATATCGGGCCCCTTGAAGTCGACTAATAATATCAGCAACCAAAGGGAGGGGATAGCAGTTCTTCACAGTATATTCATTCAGTTTTCGGTAGTCCTGTACAAAGCGCAGCTTTCCATCTTTCTTCTTCACAAAGAACACCGGGGACAAGATGGGTGATTTAGAGGGGACAATATAGCCTTTCCGCAGATTTTCTTCCAGGAATCGATCCAGCTCCTCCTGCTCGTTTAAGGACATGGGGTAGATCTTGGTGCGCATGGTTGCCGGTGCTCCAGGCAGGAGATCGATTGCATGGTCCTAGGGTTGATGGGCAGGTAATCGTTCGGAAGCGGATTCTGAGAAAACCTTCTTGAAGTCTGCTCAGGGATCATTTCTTCGAAGGTTTTGAGGGGTTTGTCTCGGTTGGCTTCCTCTGCTAGCTGTTGGGAGTAAGTGAATCCTGCTGCACACCAGACTTCCTCGGTTTGTTCTTCCAAAATCCCAGCTTTTACCCATGCTCGACGAGTTTTGTGGTTGGCTCGGATTCGGTGTATTGGAGGTTCTTCCATGGGTTCGCTCTCTTCCAGGCCGGTTTCAGGTAATATCGCAGCGTCGCTGGGTTCGGGTTGAGTTTCTGGGCTCAAGGGTTCTCGGATTTGGCTGTCAGCATTAGCTGCTACTTGGTGAGGATGTGAAGTCTGCTCGTCTTCTACTTCCTCCAGGGTTACCCGAGGGGGTTTTACTGAAAGCCGTCCTTTCTCCCAGTCAATCTCGGGATTTACCTTTCGTAACCAGGGAGGTCCAAGGATAATATCCTCTCCTCCTAGATGGGTGATTAGAAAGTCCATCCATCGCTCCTGGTTATCCACTGTGAGTGCTAGGCGTGCAAAATGGGTGATCCTTCCAGCTCGATTAGGGGTGCCATCGATATTGAACACGTTGATTGGTTTATGGAGGGGTGCACATCTTACATGGTTTCGGGTGGCAAAGTCTTGGTTTAGAAACAGGGCAGTAGCTCCACAGTCTACCATGGCTGCAGTTGTTATACTATGGTTCCTTTCTTTTAGTCTCGCATGAATTCGGAAGTGTGGGGAACTGGAATTTAATTCCCGGATCGACGATATTGTACATGATGGAAGCGAGTCATACGAAGAGGTAGCGAACATAGTAAACTGATTATAGGGTACTCTCGGTGCAGCCGAAACGGGTACCCTTTTTAAAAACCCTGCTGTAAGCCAGAGGACGAGGAAGACATAGCATTAGCTCGATCGAGCAACTCCCTTATTTGACCGATTTGGTTGGAGAAGTCCTGGTTAGGGGGGCTCGGAGTAGCAGGTATGTTAGTCGGAGCAAATGGTGGGGTTGAGGCCGCGATCTGGACTGACTCGTTTGGGAACAGGGAGAATGACGTGGATCCGGTGGCTGATATCTGTTGGCGTCGGGGCTGCTGGCGTCGGCCTCGATCTCGTCCGAGTCCCATGAACTTGTCTTGGCAGACTGCTTCCAGGTGTCCTCGGCGTCCACAGTAACGGCAAGTGGTTTCTCGGTGTGGGCAATTCTGCTTGACATGACCTTGGTGTTAAGATCATGTACACCGTGTAACCGTGCCAGAGGTCACAGAGTGTCTAAGTGCAGAAGACGAGTGGGACAGTAGTGAAGTTATTAACAACACCGCCGTTACGCCGTTAGTCCCCGGAGATCAGGAGTATAGAAGGGAGAAACTGAGTAGCAGCCAAGTCGGAGCGGCGGTAACGCCGGTGACAAGGAGCGAGCCAAAGAACTTATAAGTTCAAAGGCTATAGAGAGTACTTCAAGGCGTTGAGCCTGAAGACTTAGAAGAGCACAGAGTTAAGGAGGGAATCTAAGTTGATAATTAAACTGAGGAACTACAGTAGTGTACAAGCAGTATTTATATCTACGGAGCAGCGCAGCGGTGCGGAGCGCCAGACTAACTACTAGGAGTTATACGTGTAGTCCTGCAGGGTAAAGTAAAAGACAATAAGGAGGGACTAGAATGAATGGGTATGTGTAGCGAGAAAGAACAATAAAGAGAGATTACAATAAAAGGCAGATCTTCGGAATACCGAGCGGCGAGATGGAGGCCCGAGGCATGGACTTGACACTTGGGCACCACAGCCAAAGCATTGTCCACGCATGCGGGCCAGGAAAGCCTCCCTCGTATTCCCATTGCTAGTGTGGGTGGCATCGATATCCATGGCATGGGGATCAGCAGGGGCCACATAGGAGCGGGTAGGTCCAGTGCTTCGACCAGTCAGAGTAGGGTCATGCAAGTAGACATCCACTGATATGGCCCATGTGATAGCCTCCTTTAGGGTTCGAGCAGCTCCTTGACCAATGTTTACCGTAATCAGATTCTGTCGGATCTCTGGAAGTAGGGCAGAGTAGAAGTGTTCCTTCAAGTCGATGTCAGACATCTCAGTCCGACTTCCGATGTCCTGGAATTTCTGAGCAAACTCCGCTACTGTCTGCCCTTTACCCTGCTTAAGGGATTGAATCGCGTTACGGGCTTCCATACCTGGGTCTATCGATTCAAATCTCTGGCTGAACTCTGTGAGAAACTTATCCCAATCGCCTTCAAAAGGGGGGTTCTCCGCATTGAAATGCAGCAAATAGGGAGTCGCCCAGTCTCCAGCACCTTCTGTGAAGAAGCCTAAAGCCGACTTGATAAGCTTTGCCTGACTGTTGGCAAGATCAGGTTGTTCTGATGCCCAGTTCTGGAACTGAGCTCTAAAACGTCGTGCTTCACTACTGTCTTTACCCTTAAATACCTCGGGTTTGTTCATGCTGGACTTGGAGGATGAGTGTTCCTCCATGGCTGTAGCGAGATTGGCTACTTGTTTAATGAGCAGAGTCATGAGATCTTCTGCAGAGGCAGGTGGGGCGGGTGTGGCAGGCGGAATAGGAGTCGACATGATAGGAGTGGGTGCTTGGGGTTGGGGAATTGGCAAGAAGGTTGTATCGTTGTGAGTAACTGGTTCTTGGACTGAGTTGTGGAGAGCGTTGGGGCAGGGTTGAGAGTCGCAGTCGTACCAGCTATCGTCGGTGTTGTGGATGTGGTTTTGGTCTCTGGGGTCAAGTGCGTGTAGGAGCGTAGAGCAGTCTACTCTGGTGGCAGGAGTTTCAGGGTCGGGCGGGACAGGGGAGGACATGGTGTCTGCGGGTCCTGCAAGGACAACCTTATCGGTAGGCTATCGGTGCAGTAATGGATCTTGACCTAATGTCACAAAGCGGCAGCAGCGGAGTGACTAAGCGGAGCAGAGAGGCAGAGCGACTAAGCGGAGCAGAGACAGACTGGTCCCAAGATAATGACAGAGAATCGTAGTCATAGGTAATAATAAGTAACACATACCTGGTCCCAAGATAATGACAGAGAGGTCAAGATAAGGGACCAGGCTGTGGGGGTTTGGCTATTTATACATAATCCGATCTGCGAGAAATAACGATGTAATGCTGTACAGTTTAGGAACAAGGAAGGTGGCGGAAGCCGGTAGAAGGAGAAGGGTAACAGGTGGATCGGTAATCGATGATGGGGGTCAGGTGGATCAGTAATCGATGGGATTTGGTGGTGATGTAATTGTACAAGTAAAGGCGTCGAAATGGTGAGAAAAGGAAAATGATAGGGGCTACGTACTTCATGACAGTTAAGATCATGTACACTGTGAAGCCATGCCATAGGCCACCAGGTGTCTAAGGGTGGAGGGTCAAATGGGACAGTAGTGAAGTTATTAACAACACTGCTGTTACGCCGCTAGTCCCCAGAGAATAGAGAAGACAATAACTAGGAGCAGCCAAGTTGGAGCGGCGGTAATGCCGATGACGAGGAGCGGACCAAAGAACATATAAGTCCTGAGGTCAGAGTAGAGAGTACTCAAGGGAAAATCCTTAAGACTTCAGAGGGAGAATGAGTGGTGATCTAAGTTGATCTAAGATGATAATTAAACTGAGGAGCTACAGTATAGTACAGGAGTATTTATACCTACTAATTGGTGTATCGGGGCAGAGTGCCAGACTAGCTACTAGGGGCTATATGTATAGTGCCTGCAGGATGGAGGAAAAGACAATAAGAAGGACTAGGATGAAAGGGTATGTGTAGCAAGAAAGAACAATAAGGAAGAGATTACAATAAACGGTAAATCTCGGAGTACTGAGTGGCAGAGCAGGGTGCCAAGGTGTCAAGTCTATGCCTCGGTGTCCCTCCTCGCCGCTTGGTATCCCGAGATCCACTCTTTATTGTAATCTTCTTCTTATTGTTCTTTCTCGCTACACAAACCCTTTCATCCTAGTTCCTTCTTATTGTCTTATTCTCTGCCCTGCAGGTACTACATGTATAGCTCCTAGTAGTTAGTCTGATGCTCTGCCCCGATGCGCCGATCCATAGATATAAATACTGCCTGTACGATACTGTAGTCCTCAGTTTAATTATCAACCTAGATTATCCTCTCCAACTTAGATCGTCCTCTCTTGTCTTTAAGTCTTTAGGCTCGTCGCCTTGAAGTCTTCCTTACTCGGACCTTAGAACTGATAAGTTCTTGGTTCACTCCCCGTCATTGGCGTTACTGCCGCTCCGACTTGGCTGCTTCTGGATCTCTCCTTCTCTACTCTCGATCTCTGGGGACTAATGGTGTAACGGCGGTGTTGTTAATAACTTCACTACTGTCCCATTCAACCCTCCACCCTTAGACACCTTGTGGCCTCTGGCACGGTTACACGGTGTACATGATCTTAACACAGGGCATGGTCTTGACATATATAGATTGAAGTGCAGCATAGAAGGAGAGGGATATAACCTTGCTAATTAGTAATTAGTTGTAGGCCCCGCTGATAGGTCGCTGCCTTCATCTGAAAAACATGGATATTTGGCTAAGAGCTGAGTGACCATTACTCACTACTTACAGTACACAGCCAAAGGGAGTGAGTTGGCAGAGCAAAGTAATGTCCCAAGTATAACTGAACATTAATGAACATGTATTGCATGGGACACTGCTAGTTTTATTTGGATTGAAAACAGACAATTGACAATGTATATATGCTGCAACTAATCTGCAAAACCCAAATTTTTTGCCTAAGTAGCCAAAAGCAGCCTAGAGCACTTCTCAGCAGCATTTTGCTTTAAGTGTTGCTTTTGCTGGAGTGTTCTCCAGCCAGTATCCTTGTTCTGGCAAGTATACAGGTTTCACAGATAGGGTAATATGAGGCTTGCAAAGGTAAAAACAGACTACCCAAGCTACTACTAGTATAATAGTACTACATACTACATCCTCTGACAATCCAGAGCTATACCATTTTGCGCAGACTCCGGAATATGATCCAACCCGAGGAATAGGTTATTAAGACTACCCGTGCCTTATGATTAGTACTTAGTTTATTCACTTACCATAAATAAAGGGCTGTGAAGTATGGGTGAACAAGCGGAGGGAGGCTGAACGTTCTGAAGGTTGAATACTAATTTATGTGGCTGTTCCTTGAAGGGACCCTACTAATTACTCTTTTTCTGGGTCCCTCTTTGTCCACCCGCAGGACACTGTATATCCATCTAATCAACTATAGTATTTCACAGAAAGATCCTGATAGCTCCTGGAAGTCAGCAATAGTCAGCAATATCTGCTGAGCACTTGGGAACCTTGAATTGATGAGAGATGAGTTCATGGCAGCTATGGCAATTTCAACATGTATCGTTCAGGCTTCAGAAGCAAAGGGAATACCGACTCGGAGAGTGTTTTGCATTGTATACCGGGAGAATTACTTGAAAGTTGACGCGGATACCAGGTGTGCATGAGTTATGTCAACCGGGGTAGAATCAAGCAAACAAAACTCAGATGTTTGGCAGGCCGATTCAAGCTGACTTGGAGCGGCTTTTCTTGAGGGTCAGCTTACCCCGAGTAGTTGTATGCAAGAAAAATCGCAGACCCGCTTCAAATTATGACTGGAGATAAAATCTGACTTTAGATCCTTGAGCTTAATCAAGCATAATCGTGATCAATACTCCACTCGCAGCGTATATGCATTGGCAGCACGCAGCATATGGGTGGTAGAGCTGGTGACAGATGGCGGCTCGCAGAATTGAGCACTAGAAAGAGGCTTTGGGAATTGAGGAGTTTGTTGAAAACTAGGATAATATCAGAAAGTAGAGGGGGTATCTTTGATGATATTGCACTCTGGTCCAAGGCGCCATATTACTGCGATTGAGATGGTTGAATATTTCCTTCGAACAACGCGCCGCATCTGCCTTTCGGGAACATTATACTGTCCGTTGTCGTATTGTGAACCTTTACGTATTCTCTCTTCTTTGCTCCAGACCCAGGTTTAGGGGTCAACCCGCGCAGAGAGCAGTTCGTTCATACGCACAGCATTTGATTCGTAGCCTAGTGTACCGCTCTTCGGGGAGTGAGTCTAGTTCATCACGGTCAAAATGGGTGTTTAGTTTAACCGTCTGTCATCGGCAGTCTTGCAGCTAAAGTCTCCCGCTTGGGATAAAAGATATCTACCTCACCTCCCATCAATTGTGACAGTTGATATCAGCTCAGCTGAACTGGCGAAAAGTAAAATTTCAACCATCATTCATAGATTCTCTGATAAGATTTGCACTCGGGGGAGACTGAATCATGTACCGAATAATGAATAAGTTTGATAGAGGCGGGCAATGTGCATTGCTTGAATTTTGAGGTGTAGGAGCGTAAACTCAACGAGGAAAAGAACTTCCAGCCCTCAGTAGAAGTATTAGTAGAAGTGAGACAATAATCTTCGGAATTCCATTGACCAATGCATTTCCTTTCCATTATGTGGTACCGACACTTTGGACTCTGGTCATGAGAGGCAATGAGTTTTAGATAAAGGGGTGGTCTTTAATACACAGACCTGTTCAGTTCAGGGTAATGCGGTCGCCGTCAATGAGTGTGAATCATGATTGTGCCTAATATGCCCTGCCGCCTCCCGCCACTGCCTGAGCCACGCAACCTTTTCGAAGCCCTCAACCTCTCGTAAATTGGACTCAATCCTCTTCAAGCACCACTTCAGCCATGTTTTCTCCTTCTCAAGCGCCGCCAAGCCCTTCTTGGCCCTTTCCCGCCTCTGGGTGAATTTGGGTGTTATGGCGCGTGTGCGGGCATGTGTGTTTACAGAGAACAAAGAAGGATCAGTGGAAGAGACAAGGCCTCGAAGAGATTGAATGAGAGCGGCGAAAACTTGTTTCGACGCATGTAGATTGCCCTTTTGGAGAGAAGCGGGGGAAGATTTTGGAGCATGTGAGGGTTGATAGATACTCCCTGCAAGTGCTCTACATACGAGCCCGAGGCTGACGAGATCATTCGCTATGGGTGTCAAATTGTACACCCGATAGAGCGCAACAGCGGTCATAACATCCTGTAATGGATGCTCTATATGTAAAGCATGAAGCAGGTGCCGAGCGGCTGGCAAAGAAAGCGGGACTTGGTATTTTGCATGGTTGGAAAACATCTCTAGAGCGAGTTTGGGACAAGACAGTGATTCCGCACGACCTAGTTCATCATCGAAACCAACATCCGTGATGTGATGGAGGTTTACTTACTGACAACCAGTTCACCCCATCGTTCCTCCAATCCTCCTTCGCCTGGCTGATGCCGTGTCATATCCTTCCACTTTGGAACCTGCGCAATGACTTTACCAAGCTCTTCCTCATTCTGGGAAAGGTCTAGGAGATTTATCAAGACGGCATTTCTCATAGGCGGCAATTTTCGTCGCTCCTTCGGATTCAAGCTTGTCTGTGCAAGCAAACGTTGGTAAAGTTCTTCAAAGCGTGCACGACGGCTATCCGAGTCTAAATGCTTGCTGGGCGTGGTTTTTCTATGTTTCAGATAGCTGGGACTCCCGACACGAGTGGGAGTTGAGGCACTACTGGGTGAGGACGGCAGGTCCTCTCCGGGTTCGTCAGAAAACAAATCTTCAATTTCTAACTTCGATCCTTTTTTCTTCGAAGCTTCAAGTAAAACCTTTTAGCATAGATTAGTAAAGCGTTGATAGAGTGCTCACCGACTGGAGAGACGTGTAACGTCCTCCTTAAGATTTTTTCATTCCGGAAAAGACAGCGACGGGGAGCAACAAACATAGCTACCAAACAAGCGCTCAAATCTCGATCTTCATCAGTGCTCGCTAGCGCTCACTCGCAAGACTTTCTAGAGAAATTCTTAATTGGCAATGCATAAATCGCGTACATACGAGATACATCATACTACTACGTATCAGCGTACTAATAAACATAGCCCAGAATTTTACCTCCAACGTTTTTGCGACGGGCTTCCTCATGATCTAGGATACCGGAGGACGTGGTCTACAAAGTAAGTACGGTCAAATTAATCCTTATCATGCTGCAACCGAATACGTACCAGGATAATGATACCAAAACCACGAGAAGGCAGCAGCAAGTTCACCCAAGACTCAATTTGAGTGACCTGAACGTTGAATCGAGGAGAAATGACCCCCGTCTTGTTCAAACGACCATTGAGTTGAATGACGATCTTGCCAGCACGATGGTCATCGATGATTTCAAATTCGCCAATGTAACCTAAGATAGATGGGAAGCAATGAGTACGGCGTTGTATATGCATGTAAGTAGCAGAGAGAAAGTGTGTACAACAGTGTATACGGGCTGTAATCCCACTGTGAACGCATCTTCGTAAAAGATTGTCCAAGAGACGCGTTGTATGGTTTGTGTGGGACTCAAATATTATTATGTCGGAGCGTTAAAACGAGGGACAGGTGGAAGCGAGACCTCGTCGATCGTAGTTATCACTCCGAGGTGGAACAGAATTTAGGTATCGTACTTGTGGATTATGGATAGATTTATACGAAATGGCCATGGACTCACCATGCCTTTGCATGACACTCAAGAATTTTACGACAACCTTTGATGAAGGTCGAACGAGAACTTGACGCTTGCCACGGCGCTCCGCATTGACTATGTTGTTTAAGCAATCGTTCTAACAGAGGGCGCTCAGTCTTTGTATACGCAGATATGATGGAGCACCTACAAGTACAGAAATTCGGACCATTTTGAAAAACGAGACAGGGCTTTTGGTCAAGCAGGTATGGCCTACGATACAGGTAAAGATAGGATGAGTAAGAGGTTAAACCCAGAATGAGTGTCGCGCTACGGAAAGCGCGAGTCAAACGGGCGATTGAACTCGAAAACATCGGAGCCCTCAAGAGCGGACTGTATTCTCCAATGATTTGGCGAGCGCATGACCGCAGAGCGACACAGGCATTCCTTGATGAGTACAGTGAGCAAGCACCTTTTGGATGGGTCTTGACTCTTGAGGGAAGGAATGCAAAAGGAAAATACCAGGAAACATACGTTTCTTAGTATGAGTCACGTGAAAAGAACTATACAGCTACCACGTCGAAAGTCCCACAGTTTGATTACAGTGATCAACTTTCCCTTCAGCGCAGAAGCCCAACTCCAGACGCCGTCGCCTGTGCCAACGACAATATCAAGAAAAGGACAACATGGTATGTAATATGAGCTGCTGAAAGCTTTAACTACTGGACTCATGAATCGCGTTCTTGTCAACTCAAAAACATCTTGTGCCATTTGCGTATCAATCTTATGATTTACTACCTGGGATTAGGGTCGTGTTAGAACGAAAACCACCAAGAGGGCTTCGAGAGTCCTGATTGAAAAATAGTGCGTCGAAGGCTAGATTGTCGCTAGATCATACTGAACTTACTCCATAGTTATCCTCGTCTGACTCTCGATTTCCACACCAACAAGCGAATCATCGATGAAGTTGTGCGTTCTATTTACTCCATGCTGTTCCAAATTCTCGTTGATCTTCCACATCACGCTTAGGCTGTTGTCCCTTCAAAGCGTCTCCGTAACAAAATTTCGGGCTTCACCACCCATTTAATGAAGCGCATTCAAAAGGGCCCTGTTCCTGGTATTTCATTCAAACTCCAAGAAGAAGAGAGGGAGCGAAAGGACAACTACGTGCCCGAAGTATCCGCCCTCGATGTGTCTAACGGCCTCGAAGTTGACCCAGAGACCAAAGTCAGTCTCCCATTTATTCCGGTTGTCTGAGTGCTAAAATTCACGTCGCATAGGCTTTACTCACTGCTCTCAACTTTGACTCTATCGTTGTCAACGTTGTTAACCCCATCGTGGTTGCCCCGGAGCGTGGACCAAGACGAGAGCGTCGTACCGTGCCCGGCGCTGCACGGTCGTGAGCTATGGGGTTATGTACCTATGTGTTATGATGTATGAATCATAAGGATGTATGCTACAATCTGCTTCAATGCTCCTATCCTTTGCTAGAATGTGGTCGCCCACGCGGAGGAGTGATGAATTCAAATTCAGAAGCGCCACCCTCCCTCCCCCCACTCAATCTGGCATTGAACCCCATCAATGAAATGGCCAGAAAGTGGCTCCGGGCTACTAGTCACACCCACATGTAAATGCCAAATGCTTGAATATGGGGAAATTGATGTTGACAATACTTGCTTCATAAACCAATTAACAACACGGGACGTACAGCTATTCTCATTATCGTAACGGAGCGGAAGGTATACCGTAGTGCAAAGAAACCATATAGACATGTATGACGAGGGGCGGATATATTGGTTAGTAAAGTGGTGCGAAGATGAAGATAAACTCTACTACGTTCTTTGTGGTGGAGCGAGTCTAGGAATCGAGTTGAGGGTAATGGAAGTTGAGTCAGTATCCAAACATCAGGGAAGATTGTGGAAACAGTCGTCGGACCGAAGACGTGAAAAAAAATACAATGCTCGTAAGATAGAGGTAGTGAACATAATAAAAGATATTACGCGGTGAGCTGGCCGTTCGACACTGCGCCCAACACCTTGTAGAATGCCCAAAGACATCCACCCGAGATGATTGGGAGGGTAAGGTTGTCGTCTAAAGAACCAAGGTCTGGTGGGGAGTATGAAAAATCAGCAAGACTGAACAAAGAAAACACAAAGGACAGGCTTACCCAATGCCTCCGCTATTCCACTAACTAATCCCGCGAATAATGCTATTATGCTCAAGCCTACCCAGCCTCCAAATCCGCCTGATCCGAAGACACCCCCATCCCAAAACCACGTCACGTCGCCTCGTTCGACGCGTAATGGTACAGGCGCCATCCAGCCCCAGAAACCCAATGCAATACACGCTCCGGTCAAGGAAGCAGCGATGAATCCCGCGAGTGATTTTCTGGGAGCCAGAGGAAGGGCTAGCCGGTGTTTGAGATGTGCTGGCAAGAAGGGTATAATAGGAAGGCGGGAGGGTAAACGGGGTGTATACAGCCCCCAATGGCCAGCCCAAAGCCTCCCTATGGTAGACGCCGCGGTATCTGCCCAAGATAGACTGAATGATACGCGTCGATAAGTTGATGAGAGTAAACATGAGAGATACGAGAAGCTCACATCAGGATTGCGACTGTAGCGACGTCGAGCGGATAGAAGGTCAGGGCAAAGTTGACACCGATAATGTACCATATTACACCATTGGTTCCCTTCTTTTCGCTTTCCCGCATGAGAAATCCTAGGTAACGCTCATAAACCCGGGCAAAAGAAGGGTATGTGAGCCGAAGATAATCTGCTGGCGCGATCACACAGAGCGCAGACCAAAGCGTGTACACTACAACTCTGGCGTTCCCGGAAGATATATATAGATATATTGTGAGGAAACCTGGTTTATCTCAAACGTCAAGGCGGGTTAAGTAGAGCGTGAAGAATGCGTACCGATCGACGAGTGTAATAATTTTCTTGGAATCTCCCAGTCCACCTTTTTTCCATCCATGGCATGAGCCACACCAATCCCGTTCCCGTTCAGAATTAACTCTCTGGCTACCTCTCCTTCCTCATCCTTCTCCGATTTTGAGCCGTTTGTGCGCCCGTCTTTGCCATCTTGTTCGTCCCTCTCCTTCTCGCTATCATTCTCTTTTTCCTCTTCCTCGTTTAATTCTAATCCAAATATTTCCATATCCAAATGAGCACCAGTGACGCCTTCTAGTGCCTTGATCACCTTTCGCATGATGTCGTGTAGTTGGTTATTGGTGTCTGCAGAAAAGGAAGACTTCACTTCGATGCTGGTGCTTTGGGCACCCGGACCCGGTTCAGAAGACAAGTTGTTAGACGAGATGAAATTATGTGTCGCCTGAGATTTCGTGACCGGAGCAGAATTGGCGGTTGAGATTACAGAGGGCGACTTTGTTCTGCGTGCTGAACGTCGTCGGTCGTGTGAGGGTGCCGACATGGGTATCGTAATTTTAGTTCGTCCAGTCAAGATCTTTATTTTCACTAAATTCGCAGTGCTTGGTAAAATAAGCAAGGCTTCCTAGCCAGGACACTCCAGTGGTAGAAAGATGGAAGAATGGGGGAGTACGACGAAAGAAGAATGTCAACCAGCACATTTGCCATTTTGGGTATGCATACGTAACGACTTTCTAGCCGCGCTGGTTTGATTTTTCCTCGGCCACCATGAAGGAAAGTACTAAAGGTGTACTTGGAAAGAGTGCATGCATCTCCTCTGAGTTCGTAAATGTTGTAATAATTCCCCCTACTTTGCAGAGATCAACACCATTTTGTACTTTGTCCTTTAATGCAAGAACCAAGGGTAAATATCTCATACAAGTACATAGATTAGCGTATGAGGGAAGTTAGTGGAGACCCATTACATTCAGCATTCAACGTCAAATTTTACTTTCAGCCCTCACTTACTTTCTGGCGCTCCTTTTTGTCCTTGCTTAGCGCGGAAGATTACTTACAACTCCGAGCTAGGAGGGATGGGAGCTGGGGAGATGGGAGGCGGGCTGAGGCAGGTCAGTGATCCCATAATAAACGCCCTAACGCGGGTAAATTCGGAGCCGGCGCAAAGACTGAACTCAAGAGCCAAGAGGTCTAGAGTGTTCGGCACTTCTCGGCAATTGCAGTGGCTTTAGTCCTGTTCCTGTCCCAAGGCAAATGACAAGTCTCTGAATTGTGTCGGCGCAGGTTCCTCCAGGTTCCTCCTCCACGCTGATATCAACTTTACTTTTAGCTGAAGCTTTTATACCCAACTTTACCGTTGACAATGCCGGCGGCAGCGGTGGCCGTGGAAGGCAACCAGAGCCTAGACTATAGTCGCACTGCCACTGTAAAATCTGGGCGTAGTCTAGGCTGGTCTATTCGTCCGCGGCACGACGTCGAGTGTTCCTGTTAGAGCAAGAAAATGGATGAAAGAACCCCAAGTTTACTAAGAAATTCGTGTGCGAGGAAAGGAAGAAAGCCTGGGAAAGCCATTTAGCAAGGAAAAAAAGGATATGTGATTACATCTGTATTGATTTTCCCCTTTCTCAAACGCGAACACTCTTGCCCGGAGAACATATGAACAGCCGTTCTAGACACTCGAATGATCTTTCTCTTCCTCTCCCTGAATATCATCAACAATACAATTCCTCGCCTTTACCACCGATTACTTCCCCGCCGTTGCTTCCTCCTTCGCAAAATCTCTGGGGGCCTTCTATTCACCGTACCTCCAATTCGAGGGATGAAATTCACCCCCAAGTAACTCATCACCAACCTCCGTTATTACCCAGACTTGATCACCATCCTCAAATTAAACGCGAACAACGCGACAGCTTACCTTATCACAATCAACAACCTGTACCTCCAACCATGGAGGACTCTATGCCCTCTACCAGTGACTTTGTCAAGAAACTATACAAGTGCGCAAGATGTCAATCATCTTGCTTGTTGTATGCTGACGGTTTGCTTGTAGAATGCTCGAGGACCAATCTTTCCAGGATGTCGTGTCCTGGGGTCCGCACGGCGATTGTTTCGTCGTCAAAGATATGAATGAATTTACCAAATCCATTCTACCGAGGATGTTCAAGCACTCCAACTTTGCTAGTTTTGTCAGACAACTCAATAAATATGACTTTCATAAAGTGCGATCCTCATTCGAATCGATTCTCGACCAATTTGTACTTAAGCTTCGTCGTTCGTAGGTCAAGAACACTGATGACAACGCATTTGGAGAGCATTCCTGGACGTTCAGACATCCAGATTTTCACGCAGACAGGCGTGATGCGCTTGAGAATATCAAACGTAAAGTGCCTGCGTCGCGGAAAAGTCAGGGCGCACAAAATGCTGCGTCAACAACGCGACCGATGGGTTCATCGGGAAGCACTGGAATGCCATTAGCTAGCGGCTCAGGTAGTGCTGGTGGGAGTCCTGTCCCGTTTTATGGCTCCAGCGGGAATGGCTACAATGGTAAGCGCGGATTTCTTCACCCAAACGTTGCACTACTCTTCCTTTTTCCGTACTGTGCATGTTGGTCGTGTTCGGCGATTGATTATATTTTATTTCCCAGAATACCATACGCAGCAATTGCAAACCCAAGTCGACCGGTTGACTGCTTCGCACGATGAATTATCTTCTCATATACGGTCCCTAGAACGGAATATAGGGAACCTGGAGAGGAATTTGGGTGGCTTGGAGCGAAATTACCATGAGGTACGTTTTTTTTGTACAGAGGCTTCGCTATATTCTCCCCTATTTTCTCCCTGCTCATAAATCACTGCGCTAGGTCCTCGTCGAAATGGTTGGGTTTCAAAGAAATATGGCTCAGCAAGACTCTGTAATGCAGGGTCTCATCGAGTGGGTCCTACACGGTGGTGGCGCCGGAGGGGAGGGTGAGTAGGATCCCGTGCATATCTTTCAATGTCTTTCTTGGTTTTTCCATTCTGTTTGTACGCTTTGGCACTGTGCTGCATTGATCTTCAAACCATCACGTTCCTCTTGGACTTTCATATCCGCCATCCCTCCTTCGCCCGATCTTCTGGATTTGACATTCATTGAGTTTGTTTTTACTGCAACTTCCGTATCATCTTCGTCCCTTGTTTTCAATCCTAGATGTACCCGCGGCGCAATTTGCTTCCTACAGTTTAAAATTTCTTGGTCGTGTTGTGTTACCCCTTGGTTTCTTGACACCTTCACTTGTCGTCATTGGGATGTAGTCGTCCCTTTCCCCTCGAGTTGATGCATTTCGCATAAAGCCTTTTTTACTGCTTCTTCTCTGTGTATTGTAATCTTTATCCCTTCATTTGAAGATAATATACTGACCTCGTCCTTGCTTTTTATTTCCTTCTATATCCATAATCAAACCATTTCTTCACTCAAAAACGGAATGGAATTGCTCAAAAACAACATGCTGCAACTGGAACCGTACATAAATCACCAACTTCTTCGATACGGCTGGGTCTGGACCCAATCTCGACATATGGGCCTGGGCTTGATTCTACCGAACTCTCGTATGGCCTGGACTTGCTTTTTGGCCCGTCTATCTACTACAGGCAAAGGTAAACGGCGTGCCCTTCCGCCTCCTACGAGCAGTCCTGCCGCCATCCTCGCCAACCCCTCATCATCGTCGGCAGCTGCAGATAATGCCTTTGTTTCTTCCCCTTCCCAAGCAGGTCCATCTCAACCTATGGGCTCCTCTTCGTCGCTGCCACAACAACGATCCCCCCATCAAGGGATGTCCTCACTATCAACCTCATCTCCCCCTGCAACCGTAACATTATCCAATGAAAACCCCTTTATACATTCTTCTGTTGCACAAAATCTCATCGGGCCGTCTTATCGTTCGTATAATGAAAACGGGGGATCAAATTCAACCAGTCCAATGGGTACGTCGGGGATCAACGACTCCGTTGGACGATCCGCATTGATGAAGATGAACGAGATGTCCAGAAGGGCAGGCGATGCGCTCAACCCAAGCGGGAATTCGAGTGTAGGGAACGCTTTCAGTTTCGGAGATGGTGGAGATAGGCCTCCTTCGAGATTGTGGACTGCAGCTACCAACGCTGGATTGATTAATGCTGATGGATCCTTTGTCAACCCATTGAATAACACAGTCCCGGTCTCCTCGCCAAACCCGGATGCCTGGAATAACGTAGCGAGTGTAGGCCCAACGAAAATTACATCTCGCCGCGATGCACTTGCGAAGATTGAAGAGCTGCAACGCATGCGTCCAGCTAGCGCTGGGTTCCTCAGTAACGCGGCAGCCAAATTGGTGAGCGCAATGGAGACTTTCGGGTCAAATGGCGAAAACAGAAACGTCCCGGTACAAGAAGGATCTCAAGATAATTCCATAGATTCCGGATCCTCAATAACGGATATCTCCAACGAGGAAGTGGTCATGCCTTCCGCGTCGACGGTAGCTGCGAATGCAGAGCAAGAACCAGAACAAAGGTCGCAAGAATCACAATCAAATAGCTCAGATCCTTGGAATATGATGCTTCCTAATGTCCCTTCACTGAACTCATTTGGTTCTCAGGACGGTTCAGCCTCATTGCAAATTCAACAGGAGCAGCCGTCAACCCCACTGTCAATGCTCAACTCCTTCCCCGATTACACATCTAGTCACGAAGGTTTGCAGGTTTACACTGTTGGACACCTCATGCCCAGGAATACAATCGATGATATGAACGGAACGTGGAGTTTTGATCCTGGAATGTTCGAAGGAGGTGGATTTAACTTTTCTGGAAACACTATGGTGGGCGGACAAGAGCGTAAAGTGGATGGTGGGAGTCCGACGATGGCCTCATCGCAGGTTTTCGACCCCTTGCCTTCTTCATCGTCATCTCCTCCGCCGGGGCCAGATTCTAGCTCTAAAAAGCTTCGCGTACGGCGTTCAGCTTTTGTCCCCGGGTGGGCAGTCTCACCGAGAGTTCTTCTCGTGGATGACGATGCGGTGAGCAGGAAGTTGGGAAGCAAATTCCTTCAAGTATTTGGATGCAAGATTGATGTTGCAGTCGACGGGGTGAGCGCAGTCAATAAGATGAACTTGGAAAAGTATGATCTGGTGTTGATGGTACGATTCGAATTCTATCAACATGTCTATCATCTCATATTTCTCTATCAGGACATTGTTATGCCTAAACTCGACGGTGTTTCAGCCACATCGCTGATTCGAAAATTTGACCATATGACGCCGATTATCTCAATGACAAGCAACTCAAAACCGAACGAGATAATGACATACTATCACTCTGGTGCGTGTTTCCTCTTACTGGAATTTCATCTTTCATTGAGTTTCTTCTTAGGTATGAACGACATTCTTCCCAAACCATTCACAAGACAGGGCCTACTCGATATGCTTGAAGTGCGTGCTTACAATCTTCTTTTGAACGAGCCTGTCTTCACGACTATTTGTTTTTGTAGAAACATCTCATGCATCTCAAGGTCATCCAGCAAATGTCGCGAGTGCCTCGATCACTCGGTATACCCCCCTTATCAGATTCGGGTTTTGAAGAGGCTATCACTTCACAAGCAGCACTACTCACTCGCCAGAACGTCAACATGGCTTCAACTTCCAATTCCAATGAACTATCAAACTCCAACGGCGCACTGTCTTTGCCGTCGACAACAGATATGCAACCATCATCATCATCGTACTCGTTCACCCCTCTTACCATGGGCGCAGACGATGACGATATGAATCGTTTGAATCCTCTCGCTGGAATGGGTCTCAGTGATGACCAATATAATGCAATATTAAATGGAATTGTCAATGGAGAGTCATTTTCGGGGAGCATGGATATGGGTGGATACGGTAACGATTCACCTTTGACAAGAGTGGATTCACAGAAACGGAGACTGGATGACCAGGATGATGGTAGAGACGGAAAACGGAGTCGGTTTGAAATTATTGAATGATATTTTGCTATCTTCTATTTGCTCAGTGTAGATCAAATTTGGTGGACTTTTTTTGATATTGTACAAGACTATGTATTGTGTAGGACTTTCCCCAAACCTCTACTCTTAGCAGAATCCCAAACACGGGCTTAGAATAATTAGATAGTAGTTGGACCCTTTTGAAACTCGGTAGACCTGCAGCACTCAGTGCTGCAGGTGGTAGCGACGATATAGCTATCCGAGTCAAGAGCGACTTCCATATCCATAGCGAAAGCGATATCCGTACGATCCACGAGAACTGCTATGATCTATAAATATCAGTCAGCTTTGAATGGTACATAGCAAGAAACAATGACCGACATGTACTAGTATCGCGCACAGTGCTGACACCCGAAACATTGGCAAGATTAACGAAACCTTCCTCAGAGCGAGCAGCGCTTCCACCGAGGCCTCTTGCGGACGAAGCTGTACCCAAGAAAAAATGTCCACAGATTTCAGGTGACTAAGAACCTAAATACGTACCGAGCCAATCCGAACGACAGTAAACGCACGTAAGCGACTGAGCTTGTCTTTGCTTCGTCGTCCTCCCTGCCCACATTTGTAATTGAAGGATCTGCACAAAATTGGATCATAGAGCCTACATTGCGTCCAACACTCTTTGTGCACAGCATTATGACATTCGTTACACCATTCAAGAATTTCCTCCAAGCCTTTCAGATCCACTTCTCCCGCGTTCATCTTGTCATAGCAAATGGGACAATCGTCCTCGGATACAGGGATACGACGCGGATCTTCAGATACTTGAGCTAAAGAGTTTTTCAGAACTTTTCGTAATCTTCTTTTTTTCAAAAATCAAGATCACCAGATTCCGTACTAGTAGTAGTAACTGGCGCACGTCCTGTCGCCTCTCGCCATGCACCGACGACAGTTTGGTTCGCAATAAAGCTTCCCCGAAGCTCGGGTGGTGAAGGCGCTGCAGAGAATATTTCTGATAACTCATCTGAAGACCGGTGAGTTGGTTAAATAGTTGTAGCGAGTTCAAGTTTGGGAAATTGCACCTGAAAGTAGCGCTCTGAAAACATAGATTGAAACTTTAACGGAAGGGACAATGACCACTTATCTCAACAGTAGAAACGTACTTTTGATACCAATAGTTCGAACTTTGTGGGATTTGGAGGACTTTGACAAGAATGAACAACTACAAAGAATGGGAGGCAAGCGAATCAGGCGATCCTCCATCATGTCACAGCTCCGTAGGCTTGGGTTGGAACGCACGAGATGCTTGCAATGGTGCCCTTTCTGATGATCGGGGCCTGTATAAATTTACTGTCAATCGTTTTGGAATCTGTTGAAGACACTAGACGTGTACTAACAATTGCAGTGAGGAGTATTATCGATTGTAACAGTGTAGACCTGTATAATCATATATACACACGTCTCAGAAGGAGGTAAAAGAATACAGAGCTGAGAGTCATAAGTACGCACATTTCCTGTCGACCCCTGAACGGTAAATTCCTCCTTCAACGCGTTTCCTTCACGGTTCCTCTCGATGAGATAAATTCTGGATAGGATTTTTCCGTGATAGATAGATATGCGTTACATAGATGACACAAGACATTTCCCCAAATCTACTTCACGTACCTTTGAGCTTGCGCAAGATACCGGTCCAATCTGACAGAAATATCATTAGGACAGGTAGATCGAAATCTCGCAAGCCTCTTTTCTCTGGGTTCAGCCTTCTTGCGGCCTTTTCCTTTCCCTTTGTTTGATATTTGATTCAAAGCCGTTGGAGTCAAAGATGCTGTAGTAGAAGAAATGTCCATGACTGGTACTGGAACTATTGAACTGGAAGTCGCGACCGAACTTTGGGGACCTTGACTAGAGTCTGTCCTTGCTGTCTTCAATGCTCTTCCAATAGCCTCATATGTTCCATCTGCTTTACGCTTTTGCAAAACCATGATAAAGAGGCTAAAGTTGCAGGATAAGTGGATGATATTATGGAAAACGAACTTTTTAATTACTCAAGCGCCGGGCTATGGCGCTAGTAATAATGACGTAAACATTTCTCGACGTACTAAGATAGAGACAAGGACGCAGGTGGCAGCAGGCTTGCAATAGGTGGTAGTTGGGGGATAAGATAAGGAAAAGGAAGATCGGGAAGCATACTAATATTGAACGATGTTGATGATATTGATTGATGTAAGGAACTTGTGAGCACAACGAACGGAGCATGTAGAAATCATACATCATCTGAGAATGGTATTTATACAAGGGCATTATGTATGTACTTTTTGGAGATTCTTAATATACATTATGCGATCCAACATCAATGTTAAATCATTCGAAGAAGTTACAATTCACCTTTAACCTTTTCATACGCTCCACCCTTCATATCCTCGAAAACCTGCTGCGATTCTGCGTATTTCTCCTCCGTATATTCTTTTGACTCTCCACCGGCACCTATCAGAACCTCCCAAGCCCTAGCTAACCGATCCTCCACAGGCCCGACGACATTATCATCCAAAATCTCCCTGAGTCGGGCGAGCACACGTTCAGCTGAGGAAGCGCTCCGTACCCAGCGTATGCGTACTTCTTGTAGAAGCTTGGGTCGTGAGGTAGGTAATTTGTTTTCGGAGACACCTGATTCACGGAGAAAGGCGCGTAGTCGGGCATCTGGCCAGGCAAGGTAGGGGGAATTGTATGAGGATAGAGTCGATGAGGTGCTGTGATATCTTCGGATGAAATATGAGAAGAGTATTCAAATAATTAGCTTCAGTATGACACTCACTTTTCTTTAAAGAACGATACCATTTCGTCTTTCTTCACCTGAGCGTCGCTGCGCACATAGCCATTTTCAATGAGCCAAGCCTGCATTTGGGATTCGGACCAGGCAGAAGTGAGTGTAGATTGGGCATTGTAGAAGTTATCTCTGCGACATTAAAAAAAATGAGAAATCGCCGAGGATGAAAGAAAAATATAGATAGTCACTGGATATTTTTCAGCATCTTGTCTCTGGTAGCAACAATATCACTCTTCATGTAGCCATTATCAATGAGCCATGTTCGCAGGTCGCTATCGGACCAAGTGTCCCACACATGATGTTTGCTGTCATAGTAGTATGACTTCATGAGAGCAGTATACTCGTCTCTCGACATCTGTACGGAATTCCGAGTATCGATGAGGTTGTGTGCAGCAAGCCAATCGCGCTTGAGGAAGAAAGGAAATAAATAAAGGTGTTGTACGTTTGGACATAATAAACGACTCACAATATAACTGTCACTCCAGGTCTCCCAAGCATGCCCAGAAGCAGTCGCATAATGGATTTTGGCCGATTCTATCAGCTCATCTCTCTTCTTTCCCGCAGCTGTACGAGTATCAATCACACCGTTCTCGACGAGGAACTTGCGGAGCTGGGTATCATCCCAAGTAGACCAAACGTAGTCCTTGGTAGAATCGAATGGTCTGTCAGGTAGAACGTCCGTCGTTGCCTGGGCTGCATACGACGACACAACTGACGAAGCTTGGGAAGCAGTGGCAGAAGCGTCGGACATATATGCAGATGCAGCCTGGGAGGCGGAAGTAGAGTACTTTTCCTTCGCCTCTTGCCAGTCCTTCCAACGACGTTTTGCTGCAAGAACGATTTGTTCCTTTGGTCCTTTCGGTGCGACTATACCCTGCTCGAGAAGCCATTCTCTAAGACGAGATTCATCCCAAGAGTCAAAAGTACTATCGCGAAGAGAAGCAAAAGTTTCTTGGAATGAAGTATATTGTGATGGAGTCCAGGAGGAGAAAGAGGAAGGGAAAGCAACGGGAGCTGAATCAGACTTCCATGAATCTGAAGAGGCGTATGCTGGGGAAACGATGAAGAGAGAGAGGATTACAAATTTTTGTAGACGGATTTGCATAGTAGATAATGAGGAAACATCGTATGTTTATTCCTTTTTATACAGAAATGCTTTGTCGGAGCCATGATGATAAAATGACGCGCTGGGTTGGATAGCTCTGACGTCGCGTCAAAAGCGGTTCACGACCACGTGCCGTTCTTGCGCTACCCTTGCCACCCGTCCGCCTCTTTATGGATTGCTCATCCAACTTCAAGACAAGATGCCTTCCCCAATAAAGTGTCTCCAGGCATTCAAGGATCCAACTGTGCATGACCAACGCGGACAAATCACCCTCATTCCTTTAAGTGTCAAATGTTTCAGCTTGTTGCTATTGTACACTTGAGAGTCAGCTGAAAGCATCCCACCGCTCTGATCTCCGAGCTAGGAGATGCAATTAAAAGCAGCCTTCTCAAGCCTGGGTCACAGAACAAGGATAGGTTTGACGTAGGACTCAAGCCGAGGAAGTTAGATTTTTCCACACAATTTTGAGCATTGTTGTCACAAGGGGGCATGACTGGGACGCATACTAGGAGGAACACTTGTTAGCACAATGAACGGAGCATTTATAATTCATACGTCATTTGAGAGGCATTATAAATGTCCTTTTTGAAGGTTCTTCATGTAAATTATGCGATCCAACATCCATGTTCAATCAATCGAGCAAATTACAATTCATTGACCTTGCGCTCTAGCCTTCATATCCTCTAAAACCTGCGATTCAGCGTATTTCTCCTCTGCATGCTCTTTCGACTCTCCACCGACACCTTTCGAATTTTCCCAAGCCCTAGATAACCGATTCTTGTCCATTGAAAGCGGGGGCCGAGTTTCGAAGATGAGATTGTGGGATGTAGTACTAGTATGATGAGTGTCGAGAGTTAGAACGAACGCGCGTCTAATAGCCACACATTATCTTTCTTACTCTACGATAAGCCAACCTACGGTTGACCTTGAGGAATTCTCCGCAAGGTCACGAACAAAAAATTAGTGTCCACGTTTTCAAGTAGTGAAGATGGTGCACTCCGATTTCTGCGCCATCCTCCGCAGCAGAAACGATTCCTTATAGGATAGCCTAACAAAGTTCAACTTTCAACGCCCGCATCCTTCCCGACCTTCTTGGCTCTCAGGCAGACATACAACATACTCATAGGGCTCAATTATGGGGGAGAAAAGCCGCTCGGCTGCCTTTCCCGCAATCATCATCAGGCGATGCCTCAATTCATTCATATGATGCATCTCATCTCTCTCTCTCGCTCCTTACCCATCCTCGCGATCAGCTCACAAGCTAAAGCGCAACTCTATCAATGGCTTTGGCTGTTCTCAAGCAAGAATTGGATACTTGGGATGCAGCTCTTCAAGCGTACGATTCCGAGGACCCGGATGGCGCTTTAAGTATATTCGAGGTAAGCTGTTGTACAGCTCTGAAATCCCGGTATCCTCAAATTGTTCTCCGTAGAAAATTTCGGATACTTCCAAGGTCGCAATGAATATTGGGTTGATACACATGTACCAAGGAAACTTTGGTCATGCCATCGCCAAATTCTCAGACGCGATTAAACTTGATCGTTTCCTTGCCGTTGGGTATGTCCTCACTAGTAAGAAAAGAGTCTAGCTGAAATTTGTTGACACTCGCATGCTAGGTATTTTCAACGCGGAGTGTGCCATTACAAGCTCAAAGCAATGGAGAAGGCGTTGCAGGACTTTGGCGATGCTGAAGTCATGATGAGAGGAAATCAGGTTGTGTATGTGAATCATTCATGGTCAATGTTCATCCTCGTTACTAACTGTCAATGGGCAGCTACTATCAAGAACTCGGTCTACAATTCGAGTTGCATACCGACAGAATCCTTCTCGACCGTGGTCTTACCTTGATACAGCTCGGGAGGTATGATGACGGTATGAAGCTGGTATGGGAGTCGGGTTCACTCAAAGAAGAGAATTCCGAGATATATGCAATGGTATGTGTCTTTAGCGGTACTTATTCATGTATCCACGGACTGGCTCTTTCAAAAGCCGACAGGACTATTATTTCGCCCTCCCGCAAGTAAACGTCTATTCCTACTCAAATATCAGCACGCTACCGGCGCTGAAAGTAGAAACTTCTACCATAGCAACACATCTACACCCATGTCGCCGGTACCCTTTAGTTCCGGGCCTAATTCGGATTCTTCCAGTACATACGCCCCCAGTACCAGCGACCGCGGCTCTGTTTCAGTACGAGAAGAGAGATCTTCAATACAAAAGGACCGCGGCTATTTTGTACCCTCTGACGCCAAACACACTTTCCCAACTACATCCTCCTCCACACTACGCCACCTCCGGACAGACTTAATCAAAGTCTTGGGTCCAGATCTCGCGATCCCTACAACCGAAATCTCTACCATCCCTTGCGCCGGTGTGCGTATCGCATCCGGGAGGCTTATTGGCCTGATGGGGTGGCGATTGGTCGTCGAACTAGTCAATGATGACGACGACGAAGATCATCAGAACGAGAAGAATCGTCGTCGTCGTACCTGGGGACAGAAACAAAAAGGAAAAGGGAAATTCAAGGTACAGTATAAGACACCAGCTATTGTGGGTAACTTCATTCTCGATACCGGAAGCGCGAAATCCGTGGTGTCGCAAGATGCGCTACGCGCTTTGAAATATCACGGGAATTTTAATCGTATGTTCTGTATTCGTATCTTTTTGTGATAATTGCCCAATGTTCCTGCCTTCACAGCGGGAGCGGAAGTCACTCTCCGAATTCAGGGCGTTCGCACTGAATGTCTTGTGGCGCGTTTAGGTGAAGCTTCGACATTAGGCGGTCAGTTCATGACCTCTGGGAACCTGACATTCTACTTTGACAACAAAATGAACGCTCCAGTGCTTTATGGTGAGTACAGAACAGTTAATTTGTAAATGCTGTTGAAGACCACATTGAATCGTAGTCGGAGACGAAGCAAACGAACGTCCGACTTCAGACATTCCTAGGACTGTCGCTTCGACTGGTATGGATCGCAGGAACCGTCGTATCTCTCTCAGAGAAAGCGTGTCGTTAATCATGACCTTGTTTAAGCACAACGAAACTGTTGTGGCCGTATAATGCTTGACCGTGACACTGCTTCCCATTTCTTTACCGGAATTCCTATATGTTGTACATGCTATACGAACTCGGAGCACCAATCATATCTTGATTTTGGATGTAATAATGTTTATGACTATCTACCATCCTGCTATATCTATCCCTCTTACATACACTTTACAACTTTGTTTTCACGTAAATTTATCAACGATGGCGTTGTTCAAGCCGGCCCGTAGTTTCCCGCAGTTTGAGTTCTGAGCACTTGCCCTCATGTCGAACATGACACAAAGCTCCTCTTTGTTGAATGCACTTCCTACCGAGCTCATTGTCAGAGTGTTGGGAGAACTAGATGCACTCAGCTTGACGAAATGTAAATCAGTAAGCCCTTTCATTTTCGCAAATATACGTTTCAAGGCTGAATCATTCGAGTAAGGTTTGCAAAATATTTCGTGATATAATCACTGAGACGGCTCGCCTTATCTATGATATCGAATTAGTAGTCGCTGAACGAGAAGATGGGTTGATCTGTAGCTTATCTGCGATGGAGAAATTGGAACTACTCAGGAAACAACAGGCGCGGTGGGACAAGCTGGAATGGAATTCACAAACACGTTATCCAATGAAATACGCTGGGCTTTGGGAACTTTTTGGGAACGTTCTAGCGCAAAATAATACCGATGGAAGCTTCGTCTTCGTACAGTTACCTTCCGTACATCGGAATATTCCCGAACGAGAATGGAAGGTCAAGCCTACAACACCACGGTTTGTCCGCGACTTTGGAATGGATCCCAGTCAGGATCTGCTTGTGTTGATTGAGACGCCTCGACGGTAAAGCAAGGGGAAAATATAAGTCTGGATAGTCGCTCATTTGGTGTCTAGGTCGGCAGGGAGAGTGGATCGGCACCATTGTATATACCTACGATCAATGTCAACGGCAACAAAACACCCTTTGGCCACAGGATCAGGATGTATCAAGCACCTTCGTCATTTTTTCGACCCGGATACGTCCTATTCTATCCAAATATCATTGGAATGCCTCGCGATATTTTTCCATGCTGCATCGGACCTTTCAGCGAACGAGTTTGTCATCTGGGATTGGAAAACAGGTCAAACAAAATTGGTTTGCTTGGTTAAACATTATGCAGTACAATTCAAGCATTTCTAATAGCCCTTTCCAGCACGTCGTAGGCAACGAACTTGGATCTTTTTGCCTATTATCAGAAAGATATGTTCTCCTATCTCTCCTCACCAATCTTCCGGACGGGAGGGATCATGCTCAACTGCTTATTGTTGATTTTGAGCAAGAGGATCCTCATAGACAATCATACCTCAATATTGCCCATGGCTTCAAATTGTCTCTCCCGATATTTCATCAATCTGTCGAAATCCGCAGCTTCACCCTCAGATCAGACCCTCCGTCTTCTTGGGCTCCTCAATCTGACCTCAATGTTCCATTTCATATAGCGCAAGATGCGAGGGTCTTTGTCGCCTCTATTTGGGTGCATAGGGATACTCTCCGTCACCTGGCCCTTCTTATCCCTCTACACACTCTGCTTCGTCACACGGATCTGTCGGGGCCAATTTCCGCGAAAGAGTCGATGTTGGTTTGGGAGGCTTGGGGTCCCCAAGGTTCTCGAATGACGGAAATCTACACCCGAAACCCATCTTTCGAGATATGGGCATGCAATGTCTACGGGACTAGATTTGTGTTTCCAGAATGCAGCGATCGGTCGAATCATACTTACACTTTGCAAGTGTTTGATTTCAACCAAAAAGCTTTCAGAAACGCGATATCACAGGGTCAAAAAGTCAGCGACGTAGACGTTCTGAATATGGTTTCCTTGGAATGCGACTCCAGTCTTTGTATCACTGCTCCCAGTATATTCACAGCAGGGGATATCTTCCTTCAAGAAACTAGGACCACTCTACCATATCGTTGGATAGCAAAGATGATGCCCTCTTTACAACCGACATGTTCTGCAATGTGTAGTGAGGATTCGATCATCGTTGTGGACTCTGTGCGTAGGATGCGAGCGTTATCATTTATGTGTAACAGCTGACCATTTTCTAGTCGGAGGGAGCAGGAAGTTACCGTGTCTTCGCATTTTGATTTGGTAATTACACTATGGGACCGTATGCATGGTACTCAAAATTGTAAACATTTATTTATCTATTGGGAATTGAAAAAAGAAATTCTACATATTCGCACAATTCAAAAATTGGACCGACGCCAGCAGGATTTGAACCTGCGCCCTCAAAGAGGAACAGATAGCCGAGTATTCGAATCTGTCGCCGTAACCACTTGGCTATAGCGCCTATGCAGTGTCTGAAAACGTTGACACCACTATTACAACCGTGACTATATACACAGATTAACGGTACAACATAATACAGGCATGCAGTAATTAAAAATGTTCATAGAATAGATATGATACAACCAAGACATCAGATAGTTAATCTGTCTCCAATGCTCGTACAATAGCAAATGCTGCACCAGCAGCTACACCACCTACGAGGAGTGTGGTACAAGCACCCCATATGATACCACCCATACCTCCGCTGGCACCAGTCACTTGCGCTTTAATAGCACCGAAAACGAGAAGCACCACACCAGTGACGATACATGAATAGATTAAAGCCACTTGTGCCCTGTCAATGAAAAAGTATGGAAGAAGGGGGATGAGACCACCAATGAGGTATCCCATTCCAATTGTAAACGCTGAGATATAAAGTCGTTTCGTTGGGACTTCCTCTGCAGAACTCGATCAGCTGAGCTCACGACAAACGACACATATACTCACCCATTCCCTCCCCAAACTTAAGTAAGAAGGCCGTTAGTCCAACATCTTTACTCCATCGTAACCTGAGGTCTTCTGCTGGAGTAGAATCCGCGATACTCTCGTTGCCTGCCTTGCGTAAACTTTCGGCAACAATGCGGCAAGCATTTTGGTCAACACCAAGAGGCCCAAGAATTTCTTCGACCTCTCTCTCCATTTCCCCAGAGCAGCTGACAGAGACTCGAGCGGATGTCTGTTTCTTAAGGAACCGAAAGTGATCTCGTTCGGCTTGAGAGGCGAGAAATCCTCCGATGCCCATAGAAATTGCGCCAGCGATTAGCTCTGCCACGCCACCAAGAACTACCAGTTTCGATGTGCCAAGAGACGAAAGACCAGCGGTAAGAGCGAAAGGGACTGTTAGGCCATCAGAAAGTCCTATGATGCTATCGAAGGATCTTCATTCCATGACGCGAAATGGTCACTAAGGTCACTTACACATCGCGGACAACATCAGGATCAATAAGGGTTCGTTCCTCTTGCTTCAGCTCCTTACAACAAACACCGTCTGCTCGCGAGACTCTATCGCATTTTGAGCTGAGCGGGGTCGAATCTGTTGTTATAGAGTTTGTGATCGGCCAGACGGGGGGTTTAGTAGCTTTCAGACCATCGTCCATGCGGCGAGGAAGTGCGACAGCAACAGCAGCCGTTGAAGGTTCCGACATTGAAGCGTAATGGGAGCTGGGTGGATATCAGTGTAAGAGGGTATAAGTTAAGTAAGAGTTGGTAAAAGTGGAGAAGATTTATGAATGAAAATGTGCCGATGTCACGATCGAGACGGCTTCAAAACCGCATAACTTGATTAATGTCGGCCATCCAATCAGAACGCTCCGATTTCATTCCAACTGTGACTTCTCAGCCAATCATATTGTAGGAATTGCAGCTCAGTCAAAGCGTGACGCAAAAACGTGAATTCTGAGTACAGACAGGTACAGACTGAGATACTATTACAAAGATTCTCCAATGTATTGCATTAACATCCGTTTCAACTCAAGGCCTAATGGAAGCAAGCTGCGTATGATAGCCAACTAGCGTAACCTTCGTACTTGTGACCGGCCTAGGAGCCCCAATCCCATTGTTTGAATCGAGAGCCACAGCACCTTGGAGTGGTTGCTCCAAGTACGAGCTGAAAGAAACCGCCTTGCAGTTCTGAGGAACGTTCGCGTTCTTGTGTTCGGAAACGATCTCGCTACAAATGGTCACAAGAGCATTTCCCAGGATTGAGAAATCACTGAGCTGATGAATGCTTAGTTGATGTATGGATAGAAGGTGAACCAACCTACTTCATTCCAGATTTGTGCACTGACTCTGGTCCACCATAAACTGTTGTGATAGTAAGTCACGGCGTACATGTTTCGCGCCAGGAGCTTGTTACTGAGTGCCGTGCCAACTGAAGCATCGTATTGCGCCTGGAAGTCTGAAGGGAAAGGAAGAGTGACGTTCACCTGTGTAGTCAAGGGCTCCTTAGTTCCGTTTCTGCCAAGACCTCGAACAATAACTCACCATGGCCATGGTGAATTCGCCATTAGGATCCATGACCTTCGTATTCATTGTTTGGGCAAGGAGAGCACCACCCTGTTTAGCTAGGTTGTTGCAATATTGATGGATAGCGGCTTCTCCGCCGACCCATTCGCGCCATTGCAAAGCAACATGAACGGATAGATACGTCGTATAATCAATCGTCCCATTGTCTGAGGAGAAGGACATAGTGTTATAGCTGGACAGGGGAGGAACAAAGAAAACATACATTGAAACTGTGAGACAATGTTAGTCTCAGGCCTGTCAGGACCCGGTGTAACATACGAAGCTGAGGTGGGAATAGTAGTTAACATGATTTTTTGCGATCTATAACCATCCACACATCAGAAACGGTATTCGGAGAGGCGAAATGAGCCAGCAGACTCTTTGGGCATCCAAAGGAAGGCTGCGCCCCGCTTTGTATTGAGCCATTTATGACAATTCTGTACGAGCATGATGAATACAAGGACCAGTTTCAGAATCGACATAGTAGAGAACTCACGCTGACGAAAAAGTCGGCACCACAATCAGCCAAATGAAGGTCTTCCTGGCCGACAGAATGTGCACCTGAAGTTCAAGAATGTTGATGAGCAAGAAAGTTCAAATCAAAGCAGGACGTACCATCTATGATGGTCCAAATTCCGACGTCCTTGCAAATCTTCACCATCTCCTTCCACGGCATAGCCGCTGCGGGGTTGGCAACCACTGAATCAATGACAGCGACAATTTTCTGACCCTGGGGAGCGTTTGCCTTCACACTGGTGATATGTTTCTGCCAACCGTCAAGAATGGCTTGGCGAGTGGTGGGGAAAAGAAGCTGGAACTCTGAAATTTCAAGGCCTGGAGTGACGTCGTGGATATATTGGATGGTCTTATAGACGGTGGCATAAGTTGTGTTGCCTACACATAGGGGGAAACTTAAGTGGGCCAGCCATGATTAGCGAAATAGGTGGATAGTAATACTTACAGCGAATGATAGTATCACCACATTGCCATAGAAAGTTTCTAAGAACGACACCAAGGCCAGTGGACGCGTTGGGGACCATGACAAGCTCGTCGACGTCCGATGCACCCACAAGTTGGGCAAGCTGTTCGCGTACACCGATTAAAGGTGGAATAAAACCGATCCGATAGTAAAAATCAGTGTTCTCCTCCTGCCATGCCATCAGCTCATTGCAAGCTTCGGTCACAACTTTGGGCAGAGCGCCATATGATCCTGCGGAAGAAAGCATAAACGATGGTGATTCGCTTTTGGAAAGTAGCTCGAAACGACCATACCATTGTTAAGATTGAGAAACCCCTGCTTGAAACTAAAATACGGAAGAAGTTCGTGTCCGAATTTTGGGGCAGAACTTTTTTGAAGGATGTTTGTGGCCTTCACGATCTGGTCAATCGGGACAGGCGCGATCGATTGTGTATTGGACATGTTCAGTTAATCAGGGGGGTAGGGAAGATTAACAATGCAACGTTCAGACGATGTCTTTATATATGTTTTCAGATCGATATTATTGACCAAAGATAGCCAAAGACCGGAGGTACGTAGCCCATACTGTCTGTCACTATACCCTACCATGAAGCGAACACCACAGAAGTTGAGTTGGCCTTATGACCGTGAATACTACTTACCATCATTCCAGACGCCGCATTTCGAACTAAGTACACACTTCTTGACGGATGAACGTGTACACCTTGAGGCTTAGATGAAATCAAGGAGAGTTCCTTGCCTATTGTACAAGAAGGATTTTTCGGTGAGTTTCACTGTTCCACAGGAGAAGACATTACTCACTCCATAGGCTGCATTCTGCACACCGTAGCATGAGATCTCAGGAGATTTCCCTTCACAGGTGAAGATTGAAGAGCGAAAGGATAGATAAGCGTAGATAGCCGTTGCACCGAATCAGACCTGAATTCATCAAACTAATTCTAGAAACATGGCGCAAACTTTCTGGAAACGAGATTGCGAGCGAGACGATGCCAATATACTGTCAGCTGCTCTGATAAGACTACAATCTTTTCGGATTCTACAGCCTGCTACAAATATCAGCGTACGATCACGAACTAGGAGCGAGCAAACCTGATTTGCCGTGGCTATAGGGCGGGTCGCTGACCAGGACCGCTCACCAACTCGGGTATTGTATTCTCAATAAGCGTCGAACGTTGTACCACGATAGGGATCGATCTAGAAAGGATGGGTGAAAGGAGGTGAAGTTCTCGAAGGACGGTGAACCTGCGGTCCGATTGGATGGCACGATACATCGCCATCGATCGAAGTGACTGAAAAGTTTGTTGTACTTACTATCGATAAAAGTACATCGCTTCGTCTTCCACTTGTCGCGAAGATTAACTTGAACGCTTGAATAGTGAAGTTGAAAACTCTTTGAAATTTGAAGGGCGGGCCGAAAGCTCTGGCCGAGTTCTTCCATTTCAGGAGATTAACGAAATTGATCTGTTCTTACGCAGGAACCTGCAGGAACACCTTCAACTTTAACCATCACAACCCTATTCTGCGAAGACTTCACCTGACTTCACCTTTCACTGCGACTGCGTAAAGCTGTACCATTCTATCGTACGCGGCGTGCCAAGTTTCTAACTATCTTACGGTGAGTTTCGTTGAACCCGTTTCATTTGCAAATAGTAGTCTACCTTCCACTACGCAACGAAGCTATCTTATTTCTGCGTAGTACTGATATATTCCGCCCGCCTCTCCGTATTCACACATCACATTCACATACTGACAATGCATAATGCCCAAATCATATCGCTGCTACACCATCAATATAATTCTGCATCGATGCACTGCTTGACAACTAATCTCCCTTCGGTGTTCGACATTCCCCAACCCCAACACATCGCATTCTTGGATTGCTGTGCTGGCTTTCTCCAATATCCCTCAATACAATTGTTTTATCGATGATTCCTCTGATCTCACCATAACACATATTCAAAATTGTCGGCACCGTTTGTCGTCCGATACTTCTCTTCGTACTGCTGTATAACACTGCTATATATTCAACGTCATGCTGCGATATAAAATCGACTGGCCCTTCTACACAGGATCCTTCTCTTTACTGCTTGACCACCAGGAAGGCTTGCGTTGGAAGATAAAACCGAATCGAAGCTCCAGTAGATATGCCAGCTACTACAGTGCCTTGTCAAGTGAGTAGCAAAAAGAAATGCTTTAGACCTCCACACTAATGTTGTCTTACAATCACCCATCCTCAAGTATCGTACAGGCCGTACCCTTGGCTCTGGGACTTATGCAATTGTCAAAGAGGCCATTCACATCAAGACAGGAAAATACTATGCTTGCAAAGTGAACCAGTCAACTGCGCTCCAGTGTTCCACTTCATTCACTGATTCCAACGGTTCCAGGTGATCAACAAAAAACTCATGGAAGGCCGCGAACACATGGTTCGTAATGAGATCGCTGTCCTCAAGCGGATATCGAGTGGGAACAGAAACGTGGTTACATTGCATGATTATTTTGAGGTGCGCACTGCACCGATCTGAAAAAGTTCAGCCTGTTAGGTGACTCCTATGACTCGCTCCTCAGACCGCCCACAACCTCTATCTCTGCTTTGACCTTTGTACCGGAGGCGAGCTCTTCGACAGGATTTGTGCGAAAGGAAATTATTATGAAGGGTAAAATTTTCATATGAACTTAGACGGATACAATACACTCATTGGTTTTCACTGCCTCCTGTTCTCGTTATCCTTCAGAGATGCAGCATCGTTAGTCCGCACCATCATAACAGCTGTTTCATATATCCATTCTGCTGGCATCGTTCACCGGGATCTAAAGCCTGAAAATCTTCTGTTCAGGTTAGTTATCTTGTGTTGTAGGCTCCAAATTTCTAACTTCATCTCATCTTTTCTTCTTTTATTGCATTTCAAGAACTACCGCAGAAGACGCAGACATCATGATTGCCGATTTCGGTCTTTCACGTGTCATGGAAGGTGGTATAGGCGGAGAGAAGTTGAATTTATTGACGGAGATATGTGGAACACCAGGATACATGGCACCAGAGATCTTCAAAAAAAGTAAGTTCTGTCTCGATCATGTTCAAGCCTTTTTTGATTCGAATGTCTGTTCACAGCTGGCCACGGTAAACCTGTCGATGTTTGGGCGATGGGAGTAGTCACTTATTTCCTGCTGGTGGGGTGACCTTTCATTTTCCATTGAAGACTCCACGAGCTAATGAGGATACGAATCTATCAGGCTGGGTACACCCCATTTGATCGCGAAAGCCAACAGGCGGAGATGGAGGCTATCATAGCTGGAGTGAGTCATTTTTGTCAAGCCCAGTAGCAGTTATTCAATGTGCCACTTTAATAGGATTACAAATTCGAACCGCATGAATATTGGGCCAACGTCTCTCAACCCGCTCGGGAGTTCATAAGGTGGTGTTTAACAATTGACCCGAATCAAAGGCCTACAGCAGACGAGTGTTTGGGACACAAGGTTAGTTTCTCTGAGTGTTGCATAATACTTGTCAATATTTTTTTTCAGTGGCTCGCTTCCGCTACACCCCACTTTGTTCCTGATCCCGAAAGCCCGACAGGTGGCCCTACGGACTTGCTCCCGCATGTCAAGAAAGCCTTCAATGCCAAAGGACTGTGTATGTATCATCACCCTGTCCTGGGAAATGAATAATTGAATGTCGATTGGGCACAGGGCGCAAGGCTGCGTTTTCTATCCGCGCACTCAACAGAATGACAGTGCTTGCTGGTTCTGGATATACCTTTTCCAACAGTCACGCTGAGGTGCAACGCCTACGGGAAGATGTTGCAACGTACAAGGAAGAAAGCGAAAAGGCATGCTTGTTTTCTGCAAACCAGACTCGAGCTCATGTCAATGTATTTGACAGGAAAAAATGGAAGACGCGTCAATCATTCATCAATATCAATCCGATTCAAGTCCTTCAAGTCCGGCCAGCCCTACCCACTCAAACCACATGTCCCAGGGAAAGGACACAAACGCTGAAAGTATGTAACCAGGTTCAGGATCACCATTTTACCCCACGAGATTCGACCCCTCTCCCCCTTTCTGATCATGTTGCATACACTTTGCTCCTCTTCCCTACTTGATTACCTTATCCGAAAGACCTCTGATTCACGTACCCGACTTGAAAAGGGCAGAAAGACACAGCGAAGAAGCAGGACGACATCTCAGTTGATAATCAGAATGATCAATCGTTAGCGACGATGATGGCCAAGGTGATGCTATCTGAAAAGGTGCAAGAGGTCGAAAAGGAGAAATGAGAATTGTGAGTTGACCGACCGACAGTGGTTTGTAGACCTCGGGGATGAGTTGGGTGGATCAGACGCATTCCTTCAGATGAAGAAAAGTTGAGAAGACCCATTATTTATAGTTTCTCAACCTTGTTCAAGGATAAATGATCGATCGTGTTGTGTAAAATTGATTGTACCAACAAACAGACGCTCAATATTACTTTCTTTGCCTAATGACGACCATCTCTCTCCAAGTGGAATTTGGAGGCGGTCTTGAGCTTCTCTTCTCAAATCGAAAGCGGCACACGCTGACCCTTCCGTCCATGGTATCACTCGACAATAATACCAAGGTTCTTCCAGACGCGCTATCTGGTGTCGAAACAAAACCTGCAGACATCGAGTACCTACTGTATCATCTCCGCGATCATTTGCTTCAGGAAAGGCCTGAACTATTCATGGAGGATAAAACAGTGTACGTGAAGTGTCCGCTTCACTTCCAAATCTGTAGTAATCGTTGCGTCTTTAGACGGCCGGGCATATTGGTTTTGGTCAACAATACTGATTGGGAACTAGAGGGCGAAGGGGAATACGTGCTTCAGAACAATGATGAAATTGTATTCATATCAACTCTTCACGGAGGATAGAATGAGAACAATGGTCTCATCATCAAAACCCGGGTCCAAAATCATCCCATGCAAAGAGTACGTAGTATGTTAGCTCTTCCCTTTTTTCGACATTCAACTAGCATTTACGATCCCATACGATCCAGGATGTATAGTTGCTGTGCTGCATATTTACTTCCAGAGAATCTACATACATCTACCACTTATTTGCAGTACTTGAGAAAATCAATGCACTCATCCCAACGAATCTGATTCATCTTTCAAAGTCATGCATCATGATTCGCAGCGATGTAAGTTCGCACTCTGATCAGAGCAAACCATTGTAAAGTTGAAAATTTAGGCATAACTATCTATTCGATGTACATTGGAGGGAAAAAACGACAGTTACATGTGTCAACACATAAGAGGATATCATATAATTATAGTAAGCATATAAGGTATATGTCAAACGAAGGGAACAAACCATCGAGGTTTTCATGATAAATGACGAAAAAAGAATATAGAAGCATGTATACAGATATGTCTTCATGTGGAGGTGTATACCATAAGTCCAGTTGCACGGAAACAATTGCAGCGCATGTGTATCGGGAGGAGAGATGGCTTTCCAGCTTAGACTCTCACTTTCTGGTCGTTCGCGTAACCATGAAGTTGCAAATCACCAAAAGGCTGTCGAGTCGGCGATGAAGCCACCTTCAAGTTGAGCACATCTTCAGCAGCAGCAAGCTTTTGAGCGAGAGCCTGAGTGGCAATAGAAGGGACTGCGAGGGAAAAAGCTTTTGAACGGCTGGGGGTACCGGGAATTGGTGGAAGAGCAGGTAGAGGAGCAGAAGGGGGCGGAAATGATGGACCTGGAACTCCACGACGGACACCACGTCGAGATCTGGATAGGGCAAGGGGATTACTTCAGAGATATACATGGAAGCAATGATACCTACTTGAGTACCGACCCAACACTTCCACTTCGCATTCGACGATACAGACTAGTATTCTCGGATGCAATATTTGAATTCACCTCTTCTCCAATGCTCATCACCGAACTCGTGCTACCGCTACGAGAGCGACCAGGAGTGGTGAAAAGATGGCGTTGAAGTTGAAGTGCATTTCCTGCTGCTCTAGAAGGCGATTTGATAGCGTTTATAGGTGAGGTACCTATGGTAAGACTAGATCGGCGCCTACGAAGACGTTGAGTCTGATGCATAGAAGTTTCGATATTTGTTAGAGTAGGCGTGGTACTACGATCCAGCTCAACGTCGCTCGTGTCGTCAAGTGCATCGGTAACAGTCAGAAGAGACGGTGGAGCATCGCCATGCCTGGGGATGTGATTGTTATACATCGAGTGGGACGAAGACATGTGAGGAGCAGCCAGAAGGCCAGAAGAGAAAAAAGCTGAGTAAGTCGTCATTGTCGGTCGTTGAAGAGAGAGAGAAGGAGAAACAGTCGGAATTTAACGTTGATTCCTTCGTTGAAGTTGTCGTTCGAGTTTCAGTGAGAAGAAAATTGTAACCACGTGGATAACGGTTGTTGATGTCGATAATATAGATGCATTGATTGGAATCTACTGGGGGTTGATTGGAACCACATGCCGAAATCAATTCTTCGGTGGGACAGGATAAGATGACTAGACTGAGAGATGAGATAGGCTTTAACTACGCTCTCACCACAAGAAGATATGGTGGGTAATCTCGTAGCTCAATTTTCTACGCGGTTAGATATATCGCGACTGGCCCCCTCTTTCTCGTGAGTAATGTTCATATTTCTGTTGCTGAGATGTGGACTCAAAGAAATCTGTTCTCAGAGATAATCTCGGTACCTCCTCTACGGATGAGTTATTGAGTGTATATGCTACTGCTGTGTCTGGTATACTACTCGTCTTCCAGTTCATCACCTTGACAATTTTGGGTCTACGAAAACCTGCTGTTGCTCATTCAGGCTCACAATCTGGCCGAACTTGGGCTGGAACGTATTTTGAACAACCAGGAGGAATTATCGTATTCGTGGGATTTCGTCTCGTAGCAGCTCTGGTTCTCACCGTTCTTTCGTTCGTTTCGCTGAAACAATTCGGGAATAACGATGCGACCAGTGTCAATCTAGCATTGTTCATCACGTTGGTGCGGTTTGAAACATTCTACTTGATGTTATTGAAATAGAACATAACATCCTTAGGTTTACACAGTAATCTTGACTGTACTGTCAATCTTATCACTTGAATGGAGCACAATCTTAACTCGTCATGCCAACACGCTATGGTTCATTTGCTTTCTCGAACTTGGTTTTCGTGATCTTTATCCCTTGGCAACCTTCGACCGAACACCTTTAGATTCCAAAGAAGGTTGGCTGATTTGGGTCAAAATTGCCTTACTGTTCATTCTTGCTATTGTCATTCCTCTTGCTGTACCAAGACGATACATTCCTTTTGATCCAAAGGTAAATTTTATTTACTGTTTATCCTGATAACTCGGTTCACACTTCAAAGGACCCTTCTCCTACCCCAGCGCCAGAACAAACTACATCTCTCTTCTCCCTTGTCTTCTACTTCTTTCTCGATCCTGTTCTCTTCGAGGCGCGGAGAGTTTCCCACTTGCCATACGATCATCTCCCCCCTTTGGCAGACTATGACTATGCCAAAAACTTGCGTTGGAGGGCTTTCCAGGTATATTTCCTTGTTGGTAATCAGCATTCAATTATTCAGTGATGAGTCATGCTATTATATTACAGCATCTGGATCGGTTTTCCGGTTTGGGAAAACGTCGGCATCTGTTCTTTTCCCTCATGCGCATCTTTTGGAAAGAATACACGATCATGTCTTTGATGACTATGGTACAAGCAGGAGCCGATTTGTCGGTACCTGTTGGAGTGAATCAACTTCTTCGGTGGGAGCTGCATTTTGACTCGTTGTGGAAGGTACTAATAGCACTTCGAAGTTATATCGAAAGGAAAGGTGCAGACACCACAATTCAACCCTGGGTCTGGATCATTTGGCTTCTCCTAGGACCCACTCTCAGTTCCATTGCCTTTGAATGGTACATTTTTGTCAGTGTAGGTAACAATTTTCTTCATATGAAATGGTACGGTCGCTAACTATAGTGTCTAGACGCGTTCTATCGTACACACCGAAAGTATTATTACCCAAGTCGTTTTCGAGCATGCGCTGCGTATTCGTGTTAAGGCAGAGACATCTAAAAGTGACAGCCAACGATTTTCTTTGTCCTCTGAAACTGCGTCCTTGGCCGATTCTTCACCGGCTTCTGAATCTCAAGACGAAGAAGGCGGACCACATGAAAGCAGTGCTAGTGACGATGAGACACTTCATTCTACTGCTCGTTCCCGTGACGATACGCTTCACTCCAGTAGCACATCCGGAGGTCAATCTCACGCAGGCAGTCTAAAAGGCATCCCCGCAGTTAAAGGCGCTACGCCTGTAACAGGAGTTTTGTCCACGGCTAGGCCTGCGCCTTCCAAAGACTTGTCGGATTCTTCGAAAAATCTGGTGGGAAGATTAAACAACCTTGTCAGCACGGATCTACAAAATATCGTGGACGCCAAAGATTTCATTAGAATCTTTGCTCTTGTACCGATCCAGGTGACGCTATGCATCTGGTTTTTGTATAATATTCTGGGTTGGAGGTAGTTATGACAGTCTTCTCGGGATTAATCGGTTCACAATTTTTTCTGTTGGCAGTGCATTTGTGGGCTTGGGAGTAATCGTTGTTACGTTCCCCGTACCAGGGCTACTGGCCCGGTTCATACAGCAAGCTCAAAAGGCACGAATGAAACGCACCGATGCGCGAGTCCAGGTTGTTACAGAAAGTGGGTCGTTAAGATTCTGATCTTCTATGTATTTGTGCGAAGTTAATTTATTTCGGTTCGCAGTAATGAACGTCCTACGAATGATCAAGATGTTTGGATGGGAGCAAAAAATGAATGATCGCATCTCAACCAAGAGAGAGGATGAGCTTTCTTTCATTAAAAGGTTACGTCTACTTGGAATGATGACTGCAATTGCAAAGTAAGCATAACCATGGTCCTGAAGTTCTAACTACTGCTGTGTGCTCACTGTTTTTCAACCTCTAGTCATATCATCCCGGTAAGGAGACTAATTTTTTGATTTAAATTGTGCCGGCATTGAATCAAACCAAACCAACAGGTCCTCACGATGTTGGCCACCTTTTCGACTTAGTGAGTATCTATGAACCTACAATGAATGTCTTTTCAATTTTCTCCTATGTAGTGTTAGCCTAAGTTTTTATCCACTGAGATTGAGATCGGGGTTTGATGTTCTTCTCAGACGCTTCTCATGAAAGAAGAACTGAATGCGTCCAAAGTGTTCAGCTCAATGGTAGTCTTCGATAAATTCAACAAGTAAGAAGTTTCTTGATGCACATTAGTACACCACTAAACTGTATATGCCAGTCTTTTGCGGATGGCGATCTTTCTGACTACACAAGCTCTGAATGGCAAGGTTTCATTGGACAGAATCACAAATTTTCTATACGATGTGAGGACTACTTGTCAGACTCGGAAAAATTTGCTCATTCGGCTTCGAACCTGTGCAGACGGAGCTACTCGATTCGTGGTCTCAAACGGAGGCAGAGCCGGCAATCCTGTCCGCACCTCCACCTGCCCCTGACGTTATTGGTTTTCGTCAGGCGACCTTTACTTGGTCTGCTGAAGAAGATAACAATAATGGGTTATATACTCCTTCTAGACGCCAATTTTTTCTAAAAATTGAAGGCAACCTTCTTTTCCAGAAAGGAGTGATAAACATGATTGTAGGACCGACTGGAAGTGGCAAGACTTCTGTCCTCATGGCCTTACTCTCGGAAATGCATTTTATTCCATCTGGTCCAGAATCGTGGTATGGTCTTCCTCGTGCATCTGGAGTTGCTTATGCCGCCCAGGAATCTTGGGTGCAAAATGCAACTATACGAGTCAGTTCAATTATGATTAATCCGTTCCGTCCGGAATTACATATTGACTTGTGCGCAGGACAACGTTATATTCGGTGCTGATTTCGATGAAGAACGATACAAGAAGGTCATCTACCAATGTTGTCTTGATCGTGACCTGTTGTTATTTGAAGCTGGAGATCAGACTGAAGTTGGAGAGAAAGGTTTGACTTTGAGCGGGGGTCAAAAAGCCCGAGTTACGCTTGCGCGAGCTGTTTACTCTCGAGCAGGGATCATTCTACTCGATGACGTACTGGCTGCTCTCGAGTGAGTCTCAGCCTGCTTCACCATATTGTGTCTCGACATGACATTGTCAAATTATTCTCAAGTGTCCATACCTCAAAGTGGATAGTTGATAAGTGTCTGAAGGGAGATTTGATTCGAGGAAGGACAGTGATCCTGGTCGTAAGTCTCTTTTGATGTTTTTGTGTTCATCCATCATGACTTTAATACGGTGACACAATCACAGACACATAACGTAGTCCTAGTACGGCCTATTGCGAGGTTTATAGTGTCCATCAAAGACGGCCGTGTCGCTAGCCAGGCATCTATAGAAGACGCAATTTTGTCAAATAAGGAGCTAGCTGTTGAAATTGAAAAAGACGAAGAGGCAGTGGAAAGGGCCAATGAAGAAATTGATCCCCAGTCAGCTCCGAATGAGCCCTCTGCTAGAGATGGAAAATTGATTCTCAAAGAAGAGGTCGAGTTAGGGCATATTAGCTGGTCTGCCTGTGCGTTATTTATTACTTGCTTGAAACTACTTACATTGGCCGACGAATGAATCATAGTGAAATTATTCCTGACTTCCATGGGCGGTCACCATACACTGCTTTTCTTTATTACTTTCATCACCTGTTTCTTGACTGCGGAATTGGCTGAAAACGGTCAAACCTATTTCCTCGGTTATTGGGCTCGCCAGTACGAAGCTGTCGCGGATCCTTCTCAAGTGAACGTGCCTTTGTGAGATCTCCCCATTCGTCAATCTGACCCATGAAAGCTGATGCTTTCGATATAGCTATTTAGCTATATACGGTGAGTTCACCTTCAATATGCCTATGATGGTATTCATAAATATCTATGCAGTTGCAATCCTGGTGTTACTTATCTTGACTTTCTGCCTTGGATTCGTCGTGTACCTGTGGGGTGTTTTAAGGGCATCCAGAATCATCCACCAACGGCTTGTCACTTCGGTCATTGGGACTACTTTAAGGTGACCCATCACGATTCAGACGGATTCGTAACACTATCTGAATTATTCCCTAGGTGGCTTGATACAACACCAACCTCACGTGTCATCACTAGATGTACCCAAGATATTCGCGACAGTGCGTAGATCACCATCACCCTTCCTCCCAGCTAGGTGCTAATGATTGGATATTTAGTCGATGATCCGCTTGCACAGATGTTTTCAACTCTTGTTCAGATGTCTTTGGCAATGGGCATCAAGTTCTTAGCTGTAATCATTCTTACTCCTGCGTTCATATTTCCCGCTGTCTTTGTCGGGTTATTTGGAGCCTGGTGTGGAAATATCTATATCAAGGCCCAACTTCCTGTGAAGCGAGAAATGTCCAACGCCAAGGCCCCAGTGCTCGGGCAGTGAGTTCTCTCCACTAAAAGTACTCATTCGACTCAAATTGCTATCCTTTTCGCAGCTTTGGGGCTGCGATGACTGGTTTGAGTAAGCCTGCATAATGCCTTTATCACATGACTGTTACTCAAGTGAAACAGCGTCTATCCGAGCTTATGGTGTGGAAGAAACCTTCAGGAAAGAAGTTCGAGTTCGAATCGACCATTATTCCCGACCGGCCAGAACTTTTTACAATCTCAATCGCTGGATCGACGTTCGTGTAGATGCAATCAGTAACGTGTTCGCCGCTGCACTCGCTGCTTATTTGCTTTACGTAGGCCACGGTGACGCATCAAATGTCGGATTCTCCCTCAACATGGCTGGTAAGTCATAGGTATGACGTTTGTTCCTACTACCTAACTCTTACACAACCTTGACACAGTCGGTTTCAGTGGCACAATATTGTGGTGGATTCGAATTGTGAATCAGTTCGAAGTTCGAGGTAACAGTCTTGAGCGTATTGGCGCTTACATCGCAATTGAGCAAGAGAAACCGCCCGTACCTGAGGGTATACCCCCGGCGTATTGGCCAGCCAGCGGTCACTTGCGTGTAGAAGCACTTTCGGCACGCTATTCGCCGGATGGGCCGAAGGTGTTGAAGAACCTTTCATTCGAAGTAAACTCCGGGGAGCGAATCGGTGTTGTTGGACGGACAGGATCAGGAAAAGTGAGTGTCGAGTATTTGCTGAACGCATTTTCTGATGTTGCTTTTGTAGAGCTCTTTAATGTTGTCTCTCCTTCGATTGATTTACTCAGATGGGACCGTATACTATGACGGAATCGCCACGAATTCCATCAATCTTGAAGAACTACGACGCAAAATAACTATCATTCCTCAAATCGTGCGTTGTTTGCCTCGTCGAGATGCTATGTATATTCTTAGCATTTCAATCCACAGCCTGAGCTGCTGAGTGGTTCTGTACGAGAGAATCTGGACCCTTTCGCCCAATATGACGACGCGACGTTGAACAGTGCATTGCGGTCCGCTGGGCTGTTCTCTTTGCAAGAAGAAATAGAAGACGAAGATAGGATTACCCTGGATAGTGATGTCGCCAGTGGAGGAAATAATCTTTCTGTCGGTCAGAGACAGATCATTGCACTCGCCAGAGCGATGGTAAGAGAGAGTAAACTCTTGATCCTGGATGAAGCCACATCTGCTATCGGTAATTCCCTTGCTTCCCCTCAAAGATGCAGATTTGAAACTCTGGTACAGACTATAAAACAGATTCAGTCATCCAATCCTCTCTTCGACACGAACTCAACGAGGACGTCACCCTGATCACTGTTGCCCATCGGCTTCAAACCATCATGGATTCTGATAAAATCGTATGCTGCGTTTATTTGAATTAAACAAGGTTTGCTGAAACTTCTGTTTTCTAGCTGGTGCTAGATGCTGGACAAATTGTGCGTTATTTCTGCTTCATCCTGCTGCGCTGTCAATTCTGATTACCCGCATACCTTTCAGGCTGAATTTGACCGGCCCGCAGAGTTGCTCAAAAACAAGGATGGCAAACTGAGAGCCCTGGTTGATGAATCAGCAGACAAAGATCACTTGCTTGAGATGGTGAAGGCTAAGGAGCACCTAGATCGTCGCAATTGAATTGTTTAGATAGAACCAATCTTATGGTCATCCAAGTAACTACCGCTTGTGTATTTCATCTCAGTACCAAACGTATCCTTTCATCAGCCTTCGCCCTGTCCGTATCACACTGGCACTCTCCACCTTTCCTTCCGTGTCAAATAGGGCACCCACCTCCACAACACCACCTGGGTGCCGCAATTTCACCAGCTTTGACTCGCCCACGATTTTCCTCCGAAGAAATTTAGATGGTAAAGTGCCCCGTGTATTAGCAGCAACGCCAAGACATAAACCAACAGTCATTGGAACTGCCTTGTGCGGTACGCCCATGGAAAGTGCGATGATCTCGATATCTGCATCGCTATCAGTTGCTTTAGGTGGGCTGAGCATTGCAATCTTAGGCTGAGCTTGTGCGTTGGGGTCAAGACCCATACGAATAGCACCCTCGCGCCGCAGGATCTCCAACAATTGTAGCTGTTCGTGGGAGCCAGGATCTTCGGTCTTCGACACGTTCACAATTTCAGCCCGATCGACGAAGATTGTAGGGTTTGTTGCATCGACTAAAGAGGCACAAAAAGTACCTTCTGTGATTTCCAGCTTGGTCATGGGTACTTCCGCAGGCAGTAACTTCCCTGTTCTCGCCCCGCTCGGCTTGTGAAAGTCAAGCTGAATCTGGGATGCTTCACCAGAAACACCTGCAATACGTGTTTCCGGAAGTGTAAGGTCTGCCATACCAGAATCAGGATCAATAGGGAAAGTAGTGTTGACAATTTTCCGGGTATTTGTGTTAAAAGCACGGACGGTAATACGACTGTTTTGAATCCTTTGGGCGGTATTGTCCACCATGCCCTCATCTAGGGCAAAAACTCCAATCATACTCGATAGGTTCCCGCAATTTCCTGAATAATCTATGGTGGAATCACGTATACCCACTTGTACAAAAGTGTACTCTACATCTACGCCAAGCGTTTGTAGTTGCTCCAAGGATGCAGGTTGAACGACGCAAATTTTTGACAAGCTAGATATACCTCCGCCCATACCATCCAGCTGTCGGCCGTATTCTGCGTCAGGAGATCCCATGAGCCCAAGGAAAATTTCATTCCATTTGGATGTATCTTGGGACAGATGTGATCGTTGGAGAAAAATGCCTTTGGAAGTCCCTCCCCGAAGGAACGTGGCAGGAATGGTACGTGCAACAGAGTTAGCTTGTCGAACGACCGACGTGACTAGATTCATGTTGAAAGTTCTATAACAAGATGTACATAAGTTTCAATAATGCTCATCGGCCCGAGAGTTTCCAAGAGTCCCAAATTGATCTTGAGTCGTCCACCCTTGCTACTCTTTCCTGTCTATCTATCTATCTATCTGTCTATGTATAACTGCAACTTTAAATTCTACGCTGCGGCGCAACCGGAAGAATATTCATAGCGGCTGGTCTGTTCAATTGGCTGATGTGCTCCTTCGGCCTCTTGAAAATTGCGGCTCGAAGATGATACGATCCCACTCACTGGCGCCCTGAGGTGTGTTCTTAGGGCAGTATCTGCTTGCCTAGACTGAGTATTGAATGATTTTCTCAAGCTTCGCAAGAAAATTACGTTGTCAAAAGCCGCTGTTCTCCCCACAATCACGACCAGTGACCACTAGTAAAAGCTGTTAGACTCCCTCCGCCCGGCGTACGCACAGTCCACATTCTGCTTCCGCTCGATTACATACACACTACTATACAGTTTATCAGCCACCTGCGAACGGCGGACAAAGGCTCCCTCAGTTGTTTCTACATTCAACTGAGGTGAGCCCCATCCTACCTACTTACATACAGTATACTCACAACACACATAGTATTTACAACCTGACAGGTACCTAATACAGTTGTTTCTACATTCAACTGAGTATTTACAACCTGACAGATTATGAGACTCGCTATCTAGAAGAGCAACAAAAAATAAACTTACATCCATACAGAGCCCCTGAACCACGATGTCATCGTCATCGAACATGCCGAATGTCCAACGATTCCCCACGGGTTTAGCACTCGAGGGGGAGGATAACTGGTGGCCGTACAAGAGAGAAGTTAGTCTTGCAGTCGAATCTAAAGGGCTACAAGGGTACCTACATGGGACCATACCCAAGCCCAGCGACACAAAGCCCGCAGTAACCGTAACCTCCCCAGAGGGAACAACTACCACAACTACACCAACCACCCCGCCGTACAGCCAAACCCCCTCGCCCGAGGAATGGTACGCCCGCGATCGATACGTAGCAAGCACCATAGTCTCGAATATCACGGACCCAACCGGGCTAGGCGTAGACTACACCGAAACCGCATCCGTAATCTGGGAGGAGCTGGTCAAACAATTCGAACAAAAATCGGAAGAACTCCTACTATTCCACGACAGCAACCTCCGAGCTCACCGATATGCATACCCTGAAGAGACAATGGAGGAGCACAAAAGGACCATGCGAAACCTACTCAGGAAGGCCACAAACGCTGGCGCAGTGACCACAGATGGACAATTCCGCGTAATCGTCCTCGCATCACTACCTAAGGACTGGGATGCCGACATTAGGCACCTCCCTGGAAAGACAAGCAGCGAGGCCTTTATCCACCTCCAAGGTATCTGGCTACAGAAAGAGAAGAGGCGAACGGAAGAGGAGCGAGAGGAGAAGAAGGTGAAAGCATTACTGGCGACGCACGTAGCAAGCGCACAGGCCCCAGACAAGAGCAGGCCGACATGCGCAAACCCCAACTGCAGGAAGGTCGGCCACACCACCCAAAAGTGCTGGGCAAAGGGAGGGGGCGCAGAGGGTAAAGGACCTAACGGCTGGAGGTTCAATAAGAACAACGAACCAAATAGGTACCAGAACCCCGGAAACGCGGTAGCAGCCACAGCTAGCACGACAAGCACAACGGCGACGCCTCTGGAGACATACGTCCTGTCAGCCGACACTACCAGAGACAGTGCAAGTACGTTGCCATCCAGTACTCCCCGCCAAAGATCGACCCCAACTAACAGATCCCTCGGTAGCAATGATCATACCTTTTTGAGAGGGTGGGAGCATCAGGGGACAAAGAAAGGGAACGGGAGTGAGGACGTACATAAACACTACGTAGTACCAGGCCCACAAGTATGTGCGACGCGCCGAAGCAATACACTCCTCTATGCACCTGTAAAGACCTCATACACCCGAACATTCATCGACTCCGGAGCGACCGAACACTGCTGGGTGAACAGGTCCGACTTTGTGGAATACAGCCAAGTACAAGGGCAAAGCGGGAACAGCGCGCTAGCCGGGGATGCCGGAAGATTTAAGATATACGGCGTAGGAACCGTCGAATTCCTGACCAGAGTTGGAGAGGTAGCACGGCGAATCCGACTCCTGAATGTAAAGCACACACCTGAGTTTGGACATAACCTAATTTCCTTGTCATCCCTTGACCAACGAGCCTTCAAAGGGGAGTGGGGCAATGGAGTACTGAGTGTCAAGAATCCTGAGGGACTGGTAGTGATGGTGGGGAGAGGGGAGACCAAAATGTACGAAGTGGAGATCCTAGGCAAGACGCTAGCTAATTCAGCAAGGTCCCACGAGAAACCGGCCGACATACATACCTGGCACCGACGCCTGGGACACGTAGCCATACCAAGGATCCTGCGGATGGAGAGTCAGGGCTTAGTGGACGGTCTACAAATCAAGTCGAAAAAGTCAGCCGGAATGTGCGTCGACTGCCTGTATGGGAAGGCAACGCGTAGACCATTCGACGAAAAGCTCACCCACGAAACGGAGGTCCTCGAGAGAGTCCACATCGATCTCTGGGGACCAGCCACCACCCAGAGCATCGGGGGTGCAAGGTACATGATGCTTTTCTCCGACGGGGCGTCATCAGTGCGAGTCCCCGCATTCCTGAAGGACAAACGGAAGGAGACATCAGTGAAGGAATTCCATAAGTACCGAACGATGGCCGAGAACCAAACCGGGAAGAGGATTAGGATAATACGGGTCGATGGTGGAGGCGAATTCGACAACGACCTGATGGAAGCCTATTGTGCCGACCGGGGGATCATCATCGAGAAGATAGCCCCATATTCATCCTCTGCTAATGGGATGGCTGAAAGAGGGAACAGGACCGTGATCGAGGGAGTACGTACCTTCCTCGAAGAATCAGGCCTCCCCCGATCGTTCTGGGCAGAGGCTGCCGCCACCTTCACATATGTGGATAATTTCGTGCCAACAGCACGGTTTCCCGACCGCGTTCCCATCGAGTACTGGTCGAATAAACGCCAGGATGTATCACATTTACGACCGTTTGGCTGCCGAGCATGGGCCACACTCCCTGAAGTCAGAACCGAGGGGAAACTGGCGCGCCAAGCCGTCGAGTGCCAGCTAATAGGGTATATGGGACGCAGAGGATACCGGCTGTGGCACCAACCCAGCCGCACCTTCATGGAATCAAGGAACGTTAGATTCGAGGAAGGCGAAGCATATCGCTCCAGGGAATTCTCACCTGAGACCGACGATAACGAACTGGGAGGAAGCCAACCTGCTGGCGACCCAGAACCAGCTGGACCCACCAATGGACCCACTGATCAACAGCTTGCGGATCAAGAAGGCAGCGAACCACGGTTACCCGGGCCCACTTCCGACTCTTCTCCACCACTACCTTCTCATACTGCCGATTCCCCGCCAACACCACTGCGACGGAGTAACCGCATACGCACCCCTTCGCGCGTCGCCATCGAAAACCAAGCTCTAGAGGAGCGGGAACAGGATGCACAGGCCAACAGAGAGGAGTGGGCAACCGACTCGCCGCCAGCCGGCCAAACACTCGCCCTGATTGCTGCAAACCCCTGGGCTTTCGCGTCGGCTACTAGCGACACCTGGGTCCCATCCACCTTCAAACAGGCGATGAAAGCTCCGGAAATCTGGCTTCCACCCATGAAGGCAGAGTACGACACCCTCGTTGCAAAAGGCTGCTGGGAACTGGTGCATCTACCACCAGATGCAAACCTCACGGGTGGAAGGTGGACGTATGCCATAAAATGGGGACCGGGCGGGGAGGTGCTTAAACGCAAAGCGCGATGGGTAGCGCAGGGCTACACGCAAATCCAGGGCCAGGATTACGACAAGACATACGGAGCTGTTGCCCGTATGGAGTCGGTGCGGATCGTACTGGCTATTATCGCTACCCTCCGGCTCTCCCTCTTCCAAGTAGATTTCACGGCCGCTTTCCTCAATTCCCCCATCTCACACGACGTGTATATGCGGCAACCAGACGGGTTCATCCGCCCAGGCGATGAAGACAAAGTCTGCAGGCTTAGGAAGTCAATCTATGGCACCATGCAAGGCAGCCATGATTGGCAGGAGACCCTTGCTGCCGGATATCGTGACGACGGATATACCACGTCCAGAGCCGACCCCTGCATTCGCTACCGTCGAGACGGCGCCGAATACACCCTGACTAGCACGTATGGGGACGACGTGTGCGGAGGAGCATCCACGGAGGCTGGGAGGTTGCAAGCAGTGAACGACCTAGCGAAGCGGTGGGAGTCTAGTGAAGTTACATCCCACGTCCTACTAGGTATGAACGTACAGCAAGACCCGACTACGAAGTCCATCACCATTTCCCAGAAAGCCTATATCCTCCGAATGCTCGAGCATTTCCAGCTCCTGCAGGTCCGGCGCCGCCATACGCCCCTCCCTCCGAACGTCAAACTCTGTGAAGCACCCACCCCGCTCCCCGACGATGACCTACAGTTCATGGCGGGTAAACCATACCGCGAATTCGTGGGCTCCATACTCTGGTGCCAGACGTGCACTCGCGCCGACATCTCCTTCGCAGCTGGACTCCTTGCAAGATATCAGCTCCATCCTGGCAGGTCCCACTGGGAGTGTGTCGAATGGCTCGCGGGTTACCTCCTGTGGTCCTGCGACTACGCTATCACCTATGAGGCACCCGGAGCCGGACAAGAACATACTCCAGGCTTGGGTCTGAGACCGAAGGGCTACTCCGACTCGGACCATGCGGGGTGCATGGATACCCGCAGGTCTACCTCTGGCTACGTCTTCTTCATGGCCGGCTCTCCCGTCTCCTGGAGTTCCAAACGCCAACCTTCAGCTGCGCTATCATCTACGGAGGCGGAATACATTGCGCTGTCTCGGACTTGCCAGCAGGCGGTCTGGCTACAATCCTTCCTTGCAGAGGTTGACCTAACCCAGGAGGGACCTGTCACTCTACTGGGGGATAACTTCGGATCTATTAGCCTGACGGAAAACTCTAAGCGACATGCTCTGGTCAAACATATTGACCTCCGGGAACACTACATAAGGGAGAAAGTCGCGAGCGGGACTGTGAAAGTCTCCGAAATTAGGACAGGCATGAACGTCGCGGACGTATTCACTAAAGCCCTGAACGGGACGACCCATGCAAAGATGGTTGGGTTATTAGGACTGTATCGTGCGGAGCAGGGGGGGTGTTAGACTCCCTCCGCCCGGCGTACGCACAGTCCACATTCTGCTTCCGCTCGATTACATACACACTACTATACAGTTTATCAGCCACCTGCGAACGGCGGACAAAGGCTCCCTCAGTTGTTTCTACATTCAACTGAAAGCCAACAGCATATTCCGCACTACTTAGACCAGACCGCAGCTAATTACGGCTTCGGATTCCTGGCATTAAAAGATAAGGAAGCTTTATGCACCCCATATGACTGCAACTCAAACTCTAAGTTCTTCGTGGGCGTCAATACATGCTAGTATAAAGTCATAATTTGACATGCTGTGATATTAGGTCTGATAACGAACCTTGTCTAGGTGTGCTACAATTTCGATATTTATGAGGCCATGCTCACCGTTCTTTTCTAGGGAATGGATATCTTCGTCTCTAACATACCTGCCTTCCTGGACAAAGAAACATTGTTAATTGAATTCCATCGTATCATTCATCGTGCACCATTTGTCACCGACCCTGTACTAAATTTTGATCTGTTTTTGTTGAAACCTCGAAACAACAAGGCATCTGGTATTTTGACGTTACCTACTCGATCCGATGGCCATCTCTTCTTGACAGTATATCCTTCCTCGCCAATCCGTATCGCCGGGACCACTATCGTTTGTCAACCTGGAAGGAAAGCACCTCGTGAGACAACTCTGAATCGCATTCGTGGTCAGGCCTGGCAGGATCCAAAGCTCATTGTACAAGAAAAGGAACGAGAGAAAGAGGCTTCTGTGTCTACCCCAAAACTCAGCATGAGCTTTGGACGCTTACGACGTGATGGGACGTTCACCATCGAGTATTCTTTCGCGGGAAAGATTCATTGTGACCTTGTTAGAAGACGGTTGGTTGTAACTCTGGTACGAGAGCAGACTTCCGATGTTGTCGATGGACATCCCGCACACGATACGTTTACCAGTTTTTCGTCGATTTTCAATAGATTAATTCTCGAAGACATGATCCCTTCCCCCATATTCTCGTACTCTTCCTCTTCTGTCCAAGCCGTCAGACGTTCGAGATCTACCCAGGAATCTGAACTTCTTCTGGAGTTTTCTAATCCAGCTATCTTCGAACAACCTCATGCTGCATCGTTTTTGAATCGGCAGCAACCCTCCCAACGCTTGACTGGCCTTCCAGGTTGCGACTCCATGCCTCTCGTGTCACAAAACCTTCGTATCATCTTTTCGAACGACGATGAATTGTTGCAATTCCTAACGCGAGCCCATAACATTCAGCTTCCTCCTGCAAAATTCATCACCATCAGTACTATCGATGTTCGAGTATACAATCGCGACAGATTCGACGAATTGATGACATTCACACGAACTCTCCCGTTTCCTCTTGGATTCCAGCTGGAGAAGTCAGTTTGGGACGGTATCATTGAGCCGAGCGAACTTTACGAGAAAAACATGCGACAGGCAATTCTCAAGGTTCAGGAAGATCACCCTGAGATTGCCGCTCCAATCTTTCGCTACTTTGTATCAACATTACAAATCCCTACCTTTCGAGATCCTCCCCGATCACCCCCTCGCCCGCAATCTGAACCATCCGAAGATTCGTTATCAAAGAGCGCTCGACGGAGGCGGAAACAAAGGAACCGTCGACGAGAACTAGCTTCTGCCGATAACAAAGGCTTGCAGCTCCATGAGCAATTGGCACAAGCTGCGCATGCTTATGTGTTAGATTCACAAAGACCACAACGACGATACGCCTCTTCGCCGAACCCTGCGCTCTATGAAGCATATCATGTATCGATCACACCGTCCCGCCAAGTATTGGAAGGGCCCTTGCCTGACCTATCCAACGGTATTCTCCGGCTTTACGAAGATTTCCAAGACTGTTTCCTCCGGGTTTCCTTCCAAGATGAGGACGGAGGTAAGCCTCGACGTGATAACAATATGGCTATCGATAAATTGCTCGACCAACGCTATAAACCTGTCTTGCTCAATGGAGTGACAGTTGCTGGTAGACACTTTAAATTCTTGGGCTATTCAATGAGTAGCCTGAAGGATTACACTTTTATCTTTGTAACTGCGTTTTCTCGGCAAGGAGAGCTCATGGATGCTGAAACAATACGGAAACGATTCGTAAGTCATTCCATCTCCATCAATATATGAAAATTCATAGTAAATTCTCTAGGGAAATATTCCAAAAGCTTCTCATAGACCTGCACTTCTCGGTGCCCGGTGGGGACAGATGTTCTCCGCATCTACGCCTTCTGTCGCTGTTTCTCTGTCCCAGCTTCACAAGATACATGACCGAATTTCATCAAACTCAAACGGACAAAATGCTGTATTTACCGATGGATGTTCCACTATATCTCCTGCCCTGGCGCGAAAAGTTGCCCGCCTAGTCCTTCGAAGTGCATCCAAACTTATACCTTCATGCTTCCAATTCCGTCTCGGAGGAGCAAAAGGTGTCGTTTTCCAGGATCCATTCCTCAATGACGAGGTGCTGTGTATTAGGCCTTCCCAAACAAAGTTTGAATCCACTGACCTGAACCTCGATATCACTTTGACTTCTGCCCATCCATTGGCCCTGTTCTTGAATAGACCACTCATTGCTCTTCTGGAGCATCATGGAGTCCCAGAACAGAATTTTATCAAACTCCAGGATCTGGCCATCAGAGACACCCAGAGGATCAGATCGTCGCTTACTGAAGCAGCTACCACCTTTGCACAGCATGGGCTTGGATCATCGTTCCAGTTAGAATCATTGTTCAAAAATATGGCCCAAATACTCCATTTGGAAATTGCGCAACATGCCTCAGAAAGGAATAACTCTACTGCCCAGCTTGTGATTCTCAAAATTGCTGTAGCTCACGGAATTACTCATATTCTGCGTGAAATCAAACACCGTGGTCGTATCAGGGTTCCTGGCTCTTATACTCTTCTTGGGGTATCCGACGAGTGGGATTGTTTAGAAGAGGGAGAGATCTTTGCGCAAGTATATGATCCGCGCACACAAAAACTTACCCCAATCGAAGGTAGAGTTTTAATCACGAGAAGCCCTCAAATACATCCGGGCGATTGTCAATTTGTGGAGGCTGTACGTCGAAAAGAGCTGGATCATTTGAAGAATGTGGTTGTTTTTTCTTGCAAGTGGGTCGAAATAATCAATAAGTCGACTGCTTAAAACTAACTCCTTCTGCGTCGCAGAGGTGCCCGAAGTCTACCGTCTATGCTCGGTGGTGGCGATCTTGATGGTAAGCACTCGATGCATTAATGGAGAGAAATGCGGAGCATAATTGCTCGTCTTAGGCGATATTTATAATCTTATTTTAGATGTAAGTGTTCTGAGCTACCGTGTGTGTGACCTGAATTGTACTTCATTTACCAAGGATAAATTTCACCCGCCGAAAAGATTCACGGCCGACGCAGGTGCTTATGAACCCTTACCTCCTACTCTCACACCACATCTTTGTGGTGTCCGCGACGTTGTGGATTTTGTGATTAATTACGTAAGTCTCGAACATCTACTGCAATGTTCACAATTATTATTGACCGTCATCTTAAGATCAAGTCAGACCTTGTTGGTTACATTTCCACCACTCATCTGCGGATATCAGATGTGAATGGGTTAGATTGTCCTGATTGCCTCAGACTCGCGGAGGCCGCCTCCCATGCAGTTGACTTCCCAAAAGTGGGAACGGCTGTAGACTTCAAGACTTTACCAAAGGCTCCAGAGGGTCCGAGACCAGATTACCTATCGGGAGAAGGCTATCGACCAAAACCTGGAGATAATCGATACCATCCAAGTGTGAAGGTACTAGGGCAACTATTTCGGCGTGTTCCAACGGACGAATATGAGGTTGAGATGGAGGACTATGATGACCCTATTGAACTTACGAAGATTGATAATGCTATCGGCCTGGCAGCGAGGCAATGCTTGAGGAAGCTTCAAATGGGTCGGTTCGGAGCATTTTCTGCGACATTGGAAATGAATCCAGATGAAGACTTGATTGATGAGATGCATCACGTCTTTGAAGATTATCGGGAACAGCTTATTGTGATCGCTAAAACTCACACTGCTTCCAAAAAAGCAAACACTTGGTTGAGCGAGGAAGAGTTAATCAGCGGAGCTATCATGGAGCGATACCCGGACCCCAAGCGGCGACGAGAAGTTACGACTGCTATGAATCTTCAGGTTATCATTTTTCCTTTTCAGCTTGACGATAGCTCACAATAGAACTGCCAGACGCAAGAATTGACGCGAAAAATTCGTCTCGAATTTTTTCGCCAAAATAATGACCTGGATGACTTTGAAACGGACGGGTACTTTGATCCCATAGATTATGAAGAAGATCCCGATATAGGTCGTCTATGCAACAAATTCAACTATGCTCGAGCGGCGTGGATAGCAGCGAGCGAGGTGGGCTACGATAAGTTTGGTGCCCAGAGTTTTGCAATGGTCGCACTTGGTAGCATGCTCAATGCAATCAAGGATTTGGGGAGGGAAGCTAACGCACTTTGAACGACGTTGAACTCGATTCGATCTGTCCTGTCTCTGTACTAATGATATGCTGTCGGAACACCATTTCTGAAGAGCCGAATTTACAATTTATGATTGTTGACACATTCTGTCCTAACCTGTTCCCAATGCTGCAAGACTCCAATGGTACTGTACGCAGGAAACATCAGTTGTTAGTGATGAGACTGTCTCATGTAGTTTATTCAAATCGATAGGACAATTGCAAGCCGGAGGAGGGCGGAGCATCTGCAAAACCTGTATCTTCGGCTAAATTGCTGAAAACAGCTCAGAGCACTTCCCCGCAGCAAAATCACCCAGAGCAGGCTTTGATTTTTGCTCTGAGTGCTTCCGTTGCTGGAGAGCGCTTTCCAGCTAGTATGCTTGCTCTGCCGAGTATACAGATTTGGCAGATGAGGGTTGGAGGGGGTGGAAATCAATGGCTTGGGACTAAACATGTGACGGTGACGTGAGCGATAACATGTGGGAAAATGATAAGATAAGATAGTTTGGAAGTTCTCGCGCACGTACCCATTACCAGAACAGAAGCCTTTTGTTGTTGTCGACGACGGCGGAATGGGCGGTTCGACAAATTCCCTTGACTCCCTCTCTTCACCATCGCCTTCTCCTCCTCCATCTTTAAGCAGGGCTGAAGGCTCTGTCTTGGGATCAGCGTCTACGAAGCCAAAGTCTGCAGAGCCAGCCGCAGGTCTCGATTCTGACTCTGAGCTCTCTGAGCTAACAGAAGAAGAACAGGACGAAAAACAAAAACACAAACAGAAGCAGAAAAAGTCTGAAATCAGTTCTCTCAGTCCAGGTGCAGCTCGTTCTTCTTCCAGTAATCGAAGAGGCACAGCGTCTACTATGAGGGGCGGCCCGCGTCGAGGAGGAAGAAAGAAACGAAGCACACTTGTACCTGCCCCGATGTGGGGTTGGGCTATGTACGGCTCCGAGCAGGATACGGAGAATCATAATGCTGGTGGTGAGGAAATTGAAGGAGACGACGGGAAAGAAGCCGCACACATACTACATAACCACATATCTGCTCCAAATCCCCTTGATGTTCTCACATCTGCTGCACTGAGCGCAGAAAACTCTGAACAAGCCTTTGCTCGGCTAAAATCGGACAGTCAAGAGACTGAAGAAGAGGAAGAAAAACTGATTGATGTATCTGAGGTGGTCACTGTTCCTGCCGATGGTGACATCGATATGGCAGAATTAGTGACTACCAATCGCTCAACAGTGGTCGCCAATGGAATCGCTTCCCCGCGTGCTTCAACTCCGGACTCTATCGCCTCCTCACGACCTTCGCCTCCGAGCAATGTTCCCCAGGTTGCATACGCTTCGACTCCAAGGATACCAGCTGGAGCTTCAACAACAGAAGACGAAGATGACAATACAGACATCGAAGAAAATGAGGTAGAACCCGACGAGCAGCCTAAGTCCATCCTCACCGCTAAATCACGGTACAAGCCAAACCTTCGAATCGACGCGTCCGCTCAGCTACCTTCTCAGATTCCGTATAACTCTGTTGGTACCCCTCCCTCTTCATTCCCTCCTAACATATCTGTATCCGATAAATCTCCGATCACACCATCATCCACTACTGCTACAGCGACGAATTCGAAGGCGAAGGCTTCTCGTGGTGGTCGAGGTAGAGGGCGAGGTCGAGGGCGTGCTCGTACTCGAGGTATGAGGGTTGCTGTTCCTCTAGAGGCTGACAGGCCTCCCGCTTCGGGCATCGACGAAGTGGGCACACTCGGCGTCAATATCCAGATTCCTCCCAGCAAAGAGGACGCTATGGACATTGAGGTTAACGTCGATGATGCTACCGCGCGGAACTTCAAATCCAAACTTACCAAGGTGGCCGCCTTCAAGGACGAGACCTTAGAGTCAGAAGAGGGCACATCCCTCGCAGATGTAAACAAGGTCATGTTAGACCCCGACCCTGACCCTTCAGATAAATCCGATGCGGAACCTGAACCTGATGTCGAAGTTGACGTCGATCAGGATGTCGATGCTCCCTCTGATGTCTCTGACGGCGAAGACGAAAAGGAAGATGATGATGATGAGGGCGAGGGTGAAGATGAGAAAGATGATGTGGACGAGTTGGAGGTAGACGAGGTTCAAGATGATGATGATAAGGAAGATGATGATAAAGACGATGAAGACAAAGAAGTCTCGGACAAAGAGGATGTGGAGAAGGATATTGACGATGACGATCGTTCAGAAATAAACCTCGAGGATGAAGAGGAGGAATCCGATCTCCAACCTGCACATCGAGTTGAAGCTCTTGACATGCTTGCCATCGTTGAGCTCAAGTTTGCTTTGCTAAGAGAGAAACTGTATATGGAGAAGATGGAAGAGTTAGCTTGGGAAGAATCCTTGGTAGCAAGTGGTATGCGATTACTTTCCGTCTCCGTCTTGAGATCTCACATACTTTAGGTGAACATCCGGAACTAATCTTTATACAAAGCGAGCTTTTGTCGCGTAAAAACAAGCGTTTGGAACTATCGGAACGCAAGTGTACATTTGAAATAGCAAACATAACTAAACGCAGGAAGATTGATGAAGACGCGACTTGGAGTTCGTGGAAGGTATACATGCCTTGCCTATCTTTTTTTACTGTTACTCATCCCTTATAGCATCAAAGAGACGAACTACAAACAGATATGATTGCAGAAAATAATCGTAAACGCCGAAAATTGGAACGAGAACGAAGAGCTGTTGATAGGCCTCAAACCGGTGAATGTCATCGTTTGCTTCTTCTCATCTTTTCATTGAATATTGATAACCGCAATGCAGCTCGTAGGATACCTTTTCCTCCAAGTTTCGACTTCCTTCCGCCCGCGCCTACCCTTCGCCAGATCGTTGACTCATTCCCCTTCGCCAACTCTGATCGGATCATACGCAATCATCGGCATAAATCGCTGCGCAAAACCCAAAGCAGCAAGTCGCAGATTCAACAAAACCACTTTCATAGGATCTTGCATGGAATCAACACACACGCTACCCCCGGGTTGACTGTGGCATATCCTGAGCTTTCAACTCTTTCCTCATCGGAATCGCAGGGGGATCTAGAGAACTTGCTTAGTATAACAGGAGCTAGGAGATCAGGGCCAGGTTCTACACAGACGAATACAATGGGTATGGGAATGAACATGAGCGTTGGCAACAATGGCCTGAACATGGATATGAATATTAACCTGCCGATCTACGAGCAAGGGGTTCACGGTCCTCCTGTTGGTCTTGGACATGTCTACACGCCGGGATCAGGAACTCATAATGGGTCTAATCCCATTCGAGAGCGATTAGGTCCAGGATCGTCCTCCTTAAGCCATGGCCCCGGACCAGCCAGGCGGATTGTCTCAGGCCCCGGGACATTGTCCGGTTCTTCTTTATCTTCCCAGTCCACTGTGGGGATGGGTCATGTGCACGAACCTCCATTCGTTGTGGGTGGTCTTCCGCCGCCCCCAATGGGAATTGGAGGTGGTAGTGAGTCGCTTCTCCCTTCGTTTGGTCCCAGCAGATCTATGGGAGGTGTAGGTCCCCGGTCGGGATCTACTGCAGGGTTGAAGTCTGGGTCGGCTGGCGGCGGAGTAGATAGGGAGAGGGAAATCCGTTCTGTGCCGAGCGGAAGCGGAGGAAGTGGCGGACGATCTTCTTTTCACAATGGTCAATCTCAACACTTATTCTCTGATCATTCTACCACCACTAACGGCGCTTTCCCTGAATCTGAGCATCAGCGGGACGGGGATGTCGTCATTCCTTCTTCCGCATCTTCTTCTGTTCATGGCATTCACGGTAGACAAGTTTCTTCCTCAACCCATTTTGGCCCTCCTGGGCCTGGAATCGGAGGCGGAGGCCCCCCTTCTGTATCGAGTCCACGTAAAAGATCAATATCACCCATCGGACCCAGTGTTGGCATCGGACTAAACAGTATCAAAGGCAATGGGCAATGGATGGGTCCAGGTATGGGCATGGGTGGTTTTGGGACTGGTCATCGGTGGGAAGCAGAAGAACATGAGCGCGAACTAGAGAGAACGGAGCACACAGATGCCGGAGATATCAGGGGTCAAGAACGGGATAGAGACCGTGAACGTGATAGGGAACGGGACAGGGATAGAGACCAACATATTGTTCACCAACATCGACACATTCAGCAAGAACAGCAACATGCTCGACCGCAATCAGCTGGTGCTCTCAATGCTCCCTCCCATGTACATCCATATCCTGATCAAACTCCGCATCATCACCATCACGTCCGTCCGCATCACCATCACATCGTCCACCATCATGGTCCTTCTTCCGTAGGTAACAATACTTCTCTTACTGTTGTCCGTGGTCCGTCACTCAGCCCGCGAATGAGAAGAGGGGATCTAGAGCGAGAACGGGAGAATGGGAATAGACCTCCACGTACAATTGTTCATCGCCATCCTCCAACGGAAGTCGTCAACCTCACCTCTTCTAAATTAACCCCCGTCGGGCACTCAACATCTCACTTCTCTTCTAACCGTATCCCAGATGATTCCCCTCTCGAATATCATGAACGACAACGCGATGGTAGAAGAATGAACGGTGGCCGGCCTTCTTCTGGATCTGGACTGAGGCTCCTAGATGAACGAGAAAGAGAAAGAGACAGGGATCGTGACAGGAATCAAGCTAGCACCATGCCATTAGTATCAGGTCTCAACTTCCAAGCACCAACCAACGGTGTTGCGATCTCCTCGTCTGCATCGTCTTCTCGCCCCCCATCATGGAATGCAATAAATCGTGATGATCCCTACAGGCCTAGTTCGTCAAACTCATACTAATTTTGTAATCAGTCATTAAGTATTTTCACAGATTCAATGCATTCTTCTTCAAGTCGCCGCCCGTCCTCGTCCAATGCATCTTCATCAAGTCCCATTCATACACACGGGTCAATCCTTCCTGGACCATCATTAATTGCAACATCATCGACGATATCTCCACCCCGAACAAGGGCTTTACCACCTCGTGCCGCCAGCCCAGCCGTGGCTGCTGCAAATGATACCGGCCCTTTAGGTCAAGCGGAGTCGCGGATATATTCCCCACCACCATACCGAGAGCGTTCCCCACTTACGACGTCACAAATTCAGACCAATCCCAGTCATAATGCCATTACAAAGGTCCCACCAAGTTCATCACCTCCACCTACTAATGCATTGGTATCCCTTGTGCTCCCGACGAATATTGGAACATTACTTCCTCCTAGCTCTCTACCTATGTCGACCCCAGCAAGTGCTTCGAGTTTTGGACCCTCGAACATCGACAAAAACAGTGCCTTTGTGAAAAATATAAACGCTACTGTCACATCGCCACTGTCCATTTCGCCTCCGAACCCGAGTATCAGCAATCGAACAACTGACGCTTCTCTGAGTCCTTCAACGCCGAAGCGGATGGCCATGGAGCAGATGGAAGATGGACATTCCTAGTTATATTTCATCTGTAATTGCCTGGATTATTCGTTCGTTTGACTAACATATTTTTCTTCTTGCTCCTTTATAGTACTACAGTTACTCTCAGCCTCATACTCCTTGAAGGTTTTCCTCGGCCCTACATGAATATGTTAATATTTGGGCTTTGAATGTCTATAACAATATAATTCCCTATGTTGTTGACTCGTTACTTTGACCTCCCCTCGGCGTCTAAAGCTTATCGAAGCTTATCGCTCTCAATCGTCAATGTCACACCATTATCATTGCATTTTATGCCATTTCAATCCTACTCTATGTATCTCTCAGTATGGACTTTGGGATCTTCATTTATCGTTTATCTTAGTCTTTGAGTCTCAACCTTTCGCATGGCCCGAATATCTGCAAATAGGACATTTTCAGAGAAGGGCTCACTGCTTCCTACAAACTTGTCTGTTTCTGCATGGCCTGCCCGTCGTCGGTCGATGGCTGCGCAACTTCTGAAACTCATCGCTGTCGCATGCGCAGGACTGCTTTTCACAATCACTCTTCTGTTCATCACCGTCAAGGTCGATTCGGATAATACACTGAAATCTCAAGACTTGATCGATATCTCTAGCCTTTGCCCACAAGCAGAAGTCCGTGTTCCTCACATCAATCATGAGTTATGGTCTGCAGTTGGAGAAGTGATCAGCACGAACGACTTCAAAGTTATTGCGATTGACTGGCTTTCTGGAGCAGTTCAGATTGAGTGAGTGATCCTTGTGTTTCATAAAACCTTCGCCTTTCATTGAGCTATAGAACCGAAACGTACGATGATTTGGGTCCGGTGGGTGAAGATCCTCGTTGGGAAAATCGGTTACTATTCCATGAATATTTGGAGAATACCTTCCCGCTTGTGTGAGTGGATCTATGCCAATCATGATCGCGCACTTAGATCATCTCTGGTTAGCCATTCTGCTCTCAAGCTCGAACGGATCAACACGTATGGCCTGTTATATACTTGGCAAGGATCCAACGTCTCATTAAAGCCTTCACTTCTCATGGCACATTTTGGTGCGGTGTCACGTCTACCCATTCCTCATGATTTTAATCACGTTCCTTCACGTTCGTAAGATGTCGTTCCTGTTAATTCTGATACCCTCTCAGAGTGGGCGTATCCCCCTTATTCGGGACACTTCGATGGTGATGATTGATTGCAAATGTTGAAATTCAACTCCTGATATTTTTATTCATACTCAGGTAAACTCATATGGGGTCGAGGCTCGAATGACGACAAGAGTGGATTGATTAGTACGATGTGAGTGCGTGTTCTGAAAACCTACAAATACATATTTTCACTCTAGTGATAGTGGCGCCATCGAGGTTCTCCTACGTCATGGGTTTCAGCCAACCCGCACTTTCGTGGTTGCGTTTGGATTTGACGAAGAAGGCGGAGGGCTTCACGTTTGTGAATGCTTCATCTTTGCTTTGTATGCTCATGACCGTGATCACAGGGTGCAAAAGAACTGGCTGACGCAGTGTTAAATCGGTATGGCCAAAACTCATTTGCCTTTATCATTGATGAGGGTGGTACGGAGATTTTTCTTCATGCACTTGAGAAACTGAAGGCTCAAGAAGCCAATGGCCTGATCCAAATGTACAGGGGGGTTCTCGGAGCAATTTGGCACCGTTATCGCGACACCAGGAATTGCTGAAAAGGGCTCTATGAATGCAAATATACACTTAGCTGCACCGGGTGGGCATTCAAGTACCCCTCCAGAACACACTGTAAGTACAAGCTTATAAATACATGTTGATTTACACGTTACACAGAGCATTGGCATTCTTTCCGCACTATTGGTTCAACTCGAGAACCATCCGTTCGAAGTCCATATTGTACACTAATCGATTATCTCAAGAGGCTATCCAGCGATCTCTGAAGCTCATTTTTAGGAACGCGGAACACCCAGCTATGAATTGTTGCAATGCTTCGCTGAACACGGTGCCACAATTCCTTCTACTTTACGTGATGCCATAAAGGATTCGGCGAACTCTGATGACGCCCTGCAGCAAGTTGAAAATATCCTTTTCAAAGATCCGTGGTTCAAAACCTTGATCGGAACCACACAAGCTGTTGACGTAATTCGTGGGGGAATCAAGTCTAATGCACTACCTGAACAAGCATGGGCTATCGTGAATCATCGCATTGCTACAACTAGGTTAGCTGCAGTTGTCATTGTTATGCGCTCTCTTGGGGAAACAACTAATACTCATTAAAATTTGCAGCTCAGTGAATGCCACAACAAAGCACGACATTGATCTCTTCTTGCCACTTGCCACAAAGTTTGGCCTGCAGTTTTCGGTTTTTGGAGAAATATTATATGTTCCGGATGCTGAAATGAAGGGAAATCTGAAATTTACGACCTCCATTGGGCTGGAACCTGCACCTGTTACACCGATTGATTCTGCCCCGTATCAATTGTTATCTGGAACCATCAAAGCTACGTACAATGCACATCGTGCTTTGCAAGGCAATAATATTGCCGTAGGTCCGGGCATGCCCACAGGGAACACAGGTAAATTTCTAATCTGCGTCCAAGTCAGTGCACCATCATGACCAGACAATACTTAGATACGAAGTATTATTGGTCATTGTCCGACCACATCTTCCGATATAAACACCACAATGGAGGAAGCTCAAACAACCCTCTGTCAGGGGCTCATACCGTGAATGAATGTGTGTTAGCCTTTTTCTTCTTCAGCATATTCTCATTTGACTAGAAATCAGCTTTCAGCGTGGACTCTCTCCTGGAGACCATTCGGTTTTTTGTGACCCTTATCTTGAATGCTGATGAGTCAAACGAGTTTTGAAGGATCTTCAGTTAGTAGTGTATGCACTTTGTTGTTTATGCTGCGTAGTAGTGCTTCTCTGGAGCAGAAAAGAGCAGAAAGGAGCAGAATTCTCGGAGCAATTACAATGGTTATAGGTCACATAATTTGGCGCCATGTGGGTCGAGAGAGATGGAGAGAGACTATGTAGTGCGAACATGCATTATCAGCGGTCAACTCTTTGAAAAGGAACGTTGTAATACAAAAGTCCTAGAAATACGTCTTCCGGAGGCCGGCACACGAAAGCGGCTCGGTCCGAGATCTCTGACTACGTAAATCCAATGTGTTTTCCAAGTTACCATCTGTTACCGTCCCGTCACCGTCGCTTGCGATGGCAATCATTGCCTCCTCGACGTCTTCTCATCCAACTTCACCAACGCTCAGCGAACTCAAGCAACTAAAAAATCGAATTATCGGAACCCCTTCAGCAAAAAATCGACTCGCAAAAGACCATGCAATGATGAGGATGCTTGTTGAGACTACGATGGATGTAATGGCTGCAGACGACGTGAGGACAGAAGCGGCTCAAATTTTGGGGTCACTTGCATCTCTTGGAGGACACACAGCTGATGCGACAGTGTTGGCCGTGTTGATTGAAGAAGATGCATTGAGGTGCTGTTTGTCTGCATTGTCAACCACGATACCTACACAAGTGAAATTGAGGTTGGCACTGGCCCGTGCGTTGAGCGGGATATCTGGTGACTTGGCCGAGCTTGTAGGGCCTCCGCAGTGGGGTTTTGGTACACTTGAAGCGCAATCGCTCACTGGAGCAGCAGTACAGACACTGGAATGGTTCTTTGGCTCAGAAGCAATGGACATCTGGATACCAATGCTGTCTGGTGTGGAGGCAGGTGTTGTTGCCGGCATGATTGGAAATGTGGTCCGGACGCAGTCAGTGAGAGAACGACTTTGTGCGTGGCGGAACGCCGGTGAGCGGGAGAAGAAGGAGCGGCGAGGCTGGGAGGCAACGAGACCATCCGCATCTAGCGGTCATGTCCTTCGCATCCTTCTAGAGCTTACTGGTAGGAAGGAGACGCTTGGAAATGCTCTGTTCGCTCTGGCTGCCATGGCAAAGGACAATCCTGCAGTAGCGAACGAGCTGCCTCTGCAGGATATCGTCAATCACGCGAAATCCTGTATTGGCGAAATTCAGTTGTCTGCATGTCTCTGTGGGACCTACATTCTTAGAACGTCGTCGAGCCCGTCACCAGCAGTTGATGCAATTCTAAGTGTCCTTATGGCCATTATTGTAAACGGAACAACTCACTCAGCCAAAGGTGCTTTCATCCTATCTCAACTTTTGACAGATTCTCCAGTGTATGCCCAACTTGCTTTCGACCGCGGAGCTTTGCGCATCCTGCTTACTACTTTGCGGAGGCTGACTCTCCCGTGTACCTCCCTTCCACCGCTTCCTCCCTTAAATCCCCCTACATCTGCATTGTTCACAGGTCCTGAATGGGAATCGTGGCTCGAACACGACCTTGATCAGCCCAAAGCTGATATTCGTCTACGAGAAGCAACTCTATTGTCTTTGGCTAGTATATCTCTGTTCTCAAATGATATCCGAAGAGCACTGGCCGAGGACGAGGACGAAACCCAATCAATTGATAGTAATGATCCGTCCCAGCTTCATAGCTCTACTTCCTTTTCACACCAATCTCAATCGTCTCTCTCACTCATTCTTGCCGCCCTCCTATCCCCACATACATCTCTGCGATGTGCCGCCTGCCATGTTGTTCGTGCTCTGACCCGCAGCGTTGCCGTAATTCGCACGAACTTTGTCGACTCTGGCTTGGGTTGGATCGTTTTCGCCGCTTTCATGGGTTGGCCGCAGGCTCGCCCTAGGACGGCTTTAGGTACAAGCGGTTCGGAAGAGGAGGATATCCGTGTTGTAGCCTCTGCTCTTCGCGCGGTCTGTAATGCTGTTTGTGAATTCAGTCCACTCAAATCAATCTACATTGAGCATGGGTTGCTCCCTAGGCTGGCTGAATTCATACACTCTGATCATCTGGATGCAGACTCTGATTATCCTGACGCCGAATCTGATGTTGATACAGAGGATAGTCTTCGGTTCAATTCACTTTGGGCGGTAAAGAATCTTGTCAGGAAATCAGGGCCCGCCACTAAGCGGCAAGTTATCAGTGTTCTGGGCTGGCATCGGCAAAAATCTACGGCATATCCTGAGAACGATTCTGGTTGTGTTAAGGTGTCAGCGTTGAAAAGGAGCAAGCTTGACGAGTAAGAAGGCAAAACCTTCTTACCTCTAAATTTGTACTAACTTATTGCTAGTCTTTTGAGTTCACATTCGGCCAAGATTCTCGAACAAGTCCTCAACATTCTTCGCAATCTAGCCGAGGACGAAGACGGAATTTCCATTGTTTTGAATGAGCTGGATATTCGGAATCCGTTCAATTTCCCTACATCGTCTTCACCAACATCATCTACGGGCTTTCTCCTTCTTTCCCGCCTCACCTCAATCCTCAATCAAACTTCCTCCCCCTCTCACTCATCCCATTCCGGTATTCTATCGCATTCTCCCTACTCTTCATCCCAGGATGTTCTCATTCAATCCGCATCCTTGCTTGCAAATCTCGTCAACTCTTCAGACGTTAACCATCATCGTATGATTCTTACCTGTCCTGGGATGGTGCATGCCTTACGCCGAGTACTAGCCGAACAGGGACCAGAAGTCAGGAGACCAGTGATTAGAATTGTGCTAGAGATGGTAAAGGTTGACTTGAGTGCTTCAGTGACAAGTGCAGCCGCTATCGCGGAAGAGCTTGGTCCTCCCAAAGACTGGGAAGAATCAGGAACAAATGCAAATGCAATTCAAGGGGGAAATGACGAGGAAGCCGGCGGCACAGATACCATGGAAATTGGATACGAGACAAGTCCTTTCGGTTCGAGTGTAATAACAGATATTTCATCAAACCCATCCTCGGCCGGAGCAGGGCGAACGCGTGGTCACAGTCGCAACCAGGGTCTCACAGGTGCACGTAAAATTCTAAGTGACGCCGGTTTCGTTGGTACTCTACGTCGAATAGTTGATCAGCATCATTATCATCCTTCATTGACGCATCCTCATTCACACGGACATCCTCATCCTCATGCATCTGTTGCTACTGCTTCCAGCGGGCTTGGACACACTGGTTCTGGAATCGGAGCTCATAGTCACCCTTATGCCCATGCGCACGGAAACTTCGGTTCATCCTCTCCCAATTCCGTCTTATTGGATAGTCCTGGTATAGGCGCAGGTGCTCGTGCAGGTGGGGTGAGTGTCGGGAGTCTGATTGTAGGAAATGGTATTGTTGGTAACGCCGGAAGAGAGGATCGTGAAGATCTAGAGACAGCGCGAACAGCGTTGGATTGGCTGGAGCGTGGGGATATGTATATGTATGTGAATTCATATGCAAGGAGCACTAGTCGTAGTGGCGGCGGTACAGGAAGCAGCGTTAGTACTGGGGATAGTGGTGCTGATGTGTCTGATCATTGACTTGGCATCAAAAGAAATTCTGAGCGGTGTGTAAGAAGAGAGCATGGACTCAGGATTGTGGCAAATGATTATTTGTACAAATGACATTTGATTTCCAAGTATTTTTTGTACACATTATGTATCCAAATGCAAACATTGACTGCCCCCCCTCCAGGGAGATCCACCTTGCTTGCATGAATTTCAGCCCATAAGTTATTTGCATTTAGATACATTTCTTGAAGACATAGCAGGAAAAAAGGTAAACAAGAATGCTATGACTCAAGGAATGTGTACTAAAAGGGAATGAGAAAGTGGCTAAGATGTAAGAGGAAGCTATGAGAATGATAGAAATAGTGAAGCGACGGAAGACACATGATAAATTTGTTTTTTTGGAATCAGCAAATGTACAACATTCATGCTTTCATTTGTATACCATAATATGTTAGATTGATGACGAGAATCCAAGTCGCGCTTCAACTGGCTGCAGCTCAAAGCTTCTTAGCATTTACATCGCTGATAGTCTTCCCCATCGCTTTAGCCCGTTTGCGAAGCATATTCGCTGACTTGGGACCACGAATACCACCTCCCCAAACACGACGCTGTTCTTCGTATTTGTCCGTGCTGGATAAAAAGGTAATCCACTTCATTTCAACATATCATATCATAGAATCTTGAGGCACTCACAAGTTTGCTTTTGCAGCGCTGATGAGTGTGGCCAGCTCCCTTTGATCTTCACTCTTGACCTCATTGATCGCTACAACTGCCGCTGTTTTCTTGTGCACTAGCGTCCCCAGACGCGCTTTGCCCTTGACTATAACATATGGTACACCCATCTTGCGACAGAGGGCGGGCAGGTAGACGACCAGTTCAATCGGGTCAACGTCATGTGCGATGGCAACGAGGGACGCTTTTTTGGCCTCTACAAGGGCGACGACGTGATTGAGGCCATATTTCACCAAATGAGGTTTCTTAGTCTCCTAACAAGAGGGGTGAGTATCTACGTCAACAAAATAGCAGGAAATTCAATGTTCTAGAACTATACATACATCTTTGGTGGGCTCCTTCGCATCCTTGATCTCTGCAGCTCTTTTGGTCAATCTCTCTCTTTTTTCTACCTTTGTCTCAGGGCGATACTTGTTAAACAGCTTGAATAATTGTGTAGCAGTATTCTTGTCGAGTGTGTGACTGAATTGAGCTATGCCGGGAGGGACCTTCGAGGGAAAGTCAGGATCAGCCGTAAAGGAATATTTGATAACAGAAGAAGAAGAAAAATAATTGACCTTGAGTCGTTGATTAAGAATCACTTTCTGTCTCTGGAAGCGAACGTATTCAGGCCACTTAACGAAGCGGGTAAGATCAGTTGGAGGCCGGATGTCCTGCCCTGTATTTCGGATACATTGAGAGGTAGTACCAACGAAAACGAATGGAACCGTATGCACCAATAGCAAAATTCTTCGCAGAGGCCTCAAAAATCGGATTCTTTGTTTTAACTGCCTTTCCCTTCGATAGAGGAGCAGCAGCAGGCTTTTTTCCGGTTTTTTTGGGTGCCTGGGATTATTGGTAGAGTAAATTATAAAAGAGTCAGCATGAGAACTTGAATGGAGGAGGGCATCTTTTACTCGCCATTCTTGTGTAGCTGGGATTCGAATATTACATACAAAGAGTAGAAATCACAGATTAGCAAGAAGCGAAGCTGCAGAATAGCCGTAAGAACAACGGAATACAGCTCACTTTGTAACTTGCGGAATGCGGGGAAATGCGGGGTATTGCCTAGTTGTACGTGTAGAGCATTCCTTGCGTTCGTGCGAACTGGTACTGCATAGTTTCAGGTAAATTTGGTCCTTGATTGCCTGGCTACTTGGAGGAATTCATTCATCACGATGGTTCGATGGTCACAAGCCTTCGCAAGCCCGTATGTAAGGATGCTAAGTGAAATCATTAGTAGTGAATCTGTTCACGAACTGAATGAAAATAAAGTAAGATGAAGCCTCTGGAGTCATGATCAGATTCCAGTCTCGGAATTGGGCGCATGTTGCGCTGCCTTTCTCTATCGGGGTGGATGAGTGAACTTAATTGAAGGGAAAGCCCGCGGGCCGGTAGAACGCACCTGTGATTCTCACATGACCTCGCAAGTTGTGCAACTACGTAATTTCTCAACGCTCCAATGTACGTATGACGATACAATGACGCGTATGAGCGCGTTCATCGTTTGTTCTATGACGAAATGGAGTCCAAAGCGATATATAACATCGAAAAAAAACTACTCAGACAACAAACAATTATTTTTCTTCTAAACTTCACTCACCCCCAACAAACATGTCTTCCAACCAGAATTCTTCAGAGCCCAGGTAAGCTTTGTTCGCCCAAATCTTCCATGATCAATACGCCCATACATACTTTTATAGCCAAGCCAATGGCCAATATAACTCGACGATGGGAACCGCCAAAGAGGTTTTCGGAAACACCATTGGTGGTGACTCCTGGACACAAGCAGGCAAAGAGCAACATGCCCAGGGCGAAGCCGAATATAAAGCCGCTCAGGCTAAAGAGTACGCTAATGGTACCATAGACCGTGCAGGAGGAAAGATAGATACCGTTGTGGGTGCTCTCACTGGAGACGAGCAAAAGCAGTTTTCTGGTAAAATTATTCGGTTTTTCGCAATGAGGTAATGCGCTAAATATCATTTCCAGGAAATATTCGTCACGATAAAGGACAGCTCCAGCAAAAGGCAAATGAACCCTGAAGGGCTGATAGGGCCTCCCGCTGTCTAAATGTATTTCTATTGATCTATAGGCTGAAATAACACTGTATCGCATATTGATCTAATTCGAAATAATGTAAACACCCAACTTCTACCAATTGTGTTGTTTCATCTGAACACTGCAATCACGCACTCTACTTCAAACAACCTATTCGTTGACCATTGAAGACAGGATGCTTTTCAAAACCATTGGAATGTCATTTGTGTTTTTAACTCGGAAAACTGATCCAGGCAGAACCTTTTCAATCCTTAAATGCCCCGGTCAATTTGGTAAATAAATAAATTGTAATAAAGAAAACATACCATTGCGCATCTGCTCCTTCCCCAATACATATTAAAGCAGTATGAACTCTAGAATTTCTCTTCATCGCTCGTAAAACCTCTTCCGGTGTAATTTGATAACGCCCAAAATTTGCGTCCTGCGACAACGCATTAATCAAAGATAACGGAAACTGAACTCTGAGCTTACGGTGATAATTATAACGAACCAATCGTCTACTGCATACTGAGTACTGTACACATGTAAAGGTAGGCCCAACATACGTACCTGCATCAAATTTAGCAACTTCATCTACACCTTTCTGAATCGCTTCAACTGTGTGGAAAATAAAATAGGACCGATAGTTGTCGCGGTGCAAAATCTCATTTCCTTACCTGTATTATCGCCCGCAAAAGCATATTGCGGTATCATATACATCTTCTCCGTCACCTTCCAGCGTTCCTTGATTTTCGTGGGCGGCTGTTCAGCGGTGACTAGTGATATGAGCGGTTCATCCCCTGACTTGAAGGAGTTGGTGATAGTATTGTCAGAGTCACAACCAGTCAGAAGCAACATTGTAGCTTACATGGCCACACATCTGTATTTGTCAACTCAGAACATAGATGTACTATGAGGGTGAAAAAAGGTTTGACTCACATCCCAAACATATTTGTCCTTTCTCGAGAGGCGGTCAAAGGTCTCCATTAGCATTACAGCTGTAATTCAATCAGCTGAATCCACTGCATATATAAGAGATCACCAACCAGTTTCCATACTTCTTTGCAAACGCCCATCGTATTGGAATCTGTACATCGACGCGCTCAAGTCGAAGATGAATCTAATACGCTTTGGCCTATATATACATAGGACACGAAATCCGTCAGAGAAGTCTGCCAGCAAACGAAATGAGAAGAAGAATCACTTGATTTGAGGTTTTCCGGTCTCAGGCTTTTCCATCGTCCGTCGTTTATAAACGGTCGGCTCCCCTGTGATACCCTCCGTTAGACGACTGTCATCCAATTCACCGTCAGTCTGCCTCTTCACCCATATGCGCTCTTCTTCTTTCGCAGCGAGGTCTGTAGTAATATATGCACGATTATGGGTTCAGCGCATAATCACATTTTGGAGCCTCAAAAACGCACTCTCAAGTAAATCAAAGAGCGATAACATATGTGATTGCGTCGCCTGGAGTAGTTGTCCGTATCCTTTAGCCTCCATCTCGCTCATATCCAATTCCTCAAGTCGGCGAAGAAGCTCTTGACGTGCCATTTCTCGCGCTTTCTCTCGTATTTCCTCGGGCACCTCCCGTTTTACCGTTTCTGGGAGCTGGAGATGGTATGAACTGTCTGCGAGGAAAAGGATATGGGAGAAAATATACTTGTTTGATATCACCGCCTTTGTACAACCGCTTATAACCACCTCTTCCTCCTAGTCCCGCAGTTTCTCTTCCTCCGACCTAAAAATTTCAATTCAAGGCAAGAGAAAGACAGGAAAAAAAACTTACCCCACCAGCATATCTATTCCCACCTACATGTTGTTTATCATCATGTTCACCTTCTTTGGGATCTTTCAAGGGATCCGTAGCTGATTTGGGAATGTATTGCACGTCTTTGACTGCTTTGGAAGAGGATCCTTCACGGGCAGCGTCAATTCCAAGGTGTTTAACGCGCAACCTATCGAAGTCGTGAGACGTGACATTGGTACGATTTTTTTGCGAGATGATAGTATGATAGTAACAAGTGTGGCTCAACATACCCATGGTGGTCTAATATCTCTCTCAGCTTCTCAATCGTCTCTGGTTTGTATACATCAAAATCGAATACGTTCCGGAACACATTATCCAATGAATCACTTGGATACGCGCGTATGTGCCGAACGAGATTGATGAGCTCTGGCGCATCAGTAAGTATCACACAAGAACATCACGTAGAAGAAAGGCGGCTTACCTCTTAATGAATACGGATAACCCACCTTTCCCATCTCATATTCTTTCCGCAAATCGGCAAAAGCACCAACGAACCGTAGAATCATGTCCTCGTCCATGTCAGGCGCAAGCTGTTGTAGAAGCTTTCGTTCAGATGCTTGATCCGGATTCGAGACGGCGTAAGGAGAGAATGATTCACCGAGGACTTGGAGGAAGTGATTTCCGAGGAAAGCTAAAGATTCATGAAGTTAGCAGAGGAAATAGAAGTAGAGAACAATAACTTACGATACCCAGGCCTATTGGCCAACAGTACTAGTCTAAAGTCTTTATGAACAATGATATCGTCCCTTCCGTCTTCATTTTGCTCCTTTTCACCCTGTTTGCCCGTCTTCCTCACCCTCCTTCCATCGCTCAATGTCAACTCTCCGCGCCCAGCGAGACTTCTAAAGACAGCGACAACATGCTCTGGAGCCTTGTCCGCTTCATCGACGACCATTATCCTCCCGAACCTGATTGCGCGGAGGAGCGCAGAGTCAGAGTAGGTGAGAACACCGTCGACGAGGGATGTTGTGAACATCAACTGGGACACGGTCGAATCCCGGTGAAGTTGAATGTATTCTCTTGGACGACGAAGAAGTTGACAAAGCCTTAAAGTCAGATGAAAAAGGAATAAGACCCAAGAAGCGCCTGAAAATGGTTAACTCACCTATCAACAATCTTATTTTTCCCCACACCCTGATTGCCCAACAATACCAAATTCTCACCCATAATCTCCATGTCGACTGCAAGATCCCTCATTAATCCGGTTTGGAGGGCATTATCATGGAAATGATCCATGTAGGGGACTAGTGACACAGATCCAGTAGGATCTCTGGCAGGATCAAAAAGAGGTATTGCGGTAGCAGAAGGGGCTGGTACAGAAAGGGAAGAGTCGCTTGGGACAGTACGGCTGGGCGGGGGGAATATCAATGTCGCAGGTTGTGCATCAGAGTCGATGAACGGCGGACGAGAGTAGGAATTGTCTGCTTCAAAATTAGCACTACCTAGTCCAACCTCCTCCAATAAGCCATTCAAAACCATCCGCTCCGTTGTCGGTAGAAATTCTGACAGCAAGGCGTGGTCAAATATCTTCCTTAATGTTTCCTGTGAGGCCTCTTGTGGGAACAGTGCCACGCGTTTAGATATACGGATGAGAGTGCGAGTGCCTAGTTTACGGTTCCTTTGAACTGCGCTGCTACTGTTGTGTCCGTTTCCTACGTTCGCAGATGAAACTCCAATGTCCATACTTTGACGATACTTTTCCGCAAATGTCAACAAGAGGTCAACGACGGCCGGGTCGCACCCGGTGTTCACCAGTACCGTGCGTTCTTCCGAAGAAGACATAGGTCTAGAGGGGATCGTAAAAAACATGTTTGCGTGCTCGTCTGAAAGCCAGTCTCTCAATTGAAGAGACTTCGAAGCGGTGACGAAGAGGCGGAAAGAAGGATGAGCAATGGTGAGGAGGTCAGTAACCTCTTCTTCTTCCTTCTTGGCCACAATCCTCCGCCCCTCCCACAACTCTATCTCCCTATCCTGGACAAATCGAGATAGGCTCCCTGCAGCGCCGGTACCCGCAATAACGTCAATACCTTCCAGCCAGACGAGCTTTCCACTCCAAGCGCCACGGATGAGAGGAGAAGGCTCCCATGTAGTCGTAGTAGAGCTAGAGTTCGTAGTGTTATTACGGTCAGATAGTACCCGCCGCCGCATGATGATCTCCCGTCCTCCTAGTTCTTTATATAGGTGAATTGTTTCAAGTTCATAGCCTAATATCTGTGTATTCGAAGAATAAGGTTTGTTCTTAATCGGTATTCCGGAAACAAGCACGAACCTCTGCAAAAATTCGAACTAACGTCGAGGTCGAGGTACTCGCAGTAGAAGATAGCAGGGGTGGGAGGTAAGAAATATCCCAGCCAAGAACATGAGCCTGTAGAAAAGTAGTGAGAAGGCCGATAAAGCGGGGTGTCACCAAAATTATTTCGTCCGAGTGATCTAAAACGGTTTGTTCCCGTAGCGGAAACCTGCGGAAAGGCTGAGGGCCACAAGGAACAATATGGGAGACTGTGAATTTTGAATTGGAACCACAGAAAAACACTCTTGCTGTCGTCTCACTGATACGCTCGATTGATGTAGCGATGTACCCACAGAGACCGAAATCGACATCAGATGGGCTGCCAAGGTCGAGTCCGGTTCCAGTTTCTTCAATCTGTTTCGCAAGTAGTCCCCAAGCTTGGAATTGCGCGTGTATCAACCCCGGATGGATGGTCAAAAGTATCTGTGCGAGAACGGAAGGCTCAATTTTGATTTCGTCAGGCGGGAATTTCGCTAAAATGGCGCGAAGCTTCAACAACGCCGTTTGCGGGAATGCAGGGAGCACTGATTTTGCTGAAGGAACAAAATCAAGCGCATGTCGAGATTCGGACGAATATTGGGTGGCAAGGATGACGGACCGGAGGGCTGAATACACTGCCGTGTCGGAGCCAACGGAAGAAGAGCCGGACAACACTAACAGTGCACCAAGTGGGTCGATGAAACGCGCTTGGAACCGACTTCGAAAGGGAGGATCGAGAGGATATCCGGGATACGGTGGCACTGGGGCAGCAATTGCAATGACCCGGAAATTCTTGTGAGCCGGAATGAGATTATCCTGACGTTCTTCGAGTAGATCATACCGGTGTTGATGAATTATATGCGTCCCGTCGTCTAAATTCATCTCTCTATTCTCAAGCAAGTTGTTTAGTATCGGCATGATACCTCGTTCAGCTTTTTCAATGCCTTCCAAAATCAACAACCGACCGTGCTTAACCGCACTAACTGCAGGACTATCCACATATGCGAGACTGCCTCCGTCTCGAATTTCTCTTCCCTGTACATCAGATATAGTATATAAATCAGATATCACCTTGCGGCAGATGATAACGCACCTGCTTTAGCTCCGTCTCACCCACATCCCTATGTAACGCAACATACTCATACTCTAAATTCAGCAGACTCGCAAAAGTCAATGCTAAACGTCGTGCATATGGTCCGGGTTGCGACACCAGAAAGATATCCTGACCCAGTAGATATTTTTGCAATATAAAGTACAGATTCTCCGCGTTCATTTCATCCGTTGGATCCAGCAAATACGAGCCTCGGGTTTCCATACTGCCTTCCAGAGACTTCCCGGCCCACGCCCAGCTGGTGTTTGAAGGTAATCGCGACGGCGTTAGCGCGTCTGTTATTTCATAGGTGATATTTCCCAACTTCAATTGTCCAATCGGTGCCCCTGTCGAGGAATTGAGTGAATTCAAGATTCGTGCTAGCCGTCTAGGCGCAGCCATGGTGGTGTACTTGCAAGCTGAGACGAGGACATTACATGCATTAAAGTGAACACCCGGTAATTTCTCTGAAAATTACCGGATTCATCACCGAAAGATAGCCGAGGTTAGGCTAAAAGTGTAAACTAGTGGCAGTCCTAAACAGTCCTTATTATGTGGTGATAGCCTAAACATTAGATAAAATTAATATCCACCTACTTCGAGTAGACAAGCTTAGAAGGATTATGTGGGGTTGCAGGGTTTTGCGTAATTTTGCAAACAATTGAGTTTTTCTTTTGTGATCCACATCTATCCTATCATATCATGGGTATGGGCACTCTCACTAAAGTTTTCGTGCGCTGACTCAGCGGGCGTCTACTCCAATCGCGTCCTAAATCGTCTCCGAAACTTTTTGAATTCGTTTATTAGTGATAATCGACCTAAATGACTACTTGAAAGCACCAGATATTATTCTTAAAGGTTGTGAGGATCTATGACACTGCTACTTATAATAATCTTCCTCTGAATCATATCCATCTGAGTCAAAGTTATTCAAATCCTGCACAGTGACCTCTGGATCTTCCTGCTCTTCCCTTGGTCCTTTGGAAAGCACAATAGAGACTCTAGCATCCACAAATTTCTCTATGCAAGAGTGAAGAAGCTTCAGTTTCTCAGTCCGATTGCCCCACTTACTCTCAACTGTAGTAATAGCTTCTTTGTGTTACGATCACTTCTTTTCCATCTTATCTTTCTCCTTATCTCTTGTCTTATCTTTTGTCTTATCTTTTATCTCCCTTATCCTATATCTTGTCTTATCTTGTCACCTGACCTATTATTTATGCTTACTGATACAACATGCGCTTTTCATTTACTTATATTAAACACAGCAGTCTCACAACACGTATACAGCATAACGATCGAGCTTTCATTACTTACACATTGCTTTACTTATGTTCTACTCATGTTTACCACTAACCCAGGGCGTTGGGCATTACTAGGGCAGAGGGTTGTTTACTCATATATAAGCTGTAGTTACTTGCTGTATTTCCTTAGCTTTGATCTTGTCTATTCTACCTGGTTTAGCCCAGAACTTTGCTTGCCTCCTTTATTGCTCTGCTATCTGAGATTTTCTTGAGTGTGACGCCTGGTGACATCTGTTACTAGAACCAGTCGCTGACACTTTGACACCATGAATCTTATGCCATTTGAGTTGCTTTGTGATTTCTGGTACTGTGAGATATCCACTCGATCCAACTGCCAATGAAGCGTGAAAATCAAGCTCGGTTACTGTCTGGATTGGTGAAATCGCGTCGATTTCACATGCAGCTTTCCTATGTCTTTCGATCCGTTCCTGCTGCTTTTGTGTCTTGTCCTCCGCAAGCTGAATCCGCTGCTGGCGGCTGGACCCTGAAGCATCCTGAGTGCGTGTGATTTTCCGAAGCCATTGCCGCATTGGACTAAGACTGTGAAGGAATTCAGCAATCTGATTGAGTTTGAACATCTTTCGCGCGTTGTACTGAGCAAGAGAAATGGTTGGTGTAGCACGAGCAGTCTGTTGATACATCCCGAAATCAGCTTCATTCAGATCATTAGTCTTCTCCATCCAAGCACTCTCTATCTGCTCAAGTGTAGCATTGGCAAGAGCACCACCAGGAAGAAGCTCAGCATTGAAATGAACCCAAAGTACTCGGGCACTCTTAAGGAAGTGTATAAGAACATCCTTTGAATGAGGGAGATCAGGTGCATATTTTTGGGACGCGTAAAATGCTTCAGGTTGTTCCCAAGCGCGTCCATCAAGTGAACCCATCTCAGCTGACGCGTTTGGTCCAATCAGATATTCCGGATGTTTGATCAACGTGTCGATGTGGTCAATTACACATTGATGGAGAGGCCCGAGCTTGAGAACATTATCTTCGGTAGCATATGGACCTCGTATCTCACGCATGTAGGGGACACTGATGGCAAGCCAGTAGACAGTAATGGCAATGAATTCATGACGCGTCAGGATATCTTGGAGACCATCAAAGACATTCTGTTCCATGTGGTTTAGCTTTCCAGATCCCTTGTTCTGCTTCATGTATGTGAGGAACTCGATGAATAGATCCAAGTAAGTAATGATCACAGCACAAGCTTCTGCATGGGACTGGAAACGTGTGTTCGATGTGTCCGGGAAGGATATATTGAAACCAAGCTTATGGTCAAAGAAGAATTGCAATGTGTCTTGTTGTCCTCGTTTTCTATCCTTGTGTCAAAAAATCGCCCCCACCAGACTGGCTACTTTGATAGCTCCTCGTTCCGAGCGTTCAAGGGCTCAATCAGCCGCCCCGGTTCCCGCAGCTTTACTGATAGCGGCGGCATTATCACAATTTGGTAGGAGCTTTGGTGGATTGAGCTCTGGATGCTGCTTCCAAAACTTGTCTAACCCAATGCATCCACCCTTGAACACATTCATTTCCTTGTGCATGCAGCACCCAGCCCATAGAAAGAAGTTGACTTCAGCCTTCTCTGCTTCCGAAAGTTTCGCGTACTCGGCCTCTCCCATGTCACATATAATTTGGTTCCGCATAGCTTCAAGCCGGCGAGAATGCTCCACCAGGGAGAGTGCTTCCCAGGCCGCTGGTCCCCCAATCCGTTGTATCAGAGTTTGTGAGCCTTGGAAAATAAGACATGCATATTCCAATTCACTAAGTTGTTTCACAGCTCGTTCACCACGTAACTCGCGGTCACATCGTTCACCACGTAACTCGCGGTCACATCATTCCTTCCACTTCTTGAGCAGCTCGAAAAGCTTTTTCTGGTCCGCTGCATGGTCGGAATGGAAGCCAGTGACGAAGTTCCAGAAGATACGGGTGTCATCCTCTGAACACATCCCACTCTCGAACAGTAAGTGGTATATATCTTCCATCGTTTCGATCCAGCATCCTAACTGAGTTTCACTAGTGTGATTTACAGCCATCTTCAGGCCAAGGAAGAACTGAAGCTTTTTGTCGGCCTGTATGACGGTGGCATGTTTGGTCTCATAGGTCACGTTTTTGTGAGTGGTCCCATTGCTGGATATTGTGACACCTGTTGAATATATTTCAGTATCATCGATGCGTTATACGCGTATATTCTTATGCATACCTTTCGTACTTGTACCCAAGACTGCTTTCCCTATCTGTAGTTTCGAAGCAACACCCCCTTCCTTTGCAATCCGCCCCACTGTCCTTCTCGAAACATCTCCCTCAACCTCAATTCCGAATGCACCAGCAATCCGTTTGAATACATGGGTCACTCTATTTGCTGGAACTTCCTCAATGGCAACAAGATCGAGAAATATATTGTGAGTTTCATCGGTAACGACTCCATCATGCTTCATGAAGAATTTTTGTTTTTTGTCTGCCTTCATGTTATACGTATGTGCGATGCGCTTTACTGCGGTACCGAGGCGACTTGGTATGCGTCCGACTTTGGCTTTCAACATGTGGTTTTCATGCTGATACCTGTAAAGCTTGTCTCTGAGCTTGGCTTGTGATACCTCATGCTCTTCTGACTCCAGTTTGCTCTGCTTCCTTTCCCTCTCCAACTCCCTTCCCATTCCTTCCTGCTCTTCTTGAATTTCTTGTGCTCTCCATTTCTCCTTCTTCTCTCTTTCCTGCTCCTCCCTCTTTTAGCTTTTCACCACCTCCCTCAACTGTGTTGTTTTTCCTTTTCCAATACCCACTCTTCTTTTGAAGATTTTTCACATTTCTTTGGAGTTCAGAGTTTTCAGCTTCCAGTCTCTCGACATCATTTTCTTTCTCATTTTCATCATCGTTATCGGCCAAAGTAGGACCAGGAATTTGTTCGACTGACTTCCTTTGGGCAGCACTGGCAGCAGCAGTGCGTGCCTTCCTTTCCGTCTTCGAGACTTTCTGTTTACATGCAGAGCCAAGCTTCAAGGCATTATCCAACTTGCGATCCACATTTTTCATCAGCTGGAGAGCATAAATCACGTTAACGAGCTTGCCTCGTTTTTGTGTGAAAGAGAAAGGAAGGAATCTAATGGGCACTCCAACCAACCAATCTAATACACAATATGCGAGTTCACTGCTATCAAATTTATTTAATAGCAAGGGGTAGCGTTGGCAAAGGTTCCGCAAAGCTTTGAGAGCTAAGTAAGAAGCTTTGATCAATCTATTTGAATCGTTCTAAGGATTTGATATATTCCTTTGATCAAGGTAGATTCAGCACAATTCGTGCTTTGGTTTGTATTGATTTGGGTATATCAAGAATTGGGGTTTTTGAATCAAAGTAAATTAAAACCGAAACACACAGACCCCTACGGAGGGCTAGAACTATGTGCTGGCACAACCACACAGCATGATTTGCCCTTAAGACCAATAACTGATCTTAAGTTCGAAGAATACCCAACAACTGGATATGCTTCTCGCAGTCACAAGGAGCAGAACACGACGTTCCTATACTCACAAGTGCCGGGCCCGAATGGCTGCTAGCGAAGAGGCTTCAGTCTGGCGGGAGTGTGTCTTTCCTTTTTACGGATTAGCACTGCAACGTCGTCCCAAAATCACTTGTATTCCAGATACATCGGATCGCTATTTATACATACAGAATATAGAGTCGCACAGTACAATTAATTTAATACAATAAACGTTCGGAACCGCAAGGAAACTTCTACACTCGGTCAGATACCATTTAATTTGAATCTACATGTCCTTATTTGGTCCATAACTGGTTCCAAGATTCAAGTATACCTCCAAACATAGGTAGGTACTTCGTTATTCATTTAATTTAATTGTTTTGGAGAATGACTCGAATGGTGCTCAACCGTTAATACGGTTCAACACTTACTTTGATCGTTTGTCACCTCGTCCGGAGGCAAATCAGCTCTCCTCGATTCTAATCCTATCAATCTGATTCATCTGGATTAAACTAATTGCTTCTCTCTTTCAATAGACACCCATTGTGCCTATACTCTATCAAGGGAGTTAAGCATAGTATTCATTTAATTGCATTCTTCATTATTTTCTACGTCAGGACTCCTTTGACATTCATTTGATATGTCTTCGGAGCCTCGCAGTCTTCCGATCGTTCTTCTAGTCATTTTCCTCAACCATGCAACTTGATTGGTCTATTAGACTAAATCGCAGTCTTTTAGATTAATGCATGATCTCATTCTAGAAGGAGTATTTGATGATTCCTGAGTTCTAGAAAGTCATTTCGAGTCAATCCTCGGTTCATGGTCACTTGAGTAAGTTCTTCCAAACTCCTGCCAGTGTAAGGTCCAATAAGAATACCCTTGGTATGTCATACGTGAATGGTCATCCTTCGGATGTAGTCTGAGTCTGGTATAATCCTGCTTGACAAACAGGTAGACTGCTATCCGAAGGTAGTATCGGGGATGGGTAAACTAACCAACTTGTGGTAGTGTGGGTATATGGTCCCTTCAACTTATTAGACTGATTCAGTATTGACTTTGACTGTCAATCTGGGTCTCAAGTACAGTCCTCTTGATACAAATCTATACGTGAAAATGTCACAATTCACAGCATAGACGTCTAGCCAAAATTTAGGCGTGTCATCCCCCCCAAACTAAAGAATTTGACCGTCCTCGGTCATTCGTAGTTTTGTACAGGGAAAGGATATCAATCTGTTATTAGATTGATTCGACCAGACTATATCTCCTTTTAATGTAAATCACTGGGTTTGGATCTCTACTTCTCCGTGCTATCCAATCAATTTGGATGCCCTCAAATGGGTTTCTAGCGCTCATCTTATCAATTTATTCACACGCCTGCTACGAATCGTAACAATCTAGCGCTCGATTTGAATTGAATACTTTTTCGGTATTCATATCACGTTTGAAAATTTTAATTCACAATCTTTTATTCACCTATTCACAGAACCAGCTTCCATTTCGCGGAGAGCTGCTCTGACGTACACGCTGATTCAGTGTGTACGTTTATTTGGTCCAGGGCACAGGGTTCAATGAAATTTTTCGTTGAAGTCCGTTTTCCCTCTTTATTCCTTTCTTTCATCTCGTTCATCAAAATGGCTTCGACCTCGAGTCAAACTCAATCTTCAGCCTCTACCACTCTTCTTCCTACCTCCCTTCTGGAGGCTCAGGTCCTTCTGTCCGATCTCAAATTAAAATCGACACTCCCATTATTCTTTGAAAGTTCAATTTTTCAGCGCCTTCAACAGGGAGACTATGTCCCTCCTGTTTTGGACTCTCAAAATTCACCGGATTACCATGAGTCTAGTTCCTTCCCTGCCTTTTCCTATCCTTGCCCTCTCGTCCCTTTCTGTTTTCCTCCCGACACATTGCGTCCATTGTCCGTGGCTTCCGGATTGGATTTGTTTTGTTCGACACAAATGGCCGTTCGGGCTTTACAGGATTTGGTAGAGGAATCACCTTCAACAGAGTCGGAGATTTACAATGTTTTTGAGGAGGCTGCTCCTTTTCTGGTATGTAGCCCTCTCCACCCTTCTTCTTATTGCGGGTATTAACAGTTTCTCTTAGATTTATATTCATGACTTTTGGATGGGTCGGGCAAATTGCCCTTTATTCGCAGAACAGGTCTTATCTTCCGCTGAATCGCTGACTTTCGGGCTACCCGCGTTTCTTCGCGACAATTTGACGCAGCAATGGGGCATTCCCCCTGAGCATCGGTCCTCAGCTAAAGTAAGTGTTCATGTCAATCGAGTTCTCTTTATTCTCATTAATTTAATTTACAGGGTGTTCCAAAATTTGAACAATTTCCTGCCATTCCAATTCCCTTTTGTCTACGTTTTCGTGAGGGAAGTGCAATGATGCGTTCGGTTCCTTCTAAAGACTTAGATGTCTTTGCCTCTTTACGTGGCAAAGGTTCAACGGCAGTTGCATCCCCGATTATTACTGCTTCTCCACCCTTGGAGATCAAGTCTTCGGCCTCCGTTTCTAAAACACCTGTAGCTCCCCCTCGATTAATTAGAAGGAATCGGGAGTTAGAGAGCCTCAAGACTGATGCTTCTATGTTTTGTGAGTATTAATTTAGTTTATTAATATCATTTTGATTATTCATTTTGTTTGTCTTCAGTTGCTTCTCCCCGGTCCACCCATTCAAAAGACTCCGATAATGAGCTCTTAAGAGGATCCCCTTCTGCAGACACAGCTCCTCGAGCTTCCATGTCTACTAAGGTTCCTGTGGACAGCAAGAAGCCTAAATCCAAGACTACCATCAAAGTAGTTGAAGATTCTAAAGCTTCTATTTCCTCTCCTGCGGGTATGGCTTACAAAAGGGTTCGTCTTCCTCCTCGTTCGAGGAAAATTGCGCCAGCTACCGCAAAAGGCAAGTCCCGACAAGTAGTCGTTTCCGAAGACGACTCTGCTTCCAATGAGTAGAGTCTGAAGATGAGGATGAGGAGGAGGACTCTGCGCCTCCTCCCAAATGCCTAAAAACAACATCTTCCATTTCCGGTAAGACTTTATTCTTCCTTTTGTTTCAGCCTATTAATTCAATTTGATTACAGCTTCAGTGCCACGTCGTTCAGTTAAACGAGTGTCCGCTCCTAAACGAGTTTCCAAGGCTGCCACAAAGTCCACTTCCGAGCGTTCCCCAGATAGTACCTTCCAACCGGTACTCTTGGCGGATGCTCAAGGTCGCCTACGACTTCCCGAGCAGTCTACTGGTGCTTTCACACCTTTTCCAAAGTTTGCACATGCCAGGGTAGGTCATAGTGATTTAATTTAAATTCATTAATACTAATTCTATTAATTTTAATAGAATAGTGCTGCCTTGACTCGCGAGAATCCCCTCCTCGCCATCAATCCTGACTTTGTCGAGCTGGGCTCCATTTTGGAGACTCAAAATGCTCGTTTTACAATGAAGGACCTGATGCAGGTTAATCGGGTGATTCGCGATGTAAGTTATTTCTAATATCTCATTTTTTTTTTTTAAATTTAATCGCTAATCGTGCTTCAATTCATGTAGCCTTCCATTCCCAGTCAGGCTTGCGTTTCAGCGCTCGCTCGAGGGGATTTGGAAGCCAATTCGGCTCCTCTTCCAGGATATAAATGTCAAGCCTGCTCCTCACGGAGTTTAAAGTGCTTGGGTTCCTTGGATGTGGAACTGGCTATGGACGCGCTCAATGCGCTCCATAAGGCTTCGACTAGCAGTACGCATAGTAAGTTTTTCTGTATTCTGAAAGACCACAAAATGAAGCAGATCGGGTCCTTGTTTGATACGGCGCGGGAGCTCTTTCTGCGGTCCATTTTGGACTTGCAGACTGCAGGGGCGGACCCCATCGTCGTACTCGAGGCCCTCAAGGCTCCGAGCCCAATCGTCGGGCAATCAATTTGAATGAGTGGACCCTCTTGGCCACTCTATTCCGTTGGCCCAGTCCATTCAATTTGAGTGGGCTGGACTTCGACAATCGAACTCCGGGGGAATGGATCGAACTGCTACGCAGCATCCATTCCGGCGGATCAACGGCGCATATCGACGACAAGGACACCTGGTCGAGTCTTCCCCGCCTCCGGATTCTCTACCGAGGCTTTGGAAGGCCTCAAGGAAGTCGAGAGGGGGTCTGCGGACGAGGGTGCCGCAGTCACGTAGAGGGGATCGGATCCTATGGAGCTAGATCTCCCTACTATCGAGAGTTGGCCGAGCGAGCTCTGTCTCCTGAAAAGGGGCAGGCCAGCGCAGACTCTTGAATCGTAGCTGATTCCTTGGCGTCGTTTTGTTTTTATTTTGTTTTTCTTCTGCACACACGGACGGACGGGTTTTCTAACCCAATATCTCATTATAGCTGATCCACTCGCGGTCTTATCATCTGGGTTTTCAACCCAACATCTCATCTATGGACCTTTTCAGGACCACCGGTCGCTCGAGACCATTTCATTTTATTAGATTTATTAGTCTAATATCTTTTGTATTTTCTTGTATTTCTTGTAGGTACGTTTCCTATTGCTTTGGTTGTGGATAGCTTTACTGCTATCTTGTATATATCAATTTACGAGCTTTTATGCTCATGTTTATATTAATTTGAATGAGTGAACTTAAGTCCTGGGCCAATTTCTTTGGTTATCCCATTTAATTTGATTGAAGCATGTACCTGCTTATCCATATTTAATTTGAATGAGCAAATTCATTTATGTTCTCTCAATACTCTGTTCAACTCGGATTATGTTTTCATTTGAATGAGTGCTTGTGAATTATCAAGCCAGCTCTGAGTGCTACCTTTGAATAGGGGTTCAAAGTAAGACTCCATTCCGGATCCTGGCATGAATTTTCACGCGAGATAGGTCCGCAAGACTTTACTGTCTTCATTGTCCTGAGTGCTCAAGTCGATCTCCGTTCGCCATTGATCATAACAACGTCGGGAGGTATTCTCAACTCCACTTTCAGGTTCTGAGCGCAGTTTCTTTACTCATTCCGCTATTTTGACCTTCTGTATGATCGCTTTGATCAATTCTGGGCGCTGCGTTCGCAATACCATTCAACCTAATTGCAAAACTATTAGTTTAATTGATTTTTGTAAATTTTCAATCAAATCGATATCCTCCTCCCCCAAACTAAAGAATCCAACTGTCCTCAGTTGTCCTAATTTGGTCAGGAGCTTGATTTCACTGTTTCGGTATAAAAGCTCAGGCCAATTGACTTCCAATATGCCATTCGTTCCAAGTCGACTTGCATTAGTCGAACTCAGTCGAGCTCTCATTCCATACAAATTCCATCAACATCTATCATCGTTCATCCTAGCATGCCCATCCATCACAAGAAGGATCTTGACATTGCTCGAGTTGCCGAGCCCCATTTGGGTGCTTTGCAGCAGCTACTTGCTTCATACAAAGGCAAGAAGACGAACAATCCCGACAAGGCAACAATCTCTGTCCTTCGTCGGTCTACCGAGTATCTTCATGATCTCTTGGTATGTTTCTTCATTCAATTTAATTGATACGTATTAATTTAAATCGTTTATTACCAGGAAAAGCCTGTTACACTTCGTAGTCATGTTAGACAAATTTCTAACTTGACTGCTCGTCAGAGCATTATCGATACCTTGTGTCTCGGTCACAAACTATTTCCTGACATTGTCAGTGATTCTCACTTCGAGCAACATCTGAAGTTCATGGCTTTTGCCAATGATGCTCGTGTATGTATCAATTTCATTCGTGACTATTTACATTAATAGTCTTTTCAGAACACTTTCGTCAGGAACCGTCTCCTCGATCGTGCTCGTTCAGTTCATTCGGATCACGAGGCTTCTACTCGTTCCGATAATTCTCGTTTCATGAAGAAGTCTAAGAAGAAAACAACAAGATTTGCTTCCTCTCGTGACATCAAACGGGAACTTAGATCTGTTCGTTTTGACTCTGATGTCGAGGTAAATCTTCAGATCTAATCTCAATTAATTTGATTTATCAATTTCGTTCAGATGAACTCAGCCTCCGAGGACGAGTTGGTGTCTGGAACTGAACGTAGTTTCAAACAGAAGCCTACTCTCTCTTTTATCAAGGCGAGTTAAGCTGGTATCATGTTCTATATCCACGACTCATTCTATGTTGTAGAATCGTCGCAGCACTCCCTATCCCACCACTGGTTCCAACAAAGGTTCCAATAAGGATGAAAAGTCTGCTGTGAACGATGTTTCTCCTCGTCTCAGCAAGGTTCATTGCCACGCTGACAGTCATGTTTCTTCTAACTGTATGTCGTGTCTTGCTGAAGATAAAGGTGATTCAATTCAATTCAAATCCGTTTCAAGTGGATTCTTATTTCGTGTTTTAGTGACCCATAGCAAGCATATCAATCATGCTCTTGCTCAAGTCGTATCTTCTAATCTCGATACTCCGCCAGCTCCTCTTGAGTCGCAAAGTACCAAATTCATTGCTGCTACACTCAACTTTCAGGCAGCTGAATTCGAATTTAACGCAAACTTGGTCAAGACTTATGCAACTCGTGCACGTATTGCCAAGGTAATTGCGGACGAAGCTTGCAGCATTTTGAAAAGTCGCCAAGATTCTGGCTCAGACTCTTCTGCTTCTGACGCAAGTTTCGCTACTGCTCAGAGTATTCCCACCACTGGTTCTGAGGACACCGTCGTCACTCCTACAGAGATTGCTGTTCCAGTCCTTAAGACCGTTGAACGAGCTACTACTCCATTCACTCGTGGTGTTACTCCTATGATGGAAGACAAAGGACACGTCTCTGCCTAAGTCTGCAATCCATCTAATTAAATTTTCATTTAAATTAATACATCATCATTTAGATGCATTCGTTTAAAACCCATAAATATTATAAAAACAGTTGTTCGTGTTGACCCACTGTCTTTACCTGGTTTCTTTTATTCGTATTCGTTTATTCCATGCCCACTGTCTTTACGCCATCACAGCTGTATAGTAGATGCATCATCTTACCATCGCCATTCATTTTATGATGTTCGTTTGTAACAGTATATCACCAGAGTTTCAATCTAATTATTGATCCTCTCCCTCACTGAGTTCTTCGTCAGAGTCAGTGTCTGATAGTCTCAGATGCGGTATGGCATCGAATATGTAATCATTTTCTGGTGTCATCCAATATTCATCTTCGTCTTCTACCATTAAATCTAATTGTTCGGCATTTAAGTCGATAAGGTCGTGAATATTGTTTGGCAATTCAATTGGTTCATTCCGCGTGAAATGCGGCAATACCCTGAAGGCACCGACCTTCTCTTTGAGTACTGTTCCATCCATTTCAGCAATGATATAAGAGCCACCCTTAGTCCGTCTGATTACGACCATAGGTCCTCTATATCTTGGATACATCTTTCTATCCAAACTCTTTTCAATTCCAGAATTTCTAACCTGGACTAATTGACCTGGTTTGAAATCCCAATCTTTAATTGTATGTCTATATTTTCGTTCGAATCTTCGTAGCTCTGCAACTTTGTTTGCATCTACTCTACGCCGTACTTTCTCAATGAATGAGTTATGTTTCGACAGAGCTTGAGCACGATATCCAATTAATTCATCTCTAGTTAAGATTCTATTAGGTGGATTCACCAACCAAGTTGATTCCACTATATCAAAGGGAAGCAACGGTTCAGCTCCTGTTACCAGGAAATATGGAGAACAACCTAGACCACGTCTCGGTGTTACTCTGTCCGCCCATAGTATCATTTTCAAAAAGTAGAACCATTTAGATACATCCCCACCAGTTGCCTTAATTAAAGCCTGGCGTATGTCCAAATGCGCTCTTTCAATCTTGCCATTAGCTTGCGAGTTGTAGGCGGAAATTCTTATTCCTTTAATTCCATACTTCTCTTCTAACCAAGCTAGCATGTTTTTCATTTGACCCGCATTATCGGTCACCACTTCTTCAGGACATCCCCAACGACAAATTATATCGTCAAAGAACCATTCTCCTAAAGTTCTAGCATTCTCATGTTTTACTGCCCGGGCCTCAGACCACGAAGACAGTGAATCCCTTCCATGGATGATGTATTTACATCCATTAGATGGAATCGACATTATCATTGTATCGACATGTACCTTCTGAAATAATGAAGGTGTATGCGTCAAAGTAGGAGGTGCCTTCAACAGCTTCATCTGTCTATTTTGACATTCCTTACATGATCTCACATACCATTCCACGTCTTTATATATGTCAGGCCACCAGAATCGTTTCTGCAAGAAATCATTTGTTGCAAAGACTCCTTTATGTCCTAAACAATCATGTGCACTATTCAACATGTGCATACGTTTTTCTTTTTCCACCACTAATTGTGGTTGATCAGGTTGATCAGTATTCCTATGGTACAACCTTCCTTGGTCGTCCACTTGAAATTTCTTAATCAATCTAATAAATTTAATCCGTTCATCTTTTGACATTTCACCCAGGGATTCATCTGACGGGTTCGACAAGTACTTCCAATCAAAGGAACTAATTCATCTAATCTATTACCCTCAGAAGATCTATGTACTTCTGGGTACGGATTGTTTTGTACAAATTCCTCGTCAAAAGTAGGGAACAAACTCCTACTGAAGACTTCACATGTTGCGTTTTTAGATTCTAACATGTGGTTCCTACGGATCTCGTAGCTGCGCTCTTCATCTAGAGCTTCTTGTACATCTAATTCAATATCATCAGCTTCTTGAGCTGTTTCGTATAAGTAACCACTTCTAGGGTCAATTTGATCTTTAAAGTCATCAAATTGATACGGTTCTTCCGTTTCCCCATCTCCCATAATAAAATTAATTGGTTCCCCACCATCCTCATCAACGTAATCTTCTGGATTTACTTCTGGACGCTTTGTTTGCCATCCACCAGGTGTGATTCGTGACAATCCATCAGGACCATGGGTTGCACCTTTTACATGGATTAATGTAAAGTGATAGTTTCGTACATGCTCGATCCAACGGTTTATGGTTGCATTAGGACCACAACTAGGATTGTCTAACATGCCTTTAATATAACTCGCATCGGTTTCAACCGTTAAACGTCTACATCCATAGACATGATAATAACTAGCTTCCAATGCTAATTTTAAGCCATACAATTCTCTCTTAGATTGCGAGAATCGTGCTTCACGTTCATTCAAAGTCATTGATCCAAAGTAATTGAAAACTTCTTCTTTTCATTCGGATCAATTTGATAGATATACCATCCCACAGCTTTGTAAGAGTATCCACCGCTAAGTAAACATCCCAATCAAAATTAATTGGTCTCAAAGCTGGACATTCTCGGATTCCATCTTTTAATTCGTCCATTGCTTTGTCACATTTTTCATTCCATTCAAATGGAACGTTACTTGTCAACTTAGTCAAAGGAGCTGCTTTCTTAGCAAAGTTCGCAATGAACATTCTCAATTGACTTGCAGTTCCTAAGAATGCTCGAACCTCAGTCTTATCACGACATGGAGGCCATTCTAGGACTACTTGAGCAATATGTTCTTCTGGCATACTGCCTTCATAGGTACATCTATGTCCTACGACAATTGTTTCCTCACAACAAGAAATGCTTTGGTTCCACTGAAGGTTCCTCCTGCATATTTCATTCGTTGTATTACTCTATTCATGTTTTGGAAATGTTCCCAAACAAATCGTCTAATTCCAGGATTCTCTGGAATAGTTTCGTAACCTCCTTCTGGTAATTCATATCGAGTTGATGGTCCTTTTACAGGTACATCATCAATGTAAGGAATTGTTACGTGTGGTATTTCATCTCGTAGAATATATGTCACATCATCGTGAAATATAGGTACAGAATTCGTCCACCCCATAGGTAGTTTTACTAACCTATGTGGTCCATACGGCGTTTGAAACGTCGTCATGTCTCTAGACAATTGATCTAATTCGCGTTCATCATATCCAACGTATAAATCTAAGGTTCCTCCACAAGATCTTCCACTGAAGGATCTTGCTAGATCTGCAGTTGCAGGAGGTACACCTGAGTGTTGGATGGTAACCTTATTCGAAGGTTCCAAACTATGTACTAATCGTAGACTCTTGCCATCTTTCTTAATGACACAGAACCATTTCGAACAATAACTAGATTCGATGGTTCATATATTCCTGAGTCAATTTTACTTTTAATTATTTTGCAGACATCCTCAAAGATACCTGGCGGAATTGGTATATTCCTTTCGACCCACGGTTCATGTGGAATGACAGGTACTTTCACGGTGACATGCCTAAATTTTGGCTAGACGTCTATGCTGTGAATTGTGACATTTTCACGTATAGATTCGTATCAAGAGGACTGTAATTGAGACCCAGATTGACAGTCAAAGTCAATACTGAATCAGTATAATAAGTTGAAGGGACCATATACCCATACTACCACAAGTTGGTTAGTTTACACATCCCCGATACTACCTTCGGATAGCAGTCTACCTGTTTGTCAAGCAGGATTATACCAGACTCGGACTACATCCGAAGGATGACCATTCACGTATGACATACCAAGGGTATTCTTATTGGACCTTATGCTGGCAGGAGTTTGGAAGAACTTACTCCTTACTCAAGTGACCATGAACCGAGGATTGACTCGAAATGACTTTCTAGAACTCAGGAATTATCAAAAACTCCTTCTAGAACAAGATCATGCATTAATCTAAAAAGACTGCGATTTAGTCTAATAGACCAATCAGGTTGCATGGTTGAGGAAAATGACTAGAAGAACGATCGAAGTACTGCGAGGCTCCGAAGACATATCAAATGAATGTCAAAGAGTCCTGACGTAGAAAATATTGAAGAATGCAATTAAATGAATACTATGCGTAACTCCCTTGATAGAGTATAGGCACAATGGGTGTCTATTGAAAGAGAGAAGCAATTAGTTTAATCCAGATGAATCAGATTGATAGGATTAGAATCGAGGAGAGCTGATTTGCCTCCGGACGAGGTGACAAACGATCGAAGTAAGTGTTGAACAGCAATGACAGTTGAACACCATTCGAGTCATTCTCCAAAACAATTAAATTAAATGAATAACGAAGTACCTACCTATGTTTGGAGGTATACTTGAATCTTGGGACCATTATGGACCAAATAAGGACATGTAGATTCAAATTAAATGATATCTGACTGAGTGTAGAAGTTTTCTTGCGGTTCCGAACGTTTATTGTATTAAATTAATTGTACTGTGCGACTCTATATTCTGTATGTATAAATAGCGATCCGATGTATCTGGAATACAAGTGATTTTGGGATGACGTTGCAGTGCTAATCCGTAAAAAGGAAAGACACACTCCCGCCAGACTGGAACCTCTTCACTAGCAGCCATTTGGGCCCGGCACTTGTGAGTATAGGAACATTGTGTTCTGCTCCTTGTGACTGCGAGAAGTATATCCAGTTGTTGGGTATTCTTCGAACTTAGGATCAGTTGTTGGTCTTAAGGGCAAATCATGCTGTGTGGTTGTGCCAGCACATAGTTCTAGCCCTCCGTAGGGGTCTGTGTCTTTTGGTTTTAATTTACTTTGATTCAAACCCCCAATTCTTGATATACCCACATCAATACAATCAAAGCACAAACCGTGCTGAATCTACCTTGATCAAAGGAATATATCAAATCCTTAGAACGATTCAAATTAATTGATTAAAGCTTCTTACTTAGCTCTCAAAGCTTTGCGGAACCTTTGCCAACGCTACCCCTTGCTATTAAACAAATTTGATAGCAGTGAACTCGCATATTGTGTATTAGATTGGTTGGTTGGAGTGCACATTAGATTCCTTCCTTTTGCTTTCACACAAAAACGAGGCAAGCCCGTTATCGGGGATGGGTAAACTAACCAACTGGTGGTAGTATGGGTATATGGTCCCTTCAACTTATTAGACTGATTCAGTATTGACTTTGACTGTCAATCTGGGTCTCAATTACAGTCCTCTTGATACGAATCTATACGTGAAAATGTCACAATTCACAGCATAGACGTCTAGCCAAAATTTAGGCGTGTGATCGAGATCCGGGTCGAGGATATCAGGGACAAACCACTCTTTGGCTGACCCACTGAGATAGGAAAGAGTGTAATTCACCTTCCGTTGGTCGGTGAAATACTTGGGACGGTCATTGAAGACCAGGGCGAGATTGACAAAGAATGTCTTGAGTTTTCGGGGGTCCGAACCGTCAAATACCTCGGGCTCCTTGACCTTGCTCTTGGATTCAGAGCTGTCAGAGGGACAGCCGAGTGCAGCGAGAACAGTACCGAGGGTTTCCATTGAAACCTTAAATCCCGAGAGGAGCTCCAACATAGCACGCTGCTCGTTGGGGATGTCAGGAGAGATTAGGGAACGAGGTCTACCAGGTCCACCAGGTCCGTCGGGACCGCCGGGACCGCCAGGTCCACTGGGGTCACCAGGCTCACCACGCGGTAAACCGCCGGAGTCGTCATCCAGGTCGTCATGATTGTTGTCGGCGCCCGGGGTCGACAGGAGGGTCTTGATCATTGTGATTACCAGTATCCAAATCGAAGTGAGGAGGTGGGTCACGAGGAGATTCAGAAGTAGCTCTACGCTGGGGTTGTTTCCCCGTACGGCGAGCGATAGCTTGAAGAATTGGAGAGTCAATTCGAGTGGTTGAACGGCCCCGAGCCAGAGCGACCACGGGGGTTTGACCACGGCAAGGGGTCAGAACTTGGACAGGTTGTCCGTCACTAGTAAACAAAGTACTATACTCAAACTGTTGTTCCTCTTCCATGGCTTCAGGAAGAGTCAACGTAGTTGGGACTGTGGCTGGACCGAAACCGCAATTACGGCGACGTGGTTGACCGATGGCTGAGATGGATTCGGAGAAAGGGGCGAAGGATTGGGCAGTTCTGAAGAAAGTGTTTTCTTCGGAATTAGCTCTCGATTGAGCTCGGGTTTTCGGAGGCATAAAAAATGATATGTCAGTACGACGTTAACGGATTGAGTTTAATTATACTGTTAAGATCATGCACACCGTGTAACCGACGCAAAGGTGAAGTTTGCCGTCTTTCTTCGGGATGAAAAGGACCGGAGCGCCATGAGGAGAGGATGATGGGGTGATGGCACCAGTAGCCAGCTGTTTGTCAATAAAGTCTTTAAGAGTGACTAACTCCTTTTCAGACAAAGGATAAATACGGCCAAGGGGCGGCGAAGCGCCCTCTTCCAAGTCAATCTTCAAGTCGTAGGGTCTGTGTTCAGGAAGTGAATCTGCAGCCATCTTGTCAAAGACGTCTGCAAACTCAGCATACTCTGCTGGGATAAAAGGAGGAAGTGGAGGGACAACAGGAGCGATGGAGGAGCGGTCGGCAGCGCGGGCCGCGACCTCTGAGTGGATAGCACGAAGAAGGATTGGTTCCATACCAGCGTCCTTGCAAGACCTATTAAAGACTGCAGCACTTACCAGTGCAATGTTGACCTCGGGAGTTTCCAGCTGAGCAGCAAATTGAGAGACCGTAGGATAGGAATAGATGGGTTCAAAAGGGAATTTGGACGAAAGGGGCTTGGCCCGTGAAGTCCGAAAGCGAGAGCGAAGTGAGTCCCCAGGAGGGGTCTCCAGAATTGTCGGTGAAACTGACGGCGAAAGTTCCGGTAGCGGAACAGCGACCTTTGCATCAATGGTGTTGATAGCAGAAGGCACAGACGTCTGTGGAGAATCAAAGTGTGAAGTGTTACGGAACATAATATTTTGAGATGCCCAGTCAATCAACGGATTGTAGCGGGATAAGAAACTGTAACCTAATACTGCTTTACAAGATGAATCTAAATGAGTAACATAAAATGGTAATAGAAACAGCTCGCTGGAAGGAAACCAACCAGCGATATTCGCCATATCGGTAATAGGTTTAGAAGATAGTGAACCATCGAAAAGACGAAGATTAACAGGAGAGATTTTGGTCGTAGGAATTGAATTTTGAGAAACATAACGAGTATCAATGAAAGAGTCAGTAGAACCAGAATCAACAAGAGTAGGAAATTTGAGAAGAGCAGAGACAGGTTCGGCCGGCGCGGCTGAATCGGATAACGAAAATTCAGTAGTTAATGATATTACAAGAGATCGTTCAATGGAGGAAAGAGATATAACTCCCCAGGTAAGGTACGAACCTAATCAATGTAGCTCCCATTTCATACCGGGGAACAAGAGCTGCGGACTAGTTTTCCGAATCCTCTTCCACAATTTCAATAGTTGCTTCGGGGGTTTCTTCAACCTCGGCAGTGCGGCCCTTCAATTCTCGGGCCTTTCGCTTGTTGCAGTCAGCAATCTGATGCTTACCACCGCAGAAGAGACAAAGATTATTCTTCATCCTTCTTTCCCGTTCAGAGGGAAGTACTTTACCATCTGCTCCTAGATGGTTGAACGCGGGGCGCTGACCGCTGGATTGGCTGGAATTCGAAGAGTTCTGGGGCTTACCATTGTTGTTAGGCTTACCACCAGAGAAAGGTTTAGGCTTCGGCATGAACGGCACTGAAGAGCCAGAAGGCTGAGAATTGTTTTGCTGGTTAGTAGAACCAGTCTTAAAGTCCGAGGAACCCTTCTTCGGGTTCCGAGCAATGAAGGGCTTACCAGCCTCACGCTTCCAGTAACGGTTGTCAATATGAAGAACCTCTTGACAATAATCGGCGAGCGTCGCCAGCTCGGGCAACTGCGCCATTTTTTCCTTAATGTGTTCCGCCAAACCTCATCCATAAGCCCATTTCAGGGCAGCAGAATCCCAGTTGGTACTAGCAGCCAGGGTGTTGAACCGGATGTTGTATTTCTGTGAGGCCCTGGCACAGAAGGCCTGCTCTGGTCTTACCCAGACTGGGCCTAAACGAACGCAGTAGCCGCCTAGGCCGTACGAGGAGGTGTGAGGCCCTGGCACAGAAGGCCTGCTCTGGTCTTACCCAGACTGGGCCTAAGCAAACGCGGTAGCTGCCTAGGCCGTACGAGGAGGTATGGTATAGTGCCGATACTGGTGAGGGGAGCCTAACCAGGGGTAGTTGTGGAGCTTGGGTAGACCTAATAGAGGGTCCTAGAGGTGTAGAATGTAACGCGTAACCACCGCTTTGATGTGGAGGGGAGGTGTAGCCGATACGAGTGGGAAGCTGTGGGGAGCTTAGGGAGCAATGGAGCGGAATTGGAAACCTAATGGAAGGTTCCAAAGGATGAAGGACGAATTGTAGAGCCTCGACGTAGATGGTGAGTCGAAGGAGAGGCGTAGACAATACGAGGATTGACAGAAAGAGGCCAGAGATGAGAAACAGAGAGGAGAAATAGAGTTGAGATGAGACAGAGATAAAGGAAACAGATAATGAGGAAATATATGACAGTTGAGACGTGTCAGGCCCTGTTAGCAAGTACTAGTAGACTGTACTAAAGGGACCAAGCCAGGTAGGAAGAGTTTCCAGGTAAGATTTGACAATAACACGCTGGGGAGCTCCGAGGGGAGTCCCCAGCCTATATACTGTACATGAGGCTGTCAGGTACATATGTCATATGGCTACTGGAATGACAGGTAATATGTATCGTGAAGATTGTAAGGATGGTGCATAGAATATCGGAAACATGTATAAGTGATGAACCAGAGCTCTGGAAAGAAGGGAAAGGTCCGAAGAAGCAAGGCATGACAATTAAAGGTCCGAAGAAGCAAGGCATGACAATTTCCGGATGTTCTCGGTTTCCTTCATCTTCAGGTTACCGAGAGAATCTTCGGCCTCGCCTTGCGCGTCATAAACGCCGAAATTGTCCTGTAGCTCCTTTACAAGGTGTGAAATTCATGCCCAACCACTAACACAAAATCCAACTGAGCCAAAAGGCTACTATGACAGGATAATTGTCATAGGTGGTTGGGACTATATATACCACATGTATTAAGACCTCTCCGCATAATCTTAACAGTGCCCCCCCTTTAGGCACTGAACCCTTGAAGTGCAATTGAAATTGGCCATGGAAGACCCGAAAGATTGGACATGGAAGTCCCAGAATTGGTGAGAAGAAATCACCCGAATGGAGATGAAACTCCGAAATTGCCACTTCAACAGGTCACATGCTTAATGTACAGCACAGCCCCAAGGGTTTCCCAGGCCCTTTAAGCCACCTGATCAAAGAGCTGCCTAAGAGGTAAACTGAGAGCAGCCCGGTTTGAACTGGTGACCTTTTGGATCCTGTCATACTGTGAAATTCATGCCCAACCACTAACACAAAATCCAACTGAGCCAAAAGGCTATTATGACAGGATAATTGTCATAGGTGGTTGGGACTATATATACCACATGTATTAAGACCTCTCCACATAATCTTAACACAAGGGCCTTGAAGGACGACGTCCAGGCCGGCAGCAAGTCGAGATCCGGGTCGAGGATATCAGGGACAAACCATTCTTTGGCTGATCCACTGAGGTAAGAAAGAGTATAATTCACCTTCCGCTGGTCGGTGAAGTACTTTGGACGGTCATTGAAGACCAGGGCAAGATTGACGGAGAACGTCTTGAGTTTTCGGGGGTCCGAACCGCTGAATACCTCTGGCTCCTTGACTTTGCTCTTGGATTCAGAGCTGTCAGAGGGACAGCCGAGGGTGGCGAGAATGGTACCAAGGGTTTCAATGGAACCCTTGAATCCTGAGAGGAGTTCCAACATAGCATGTTGCTCATTCGGGATGTCAGAAGGATTTGGGGAACGAGGACCGCCAGGACCGCTGGGGTCACCAGGCTCACCACATGCTAAACTGCCGGAGTCGTTGTCCAGATCGTCATGATTATTGTCAGCGCCCGGATTGTCGGGGTCGACAGGAGGGTCTTGATCATCGTGATTGCCAGTGTCCAAATCGAAGTGAGGAGGCGGGTCACGAGGAGATTCCGAAGCAGCTCGAGGTTGAGGTTGTTTTCCAGTACGACGGGCTATGGCTGGGAGGATTGGAGAGTCAATTCGAGTTGTAGACTGGCCCCGAGCCAGAGCGACCACGGGGGGTTGTCCACGGCGAGGAGTTAAGACTTGGACAGGTTGTCCGTCACCGGTGTACAAAGTGCTGTATTCGAATTGTTCTTCTTCCATGGCTTCAGGAAGAGTCAACGTAGTAGGAACTGTAGCTGGACTGAAACCGCGATTACGGCGACGTGGTTGGCCGATGGCAGAAATAGATTCGGAGAAAGGGGCGAAGGATTGGGCTGTGGTGAAGAAAGTGTTTTCTTTGGAATTAGCTCTAGATTGAGCTCGGGTTTTCGGAGGCATAAAAAATGATATGTCAGTACGACGTTAACGGATTGAGTTTAATTATACTGTTAAGATCATGTACACTGTGTAACCGTGCCAGAGGTCACAGAGTGTCTAAGTGTGGAAGACGAGTGGGACAGTAGTGAAGTTATTAACAACACCGCCGTTACGTCGTTAGTCCCCGGAGATCAAGAGTATAGAAGGGAGGAGCTGAGTAGCAGCCAAGTTGGAGCGGCGGTATCGCCGGTGACGAGGAGCGAACCAAAGAACGTCTAAGTCCTAAGGTAGAGCAGAACGTACTTCAGGGCGTTGAGCCTGAAGACTTAGAGAAGAGCTGCGTTGAGAAGGGAGATCTAAGTTGATAATTAAACTGAGGAACTACAGTAGCGTACAGGCAGTATTTATATCTACGGAATGGCGCATCGGTGCGGAGCGCCAGACTAACTACTGGGAGCTATACATATAATACCTGCAGGGTAAAGTAAAAGACAATAAGGAGGGACTAGAACAAAAGGGTATGTGTAGCGAGAAAGAACAATAAGGAGAGATTACAATAAAAGATGGATCTTCGGAATACCAAGCGGCGAGATGGAGGCCCGAGGCATGGACTTGACAAATACTAAAGCTCCCCAAACGTCTATTGTTTTGGTGAGTCAACCTCCCCAAACCTCCTCAAGCTCCCTAAGTGCTCCACGAGCTCAGGGACCTTGATATAGCTAACGTCGAACTACATATCGCTTCTCTGTTACTACCTCCAATGCTTGAGGACGTTCACCTCTACCTCCACTTCCCGGGCTTACACTCCATCTGGAACTCCCTACATCTGCGGTCTAATGCGATCCTGTACTGTCAATCCTATCTACTACATCAGGAAAACCGTCCCCTTGAAATCATTAACAATTGACGATTACCTACAGAAAGGGTTGATGAAAGTATCGAACGTACGAAGATATCACAGATTTGGGAAATTTCAGAAATTTCCGAAATTTGGCGGCCCACTTTGAAATGTCATAAACTTTCTTGAAGCCTTCGAACACTTTGAGCATCCTTTACAATGTTTTCACACATGGTCCTAGTAGGTTTCTGAAATTTCGAACATTCTTTGAGTCAATGTATCTCATGGTTGAAGTAACATTGTATACATAACTATGTTTCGAGCATAATTATGTTCAGGTTTATTCATTGTTCATTCAACGAAGTAAAATGAGCATATTGATTAGCAGAGGCAGTATGTATTGTGGTCTTTGAGATCAATGAGAGATTAGAAACAAGAAGTAGGTAAGGAGAGAAGATAATGTCAATCCAATTATGTACTGATCGTAGTAAGAGCAGGAGCAGTTGAGGCTTCGGTTCCAGAATGTGCCAATGCAACATTGTCAGAGTCACCTACGGGGCTGGGGTAGACATGAGCATGATCATCTCCGTTGCTGTCATCATCACTGTTCTCGATAGCATCCCAATCAATAGCATCAAGATGTTGCTGATTGCACCAGCCATCTCGAGCCGTCATCGAATTCCCACTAGAAATTTGGATAATGAGCTACTATTGATCATCATGTCAATGAAAACTCACGTCGCTTCCACAAAAAGCTTGTGCATGAGCCTGTGGTACTTCGCATGATTCCTACTTTCAATCCCTTCCAGAATGTCAATGGCTAAACTCCAAACCCCATCGAGTTCTAGGGCTGGAAAGCTGCTCTTCATTCCCGTCGAATAATCATGTAGGCAAGCATGAATCTAAAGTAAGTTATTAATGATAGAATAGTCGAAATGAGAAATGATGTACCGCCGCAGCTGCAAGAGCTACCATACCTTTGGTTACCTCGAGCTCTTCTGACTTCTCGGAGATCGAAGATTTGAATAGATGAAAGTTGCGCCTGACAATGCTGCCATAGTAAGTTGACGAAAAAAAAGCTTCCCGCAGAAAACTGGCAAAGACAGGGTGTTCGAAAGGCTTCCTGTAGTCCGGCTTTGAATTGTGCATCAATAAAATACATCGGAGAAAGTTTTGGGAGCTCACCATCCCATTGGGCATCTCGGGATAATAGTAGGTGCGTCTGCGAGCCAATACACCTGCTTCGAGATGACCCACATGGTCTGCCAATCCAAATGCTTGAAGGATGGTTGAAGAATGAGCCTTGAGATCAGCACGTTCATTCCAATGCGTCTACTGACCTGTGAAGAGATGTTATTGCCTGTGTTAGAGTCAAGATAATAGCTCACATAGGTTACCAAGGGAATACTGTATGAATCGTGGTCTCCATGCTCAAGCCGGTCACAGACATCATTTTCCCCATTGTGACCTGACCTTTCAGCTATCTCCATGAGACACGCGTGCGCCATCTGTTTGATTTTGAATGTGTGAAGCGGTGAGTATTCGTGGTTCAAGATCATTTGCAGTTTCCCATAGGTGATGGATTTGTTGATGATTTGAAGCATAACTGGTGGTTGCCCAGTCTTAGCAAGAGTGAACGTTCGAACCTTTTTGATGACGTGAATGTATGTGCATTCCAACCACGCTGGAGCTGTGTTAAGATCATGTACACCGTATAACCGTGCCAGAGGTCACAAAGTGTCTAAGTGCGGAAGACAAATGGGACAGTAGTGAAGTTATTAACAACACCGCCGTTACGCCGTTAGTCCCCGGAGATCAGGAGTATAGAAGGGAGGAGCTGAGTAGCAGCCAAGTCGGAGCGGCGGTAACGCCGGTGACGAGGAGCGAACCAAAGAACGTCTAAGTCCTAAGGTAGAGTAGAATGTACTTCAAGGCAGTGAGCCTGAAGACTTAGAAGAGCACAGAGTAAAGGAGGGAATCTAAGTCGATCTCAGTTGATCTAAGTCGATCTAAGTTGATAATTAAACTGAGGAACTACAGTAGCGTACAAGCAGTATTTATATCTACGGAGCGGCGCAGCGGTGCGGAGCGCCAGACTAACTACTAGGAGTTATACGTGTAGTCCTGCAGGGTAAAGTAAAAGACAATAAGGAGGGACTAGAATGAATGGGATTGTGTAGCGAGAAAGAACAATAAAGAGAGATTACAATAAAAGGTAGATCTTCGGAATACCAAGCGGCGGAATGGAGGCCCGAGGCATGGTGTTACGATCACTTCTTTTTCATCTTATCTCTTCCTTATCTTGTCTTATCTTTTATCTTTTGTCTTATCTTCTATCTCCCTTATCCTATATCTTGTCTTATCTTGTCACCTGACCTATTATTTATGCTTACTGATACAACATGCACTTTTCATTTACTTATATTAAACACAGCAGTCTCACAACACATATACAGCATGACGATCGAGCTTTCATTACTTACACATTGCTTTACTTATGTTCTACTCATGTTTACCACTAACCCAGGGCGTTGGGCATTACTAGGGCAGAGGGTTGTTTACTTGTATATAAGCTGTAGTTACTTGCTGTATTTCCTTAGCTTTGATCTCGTCTATTCTACCTGGTTTAGTCCAGAACTTTGCTTGTTCTCTTTATCGCCCCGCTGTTTGAGGTTTTCTTGAGTGTGACGCCTGGTGACATCCGTTACTAGAACCAGTCGCTGACAGAAGATCAAAGCTATTCTTACCACCTGTCACACGCTACGCGATCATATCCCTATCACAGTTATCCCCGCTCACATTTTTACCAACCCTTCACAGACTTCTACTCTCTCTTCGAGCAGTGTTGCCTATAGTACAAAGGTGTAACGTTGAGTCCGACACCGTACTGGCAGACGAAAGCGTCGACTGATCACTAATCTTCGGAGAGGGGTCTTCGCGTGCACATCGAGCTCCATTCCTAGACAGGGAGGGTGCATCTGTTCATCAATCGAGAGTGGAAGGCTGCTTCCCACATCATCGTACTCTTTTTTCGAAATCTTCCCCACATTATTCCCAACTTCTACGAATCCAATCATACATTTTCCCATCATCACCACCGAGTTGCATTAGTAACTCGTCTCCCTTACAACGGATTTCACCTCAAGACTAGGACGACCTAGACTTTCGGTACAAACCGATCGTCCCGCTCCCCCAACTCATCTGCTCCATCCACTTCATCTTCAATCGAACGAAATATCACCTCATTCATACCTGCCTACATATCACCCCACTACAGCATGTCTAACCCTACTCCTGATCCTATCCCCATGACTCCTGTTCCCATTACTCCTGTCACTACTCCTCATGTTCATGGCAAGTCATTGCTCAGAGAACCCAGTATCTTTGATGGCGATAAAACCCAGTTCAAAGAGTGGCGCCGTACCCTCTTTGCTTACATTCGCGATCCAAGGAACAGAGTCACTACAGACAATGAGAGAATTGACATTGCAATCTCGTATATGCGAGGTCCCAAAGTCAGTAGCTGGGTCCAGAATTACACGGATGATAACTTCGACGATGATGAGGAAGAATGGGCTAGCACGTGGAAAGGATTCAAGGATGCATTGAATGCCTCCTTCCTAGACAAAGGACTTACAGAGAATGCACAGGAGAGGCTAGAACATCTCCGCCAGGGCCCCAATGAGAGGGCAGAGGATTTCTTCAAGGAATTTGAAGTTATCATGCGAGATGCCGGATACGTCAAGGATGCACCCTATGTCATCAGACTGATCGAAATGAACGTAAAGCCTAAGCTGATCGATCAAGTATATGGCACCAGCAATGAGCGAATTGAAAAGTTCGATGAACTCAAACAGAAGATCATCAGTATCGATGACATGTGGTGGCGTCGTGAGGAAATGCGGCGCAACTGGTCAAACAGATACCAGCGGAATGCTGGGCAGGGACCTAGTAACCAGAAATGGCAACCACAGACACAGGCTCCAGTACCCAAGACTCCAACCCCTGCGGTACCTACCCAGGATAGGAAAGATGGGACCGGAATTACTTTCAAGGGTGCAGGCAGACCAATGGACATTGACGCTGCGCGTCGTAACAGGGAATGCTTCCATTGTGGCAAGCAAGGCCACATTGCGAAGTTCTGTCCAGAGAAAGCACCGAAGCCGCAATTTGTCAGAGGCATGTGGAGCCGGATGACACAGGAGGATCAGGAGGCTATGGCCAAAGAATTGGGTTTTGTCCTGCCCCAGCAGTAGACGCAGGTCTGCCGGGGCCAATCTCAGAATCAGTATCAGACTTTTCGTCATCGTCATATGTAGACAGTCAATTTAGTTTTGAATTCGGTAGTACTGGTACACCCAATGAAAATAACTTATCTACAATGACGAACCGAACTGAGAAAAAACCTGTGAGATATGAACCAAACACACCTGAATGGGTGGCGCAGCGGTTACAAATGGACAAACTTCCCATGGCTATAGGAATCCTTAGAGCCTGGATGCCTGAAAGTCGTGTCAGAGAAGCATCGGAAGAAACGGTATTGGCTATACGAAATCTGAACCATGCAACCGCAACAGAAGCAGTTACCAATCTCAAAAGTCGTAAGAGATTCGTCCGAGGTACCCGAGGACGTGAGCTAAAGTTGCGAACGACTATTGAGAATATCGACAATGGTGTACAGATTGAAACGGAAGCCCTCCTAGACAGCGGAGCCACAGGATCCTGTATCAATAAGGATTTTGTAGAACGGCACCAGCTCACTGTTAAGGAGTTACCAGTCAAAATGCCGGTCTATAACGCTGATGGCACTCTGAACAAAAATGGTTCCATAGAAGGTTATGTACAAGTCCGAATGGTGATAGGTGATCATGCCGAACGAATAGATATGGCAGTTACCAATTTAGGCAAGACAGATATCTTCCTAGGCATAGACTGGCTACGTTATCATAATCCCAGCATTGATTGGAAGGAATCTACGTTAACGTTCGAACGTTGTCCTGACAAATGCGGGTATTTGCCACACTATGAATCACCTGAGGATGATGGTACAGAGGAAAAGCTTGTCGATGGCGAAAGGATCTTCTGGTTCAATTGGAATGGATATCTCTCCGACCAAGGTCATATCAAAGTACAAACCACTACTACAGATGCTGCTACTCCGTACCTTGCCGAGTATGCTGATGTATTTAGTAAAAAGGATTTTGACCAAATGCCGGAAAGACGTCCATGGGATCATGCTATAGAATTAACGCCAGGCTCTAAGCCAGTTGATTGCAAAGTTTATCCCCTCAGTCCACCAGAACAGAAGGCTTTAGACGAATTCCTGGAAGAGAACCTTAGATCGGGACGAATACGACCGTCACGTTCGCCCATGGCTTCACCTTTCTTCTTTGTCAAAAAGAAAGATGGAACGCTACGGCCCGTACAGGATTATCGAAAGCTGAATGACATGACTGTCAAGAATCGATATCCACTCCCATTGATTCAGGAACTCATTGATAAGCTAAAGAATTCCAAAATCTTCACCAAGATGGACGTCCGATGGGGATTCAATAACATCCGGATCAAGGAAGGAGACGAATGGAAAGCAGCGTTCCGGACAAACAGAGGCTTGTTTGAGCCTACGGTCATGTTTTTCGGACTTACAAACTCACCCGCCACGTTCCAAGCGTTCATGAATCACATCCTTCGAGAGTTAATTGATCAAGGAAATGTCATTGTCTACATGGATGATATCCTTATCTTCACGGACAACATTGAGGAACACCGAGTCATCGTCAGAAAGGTTCTTGATATCCTAAAAGACAACAAGCTGTACTTGAAACCCGAAAAGTGTACCTTTGAGGCTAAGGAGGTCGAATATCTCGGAATCATTGTAGGCAATGGACAAATCCGGATGGACCCAAAAAAGGTTGAAGCAGTTCGAACCTGGCAGCCACCAGAGAAAAAACGTGAACTACAATCGTTTTTAGGGTTTTGCAACTTCTTCCGCCGGTTCATCCGAGATTTCAGTAAAATTGCCAAACCCCTAACACGGCTCACAGGGAATGCGACTTGGGAATGGACATCTCTTGAACAGGATGCGTTCGATCGGTTGAAAGACCGGATCATCGAAGACGTCACTCTCATTATCCCGAGAGAAGCTGGAAAGTTCCGAGTTGAAGCCGATTCCTCTGACTACGCTAATGGTGCAGTCTTGTCACAGAACGTCGACGGAAAGTGGAGACCGGTAGCTTTCAGGTCCAGGTCACTCAATGAGGTTGAACGGAACTATGAAATCTACGACAAGGAGATGATGGCCATCATGGACTCCCTCTCGGACTGGAGGCAGTACTTACTGGGCGCGAAAGAACCTGTTGAAGTCTTTACAGATCACCAAAATCTCCAGTATTTCCGGAAACCTCAGAAGTTGAACCGACGACAAGCCAGATGGGTAGTCGAAATTGCAGAGTACCATATCGAGCTCTTCCATAAGCCTGGGAAATCAATGGGAAAAGCTGATGCCCTGTCACGGATGTCAGGCCTTGAGAAAGGGGAGAATGACAATACCAACGTCACACTGCTAAAACCAGAATTTTTCATTTCTCAGATAACGGATCAGACATCAGCCCCCGAAGATGATCTACTTAATCTCATCCGTAGAAAGAAAAACCAGCGAGACAAGCTTGTACAAGTCGCCCTAGAATCTAAAGACAAGGAATGGCTTGAGACTGAGGATGGACTAGCAGTTTGGCAAGGACGTATCTATGTCCCTAAGGACAAAGAACTCAGAGGACGGATCATACAGGTACATCATGACGCCCAGACAGTAGGACACCCCGGCCGCTATAAAACCATTGAGTTGATTACACGCAATTACTGGTGGCCAGGAATCAGTCGGGACGTCAGGATCTACGTGGAAGGCTGCGAAAAATGTCAAGCTACAAAGACACATCGTACCAAGCCTGTAGGACCATTACATCCACATGACGTACCATCTGAGCCTTGGGAAATCATCGGAACGGATATGATCGGCGAGTTACCGGAGTCTGGAGGATATAATGCCATCAGCGTGTTTGTTGATCACTTCACGAAGAGATTACGACTCTTTGCCACGCATACTACGATAACATCTGAAGGGATGGCACGTGTCTATCGTGACAAAGTATTCCCAGTCCATGGAATGCCCCGGAAGATTGTCCACGATCGAGGTCCTCAGTACCACGCCCGCTTCATGAAGGAACTGTACAAGTTGCTGGGAATCGAAAGCAACTATACAACTGCATACCACCCTCAGACTAATGGCCAGACGGAACGGATAAATCAAGAAATTGAACATTACATCCGCCTTTTCGTGAATCATCATCAGAGTGACTGGCATGAATGGCTTCCTATGATGGAGTTTGCGTATAACGACCGAGTACACTCAGCCACAAAAGTTTCACCCTTCTACGCAGACAACGGCAGACACCCATACAAAGGAACCACGCCGAGGATGACGTCAAAAAACCCGACGGCCCAGGAGTTTGCCGATAGTATGAAACGGATCAGAGAAGAAGTAGGATCGGCACTGAAAAAAGCCGCTGAGGACATGAAGCGCCAATATGACAAACACCGGAACGAGGCAATAGAATATAATGCTGGTGATAAAGTTTGGCTCGAAGGAACTAACATAACGACAGATCGTCCAATGAAGAAACTCGGTGACAAACGATTTGGACCGTTTAAAGTTCTTGAAAAGATCGGACCCGGCTCATACAAACTCGACATCCCTCGCACATGGAAAAGAATCCATAATGTCTTCAACGAAACACACCTATCCCCGTACCATGAACCCCAGTTCCCCACACAACCCCGAAACACCGAACCACCTCCAGAAGTAGTAGGAGAAGAAGAGGAATACGAGGTAGAAGAAGTAGTTGACTCACGCAAGTATCGGAATGGCATCCAATACAAGGTAAAATGGGAAGGTTATGGACCGCATGAAATGACGTGGGAACCTGCAGCTAATATGACGAATGCCAAGGAAGTTGTTCAGGACTTCCATAAGAAGTATCCTAACAAGCCCAGACCTCGAGTCCTTAAACGGATCGAGATTCCGATTGCTCAGTTTCCCACTGAATTGTTCCGACCAATCCCTACATCCGACATAGAACCGATCCCAAGTAACATGCCATCTGAAGCACTTGTCAATCGACTTGCGCGTCATGGAATTCGCGCCTTAAGAGGGGGGTAATGTTACGATCACTTCTTTTTCATCTTATCTCTTCCTTATCTTGTCTTATCTTTTATCTTTTGTCTTATCTTCTATCTCCCTTATCCTATATCTTGTCTTATCTTGTCACCTGACCTATTATTTATGCTTACTGATACAACATGCACTTTTCATTTACTTATATTAAACACAGCAGTCTCACAACACATATACAGCATGACGATCGAGCTTTCATTACTTACACATTGCTTTACTTATGTTCTACTCATGTTTACCACTAACCCAGGGCGTTGGGCATTACTAGGGCAGAGGGTTGTTTACTTGTATATAAGCTGTAGTTACTTGCTGTATTTCCTTAGCTTTGATCTCGTCTATTCTACCTGGTTTAGTCCAGAACTTTGCTTGTTCTCTTTATCGCCCCGCTGTTTGAGGTTTTCTTGAGTGTGACGCCTGGTGACATCCGTTACTAGAACCAGTCGCTGACACATGGGCTTGACAAGCTGCCGAAGCAGCGTTGAGGTGATTGACAGCAGTGGGAGTAGAAGTGTGGGTAATGGAAAGTGAACGAGAATGTACTTGAGGGAGCTGATTAATGGCAGTAGGAGCGGCGGTGTGGGTAATAGGAAGTGGACGGGAACGAACTTGAGGAAGCTGAGAAAGAGTTAGTGGAGCAAGAGGCTGTGAATGACGACGCACCTCAGATCGTAATTTCTGAGCTTGATGACGGGTTACCTTCTTGACTATTTGCTGTAACGTATCACTGGTGAGAACAAATAATAACTAGATACAACTGTGCACATACCTCGCTCTCTTCTAATTTACCCGCCAAAATGGGTAAGACTGATTCAGTAGAATGACCAGATCCGGAGTGAGAGGTAGAATTAGCTGTGCAAGTATGATTATTGAGCTTTAAATGATATACTGTACATAATCAAAACATGCCATGTGAGAACTGAACGGCCTTCACATAGATCAGAGACAAGAACTATCACTCATAGTTGTAGTACGTACCTCAGCTTGAATGTAATTTGATGCCCGTGCATCATCTTCGCGCTCTCCTTCAACCTCTGCCTCTGCATCGAGTTCATCCTCATATTCAGATGTGTCACTTTCATTTTCATCATCTTGTTCTGGTTCCGATTCTGGCTCTATAGTCTTCTTTGCACGTTTGTGCTTTGTTGGGAGCAGTTGTTCTATTAAGGAAGGTTAATACTCTGAGTTTTAATGATTTAAAGTCAATAGTCACCTTCGTCAGAGGAAGAATCTATTTTGATCTTGGGTGCAGGATACTTGGGACCTATAAAGGTAAAGTTATAAGGAAAGCATTATACAATATGAAGGAAAATGGCATACGGGAAATTGAGGGTGTGACACAGCCTGATTTTGTTGGAAGAGGCGTCGTTCTTGCCCTTGATTTGTTATTTGCTGCAAGATTGGTAAGGTCAGTTATGCTATAGTATTGAAGTAGGAAAATAGCAGACTCTGAGTTTTTCTGGTCTTGATTGTCTTGCTAGTGAGGTTTACAGCATTGCTAGCTCGAGCGCTCCGTCGAGGTTGAATGACATCTGCAGTCTCTGTGATGACTGGACTATTAGGCTGGGATATATGTTTGCGTGGCCGTTTCGACGACTGAGGAAACATATGAAGTAGTGAAAGTAGGAGATAAATATTAAATGATGGTGGAATCAATGAAGATAGCTGGTCAGTGAAAGGAGGGAAGTTGCGAGACAAATCCCTGGGTTCCATTTATGGACTACAACTTACATAACCTAAAACTCCGCTTTCCAGGAGACATGCTGCAAGCATGGGGTCACAGTTAGTACAGTTTACTGTTGCACTCATCCTTTTACTGATCTTTCGATATTCTCACCACAAAATGTCGAATAACTCTTACACTTGTTCTGGCTGTGGACAAAATTATAACCGCTCATCTGATCTCATTCAACATTTGGAGAAAACCCGTCAACCTGCATGTCAAGAAGCATATGAAGCTTCTAAATAAGCTATCCATCATAGTCGCTTTATGTCTCCCATAGATCCTCTGATTCATCACCACTCCCAATTTTCCAGCTCTTCCCTTCAGGCACATTTGGCTTCTCAAGATGAGGAAGATGATCCAATTCACCTATTTCAGGGTGATTTTTTTGGTAATAACTACTCCAATGAGGACTTCCCAGGGTTTGATGATGATGATTGTGAAGATGATGAAAATGGGAATGAGGAAACTGAGGCTGATCTTGACCCCGAGCTTGAGCCCACCTGGGAACCTGCGCGGGAGCCTGCATCTGTTCTGCAGGAATATGATGAACAAAACACAAGTATAAAGACTGGAGTAGATGATGAAAATGAAGATGTTTCTATGCAGGATGGAAAATCCCTTCTCCGTCACCTGCCTGCTCATCGAGAAGAAATTCATATTGAGCAATTTGGGGGTCAGGCTGGGGCAATAGTAGTTGAACATGACCAAGAACATTCCTTGCCTATCTTTCATGACTCCAAAGATGGGTTTCTTCATTATGAGGCCCATATCCCTGGCATCAAAGAAAATAAGTGGGCACCATTTGCCTCACGTATGGACTGGGAGATTGCACATTGGGCCAAACTCCGTGGTACTGGATCTACTGCATTCTCAGAATTGCTTGCTATTGATGGTGTATGTGTTTAATATTATGTATTCCTCAAATTCAATACTCAGAAAACCTTTGATTAGGTATCTGAGGCTCTGCAACTCTCATACAAGAATAGTGACGAATTAAACTCAATTATTGACACTAAACTTCCAGCCCGAAGGCCTGCTTTTGTTCGCCAGGAGGTAGTGATTGCTGGAGAGGCATTGGATCTGTATAAACGACCAGTGATGGAATGTATTCAAGCTTTGTATGGCTCACCTGAGCATGCACATTATTTATGTTTGACACCTGAACGACACTATTCTGATGCCAATAAAACAAATAGGCTATATCATGATATGCACACTGGAAAATGGTGGTGGAGTACTCAGGTACATATAAAACTTCTTGCTTTCCTGTTATGCTATTCCTACTGAGGAACTTTACAGAAACAGCTTGAAAAGGATAAGCCTGGTGCTACTATTGTTCCTATTATCCTGTCAAGTGATAAAACTCAGATTACATTATTCCGGAACAAATCAGCATATCCAGTGTACTTGACTATTGGAAATCTTCCAAAAGAGATCCACCAAAAGCCTTCACAGCAGGGTCAAATACTTCTTGCTTATCTCCCAACATCACGTTTACAGCACATTACTGTTAAAGCAGCACGAAAACGGTCAATTGCAAACTTATTTCATGCTTGTATGGGTGATTTGCTTGCCCCACTGAAAGAGGCTGGTGTGAATGGTGTTGTGTTATCAAGTGGAGATGGCATTAGACGGCGTTGCCATCCAATCCTTGCTGTTTATATTGGTGACTATCCAGAGCAGATGCTTGTGACATGTAGTTATTATGGTACCAGTCCTGTGTGCACAGTCTCAAAAAATCAGCTTGGTGATTATCCCTGCTCTGCAGAGCTTCGTGATCCTGTTAAAGCTGTTCAAGCTGCTAAGCTAATCAACACTGCTGAATGGACAAAGCACTGTAGTGATGCTGATATGAAGCCCATTCAACATCCTTTCTGGGAGGACCTTCCTTATACAGACATTTTCCGCTCAATAACGCCAGATATTCTCCACCAGATGTATCAAGGGGTGATGAAACATCTCATTGTATGGATCACAACCATTGTTGGGGCTGATGAAGTTGATGCACGTGTTCGACGACTCCCAGCAAGACATGGAATTCGTCATTTTCACAAAGGCATTACCACACTTTCACGGGTCAGTGGTACCGAGCATAAGCAAATGTGCACCTTCCTTCTTGCTTTGGTCACTGATATACCCAGAAAGACCACATCACAATCAAATCGCCTTTTGATTGCAACCCGTGCATTACTTGACTTTCTGTATTTGTTATGTTATCCTATTCACAGTGATGAATCTTTGACCATGGTGGAAACTTCTCTTTCCACTTTCCATGCCAACAAAGATATTTTCATTGAGCTTGGGGCTCGAGAACATTTCAATTTTCCTAAAATTCACTATCTATGCCATTTTGTCCCTGGGTTCAAGCTCTTTGGTACTTCTGATAACTATAATACAGAAACCACCAAACGTCTCCATATTGACTTCACCAAGGATGCATACCGAGCTTCAAACCGGAAGGATGAGTATTCTCAAATGACAAAATGGCTGGAATGACGTGAAAAGGTGGTACAGCACACCAATTACCTTTCATGGTGCAAGTCTCAGAGGGGTCTAAATCCTCAAAGCATCCCTTTTATTGTCCCAGGGGTCCGCTATGACTTTCCAGGTTCCCAAAGATCATTACAAGACATGCAGTGTAGCTTAACACATGTTCTGACAAAGTTCCCTACTCGAAAAATGGTATCATTCTCAAAACTCATGCAAATAAAGCCAGACCAACAGGGCTATGGAGCATTGAATTTTGAGTATGCATTGAAAATGTTCATTGTTCAGCACAGTGATCCTCAGTCTACTAATATTGGCCAAATTGAGGACATGACAACTTTTCTTTCACTTCCATTCCAAAGTGTACCAGTCTGGCATAGGATCAAATTCAGGAATGAGGACTTATATGGAACTAAAACCCTTGATGTTGTGGCTGCACATCCTCGTCGTTATAATTCACATGGCCAAATTACACAGATCTTTCAATTTGATGCAGCACTGATCCAAGTTCAGCCAAAGGTTGATGCTAGCAACTTGGACTTTCTCCAAGGTAGGCATAATTTCTATACTCTTCATGACTAGACTCTTACTTGGTTCTAGGATTACAAGTTGGCCGTATTCGTGTCATTTTTTCAATCCCATCTCAGCACCTTGCTCGTCTAATTCTTCCCAAGGGTATTGTGCTGCCTACACATTTAGCATATGTTGAATGGTTCACAAAATTCTCTCAAAAACCAGAACCTCATAGTGGTCTTTACCGTGTCAAACCACTTTTTAACAGAGATGGCTCTCGAGCTGCATCTGTGATCTCTGTAGAGATGATACAACAAAGTGTACATCTGTATCCCAAGTGGGATGGAGTAGTACCATCTATATGGTCATATGAGTCAGTATTAGACCAAAGCCCTTCATTTCTTATCAGTCCTTTCACAGACATCCACACATACTTCAATATGTCATAGATTATTTTGTAGAGCATTCTGATATCCTCAAAACTGTATGATTCTGGGTGATAATGCTTGCATATCATTTAGCTACATATGTGTCTACTTTTTACTGCTTAGCTATAGACCCTTGGATCTCTGCATGACTCAGTGGTATATCACATCATTTGATTGATTTTGAAGTTCACATTGAAGAGAAGAATTAAAGACAATGCAAAGAAGCTCTTGGCTTAATTTGTTAACTATGTGAATTTGAGATTTAATGAGGACTATTATACCTATATAGTTCAGAAATATATCAAACAAGTTCCAAATAAATTGATTTTGTATGACATTTCAGAAATATCTGAAATTTTGAAAATCTAGGATTAGTTTGTCACGCTTTTCGAAAATTTCATGTAATTGTCTCATATTTCAAGGGGACGGTTTTCCTGATGTACAACTCGTACTACATAGCCCTCCAACGTTTCCTAGCTCCTAGCAACCTCTAGCCCTGCCAACGTCCTAGGAACCTCTTCGAAGGTCAATCCTCTCCATTTGAACTAATCATAGGACTTTGTATGACTCATTTCGCCTTATCTTCGGAGACGGCCGGACTAGTTGACAAATAAAGGCAGCGGCTATATTTGGGCTACATACAGATAGACGGACACAAAAGTCCACTTGGCTTATGTCAGGTGGCCCTGGACCGGCCTCTCATCAGAGCTGTGCGGCAGACACTCCGATATTGGCTTATTGGGGAGGGTGCCCCCCAGATCCATCACCCACATTTGAATACCTACACATATGCTGTGGTCCCCGGTGCTATGCCGATGTTGCAAATCGGATGGGGTACCATGTGGCCGTTACCACATGGCATACTCCACCCCGTGATTAGGGAGTCATGTTCTATCAATGCAAAGTAGAACCGGCAGGTTAGGGCAGCGGTTAAGCCCTCTGATGAGCCCCTTCGCAAGGGCGAAACCTGCTACAAAGTCCTAACCTTTTGGGTTCGAACCCCGAAAGCTGCTTATCATTCCTGTCCTCGGTTGCAGTTCCTGTAGCTCCCTTCGAGCTCCAGCTGGCTCCTAGCATGCTACAACATAAATTCCTTATACCAAAACCTACCCTGAGACCTATTCTGACCCAGGTCTTACAGGTCCCAGGAACATTTCCCCTCCAAGAATCATTCTCCAATCAGGGAAATCAATTACAAGACAAGTGCAAAACTCATTGAAATGCACAGCAAACAGATATTGCCACTGGGAGCTGCCTCTGATCTCGGATTGACCTCAGGTTGGTTCGGTGGTGTAGGACATTGGCTCTGAGTACCGGCAATGCCTGCCAATTTCATGTCTGTTTGGCTTTGTTTGTTATCTGGTCAAAGCTGGTTTAATGATGGGACACAAGGTAATCAAGGTTTTCATCCTGTATATACATGCTGAAGACAGGTAATATACATTGAGAATAGTTTAAACTATGAAAAATACTGGATTCTAGTTATTCACATGTATAGTAGTTCTCCTTGGTTTTCTTGGGTTTTCTGATGCCTGTAAAGTTATAAGCACATGATTTTCAGACTCTTTCAGCTCCTCATTGGATGCTCAGTTGGCTGCAAGCAATCAGCTGAGCTATCAAAGCTGCAAGGACAAGGAATTAATCAACAAAAATGTGTTGGGCCTTTATGCAATGTATCAAGCATGTCCTGCCTCATTTGATTCCACTGATGGAGTATTCAGGATGTTGTGCTGCAGCATCACCTCCAATTCTCTTCAAGCAAAATGTCATATATAGAGGCTGAACTTTTACTTGAAGTGTTGGAAACAGATTCTTGATAATTGTGCCCAAAAAAGTATGCTGGATTGATCATTGTTCAATGATTTTTTCAAACACTAAAAATAAAAATTCTGCTTCCAACACTTTGAATAAAATGCTTTTCTGAGTGAATTTGCTGTAATTTCAAGCCTGCATAAGCCAAACTACTCGCAGTTTGAAATCTTTCCTAGTTGATATAGATAACAAACAAAGCCAAACAGACATGAAATTGGCAGGCAATTGCTGGTACTCACAGTAACTCAAATTCCGTCCAGCGGGTTACTGCTGTACAGTCATGTATCACCATTTGGGATGGTATCATCAAATGGGACAAATGGGATTTTTACTTGATGTACTATTATACATGTACTGCTGGCTACACTGAGAGTTGAAGAATTCATGCTGCCCACCATCCTTGACTTTGAGAAGAGAATGCTAAAAGTACTTTCCTCAAGACATCCACCGAGAAGTTTATTTGGGATGGAAATGAATATTATTTAGGCTGCTGTGCTCAAAATAATGAGCAAGATTTTCTGAAACTTTGTCCCAGGATATCTCTTACATGAATGTGTTTGTTAAAAAGCTTTGAATGTATATACAATGAAGAAAACCATGTTTGTGAGCAGTAGAAGAGAGTGGAAAAGAATGCCAGCAAAAGCTGTCACATCATGCACTCCAAAAGTGGAAATGATAAGGCCTGATGCAGATGATGATTTACTCAAAATGGATTATCAGAGTGTGTTATCAGTATATTTTGTCACATCCCAAATGGCAATTTTGACTGATAACAACTTTCCATACTGATTAGAGCCTGGCATTAATGCACCTTCCTCAAATACTAGAACAAATTGGTAGAAACCTTCCTCCGGCAGCCTAACATCTGCCTAGCCCACAGAGATGCATAATTAAAAATGTAATAGGTCTGTTTACGGTTAAAGAGATTTCATCATCCTAAATGGTGATACATGACTGTATTCACCAACAATAGGCATGTTCAATTAAAAAATACGGTTTCACGGCTTTCGGGAAATTGCACAATTTCTTGAAAAATAATTTCCATATTTAGTAATTTCTTACAGATTCCAGAAAGCCGTGAAATCGTATTTGATTAATTGAACATGCCTAATGACACCTATTGCAAGAGAACAATTACTTCACCATCTGGCAGCAGACTGGCACACGCACATTATATGGCTAGCAGGACATATTTTTGGGGATTATCAACGGGAAATGGCCAAGAGACTTACCTCGAACCATAAACCTCGATGAACCATCGACGATGCCCCAGTAGTAAACTTCCTTCGCACAAAACCAGCAAAGCCTGGCATTTTACTTGATATCTTATGATACTTTTATTACATATTATGGGCACTCCTGACTTAAAGTCTGGTTCATCGGGGTTACATGTAGCCTTAGTCCTTTTAGGACACAGCTGAATATCATCTTGTAAACTTGTAAATTTTTTCTCTCCCCGGGGTGATTGTAAGGCTCCAACCGTACTATCTATATACCATCTATATATGGTTATAACTATATATGTATCTGTATAGGTCTACCCCTGCAAGAGAAATTTAAACATACAGTATGTATACTGTTTATACTGTGTATATGGTTATTCTACCAGCATGTGAGGTCTATCATATCCAATTAGTAATTTCAGGTTGCTAAACCACTTCTATTACACATTCTTGACAACCCTAACTGTGTTGTGAATCCTGCCTACAGGCATCTGCAAAATATGTATACTCGCCAGAGCAAGGATACTAGCTGGAGAGCACTCTCCAGCGACGAAAGTACCCAAAGCAAAAATCAAAGCCTGCTCTGGGTGCTTTCGCTGCTGGGAAGTGCTCCCAAGTGCTCTGAGCTGCTTTCGGCTATTTAGCCGAACATACAGGTTTTGCAGATGGGATGTCAATGAGAAATAATTGAATCTTTCTTCTCCCTTTTTCCATTCCTCTCTTCAAACTTCATGGCTGAAGCAGCACACATTCAGTGTGCAGCAGCACATCTGCAAAACCTGGATATTCAGCTAAGGGCTGAGAGCAGATTCCATCAGATCCCAGTGCTGAAAGCACCGAAAGCAACATGCTCTGGGTGCTTTCACTGCTGGGAAGTGCTCTCGACTGCTTTCAGACCCTTAGCCGAAAATACAGGTTTTGCAGATGCAGTAAGGCTGTTGAGTACCCTTGTCAAAGGATTACCAGGCTATATTCCTCTTGCATCCACAGAAAGCAGAATCTCCAAGATATTTAAAAAGGTACTGTTTGAAACCCTCGGAACGACATCATGGGAACAAGAGGACCATCGAGACAAGGCTGAAACCATGTTCCGACACATTGCACTGGATTACTTCCAAGAACAACTAACCTCACCAACTCCTAACCAGTCATCCCTCAATAAGCCAAAGCCATCTGCTAATGGGCTCTTAAGCCAGATGTATGCTGTTGACTTCTCGTTTATTCCCACTTCACCTTGAGCAACTCAGGCCAATTTGGAGGATGAAATATCATGACTTTGTATGACTCATTTCGCCTTATCTTCGGAAACGGCCGGACTAGTTGACAAATAAAGGCAGCAGCTATATTTGGGCTACATACAGATAGATGGACACAAAAGTCCACTTGGCTTATGTCAGGTGACCATGGACCGGCCTCTCATCAGAGCTGTGCGGCAGACACTCCGATATTGGCTTATTGGGGAGGATGCCCCCAGATCCATCACCCACATTTGAATACCTACACATATGCTGTGGTCCCCAGTGCTATGCCAATGTTGCAAATCGGAGCGGGTACCATGTGGCCGCACCACATGGCATACTCCACCCCGTGAATAGGGAGTCATGTTCTATCAATGCAAAGTAGAACCGGCAGGTTAGGGCAGCGGTTAAGCCCTCTGATGAGCCCCTTCGCAAGGGCGAAACCTGCTACAAAGTCCTAACCTTTTAGGTTCGAACCCCGAAAGCTGCTTATTATCTCCAATTTGAAGGAGGCATTGGGAAAACACAGGAACCACTTGAATGGTGGAAGGTAAGGTCTATTATGCTGCTACACTTTGCGAGTTCCTGAGTTAAAGTACAGAAACACACTGGTTCTTTTCCTACCATTGCTCGAATGGTGCATGACTTCCTTGGCATTCTGGCAGCTAATGTTTCTGTTGAGCGAATATTCTCAAAATCTTGTCACATTTGCTCAGACTTAAGGGGTTCTTTGAAGGCTGAAACCATTTAGAAGGCTCTTTTGGCAAAGTTCTGAATTTGTAGTGGATTATTAGATGTTCACGAGCCCGTCAAACCTTGCAAAAAGCATGGTTCTGTGGACCACGTGACTCTAAAATGATACTGTATATTTAACTGTCTTTATATAGTAAACATATGGTTATACACTGTATATGTATATTTATGCTGTTGAGGGTATACATATACAGTACGGTTGGAGCCTTAGGTGATTGGCTCCACGCATTATGTATGCACGTGATGGGAATGTTCGATCAATAACTGTACAGCTGGTCAGCAGACCTGAACTGACGTCGAGCTCGCTGTACGAAAAGCACAGCGATAACCTCCAAAAAATGACAGAATCTTTGCGGTTCCTTGGTTCCCTCACCGGCCACAAAGGATGGGTCACTGCCATCGCCACTTCATCCGAGAACCCAGATATGATTCTCACCGCTTCCAGAGGTACTTGAACGATTCACGCCAGATTTTTGGGCTCTAATATCTCCGTCATATAGATAAAACAATCATTGTCTGGCAGCTCACACGAGATGATGACTCCTATGGCTACCCAAAACGTATTCTCCAAGGCCATAACCACTTTGTATCTGACGTTGTCATCTCTTCTGACGGTCAATTTGCCCTTTCTTCGTCCTGGGACCACACATTACGACTTTGGGACTTGAACACTGGACTTACGACGCGTCGATTTGTTGGGCATACCTCTGATGTCTTGTCCGTCAGTTTCAGCGCTGACAATCGTCAAATCGTCTCTGGATCGCGCGACAAGACCATCAAACTTTGGAATACCCTTGGAGAATGTAAATACGATATCAAGGATGATGGCCACTCCGAGTGGTATGTCTAGATTCAAGATCTAATACGACACTTAGAATAACAATACTCATGATCTCGTAGGGTATCCTGTGTTCGATTCAGCCCGAACGTCATGAACCCGGTAATTGTGTCTTCTGGATGGGACAAGGTCGTCAAGGTACGCATCCTTTCTGAGACCCCACATTTAGTATGATGTTATCGTATATATCTGCTACTTCAGAGGGATTACACCCTATGAGACCAATTTTCCACCAAGATCTCTGACTCTTCTATCTTTTACTTGCGGATACGTTGCTCACCTCGTACTTTTGAAGGTCTGGGAGCTTTCGAAATTCAAGCTCAAAACCAACCACTATGGTCACACTGGCTACATCAACACCGTCTCCGTATCACCCGATGGTTCGCTTGCAGCTTCCGGAGGCAAGGATGGTATCACCATGCTATGGGATCTCAATGAGGGTAAACACCTCTACTCTCTTGAGGCTGGTGATATTGTCAACGCGCTTGTCTTCTCCCCCAACCGATACTGGCTCTGCGCAGCAACTGCCAGCTGTGTCAAAATCTTCGACCTGGAAAGCAAGTAAGAAACATCCTACTACAAATTTCTGTACTTTTGTTAACGTACCGATTATGAAGGTCCATTGTGGACGAGCTCAAGCCTGCTTATGCTGAGGAGGGTGGCCGGCAGCCTGAATGTGTCTCCATTGCATGGTCTGCTGATGGGCAGACTCTATTCGCTGGTTTTACTGATAACTGTCTCCGCGTCTGGACCGTTACTTCATAGTTTTTGTACATTATTTGACGTGTGTGGGCAGGTTCTGTCAGCCTCAATATCATCCAAAATCTATGATCTCCAATTCTCTGATTCAAAATTTCAGTATCAGTTCCACTAAGTATGTATACATAAACTATCCATGAATGTAGGGAATAAACAAGAATGAGCTACTCTACATTCATTGATTCAGGAGGAGCACTGAGTGAGCCTTTTGGAACTCCTCGCGTAGCTGCGTTGATGTAAAACTCGAACAAATCTTTCGACTCGGGTTTCAATCTGATGAACTTTTCCTTCAGTCTGGCTGCCTGTATCTTGAATTGCTCGGGGCCAATGATTGGACGATATTCATGTAGTCCATAGTTTGCTGCCGACTCTAGGGCCATATTGAGTAATTCAAGGATGTAGCCGTTGGTCGGATCGACCGACAGAGCCTTAACGGGAAAGCAGGGTAAATTATTCAAGCAATGAATGATCTGGTAGGAAAACTTGCTTCGTGATATTTTACTATCGCTTGGTCGAGATCGTTCGTAAGGTGATGAACTAACCCCAGAAATCCTAACGCGAGAGAATGTCGAGGGTCGAGAATTAATACCTTTTGATAGGCCTCTTTCGCCTGTTCATATTGCCTACGCATAATCAGGTTGCAAGTTCAATGGATGGGTGTAGAATTACCGCCTACTTGAGTTTTCGATGGCATGTTCCCAAATTGACATAAGTGGTCGTCCATGATTGTTGAGAACTTTGCGTGACTTCAGCCAAGTCGAGCGCACGTTGGAAGAGGTTAGCAGCTTCCATGTAACTACAATAGTAAATATATATGAGGTTCGGAACCGAGAGGGCAGCTGAAGCACAGGTACTCACTCTCCACGATTGTAAGCCATGACTCCTCGCTCGTTCATTAATAATGGATCGCCGTCGCACATTGAATACGAGGCATTGAGTGCTTCGTCTGCTTGTTCATGGTTTGACAGAGTGATCTGCTCCATGCCCACGAACATCAAGGGCAGATGGGAGCTTTCATACGGTCAACACCTTTATAACGATTAAATAGTCGAAATTTTTACCCAGTGAACATCCTTGCGCAAGTTGAATACGCAGTTACAGCATGGTCATGCTCGCCTTCCATGGCGAAGGTATGGGCAAAAGCTATCCATGCAGGACCAAAGCGTGGATCCATGAGGGATGTTTTGCTAGATAAAAATGAGTAAGTGAGCATATATACAAGCGTCTTGCACACAAACCTGAAATATTGGCGAGCTTGTGCCCATTTTCCGCTACTGAGGTACCATACACCGACAGCGTACCAGCTTATGGGATTTTCTGGTTCGCGATCGACCATTTCGTGAGCGAGGATGAACAGCTTGGAGTGAAGATGCTTCAAGTGATACATGCAAGCAATGTGCAAGGGTGTCGTTGCATTATGAATTGCCACCAGGCCAAGTATTCTAAGAATATGTGAGGACATAAGCCTATACTTGGATTTTATGATTAATCTTACCGCGAAGTAATCACAAAACAATCCGACCAGCGGAAGTTTGCATACAGTGCATCCGCAAAACTAAACAAGACATCGGGATTATCACCCAGTCCGTATTCTTCGACTAATCGTTGCCGTGTGAGTGCATGTTCTTCTGCGTGCTTGTATTTACGGAGTCGTGTTGTGTATATAAGTTGAATGAACGCGGCGTCCTGCGGTGTTTGCGATGCATACGCAAGCCCTTGCACAAACTCCCATTCTGAGGGATATTGATATGGAAAATTAACAAACAATATAGTAAGATGGACAAACCTTCCTCCGGTGTCATCATTTCCCCGCTGACCAGCTGTTCGAAAGCATCATAACACTTGACATCGAGAGCAAGCGCCTCCATGAAACAATTCTTGGCCTGATCACCACGATTGAGTTTCAGCATGAGAAGACCTCGAAGATGGCACATCGATGCTTCAATCTAGGGGGGGTCTTTTTAGTACGCAAAAAACGTTAGACCACCAAAGTCACCTTGATTCCTCCATCGATATCAGGAACAGCTGCCCTATCTTGTTCCAAGTCACGGAAAGGATTTGCCTCACCTAGCATTTCCGTTGCATCCGACCAATTGCCTTGACGGACCTGTCGAACACGATCAACCACCTCTATCGGTAAAAATTCAAGCGAATTCATACCTGACACTGAGCGGCAAGATAGCGACATGCGACACTCATATCAACCAACCTAGAGATGATTTCGTGTGGGTCCTGAGTTCCTTCGAACATTCCAGCCGGGTCCAACGGCAAACGCGGTATAGGTATAGCAAGTGGCAGAGTGTCGCGTTCTTTGCCCTTTCCTTTCGCTACAGCAGTTGAAACGTCTCCATTTGTGAGGTTCAGAGGTTGGGTGGAGGGATGTTTCGGGGCAAGGGTCGGGAATGGACGCGTAAGCAGTCGCTCAGCACGCGAATATTGATGTTGCATAAAATACGTCTGCGCGAGCCAGAACGCGTCGTTCGGGTCATCTAGGACATATTAGATAAGAAGTTAGTGAATATCACACGACTTACTTGTCCAGCTAACGATCTTGTCGCCCCAGAAGGCAGCTGTTTCGTATAGATGCTGCATCAACGCGTCGTGTCTCCACAATCTCATTCTGTCAACCATTCCCCATTCATACTCGTCTTCGTCGTCTGCATCGTCGTCCGAGTGCTGGAAAATGCCGGTCGTGTCATTTGCCAAGGGATGCGGGCGATTTATGCTGTCTTTTGGCTTGCGGTTTCGGCGCGGGGACGAACGCAATGGTGAAGCATGAAGGATAGAGCGGTTAGGATCTAGTGCAATAGAGTGGTTGTTGGAGTAAGTACTAGAATTAGCTTCGAGGTACGAGTCGACTAGAGGCTGTGGACCAAAGGAGAACGAGGAGCCAAAAGAACCTCTGTGACGAGACCCAGAAGGTGTTGGAAGGTGTGGCATTGGAGGAATTTCAAACTCATGCTGAGGAGGAGGTGTCGAGGCCATTGAGATGGTGGTAGAAACCAAATGTGGACTTGGTGTCGAAAGACTGATCGAAATCAACAATGGAAAACAATCACACTAAGTCTACTTTTTACAATCGCTCATCATGTCGGCTACAACCGCCCATTCGTTCAACAAGATTCTCAGTAAACCCAAGTACTCGTCCAAATCAAGGTCCTCAGGCGTAGATGACGATGACTCCAATTTGAAGAAATTAAGGCGGATGATCCTCGTAGAAGGAATTCCTTCAAGTGTTGTAAGTCCTCGTGTCATCAATCCGCATCCTCTTCCGACACTGACATTTCTAGGATCCTACCCTACGACCTCGTATATGGAAAATTCTACTCCGCGTGAACGACATTTCTGCCAGTTCTTACCTTCAATATGTATCTCGGGGCCCTTGTGAAGTTCGAGAGAAAATTCGGAACGATACCTTTAGGTGACTTGTCAAAGATCAACCTAAATATTCTCGCATCTCATTTGTTACAAGAACTCTGGCGACAGACCGGGGGTTTAAGGAACGAGTGCGCGAGGACATGCTTGTCCGTTTGCTAGACGCCTTCGTATGGCGGAATCATGGCGAGTGAATTGAAGTTGAAGTCCCTACGGGTCCCTCATATCCTCATAGATACACAAGATACTGATCAGCTTGGGTTCACCTACGTTCAGGGAATGAATGTTTTAGCAGCTCCCTTTCTGTATACCATGCCTTCCGAACTTGAAGCTTTTTCATGTTTTTCCAAATTCATCGAAGAATCTTGCCCCCTTTATGTTCAGCCTACATTAGAAGGTGTGCACCGCGGTCTAAGGGTAAGTATACATCTGCGTGATATTCCTTGATCTGAGCTTTCTTGTCATTAGCTGTTGGATAAATGCCTGAAGATTGTGGATCCAGAACTTTATGCACATTTACGATCCAAAAACCTATCAGCAGAAATATATGCATTTCCTTGTATGATATCTCTTCAACTGTCCACCCTATATCTTGTATTGACTGATGTCGACAGCCATACTGACTTTATGTGCATGTACACCACCCCTTGATCAGGTTCTACAACTATGGGATTTCTTACTTGCCTTCGGTGTTCACCTCAACGTTCTGTGTGTTATCGCACAACTGCTGCTGATACGAGATGAAGTAATGAGTTCCTCGAGGTCAGTAGTCGTCTTCCTAGCATGGCTTTACCTCATCGTGATTCCGTAGCCCTATGCGTCTTCTTCGCACATTTCCCCCACTTGAAGCATTGCCTGTCATTGGAATCGCAGTAACTCTCGTTCGAGATCTGCCTCCAGAGTTGTACGACGAACTCGTCAAGCATCCGTATTTGTTGTGATAAATATCTATCTGTGTAGCCATATGTCACTGTAAAATAGTGCGTCTGTATGTTGTCCCACAAATAATTCTATGTAATCGAGAGGTGCATTGAACACGCCGCAATCAGGCCCCGCCAGCGCTTATAGTTACAATATAACTTGCATGAGTTTCGTTCCTTTCATATCTTCTGGTGCTTCAAGCAGACTCCATTATGTTCTCGTCCGAAAGGTGGAATCAGCGCTTTCTCCAGAATCTGTCGATGATATCATCTCCGCGGAAATGCGGTCGATAGTTGAAAAGTTCACCAAAGCCAAAGTTTCTTTAGTGAGTGATCAGTGTCATTTCTCATTCAAGCAGTTGAAAGCTCAGGCGATTTATAGAAAGTTTGCGAGGAATATCTGAAGATATTACTGTATTGCATTACCGTCTCGACTGTGTCACTGCCTGCTTTAGACAGTGTCCTACCGCACGCAATAAACTTGGCAGAAGCCGGGAGCAGTATCTCAGAAAAACGAATGGGTCAATAAGTCTGGCATCTATGTTCGTCTCGTTTATCTGAATACACTGTTAGGCTACCTTTTCTGTGCTGAGGTAATGCCAACTGGTCATGAACTCCAACTCATGCTTGTCAATACCTTGCGGAAGGTACGTCCATCCTCGTCATATCATCCATACAATTGTGGTTCTGTAATCGACATCTCAAATTGGTGTAGGATTTGGCGTCACAGAACTTGGCCAATATAAGCCTTGCGCTCAACCATCTCATTCAATGTCCTTCCGAGGACGTCATCCCCGCGATTCAATCTCGTCTCCGTGATCTCGTGGTGCATAACTCGTCAGTAGGTACCGTTCAACATAGGTTGGCAATATTCTTACACGTGTGCTACGTCCTCAGGCCTAAAATTCGTCGTAGAGCCCTGTTGGCTGTCAAAGCGCTTTCTACCTGTGACTCCGACCTCTTGAGTGGATCTCCACACGATATAATTGAAAGAATCTGGGATTCCGATGAGAGTGTGTGTAACGCAGCATTAGTTACTGCTTCAAAACTTTGTGAGGTACCAAATTGGTCTGCGTTATTCCCAAAAAACCCCTAGTAACTGTCATTCAGGTATATACACCAATACTAACAGAAGTGCGAGATGCAGTGAATGCGCTATTTCGCGAGACTTGGGCCAAACATCATGATACAAGACGAAGCGTGCTCATTCGATCGCTGGATACACTCCGTACTATGGGGTGAGCTCCATCAGATATTTCTTACCTCAAAAGACGATTGAGCAATGTCTGAACCAGGCATGTAGAATTTGATATTCCGCTTTTGAATAAACTTATCAGACGAGCTGCTCGCCAAAACGATTTCGGTTCGCAAATTGTTTGTGCACACAATGTCAAAGCGCTAATTCTCTTCATATACAGCTCTCATACGCTCAGCATTCCTATATTTAGCTCCTCTTCACGCTGAATTACTTCCTGCCTCCTCGAGTTCGGTCCCAGTGTCACCTGTCGCTTATGTCCGCTCCTTCCTCACATCACGCGAACCTAATCAGCAATATCTCTTTTTAACATGCTTAGAATGCCTTGAACCTCAGACATGGGCAGGCACAACACCGGAGATTCCTGCGGTCTTAGAGCAATGGGAGGTCGAACATATAATGAAGTTCTTAGACCATCATGATTCTGTTTTACGAAAAAAGGTTCGATCCCCTTTACTTTTTCAACATAGGTCGTACTAACTGGAAATCCAGACCATCGTTATTTTAAACAGAGTGGATCCAAACATTCTGTCTTCATACTACGAGGCCGCACTGCAGAACATTCTAAATCGACTAGGAGATGAGAAAGTTAAACTTGCACTTCCTTTATTCGAAGTCCTAGAGGTACAGGCGGGTATGGATGGAGAGCGTTATGCGAGAGACGTTCTAACTTTACTTCGCCAAATCGAAGCTCCTTCAAGTACAGACGGTCACATCTTCGAGGACCTTATTGACATAATCTTGAGCTTTGTTCGCCAATGTGAATCGCGTTCAGCTTTTTTCAATAGCCAGTTTACTCACATTTACATTTAGCTTCTAGTGAATTCATGAAGTCGACTTCTAATTGCTTGCTGACCTCCTTGTTGGATACGAAGGTCCAGCTAGGATCCACGACAATGGTGATCATGGCTGCTCTTGCTTGTGAAAATAGTGGTCAACTGTCTGTATCGTGGATTAGGATTCTGGAAGCGCTGTCCTTTCGCATTGCATTTTGTCCAAGTGTGTTCAGTTCATCAAATTGTGATTCGGGTTTAATTGACCTCGTTACAGTCCCCGTGCAAGACGCATGCCTGTTGTCTATGCTAAGGATAGCCGCCGATTGTTCGGAGGTTTCTCCTCAAGTCCTCGCCACTGTGTCAAAGTTGAAAGAAGTATCCGGGAGGCACATCAAAAGAGTAAAATTCACCCCAACCGGTTAATGTTGCTACTCACCGCTCGCTTTTGTTTGATTAGCGATGTGAACAATTCATCCAGATTTCTTCAGATAAAAAATTGCACCACCAGATTGTTCACACTGCTCGATCCTCAACTGTAGAGTTTCATCTGCTCTCGAAGTTTGCTTTTCTAATTGAACATTAGCTTCCGGACTTCTTAGAGGCATTACAAAACTACCAAACTAAGAAAAACCCTTACAGTTCGGCCTCCTCAAGTCCTCGAAGTCCTCAGAGCCGTTCATGTGAATCAGAACCACTATCTGCCAGCAAGCTCCGGTATTCAGCTTATGATGCACCTGTGCCTACGTTGCGACTTCAAGGACGGACATCGTCCAACAGCAATTATGATACAGAGTCGTCCACCCTTGGATTTTCGCGCGGCTTTACTTCAACAGGACTGTCAAATGGTGGAGAGTTGACCCTGATGGCTTCGACTACGGAATTTGAAAGCGAGATGGCCGCAACTATAAACAGTGACGAACTTCCCAATACGATCTCTAAGCCGGACGATGCGGTGAGTTTCAGTGATATCATTTATCGCTCAATGTCACATACGAAAATTGACGTATGAATCGTATATGTAGACAACTCGCAACGATCTAATCGCGTTTGATTCGCCCTTCGTTCCGGATCCCTCAGAATCTTCTCAGATGAGCGGATCGCTTGCATCTGAAATGAGTTTCGGCGATGTTTGGGAAGGCTCTAATACAGAAGCTCGTGGATGGTATGGAAAGTCAATTTACCAACTTCTGCGGCGAATACAAATCATGGACCCTTCCAATGTGGATTTGTGCGTTATTGACACATCATTATCGCCATTTTTAGGTGAGTTCAATACTTTTTACCAGATACATCGAGCAAGCACCTGAGATCTTTACGCTTGCATAAGGAGAATTAAAAGTCATGGTCAGATTCAAAGCTCATACATCCATGACATCGTGTGCAGTTCTGCGGCTGAAGGAAAGCGAGGAGGAGAGTTGCTTATGGAAGCTACGCGGGGACCTGCCTCTGTATGCGATGGTAAAGAACATTCTGACGGAAGATTGACCTGGGTACATATGAATGGCTAATTGCCATTGGGTCCCGGTGGTAATCGATTGATTTTTTTCGCACTTTTCGAAGACCAAGTATTCTTGTAGACGTTAGATCTGGGGCTCGTGATATGTGCTCCAAGTGAAGAGTATATAGTAATCACACTGAGTAGTCTAGACAATCAAGAATCCATTATCCGAGTGTGTAGTGTCGGTTGAAGATAGCTCCCGCCGGAATTGACTGTGGGAAGGAAGTGTTGTCTTTGTAAGTATATAAAGGGAGAAATTTTCTTCCTCTTGTTCACTGACAACCCCCAGGGTATATCCCTTCTCCAATTTGCCAGCACATTGATTCTATGAGTTCATCTTCATCCTGGTACAGTAACCTCGCATACCGTGCTAGACGATCATCTACTGACTGTTCCTTCCATGCAGCTCAGCACAACAGGTTAACAAAATTCTCTTTGGACCACTTGCTTTCCTTCTTGTCGACATCGACCGACCTCCTTAGGACACCCAGCAATCCTTCAATCTTACCACACGTACTCCTTTCCTTCGTCTCATGGGATAATTGCGCTCTAGAAATTCAAAATCTGGTCGACGGCTGCCAGAGATTGCACATAGACAGTTAATATCAATATAACTTTATCGGTAAACATATAGAACTCGCTCTCTTCACGAAACAAACGACATATCATCTGGATTTATTGGACCTACAATGCACTCTCTCAAAAATCCTTTGTCTTTCCGCCCTTCCAGCAGGCCTACATCCCCCGCTCCGCCTTCTCGTCCAGATTCAGGTATTGGCATGGAGCGCTCGAGGCCTCTCACAAAGTTGTCTTTAAACAATCTGAGAAGGGCTTCTCCAGCGCCGTTGTCTACTCCAACACCAGCTCCCCATACGCTGGTTCAAGATGGATCTTACTTGGAGATGCTTAGTCTCAAACTAAGTGAAGCTGTCTCCAGAGCTGTAACCCAGCCTTCGGGAACACCTGCTATGAACGATGTCGTTAGTGGCAAAAAGCCAATTCCTAGTGGACGTGGAAGCACTCTCGGGGCACTCATCGTATCGTAAGTGACTATGTCCGGGTCATTCGAACATCTCGCTTACTTTGCCTTCAGTGAACTAAAGGCGGCAAGCGGTAATTCGCATTTGCACAGAGCGATTGTCCGCTCTCTTCACAAGCCTCTCTCTGTCCTTCTTGGGAGCCTTTCCTCAATGATGCTCCCCTTGTTATCCTCTTTTGCGTTTCTTACACCGCCTGCTCCGACAGTGCAGTCTCCCCATCCTAACGCTGTCCAGCTGCATGCAATTGCAATTGCCACGTTCGCGGGTGAACTTCTGGAAACATTTGATGAACTCAATCTTGGACATGATAATGACGTCCGTGGGGATGGCCTCAAAGGCATCCGGGAGGGTCTTGTTTCCGTGGTCAGCAGGGTCATCAATCCACTCGTCGGGGGAATCCGGAGAGAACTAGTCCCTATCATAGATGCTCTCGAGCTCTCAATCCCTGGAAAGATGACTTTAGGAGTTAAAAATGTCGTGCTACACAGCTCCGTTTTGACTTTACAGTCTATCATACCAATTTATACGCAGGCCCTCAGACGCTATACGTCGTCTCGAACAGCTCAAAACTTGCTAGCAACGTTCGTCATATCATTGGTATGGCGAAGCATGGTGGCACTTTGTCATCGGCCTACCACGCCTTCTCCTCCCTCATCTCCGGGACTTATTTCTGCGACAAAAAAGCGTCGCAACTCTCCTTCCTCTACGCCGCCTCTTACTCCTCCAGCAAGTCGATTCACCATCAAGCTTCCCTCCTCTCGCCCACCTTCTCCGCCTATCCCTGTGTCGGCTCCTTCGCTTTCCCCAAGCACTGATGCACGGGCAATTTATGACCTTCTTGTTACACTTCCTACTCCTGTGGCTGAGACAGAAAGCGGACGGCTCGCCAGAGAGGCTGTGGACGAAGCGATGAATGGACTACATGCACTAGCAGATTTGTTTGACGCGGCGCATCACCTCCTCAAGGTAACCAGTGACTCAACAATCGAAGATCACGCACTTGAGCTAGAACGGCTTACCGAAAAGATTCCTACCCTCATTGCTCTGCCGGTGTTACTACGCGCTCAGAACCTGGATATACGCTCAGAGGTTGTACTCGGGCTGTCCGAAGAGGACTATCGGAACAGCTGCCTCACAGGTTTCGGCCGTGCAGACGAATGCGCTACCCCGGTTGGTTTGCGTGTTCACGATCATATTCGTACTTCCGAAAACACTGCACCTGTTCTACTGGCTTGGTTGGAGAAGGAAATAGCCGAGTGATTCGAGAGCCTCCGAATAATAGTTTTCACTTCAATAAGGATCTGTCATAACTGTACACAGTGTACATCGCTTAAGTGCGAGTTTTGTGTTCCTTTTCCTCTTTCATAGCGCTTTGCCCATTGCTTACTTTTGTCCTGTCTTTATCGTAAATTAAATAATTCTAATTCACACAAATACATGGTCGACGAATGAAAGGACCCTGGGTACTTCGCGAAATTTCAACTTTCTTTGCTTTTCTCACAATGAGGCCAATTCTTGCTCAATTTCTGGCCGTACGTATTGCAAGTCTTTCTCAACGTGTTGCGCCCTCAGAAAGATCAAGTAGAGACGATATGAAAGCGTCAAGTCTGAAAATCCTGGAAAACAGCGTCGATACTGGCAGCTTCGCGTGTTACGTGAGTTTTGGGCCTCTAATCCAGCAAAACCAGGGGAACATGAACCGACTGAGACTCCCTCTGAATCTGTGATGGTACGTCCGTGTGATGGTAACAGATGTATGTATATTCACAATCTTCTCAGAATATTTTTACTCAAGACGATGACCCATACGATGAGATTCTATCGGATGTCATTGGAGGCATTGTCATACGGACAGACTTCTCGAATGAGGAGGCTTGGAATACATTCTCTACCAGATTGAAAGCAGCCGAGGACGAGATTTCCGGTGGTGGGCAAGATACCACAGCAGCAGGACCTTCATCTGTAGAAGGATCCACGCCTACACAGGTCCCAGATGTTGACATGGAGGACGGAAATGATAGCGACGATTCAGAAGACGAAAACGTGGATGGAAAACTCATTAAGATCATTGACCCTACCCAGCCAGAACAACGCGCGATCTTCCAGAACATATCAAATATACGTACTCTGCGTCTTTTCAATGATATGGACATTAGGCCTGCTCCTCCTGTACCATCTGGACACAGACGATTCTCCCCTCCCCATCCTCTCGTTGATTACGCCGGATGGCAGGAAATTTACACGGGAGTTACGCTCTGGGTGTATGATTCTACATCAAACATAGATCAATCCGCGAGGCTGATCAGCGCAGAAGGGGACATCTATGGCACAGCTACGTGAGTTGTGATTCAACATTTTCATCCAAGACCGAAACTGACAAATTTTATGTACCGTAGAGGCGACAGTTGGCGGGCTCAAGTATCTCATATACCTGATCTTCAACTCAGTATGACATTTGAACACATGAAAATCAATTTTGGAGGAATGGATCGGTGGGATTACTCCGAAAGAAAACGCAACTTAGCAGAAGTTGAGATGCTCGAGTCCTGATAGAGTTTTACGTATGTCTATACGTATCTTTCCGTGTTCATGCCAAGGATGTCGGTAGTCGAACGGCTGCTCATATCCCTGATCAATTTTTACTTACATTCAAGTTGATTCAACCCGCTGTTTCAGCGCGTCGTACACGATAGTCTTGGCAGCTTGGACGGTTGGTCAAAGTGAGGTGTCTCCGGTAACATTTTTTCTTCCGGAACAGGATGTTGATCTCTCACCTCTGTTCCGTTTCTCATCTTGGTTGTCTTGGGTCGTCAAAGATCTGGTATGGGTACTCAACTACCGTTCCCTCGGGAAGCGAGCGTTGGGTTTGGGTGTTGTCTATCCGAAAATATGGTTCTCCATTCCACGATGGCGTGTTCAATCCTTGACTAGTTGAATCATGTAGATAATTATGACCTTCGTCGAGGAAATGCGCCAAACCTTTAAAAACCTGAGGTATGTACATACGCTCGCTCTAATTGCGCTTGCGATAGTTGATACTTGATGTCAACTCATTAACAATCCTCCGCTGTTACAGAATATTGATGTCTCGCAACGTTAGTCTGCTAACTACCGCAGGTGTAATTATCTTGGTCCCCAACGATGGTTCCCAGAACCACGGATACGTATCTTTAACCGCTGCCCTGTTCCTGGGTCAGGATGGTGAACGTGGTGAACGTCCGCACAAGGCTCGCGTCGGCCTTCTTCTTACTTCTCTTTTGATTTTCATTGCTCTCACGTAAGTGTACCGTTCAGGGTTTCTGAACTCATGTTAATCTACGCGAGATTATTGGTCGACGCGGTGCTCTACTGGATTCTGAATGCTAGCGTTAAAATGTGAGCATACATAGTCGGAATGCTATAAGAGAGGTGAGCACAACGACCCAAAATTTCAAAAGAACAGTTATCCCCACCTTCAATGTTTTTTCTCGGACTTCTCAGTACTGCCCTTGCTCTCGCGACTCTTCCAGGCGCGAACGGTAAGATGAGACCTTGTCTACATTGTTCTCGTATCAACATCTGTTGGCGTTCACAGCTGTTCCTCACAACAATAAGCGTTTTGCATGCCCTGATGGAGTGCACACTACGTCCAATGAAGTGTGCTGTCAGTTGTTCCCTCTCGTTGATCAGTTACAGTCGGATTTGTTTGACGGAGGGGAATGCGGTGAAGAGGTTTGCCCTTTTCTCCTCTATTTCGGTATTTTCTTGCTAACAGCTAACGGCTAACTCTGTCCAGGCTCATGAATCTCTGCGTTTGACTTTTCATGATGCCATTGGGTTTTCTCCAACCAAAGGGTGGATTACTTTTCTTCATCTTATGTGTACCCATTATTCAAGTTTTCTCTCAGGGGAGGCGGCGCGGACGGTTCCATTATAGTGTTTTCTGACATCGAAACTGCATTTCATGCCAATGGTCTGCTCATGTTCTCAATAAAAAACCCACCTTCAGCTTAAATTTATCAACAGGTGGTATTGATGATATTGTGGATGCTCAAAAGTCGTTTATGGCTTCTCATAATGTCACCATAAACCCCGGAGACTTGTACGATGCACTGCGTCTTTTGTGGTTCCAGTTTTCTCAATTGATCTTGATCTTCAGTATTCAACTTGCAGGTGCAGTAGGTGAGTGATTCCATTGCTCTAAATCTTCCAGATCTTCTCAATTTCTGCAATACAGGAGTAAGCAATTGTCCTGGTGCTCCCCAACTCGAGTTTCTTTTTGGACGACCTCTTCCTGTGGCTGCATCCCCCGACCTCTTGATTCCTGAGCCTTTCGGTAATATGATTTATACTCTTTTGGCGCTTTGACGTTGATGATTTCTTCTAGACACTGTCGATTCGATCCTTGACAGGTTTTCTGAGGCTGGTTTCAATGCTTCCGAAGTGGTCGCTCTTTTGGGATCGTTCGTCTCATTTGTTAGAGTCATGAATCTAGGATTTCATTCTCGCTTCTGTATAGTCATACCGTCGCTGCAGCTGACACCATTGATACCACAGTAAGTCAGGGTGCTATGCATGAAGAGTTTTGTCTTCGGTGAACTGACCCGCCCTGATATAGATTCCTGGAACTCCTTTCGACTCGACTCCTGGTTTATTCGATACCCAGGTGTTTATTGAGGTGCAGATGAGAGGAATTCTGTTCCCCGGGTAAGTGCACATATTTGACCAAGTTACAAAGCATATATTGATTGTGGCTACAGAACCGGAGGTAATCAAGGCGAAGTTGAATCTCCAGTGCCGGGAGAGATACGTTTACAATCAGACTCCGAGGTGAATATTCAATGAATTTCGATTCGGAGCCTTTCTTACCCAAGGGCTTTTACCATTATAGCTAGCTAGAGGTGCGCGTCAATTCGACCTTGTACCGCCTTAATTATTTATTCTGTGAAAAACAAAGATTCCCGCACTGCTTGCGATTGGCAGTCTTTCGCTAGTACGTATAAGATTCGAGTCGTAAGAGGCCAAAATCAGTTTTTTTTTTTTTTGCATTTTAGATAACCAGGCTGGCTTCCAAAACGCGTTTAGAGCTGCAATGCAAAAGATGGCGATCATTGGCCATGATAGAGACGCCCTCGTCGACTGCTCGGACGTTATTCCCGTCCCGAAGCCACTTCCGGCCAGTGCTGGACCTCACCTGCTACCTGACACTACTCACGGCGATATTGAACAGGCTGTGGGGTGTTCAAATAGCTTACACATATCTATAAAACTGACATCCTTTATCGACGACAGTGCGCTACTGCTCCGTTCCCTGTTCTTACTGCTCTTCCGGGTGAGTGGAAAGTTCTGTTGCAGAATTGACTCTTATGTACTCATTACAATGCTTTCGCAGGACCCGCTACATCTGTTGCTCCAGTGTATGTTCATTCTTTGGACATGATAGTCAATGTATCCTAAGTCGTTCCTTTCAGCCCACCATCGTGATCCTTGAATTCGAAGGGATCAATATCAATTTTAGCCTTTCTTTTTCTTCTTTGGGCACATACTTCTCTGGTCCGTTGTATTCGTTTCTCCACCCATTCTCGAAAAGTTATGTAGGTAAGCAGAAGGGATATAGGTTTGAAAATGATTGAAGCCTGCGTTTTTTTTGTAAATAGCGAGCTCGGAAAAGCTTGTACCTTGTATAGACTGCCACTTTTTCGTTCTTCCAACTGCAGGATTCAGCTCCGCCAATCCAAGCTGATTGAGAATTAGTATCGTGATGCAGGCGGTCAGTACTTGTGGAGCATCTGCCTACTCGGCATTGACAACGTACATTCAAATACATTAGACATACAGTGAGTTAATCCGGGTACAACAGGTTCAGAAATGCATGAATAGGTGCTCATTTCTGTCATCACCAAGATAAATCTGACAGAATATTAACAAGGACCAGCCGATTACTTGAATATAACATACCAATCTTGGTTTGCTTCTCTTGAACATTGTTCGCATATTCTTCGAACATGTCAATGTAGGGTTTGAGGGATGTCCGTTGCCAGTCTAACAAGGCAATGTCAATACCAAGATATGACGAGGACGAGGATTAAATTGTCAACCATCTCTGTGTTCCCCGTCAGAAGTATCCGAGCCCGCCGTATCCAGCTCGGCCAATAGTTGACCTACTGTGGGCACCGTTGCGGGATCAAACTCCCTAATCCGATTAGGGTCAATAGGAACACATATTCGCCCGGTTTTGGGATGTATACAGAACGGGGCCTTCAACAAATGGTTACGATGCTTCGAAACTTCAGCATCCAGTCTAGGATAAGCATATTGTAGAAGAATGTCTTCCATGGCATATCTCATGTTTTGCTGGTAAAAAGAGTATAAGAACCGAGTGCTATCATGAATAGAAATATATACGTACTCTTGCATGCTTGTCTTTCAATGCCAATATCTCCGTTCTCATCTCGTCCCATTTTATATACGACGGACTATCCGGCTTTTGGGACCATTTTTCACGAAGTCGCGAAGCCAACTTGGCATCAGGTATAAGGGAGAGAAGGGTTTCGTATCCTTCCTGAGAGCCAAAACAGTCTTGGTCTTGAAGGATAAGATCATCAAAAGTTTGATTGATAGCCTGGCAGGCCTCTCTGAGCGCAAAAAGCTTCAATCTCACAATAACGACGGCTGAAGCGACGACATACTTTAATGTAGGTGGTAGATCTTTCATGCCAAAGCGCACATTGACTCTCTTTCCAGGTTCCTTCCCATTTTTTATGACCGTCAAATATTCCACCATGGCCTTCCGTTGATCGTCGTTCAACTCGAATGCCTCCTTGTCCGATATCCATAAATGAATACCTCGTCGACCAGAGTATACCCAGAGCAATTTTGTGTATCCAAATTGGTCACGAATAGCTGTGTCTAAGACTTCCACGGCAATGGCAATAAACCCCCAACATCGTTTGCAGATATCAGCCTCAGAGCAGCATGTTCGAATCGGATCGTAATCCGTCATATCTATATCGAACACTACTTCGCGCTTTTCCGCTCTAAAATGAGTGGGACGAACGGTCTTCTTGTCCTTTGGCTGAGTGCGAAGGTTAGATCAGCAAAGGTAAGACGATCAACAACGACGCACCTGAGCGGAATAAACAGGCCCTATCTCAAAACGCGATGGAGTAAGAAGACAAACATGCTTCTTCATCTCGACGTCGCTCGAGTACGAGTTGTAGCGAAGGTAAGCGTCGTTACGCAGAGTGAAGGCGAACTCTCGATACGGAAAAAGACGTGACTCTTTCTCTGCTCTTTCTGGCCCGCGATTCAACCATTTGAATAGTTGCTTGAAAGGGTATAGTCGACGATAAAAGGTAAGTAAAACCTCTTCGGAGGTTGGGTCGATATCGATATCCGAGGAAGGTGCCATCAGTATTCCTGGCGAAATGAAATGGAAAGAATGGCTTAATTGAAGAAGACAGAATGAGTGTGACAAACACGAGACGTCACAAGTTCCCCACGCACGCGCTGTCACATTTTTGGTCACATTCCCGCCTGCGAGATCTGCGAGGCTGTTGATTGGAACTCGACTTTATCGACTTCATGCACGAGCTGGGGCTGGACACAATGATTTCGACTTTGGCCTATAATAGAACTTCTGTCATGGTCAGGTTCTGGAGGGCCGTTGATCTATAACTACAACATCTCTTTTGGAACCTTGAAGTGTCCGCACTCAGGCTTCTTGGTATACGCGCTCTTGGTACTGATAGAATCATAGTTTTTTTGGGTGAGCGAGCATGAAAAATTTGAAAGACTGAGGGCAAGAAGATAGGTGAATTCCTCTGATATTGGTGAGTCTTGTGTTTGGCTTGTTTTGATTCTATGCTCGTTCAACTGCTCGGACGGTGTACAGCTAATGCCCGCATGTCTCGATTCTCTGAAGACCCCGGTATTTTTACACCGCGAAAGTTCGACCTAATAAACTCTAATTACGATGGAACCTCCTAGGCAATTGAGCAACTTTTCGTTCGTCTGAGACCTGAGTACTACTGAGTGACTCAGGTCAGGAAATCCCTGCTATAAATCGCATGCCTATTTTGGAATAGGCGCGCGCTCAGCACCGCCACCAAAACCAACATCAATACCAAACAAGCGCTTGCACGTCTCTCCAAATACATTCATTCTTCTGAGCCGCCACTTCTTTCATACTAAATATGCCGCCTACTCGACTATCTCGTCGCGAATCTATTGTTGAAGTCCTCCAATCAGGTCCCAGCACTACAGGTCCCAGCAGCACCACGCGAACCTCCAAGAACAGAGCTCCGAAAAAGCCACTGGTACTTCATCCGGATGTCATCGAGATATCCGACTCGGACGATGACCCTTTCGCCCCTCCTGCCCCTCTGATGAAAAGGAAGAGCTCTCGCGAGCTCCAGTTAGAGCGGGAGGTAAAGAAGTTGAAGCAGGTGTGTTTCATCAATTAATCTTATCAAATTCGCAGAGGTCGCCAACGATCTGTAGGAGAACGAATTGCACAAGAACAAAGCGAATTCTCTAAGGGCAGAGATCACTAGTGTGCAAGATAAACTTACACATTTGCTTGCCGCTCCATCGCACGCATCATCGTCAAAGGATCATATGGTATGGCAATATCTTCCTTGCTCAAAGAACACACATCCAATCATAATGCAACTAGCCAATATCCGATGTCGAGGATAGTGTGACATGCGAAATTTGTACAATGAAAATGTGGACACCCTATATGTGCGTCACTCCCCCGACACCTTTTGTTTCCCATAATCAATCAATCAATCCTCTTCTATTCTAGTCTGGAATGCGGGCACACTTACTGCCAATCTTGTCTGCAGGTGAGAACGTGTTCCTTCACTCGGATATTCGGTACCACCCTCATTGTCATTCCAGGATTGGTTTTCGACGACGCTAGCACAACACATGGCTGCACATCCCAACTATAATATCAACCAGCCCCAACACCCTTACGGGGCTGATATGTACGCTGCGTACCCAGGCTTCGCCCAGCATCACTATATGCACTTGCTCGGTGCGGCTACCCCACAACCCCACTACACCTGTCCAATTTGTCGCAAACAGGTGCGGAATCCCCCAGTGGAGGATTTCAATCTGAAGAAGATTGTGAGGGCTGTTGCTAGTGTGCAAGGAGAATCTAGTCCTCGAAAGGAAAAGGCGGGTTCTGGTCGAAGGAAGGGAAAAGCACCAGCCCGACGAGAGGACCCGTGGAGCGGTTTCTTTCGAATTAGGACCTGAATCATTTAAACCTTCAAATATGTCATTTGCATTTACATCTTCATGAATTGTCTGCAATAACTTATCAATATTACTGTCTACATATATAGGTATCGTGTTGTAGGCTTGTACTACATACATATTCATACATAATACTTATGCGCCGACTAGATATGCCCTATCATACATGTCCAATACCGAGATGTAATGTCATCGTCGTTTAGTCGATTTTTTCGTTTGTGTCTTGGACGGCTTGGCCTTCTTCCCGCCTTTCGTCGGCGCAGCAATGGGACCTTCCACGAAAACGACATCATCATCGCTTTCCACAGCAGCTTTCCTCTTTCCACGCGAAGATGAACCTCCAGATATGGAAGGAATGGCATCCACATCGATTATATCGCTGATGGTAGAGCTCGACCGACGATTCAACGCCCCGCGCCCCGGGCTGTGACGCATCGACATTCCAGAAGAACGAGAAGCTCCTGAATTTGACATCGCTGGCGAACCTTTCCTCCTGTGAGCAACAAAGCTCATAGGCAGATTCTCATCCAGCCTTGTCCTCAACCCTTCCGCTCCCAGCAGTTCTTCAACGCTGGGTTTCACTCGTGTCTCCCGCCAATCTCTCTGGAATATACTCTCAGAGGAGAATCCATCCTCGAATGTACGCAAGTTTTCTTCTATCCTCACATCCTTTTGATAGACCTCTGGAATTCTCACTTCACCCGTAAGTCGGGCACCGAAGTTTAGCAGATTGAGTGAACCAGAATTCCTCACATCTCTGCCTTGGCTATAATCCCCAATGGAATCTCCGAGATTTTCTGTCCACTCCCAGGGCCGGTTCACGACAGGTGCATCAATGTGTATATTCCCATTAGCATCTCGGTGAGCGTTGCTGAGGTTCCGGACAGATTCGACTCCAGGAAGTTCGGGAAGGATGGAAAGTATCTTCTTACGATATTCGGGCGGAATATCTGAAGGCAAGGAGGACGCCGCAATGTCTGGGTAGTGTTGGAATGGATCGAATACACCCATTTTGGATTCGATGGGCATCTCTGGGTTGGGGTATGAGTACATCAAAGTAAATCAGGAGAAAGAACGAGCTCACCGTCACGTAAGTAAAATAGGGTGTCGAGTAGCAAGGGGTATGCAATGAGTGCACAGTTATTACCAGAAGCGTAGATCTAAGATGAAAAATAAAAATGAGAGTAAGGGCAGCATATATCTGAGGACCAACTTGGAGGAGAATGAAAAGGTTGGAAGATAATGATTTACTTGCATCCTTGACTGCTTCAGTCCAGACGCCCCGAAATGCGAGATCGAATTGCAAAAACCTTGCCAAAAGTATACAGGCATTCATGAGGGGTTCTCCGTCAACCGAGTCTACGTCAGGGGGTTGAAGTAAGTTCACGAGAGCCGCAAACTTTGCTGATATAGCTTCAAAGAACTCTGTTTGGATCGTAGCATCTAACATCGGAAGTTCAGAAGGATTATCCCGTAGTGGTTCCGCAACATAGGTCAAGACACGGAGAAGCTCTCCTGCTCGACCTAGACTTGTTTGCATAGATTCTTGAGAGAATTCGATATTCTGGATGATTTCCGCTACATGTTTGAGGCCGTTGTTGATGAACTACATACAACGTAACTGACTTAGTACTTGAACATCTGACAAGATAGATGTCCATCTATTATTTACCTTGCCTGCGATCTCGCTGCCTACTCCTTTTGTCATTTGTGCGACGAAACTAGCTTCTTCGCAGGATAAGGTGTGATGAAAGATCATGGTCGTAAGTTTATCAAGGGCAGCGGAATCACTGGATCCTCTCGTGCCGACGGCGCTGTCTCTTCCCATCTGTCTAAGCACGAATTGAAGCTGAATCGCAGTGGCTGAAATTTTCCAAGGACTAAGCAGAGAGGCAGAATCGGGCCAGTGAGATAGTTCAAGCTCTAAGGAAAATAAATCAATAAATTAGGGCAGAAAAGGTCGAACGGACCTTCTGTATTTTCTCCCAGAATCATACTCAGTGCTGCAATGGTGGGCTTAAAAATATTCTCTCCATTTCCTTCAGCTATCTGCATAGATTGCTCAAAGGCTACCCTGACTACATCGAGGTTGCGAAACACCCCTTGCCGGAAAAGTTTATCTTCGCATAATAGCTGACGGATTTCCTGAGCATCTTGACGGAGTTGTTCAGAAACCCTGTTGCTATTTTCCAGGGATACAAGGATAGGTATCTTGGCTATCATTGAGGGAAAGTATGGTTCGCGATAAACATCTTGGCGTCTTGTACGGATGCAATGAACTTCCAAAAGGTTTGTTGGCGGAATCATGTCTGAACTACAATCTTCCGTCAAGAGCAGTCGTCGACAAAGATCGTTAGCGGCACCGAGATGGACGTTTGGAGCAGGACCTCGATCATCTGGGAGAGAGGCAGCAAGCAACCATGCAGGCCACACCAATCCTTCTAGAATTGTGGTAGTCCGTAGCGCACCTTGAACGACAAGATACAAAAGAACGACCTTCACAATGTCCCAGACATCCTGGCTTAGGACAGCAACTTCATCCTTACCCCTTCCTAGAAACCATCCGAGGACGTGGTCGTCGAGACCAGTCGCAAGATGCCGGTTGACATGATGCAGGAAGATACCGTATCGCAAAGCGCACGATCGGCGTTCCTTGATATCAAGAGTCACAGTGGGGATTTGACGCAAGCTCGCAATAGTGTTATCCCAAACTTTCCATGCCCAATTCAGTGACATTCGGTATTTAATCCAAAGACCGTTGGCAAGGAGTGACGGCGCGTCTGGTGCAGGATTGCCCACCAAGAGAAGAATTTCGGGGAGGACATCAGGTACTGAATCAGGATGGTGTGCTATCGGTTGAAGAGCCTAGCTTCAGTATTAGTATTCATAATCGAAGAAATTCTAAGAGAAGTACTACCAGAGTGAACGCAGCCAAATCTGTCCTGACTTCCTCCCGGGATACGTCGCTGAGATATCTTCCGCCGTCAAATTCGACCAAAAGTGCCAAGAGAGGTTTCGACTGGATACCTCGCATTTTCCAAGAGTAATGCACAGAATCTAGTGCGTTAATAATCATCCCTTTAACGTCCATGGAAGCCCAAATTACTGCATGACGGCGAAAAGTGTCAATGACGGCAAGTAAAAGCTCTTCAGTAGAACAGTGCTCCAGCATGTATATAGTGAGCTATAAGATGCAACATTCATCATGAGATCAGTTGGCTTCTGTATATATAGACTTACATCGAGCATTGCATCAAAGCAGTCGGTCTGCGTCATGAGCTCGACCGCAACGTTAAACGATTTCAAGATACCCGAGTGAGAGACATCAAACTCCTGCCTAAACCATACGATGAGAATTCATCTCTAACATCAAGTCAAGGTACTAACTGCACGATAGCCTTCTGGAGAACGGGCATGAGCCATGTTCCAAACGTTCGAACTTGCTCGTATCTGGGGCTATTAAGCAAAAGCCGACAGCTACTTAACAATGATGTTGGCGACGGTAGTGCAATTTCGGCAGGATCTAGATTTGGATAGTGAGAAGCAAAATGGAAGTAGGAAGACAAGAGACGTACTTCCAAAAAGCTCAGGAAGGACTGCTCGGATTTCTTTCCGGATTTCTCTTTCGTTGAGATCCTCGGGCGTTTCTCGTGCTCGAACCCCGTATAGGACCACCTTACGCTGACTCGTTAACGAAGGCGTCGTGTTGTAGAGGGGTACCCAGCGAAGGTAATTCCTATGTCTGGAACCAATGTCCTGGAACTGACTTGAGAAAGACGAAAAATATACGAATTGACCAAATGTACCTCCGTGAAAGACAATCCAGGCTCCCCTCTAGCAATTAGCCGCTGTATATAACTAGCATATGAGAACAATTCGTGCTTGACCAGCTTTCCGTACAACAATGCGACTGCGGCAATGTTTTCGGGTTCTCCTGCAACATCAGATGAGTCCAACCACTCAAAGAGCTGGTCCTGAAGGAAACCGTCCGGAGGAGAAGCATCCCTACGATTGGCACGGTCGCCCGCTTTTGTTCTCCATTTTTGAATTAGCGTAACCGCAGCAAAAGCTCGGTGGTCACCATATTGTAATGGAGTCACACTCCATGTAAGCAATGCGTCGAGTTTTTCGGAAATGCCTGCCAGATTTTCAGAGGAAGATGGGAAAAAAGGCAAGTTGGCAACATCGGTGTCGGCAGAGATAGAATTTAGGAGTTCAACGTCGTGAACCGCAGAGCCAAGATGAGGGGAGGTGGTGAGAGAGGGGAGATTGCGAAATAACATAGCCTCGATCCTCCGCTTCACAGCTAGGTAATTGTGGTGGATGATGTTGAATATACTGGTGCCAGTTAATTGTTCTATGGAGCCGTCTGGGTGATTGTTGTTGGGGTTATGTGTCAACACTTCGCAGATAATATTCGAATAATTGATCCACATTCTTGGGCTGACAAACGCGTCAGGAAGTACCAAACACACGCGCTAGGATATACCACAAGTCAGAAACGAGCGACATGACAAACAGAAAATTACCTGTAGTAAAAATTTGATTAAATAATCTGTATCAACCAAATAATCCTTCGCTGAACTAGTGCTGATCTCGGATATCTTGCACAGAGAAGCTTCTACAAACGGACGAGCAAGCGGTCGACATTCTATCATCCCCTCAAAGTACTCATCAACGAATCTACATACGAACCCCGCTTGAGCCAAATTACAGCTGCACATCTGATTCACAAGCCAAGAGAAGAAGGTCCGCTTGTCGACAAGACCTTCAGAGTAAAAAACCCGAAGCAGTTCCAAGCTACAATACTGTTAGATGGAGGAAGAAGTGGCTGATTTGTGAGCTCACCAATACGAGAAACGTGAAATCCATTTGAGCCGCGTTTCGGGATCGGACAACACTCCTTTGAAAGTTTGCTTGATATTTACCCCGGGACGAGGGGCACTGGGAAGGGCGATATCTATCAATTGTTTTCGCAGATGTGCAGTCACGACGTTGGTCCACTCCACACTATACTGATTAGGGTTATAAGAAGGTTTGTTACGAAGACCAGCGGTTTCGTTTGCGCCAAAGACGCGTAAAAACCACACTGCACGATGGATAGCAACGTTCTTGGAATACAGCAACTCTATGATATCAGCGCCTTTGGCACCGTGCGGAACATTTCTGCCCAACTTAGCAAGCGGGACTTCTGGGTTAGCTAAATCATCGAACCAGGCTTGTCGTTTGGTGTCGTTGAGGGTCACTCGAGATGGCATACGGAAAGTTGATGATCTGAAGGATCATAGTGGAAGAGTTTGGATGAAATGCAGAAGCGGATGGACGTACGGCACGGATGGGATCTGCTTTGCACGCCTTGCAAACACCTCGTTCAGCAAATCTTCCAGCTTGTTGATGGTGCTTATTGAATGAAGGTTTTCGCTGATAGATGACTGGGAACTAAAAGTTTCGGCCTAGTGATCGTTGAGATGTTACCCTTCAACGTACATAACACGAACGTACCAAAACTATTTGGGGTAGAACAAAGCCATTCTTCACATTTGACTCCGACAATATGTCCTCCTCTTGACCAGGACGCGGAGGATAAAAGTTGGGGTAGCCTGAGTGCCAGTAAGCGGAGGTAAATTTCACGAAGTAAAGACTGACCAAGATCGGCTGAGCTGTGAGTTTTCGGAAGCCATTCTGGAGGATGAAGTTGGAATACGGGAGGCGTTACACTATCACTAGACCCTTCTGGCATACTCAGATTCGAGTCAATACACAATGGCCTCTATCACACGGAGTTCAATGCAATTGACTCAGATTTGACGTTAGCTTCATTGATGTCTGGCAACGTCGAGAACTTGGAGAGGTGCAGAAGGGAGGCTTTCTGGTTATACAAGGCAGATGGTAGAATTAATGGTTATATGTTGGACAATGAACAAAGTTCCCGCCCCGAATTCTGCTGCACGTGTCACTGCCACTTTACCTTTCCATCGAGGAATGAAGCTTTGAAGGTCCAATGATGAGGCCCTCATCTATTTCCAATCGAACATCATATGGTATGGGGTCGGGCCCGCCTACGACCTCACAAGCTGCCCTTCTTAAACTTAACGAAAAGAAGAAGGAATTCGATGCTGTTGCTGCTTTAGAAAGAACGAGCTCTGCTTATCTTGAACGGATCTCTGGGCTAGCAGACGACTGCGATGTGATGGCTTTGGCTGGTGAAGGTATGTCAGTAATGCATGTCTGCCTTAACGTGAATGCTCACGGATATTTAGTCCACGGCCAAGTATCAGAACAATGGCCGAGGATGTTCCACATCCTCAACTTATTTCGTATTTAACTTAACATCGTTTAGTTGATTCAGGAACTGACACTCCGTATCGTATAGTCGCTTCTCGAGAATCGTCTGAAGACCAACCGAATGCCGCTTCACAGGAAGGAGAGATGCTGGTTCGCATACCCATCGAAGACGCTATGGAATCGAATGACGCTTCAACTTCATCCCAGTGATATTTCTGACGGGGGTCCTTATGTACATGGATTGTAAGTTATATGTGCCTATGTAAAGATACCGTTCCATAATAATCCATCATGATTTACCCGCATTCTTTTTCTGTTCCTTCAGCATGGCAATGCGCTTATGGCGGATCTTCAGTAGTGTGTTCATTGCACCAGTGAACAGGACCTTACCTGTCTCCTCTCTTCTTTTCGTTTCGCCATTTCGGCAGCTCTCTCCTCCTTGGTCATAGTCGAAGTTGATATAGGTCCAGCCGGGCTTGAGGCACGCCGTGTGGTAGGAGGAGCGTCCCAACCGTCATCTTGGTCCCACCCATTTGTTGAAGATGAAGGCGAGATGGTTGATGAATTCTTGCTGGACGTTTGCGGTACTGGTGTACGAGATTTCGGGATAGATGTTCCAGTCGTGAATCCGTTGCTATTGAAGCCAGGGTGCGTTGAGGCCGGGATGGGTTTTGGTGCCGTAACCGCTGGCGTTATCTTGATGGGTGGTGTTGACACTGGTGCAGTTTCGAATGCACCTGTGTATTTATACGGATTCATTGTTAGCAAATGAAACTCATTCCTGTTGGAACTCACTCCAGTCGCCTTCATCGGCATTTACATCCATCAGGTCGTCATCTCCCCACGGATTCGATACTTCGACACCATCCTCAACAGAAACTTCCTCCGCCAACTGTTCTGCCAGTGCCGCGGCAATACTCGAAGGAACTTTACTTGCACCCAGCTGCATTCCCTTCAATTTAGAATTCGACTGGAAATTCGAGCGAATCGGAAGTGCTGGCGAGGTTGCAGTGGAATTTGCTGCTGACATGGAGGTCAATAATGGACTTGGTTTCAGATTTCCGATTCGACTATCTTCTGCTGGTGGAGGAGCAGAAGTTGGACGATCAATGCCAGTCCCGGTGGAAGACGCCATTGTGGTTTGCATGTCTGAGGGGGCAAGCTGAGGGTTGTTAGTTCAAGGTTATCGGCTTTGTAATCAGCGCTCACTCGTTTCCCAATGGAAGACATTGCCCATCCTGCTAACGCCCCAGCAGCGCCAGCGGCAGACGTGACCAACGTGCCTTGAGAAGTAGCCGCAACTGGATCTGTAAATTGGTCGAATGGATTGGGTGCTGCGGTTTCGGGCTTCGTTGAACTTTTCAAAAGATCGTCATTTGAGCGGTAGAAAGAAACCCATACCATTGTAGCGGCATAGCTCTCGAGCTTCTTAATGAATAATTCCATGGTCTTGAAGGCCTGATCTCTGACAAGCCTGAAGTTCGCAGTAGTAGTTAGATGGTGAATCGGGGTAAACGAGCAAGGATTTACTTTTCTTTATCTACTAACGCAAATGACATATTGGGTATAACCTTGGTCGCAAGGTCCTCGACGTCGAAACAATCGATAGTGGCCATGAACGCCATCAAGCCAGCCACACGGGCATGAACAAATGGATCTTTTAATGCTCGTAGAAAGGCTGGAACCAAAACTTTCTTTTTCGTATTGTAACCCAGTGTCGGCCCCAGACGACCTATCAAAATACATGTATTCGTTCGTATGGAAGCCTCTGGGTCTTGTTGCATTTTGGCGAGAAATCGTAGTAGATCATTGTTAAGATTGCGGTCACTCAACTGAAGAGGATATTTTTGAACTTAGAAGAGTTGGAAATTTATCTGACGAAGAGACGAACCTTTGGAGCTATCAAACTGATTGACTTTACTGTTGCTTCCCGTATGACGGCCACCGTATCAGAAAACCCAGTTTGCTGTTTAATAAATGAAACAAAAGAGATGCATAGCACGAATGAATTTACAGACCAGATGAGGGAATATCTTTCCATCCACAGTCTTCTTGTCCAATTTATCCGCATACTCTGGGAGATGGTCGAGTAATGCCATGCGTATTCCACGATCGGGGCTGGCAAAGAGTTTAATCACCGGCGCGATGATTGCGTCGCTGTATTTGCTATCTGGTACATTTTTGCCTAAACGAAGAACTAGAGGAACGATTGTCGCAGCTGAGGCACCACCATACTCTAATGCAGACACTAAAGATGGTAAGACGCGGTCCGTGGCAAATTCGGAAGGAAATGAGTCCACAGATTCATGTAGAGTCCTCAGGGAGGAGTAAGGGACGAGCGAACACAAATGAATATGCGGGCATACCGGAGTAGAATCATCTTCTCTGCCTCACTAGCTAATGCAAAATTGTCCAGTCCGAGACATACTTTGACTAAACGATTGCTGGCAAAGAAACCTGACTTGGCCATTCCAATCTCGAGAAAGCCTTTCGCGGTCAAACGCCCCTTCGCATTGGGATTCAAAAGTCTCTTGTACAAGGGAAACACGGTATTTGGTATGTTACCTCTAGCGGCGGCAGTGGGAGGTGGATGAGGCGGTAAAGCTGTTGCTGGCGGGTGGTGGTCAGGATTGAAAGTGGCATTGAGCAATAGTCCTAGCGCATATGCGTCTGCTGCGGGCAGTTCCCCTCTGCCACGAATATCATCATTTTCTTGCGCTACACGTATGGTCGGAGCACTTACTTCTTCAGCGATGACCATCCTTCCTTCTTGACTTCTGGCGGTGCCCAACTCATATTGTCAGGTAGAAGACTTCCCAAAGTCTGCCATTAAAGATATATTAGGTATATTGCAATGAAAACTCTGACCAACGCGTACATAGAGAACAGAAGCATCATCCTTCGGATTACTGAGTACTTCAAATCCACCCAGTTTCCATTCTCCTGAAAGGGATAGAAATACAGCCTTTGTTCGAATTGCGCCATGAGTTGAGGCGCAAGACTCATTGATAAATGCGAGGGCAACCTTTATCCATTGTCGGATGAGTTCCATTGAGTGTAATGAAGGACCTGACACGAACAGATATTCTGTGCAAGCCCCACAAGATCCAGTCTTCCTTCTCTTGAACGCCCTTGGAAGTCCAAGCTTGAAGCGCGGCATCTAAAGGTCGAACGCGTTCTGTCATGATCACTATCGTTGTGTCTGATTCTACCACGTCCATGAACTTGAGGACATCCGGGTGACGAATTGTTCGGAGCTTGCGGAGTGAGTTCTTGGCCAACGGAGCAAGATCCCTGCGCTGGCTGAAATCGTATTCAAAAACGGAAATCGGACTGGAATCATCCTGGGGCGTTCATAAGATGTTTTTGCGAGGATGCAAGACGAGTATCACGCACTCTCTTTGTGCCGTCATATAAACTACATATTCCATCCAACGAAGCAACCTTTGGACCCAAAGAGAAAGGAAGATTTAGTCCGGACTTTTGCACCAAAGTTGACACTGCTGCTGAGCCAAGGTTCCGTAAATAATCCATCCGAAAGTCGAGAGACGAAAAATCGTGATGGTCAATTCATCAAATTTGATCATGTGGCGTACATTGTTCCTTCTCATTCTCCTTCTCCTCTTGTCCCTTCTCTTCCCCTGTTCCGGCTAAGACCTGATGAGCCGACCTCTCAGCCGAAACTCTAATCAAACTTCAGCAGCTCAATGAATTCAGGGCCTTCGACAAGCGATGGAATGTCGGTCGACAAAACGCCAGAAAAAATGGACCTGTATCCAATAGTGAATGGTGTTCATTTGAACGGAGATGTCGAGCCCAGCATCGAGCAGTTGGAGCGCGAGCTCCCGGAGGTGTTCGACGGTCAGATTCCTTTGGGGGATATTCTATCCCGTGTTATGCAGGCTATATACATGGAGTTGACAGAGATGAGCGAAACGTGAGTTACTCTGAGCTTTGAAATTCCATCAGCTCACCTCAGATAGTCTTCCAAACATGTCGGATGCAGCCCGCAAGCGTACCCTGGCTGACTGGGTAGTCAAAACCAAGAAGCAGGTGGTGAAGCTTTACGCCATCGTGAAATGGTCTCGCGACGCGGATACTGTGCAGAAATGCATGGTGAATTCATCTATCCCTACCATGTATCGAGATCTTGCTCAGATTGTCCCAGAATATCACTGCTTTTCTCATGGATCAAAACCGTCAGTTTGAGGATGCGATACAAGGATTAACATACGCGCGGGAGTCTCTGGATCCTGCACGGTGTGTATAACAAAAGGAATCGAACGTTCTTGTCTCAGACTCCACAACAGACTGCGAAACCATGACCTCCTTACCTCACTGGATGTGCTAACATTCGGTACATATAAGCGGCTGCCTACTAGGATCAAGGTCAGTTCTCCCATTGATACTATCCACTAAAGCGTGTCGCTGACACACCAACCTGAAGAAATCTATAATACCTCCCACACCACTAACTGACGCTGAAGTGATCAAAACATTGATAGGTATTCAGGATGCGATACAGTTTCGACTTCGTTTGAATGAAGTCGCTCCTGTAGAAATGTCGCGCCAGCGCATCGGTAAAACATTTGCCTTACTTTTGTGCACCGAGAGCTGAAGCTTTTCCCCCCAGCAAATGGCCGTGTATACTTCACAATACCCAAACTGTTTGAATGTTCATTAACTCTAAAAGGCGCTCAACCAAAAGATTCTTGGTCTTTCTCACACGTCGAGTTCCTCATAAATATTGGAGGCGACGTCAATGTCACCCAAGGTAAAAATTTTGCCTCCTTGCCTCGCTTACCATACTCAAATTTCACAGAATTTCCTCGACGACCCACTGGCTTAATGCACGGCTTTATTAAAGAGGAAGTCGATCGACAATTAGAGCTGTATACTCCAAAACCGCCACCAGATTTCCTTCTACCTGGGGTCGAGCCCCCTCCCGCAGCCCCAGAGCTGCCTGAAGATGTCGTCGATACACCGTTGATCCGTCTTTTCAACTTTCTGCGTATGTCTAGCTTCTACTTTGAATGCCTTCTCTCTTGACTCTTGCTTTGTAGAAATGATGTCAATGTCCTATCAACTTGAAGCACTATTCTTTCAGGTGCTCAAGGTCGCACGAAGAGATACAACCCTATTCATGTTGACTTTCTAGGCTACAAGAATGCGCTCTCTAGGCTGGGCAGAATTTTTAAACGTTTCAATCACTCCCAATCGTAAGGTCCTCGCAGTTTCGTATTGGATGTATGTCTTTGTACACCATTTCATCAATAGGGTAATTCAATTCATTGATCTCAGACGAAAGCCTCCCGTTGTTCGCCTACCGCCGAAATTAGCGGTGCCTTTACATGGGGGGACAGTGACGATCTCAATGGTGGAAGGAGTCAGAGCTTCACACACCAGCTCATCAAAGGCCAAGGTTTTGGCTCAACTGCAATATACATCAAAGCTTGGTTCCAGGAGACCGTCAGACAAAGTCGAATCTCTCAAATTTGAGGTTCGATGGGAACCAACACCAAATGCGATTGGAATCCATATTCCGCCCGAAGAATATATGTTACCTACTGGCATGCTACTCGTGGTATGGCATTGTCAACGGTCATCTTGCCGTCGTTTTGATTCATACTGACTAGGATGCTGATAATCTGGATTTCGAAGCCATGCTACGGAAGATTATCCATAAACATGTTAATATTATATTAACAAGAATCCAATACCAGCTTCAGCACACCGGGCGCTCAGGATTTGCAGCTCCAGGTGTCTTAACCTTCATTGAAGATGGTGTGTTATTGGATTGATTATTGTCGATGTACCTTTTTGATCTTCTTGACCAGGTGAATTTCAAGCATTAAAAGTTCTGCTTTGTGCAGACAAATATATCTTGGTTTCTTTGGATCCTAGGACCGGTCGTTTTACCCTGCGTGATGTAGGAGACCTTGCAGCTACCATGCATGGTTTGCGACTGCTTAGATTCGCAGACAAAATTAATGAGACCCCTGCTCAAATTTTTAACGCCTTGGTCTCTATTCGACTTCACGTAGGTCTTCGGTAAATTTCGATATCATGCTAGTGCATGCTGACCATGATATCTAGACAATCATCGACCTCATCGAACAGAAGGCTCAATATCTTGGTCTGCAAAGTTTTCGTTCCCGCAATTTTGCACAAACTGGTATAGCACACAATTGCTCTGACGAACACGTTCTGGATACTGAGAGATTGAATCAGAACTGGCCAAACTGGGTCCCCATAGAGGGTCTATCTACATTCAGTTGGAAAGCCACCCTACTCATTATCTCGTCATTATGATCTCTGACGAAGACTTCAAATACGCTTTGATTAACACACAAGTAGTGCGAACTACAATTACCACCAGTATGGTCATGGGTGACATTGCCTGGTTGGACTTTTCGCGTTTGAGAAATGATGACCTGACGATCAGCGTACATGTGGATCGACCGGATTCGCGCCCTGTGCTGAAGCATAGGCGCTCGGACGAGAAGGTGCCTCCGGTTGAGCAACCATCCGCAGGGTAAGATATATTTATTACTTCCTCAAGAATTTTGCAACCAAACAACGCATATAGATTCCATTTGGAGACACAGGTGTTACGCGAAATCTACAGCTATTGCTGGTTGGTGTTTTTTTGCGTTCACATTATAGCTAATTGACCTCTGCAAAAGTGCTCGTGTAGCCTACATGAACGTCGAAATCCAATTTAAAACCCGTGGTATTCCATTCACGCATGTTAATCATACCGCTTCAACCTCAGTTTCTCCTGAGCTTGCCTACATACAATCCTCCCTGGCTCGCTCAGTTCCCGGATTATGCGTGCAATCCAGTGACATATTATCTGGAGCCCCTGCAGCGGAGGCCGCTATGCCCAATATCCGCGTTATACCGCTCAATTGGTGGTCAGAAAAAAAGGCGCAAGTTGTGACATGCGTAAAGCTGAAATACGTACAACAACCAATGGGCAAATCTGCAGGAACTAGTACTGTGATCAGGCCTTCCAAGCGGATCATTTACGATACCACCGAGGCCGTTGTGTCGTTTCTCTCTGAAAATGTGGATACTTGCGTTGACGAATTTCTGGAAGAATGGGCTCGTGTTTCCAAGATGGTGGTCATTGCACGACAAGGTGAGTCTGTTACACTGTACCATTAGATTGTCGACTGAGACTAGAAAACAAGTCGCCCAGATGTCCAAGGAAAAGATGTGGCCTGATGTTAGATTGCTTTCCTTCGACCTTCAAACTGTAGAATTTGCTTACGCAGAGGTGTGATAACACTCAGATCTTGTTACATTCATAATCATACGTTCATCTAGGATTATACTGTCTTCATCACATGTGAAGACCAACTCTTCAATGGTGGGATATTCGATCTCCGGTTCTCTCGTACTCGGCCAAGTCCCGGGAGCATCGAAGACTATGATTCCTTCAACCCCCACGATGATGCCGAACCGTATTTGCGAAATATTCTGACACCTGGACACGGTCGCCTTGCACCCTCCCTACACAAGCTCGTTCGGCTTCTCCGGGATACATTACCCATAGCCGTTGAACTAGAAGCGATTCGAAGAGAGACTGAACGAGATCAGGGCCAAATGCCAATTGACACGTTTGCCAAAGCTGCTGGGTGGTATAGATTAATGTTCGGTGATTTGAGGCGAGGATATTGTAATTGTTTGCCCGTTTTGACGCTGAATTGTACTTCACCAGGCATGCACTCGACATACGGTTGATGACGGATGATAGAGTTGCAATACTCGACGCTTCTTATTCTTTCTACCCTACGGTATCATCGTCGAATCAAGGCCCAGTCAAAACAGAGGAGAAGGACGCTTCCGGTGACATCGTCATGTCAGAGCCTGCAGTTTCCGACCATACGCTCCAGTCGATCCCAAAGTATCCCAATATTGTGCTGGACTGTGTACGACAGGCACTCGACTCAGGGAGTGCAGTTCCTGGTAAAATAGCACCAGTGGATGTCGCACTCATCTGTGATAAAAATTCAGTCAAGCCGCTGATTCGAGCTGTATATACACAAGTGGCAGCTAAACTCAAACAGGTATCTTAGAAGGGCATTTCAACTATAAACTTTTGGTTTTGTTCTACTTCACGTACAACGAGATCTATCTAGCTACCATATGTATGTATTCCTAGCACACGAATAACCAAGAAACAATAAAAGATGTTATAAATGCACAACAAGATGAGATGAAGGCTATATTACGGGTAAGAGAAATATCATATTGAACTGGATGGAGAAGATACAGAAAGGGAAGACATTGTATGAACCAGAATATCATCATCTGAGTCTGATAGATATAGAGGTAGTACGTCCGACCTCTGAGATTCAAGCGGAGCGGCTGCTAATTTACCCAAAGGCCTTGACATGAGCATTCTCCTTGACGAATTGGATAGCTTTTTCATAGGTGTCTTTGAAGATGTGCTCGACAATCCGACATTCAAGCTATCCTTCCTCGGGCGCCCACGTCGTTTTGCAGTACCAGTTGGGCGCGATGACGCAGCACCGTCGACATTTAACACCTTCTTCGGCCGACCAACCTTCCGTTTTGGCGCCTCGTCATCGTCGGTAGACGACAAACGTTCGACATGATCGAAATCGAACAGCTCGCCTTCACTGCTTTCTCGATAATCCTTCGGACTCCGGATTACTCTGACCTGCTTTCTCGGGGTAGGACTGCTGCTGAATAGCGTGGTTTGAGGTTCCCGAGTACGAGTTGGGGCTGAGGGTGTTACAGGTGTCGGAATCGTTAGGTGCGCATTTCCGATTTTGAACTTTGTCGGGGACGACGTAGCCATCCGCCGTCGACTTGTCCCAACAACCTCTGGATCATCTGAATACCGCTCTTCCTCGACCTCATCAAAATCAAACTCTTCTCCTAGACTGCTAGTACTACTCTCTATACATCCCTCCCTTTCTCGTTTTTTCCTGGGCGACACAACGCGTTTGGCTTTCCTTTTCTTCCCTTTAGCATTATCATTATTAGCCCTACCGGGATCATGATCGTGACTCGAAGTATCTTCCGCCAAGCTGTCCGATTTATACATCTTCTCCAGCGCCTCCTCATCTTCTTCAACCGAAACCGCACCTCCCGCCGAGCGCCTGTAACAGCCTTTTACCACGTCGCCCCATAAGACAAAGTCAAAGCAGGATGGGCAGTTCCCGCCTCGAGGAACCATGGGGGCGTCTGATAAGTTACATTTACCACTGAGAGATTGGGAAATAAAATGCTGTGAAAGACATAAGAGATGTGCTGTTCCATTGCACGAATTGTGTGGACAAAGGGCGTGCGTCAGTGGGTCCTGTATGAATTGTAAAGTCAACACAGGTTCAATAATTTCAGTGTTTCGGAACATGCCGAGATGTAATTATTCAGAGGTTCACGACAAACAGAACACTGGAGGAGTTTCGTCGACGCAATCAGGTCATTATGTTTGTTGAGATGCGTAGTCGTAAATTTCTCTGTCCCTCAAATGAATGAGCATTCAACAATAACCTCGACAGAAACAAAGGTACACCGCACCATCTTGTACGTCTATAGGCATAGATCTTCCAGTTCCACCAGCCAACTTTCCATCCACACCTTCCAATTCGACGGTATGCGTAAACCCTCGGGGTAGTATTACCGCGTGAGCAGAGTTGGTGGCTTTCTCCTTTCCCTTTCCCTTGCCTTGGGTACCAGCTAATCCATCCCAGATCTTCAACGCTTGAGGTGTGAAAATCTTGACGTGAAGTGGCCAGAGATTATAAGGGTGGATGGATATCATGAATCGCAATATCCTGAATAGAGGGGAAAGATCTCAATACAGTTCAAACAAAGAAAACATTTACGACGACGTGAGTGTTTGAGTAAACGACGCAACTGTATATTTTGTTTCAAACCACGTCCAGTTGTTGTGAACACCTTCCCATTCTCGTCGCGGATGTGCCGGGATAAATTTGGATGCTGCCATGCCCATTCGAATTGCAACGCAGCGAGTTTTGAGGGAAAACCGTGAACTATCAGTTGCATGATCCAAGGACGTCCTCGCTTGGTTTTGTAGGCTCCTTGGGTTAGCTCTCCATTATGTTGTCTGTGAAAGGAGAAGACTCAGAGGCATTGATATTTCACGAACAGGATCTCCACAAATTAACTGCAATAGCATACCTGATTCTTCTAGGTGGATTCGGTGTGCTGCCAATGTAAGTCCTATAGGATTACGCCCCGAATAAACATTTATATGGAATCTGTGGATAGTCACTAAGTGCGTACGCTTTCGAAGTGGGAGTTTGCACGGATTTGAGTAGATAGCAAGCGTAAAAGGAAGGAAATGTATGAGAAAGAAGAGAAGAACGATTGCCTTGTCGTCCGGCGCGCATTTGCTCGATAGGCACTTGGGGGAAAGTTTAGACGTTGAAATTGAGAACAGAAGTCATTGATTCAATTCACGTGTCAAGCAGCAGCGCGTTTCTGACGCAACAATTGCACCACATTGTAAAAGGTATAAGGGTATAGAGTAAAGTCGTCAATACTGAACAATAAAAAGACGTACAGTATAAGGATAGAAATAGGTTTACACTGCATAAGAATACATCACATTTACCTAAGGATACAAAATCATAGTCCCAAGACGAGTGTACAATATGGAAGTGTGGATAGTGAGACAGGGGGAACTTTAGGATGTTATTTCCTAATGCATGTGCGTAGGGGTGTAAGCAGGAGGCGGGGGGATCAAACCAGTATCCGATTGCGATACGCTGTAGGGACGTAGGGATTTATTGTCGTTCTGAGAAGACGTTTCTCTAAACGGGGGAATTACAACATTCGAATCTGGATGAGGATAAGACCTGTTAAGGCCAGTCTGAACGCGTAAAGGGCTTGTCCAAGGACGGATGGGTTGTATTCTTCTGTTCTTTATGATGTAGCTTATGATCATCAAGAGCAGCACCACACCTGCACAAAATACGAATAAGTAATCGGAGGGTTCCATAGCTCTCATGAGCTTTACTTACCAACGATAGTGCAGATTATGATAATTTTAGCCTTGGACCATTTGGAACGCGGGCAGGTAATGGGATTGTCGCTGTGGAAGAGTCCACGTTGAACAATCATCCTATGAGCGATTTAAATATTATAAAACTTACTTTTCATCGAAACAGACGCGAGTCTGACGTTGTGCGATGGAGGCAGCATTAACATGTTGCATCAAATAACAGAGAATGGCAAGAGACGTTGTCCTTAAACCGGACATTGTGTTCAGGTAAATGAAGTGGGTGATTAGAAAAGTATGCGGGAACAATCGCTTTGTGCGCCGTTTTATGAGGCCACGGATAGACAAAAGAACGCCCTTAGACAAAAAAAAAGACAAACATAATTAGGTCTGGTTCCGGAGGCTGTTCAACACTGCCTTTGACGTTTTGTTTAAGTCGGGGAGCTGTCGGGGGCTAAGTCGGGTTGTGTAAAAGGGTGTGCGTGTGAGTCGAGTGCGCTCGGAGCCCTGACACCGACACTCAGGCTGTACACACAAGTATGGGAACTAGCAGAGGTAGCTGTGCTTGTTACAGGTCAACGTACAATGTTCAGCGTCCCATCAACTAACTGTGAATAAGCGCTGGGCGATTCGTACCTAGAACGTGACCCGGAATGTAGCTGGTCCGTGCGCATGTTCCGAAGGTATATAAACAGGTCGCCTTGATTCTCGATTCTCCATCTCTTGTGCTCGGGCGCGCGGTCGCACCAGTGAGGTTTTTACCGAGGTCGATCTATTTTGCTGATTGCAAATTATACATCCGAACCCGTCTGTTAGCTTCGGCTTTCAGCAATTTTTGGAACCATTCTCCTTGCCTGGTGATAACTTTTTGTAGTTTGAAGGTTCTCAGGAGTTATTTGTAGTCTAATATATTGTATTTTCATGCTATAACTCCTGCAATTAAAAGTGTTCATTCTCAAATTGGCAATGAAAGGAAAACGAGGCTTAGCCTCTTATTTTTCTACTAAATGCAAGAAATTTGGCAGAAATGGAGACAGTACATAGGTGTGGTACAATTGCATGGTGTCAAAGATGTAGATGACAGTATGATGAATGGAAGGGTTAATGAGGGCCAGAAGTGAGCAGATGGTGTATTATTATTGGATGGAGCAGGGAAGACTGCTTTGTACCAATGCCATGGCATGGTTTCTTTCTGCTGTTCCCCTCAGGCTCAACAACCAGGAATGATTGCCCCTGTATGGAATGTGTGTTCTATACTGGTCATTTAGGAATTGGACCTTGCTAGTGTAATTCATATATTGTCTCACTGCACAAACAAAGGGAGCGAGTAGTAGCCCCAAGAGTGGAACTGGGCTGCTCAGTGCTCATTGTGCCTTGCTATAAGCTACTAAATTAAAAATACCTATCAATATCGATGGAATACTGGTCCATGATAGTCATATGTGACAGCCACTTGATCACCTACAGTAAACTAATAGCCCACGAAGAGCCACGAAGAGGAGGAAGTTATTCAGGTCATATAACGGACACGATAGATGTTTGACAGAATCAAGAACCGGGATGATTTTTTCCCCTGGTTGAAGTTGAATGTTAACGGAAGGGCGTGAGTGAGTACCCTACGCCTCATCGTCGAAACTCAATAGATTACGACCAATAATCTCTACAAGACCAAGTTTTTACTCGCGTCTAAGACGGTAAACTTGGAGGGAAGATTTGTCGAGTGTCCGTACTGATTAATCTGCAGCCACGTCTACTTACTCGTTATATATATTTGTGTGCAGATCTGCGGTCTCCCAGGTTGCGTGTTACATAGGTTCGTACAGAGCTAGCAGCTAGTCCTATCCTCAAGCTATGGCTGTACCATACATACCTCATGGCTTGTCTTCATTAAGTGAAGGAAGGGAATGGCTGGAACAATGGAGAAAGATCGATACCTGCCCATCAGCGCGGGGGCGTCAAATCACGAGCACTCGCTGACTCAGCTCCTTCTCCAATTTTCGATTTCGGCACTTGATTTGCACAGTTTCTTCCCAACTATCATCTTCCACTAAAGGCTCTTCATCCACTCAAAAATGGCTTCGCATTTGGTAAGTTTCCCAATATCTACTACATCTCCTTTCGCTGCGAGCATGTCCAAACGTGATCCATAGGCCAACATCTTTGGTACCGAACAAGACCGCGTCAATTGTTCCTTCTACTACAAAATCGGCGCCTGCAGACACGGGGACAGATGTTCTCGAAAACACATCCGTCCGCCGTTTTCCCAGACAATTCTCCTTCCGAACGTCTACCACAACCCTGCACATGATCCCGTCTGCAAATTGAATGAGAAGGAACTTCAGGAAGGATTCGATGCGGTGTACGAAGACCTTTATATCGAGCTAGCAAAATTCGGGCATTTGTTGGAACTACATGTACGTCGTGAATGTCTTTTCCTATCGCTCTGGCTCTGATGAATACTTTTTCTAATCCCAGGTGTGTGACAATGTCGGTGACCATCTTATCGGGAACGTATACGCGCGTTATGAGTGGGAGACGGAAGCTCAAGCTGCTGTTGACAATTTGAATGACCGGTGGTATGCAGGTACGTGGCCCGAACCATTACATTCTATCTGAATTTCCTCCATTCATGTTCACGACAACTTTTTTTTCCATGTCAGGTCGACCATTGTACGCAGAACTTTCTCCCGTCACAGACTTCCGTGAATCTTGCTGCCGGCAGAACGAGAATGGAGAATGCAACCGAGGAGGGTTCTGTAACTTTATGCATCTTCGACTCGCTTCAAAAGACCTAGTATCACAACTCCGTGCTGGTCAGCGCCTCGAGCGTAAACTGAACCCACCAGCAGCCCAAGGCGGAGGCGGATGGGAACCTGGAAAAAGGGAGGGGAGAGCAAGAAGTGCTAGCCCAAAACGTGGTGGAAATGGAGAAGACAGGTGGACGAGGAAGTAAAAACGAGTTTCTCTATTTATCATTATGTAGTTGCTCTACTGTGTACTGTAATGCTGCGATTTGCGATCTAGCAACGAAACCTTTCTATCATCGTCTAAACTATTTGAGAGCCATTTTCTCTAGCAATCCAAAACCTGGAGGCCGCCAGGCAAATAACACCTGCAGCACCGCTCAGCCCAGCGAACAACGTCGGTTGCCACCATATGAATGATGGTGTAAGTAAAGCACCGGCAATCGGTGTCCCTTTCATTGAAGTGAGTTGAGTACCCAAATTTAAACAACATCTGGTCCCATCTACGCACCTATCAAGCCCCCAAAACCTGTAAGTAAATGATCACTGAGCACCGGCCCGACAACACACGGAAAAAAAGAAGGATGAACTGACTATTGAACGTAAAACAAATGCCCATCCTCGCACCAATTTCCGAGTCTTCCTTCGCCAACGATCCCACCATTGGGGCGAACATACCCACATCTGGAATCCATGAGTAATGGATACACAATATTTAGTAGTGCACATGTATTCTCAACTCACAGGCACCCCAGAAAACACCGTAAAGCACCGCGATAACAAAGTATCCACCGGCAGAGGTGACAGTGAGCTCGCAGAAGATCAAGATAACGCATATGAACACGGATGGAATGACGATGTTGAATATCCCTAGTAATGGGACCATCATCGGAAAGAGGACACGACCTATGACGGTGGAGGCATTCAATACGGGCAACTAACGAACCAGCCATCCGTCAGTGAGTTTCAGTGCGATGGTATATACGGTTTCGACCCACCAGATAAAAGGCCAGATTCTCAGACATTATTCCCTTCTCATTTGCATTAAGCTGCAAGAAAAAGGTGGGAAAGAACAAACCCATCAGGTTGAAGAATGTTCTGTGTACCGCGCCATCCACAGGTGAGTTAGGCAAAGATTAGTTTAGTAAGAGTGATACACGCACCCCAGTACCACGGCAATATACTGTGGTTCGCGTAAAAAGACTTTCATGTATCGAAAGATATTTCTATCTCTTGACGACGCAGGCGTTAGCCTCGTCCGAGATAAAAGGATGCCAATACACAAAATGCCAGCATTGAACGCAGCACTTATTCGAACAGCAGTCTGAAATCCGAGCCTTTGGAATAGCTTGTTTAACATGATTGACTGCAAAGCAGCTCCAACACCCGATCCCTAGGTACACAATTTTAGTGTTCAATGGAGATTCGAAAGAGAAATGACATTAGCAACATATACGCACAGAAGCGACAATGGCCATTGCTAGTGTTCGTCGTCTGTAGAAATACTGCGAGACTACGGCGATCCCAGGGACATATATTAAACCGATACCAAGACCAGCACCAACGCCTTGAGCTAGAAAGATCTGTTACGCAGGTCGTGTCAGGGACATTTCTAGATGATCTGAATGGCTCCTAGAGTTCTCGTACTTGATAGAATTCACCAGGTTGGGCCAGAGATAACATGAAAAGACAGAAGACGAAAATGATTGAACCGCCGATGATGAGATGATAACTACGGATTCGAAAGTTCAGTGTTAAATGGTTTGATATTGTTTTGATATACTCACAAGTAACCCGAGTCATATAATCGGCCTGAGACAAGGCCAGTGGACATCACTAACCAAAGTTGCATGCTACCTACCCAGCTGAACCAAGGGTAAAGTGGTCGATCAGTAGATGCGGATCACATATCTAGCAAATAGCGAATCACCACTAACCTTACTGTTGACGATGAATATTTTCCCTCCATGTAAATTCGAACATAATAATCTTGAAAATGTAATCGTGGATCAGTCATTGAAGGCGTGTTAATTCGCTAATAGCCTCACCATTGAAGACTCCATAGGCATTAGTGTACCTAAAACGTGTTAGGACGCAAGTTCCAGATATGAAGCATCACCTCTGCAACTCACCCAAACGTAGAGAACTGTACCAACCATCTGAAAGCGAGCTACGTGAGAGAATACTTGAAACAAGGACAAGCAGACAAGCCTACATGGCGAATACGGTGGTCCAAGCCTGCAATCCACCTTCTGGGTATGTTACTGTGGCTCGCTTTTCATCGGACTGGCCGTTCTTTGACGGAGATGCATCAGCATTGATGACTGTTTCTGCATCTTTCTCACAAGGCTCGTTTAAAGTTGTCTGGTTGCTCAAAGTTCAGATCTATCTCGAAACTGGACCAGAAATGTGCACACCATGTTGAACAAGCCTCAAGCCAGAAGTGAGAATGTGGAAGGTCCAAGTTCCACAACCAAAATACGAGGCTTCTTTTCGGAGGATATGAGGGGGTGTGTAGGAAGATGTGTGAATGGAGGATGAGTTTATGTACTGTACGGAGATGCCTCGTGACGAAATATGACTGCCTCGGATAATCGATGGGCCGCTCGAAGAGGCGACGAAACCGCAAGCGTGAAGTGCGAAAACGGAGTTGGGAGGACGCTGGGAAATTACGTTTGAGCAAAATCCACTATACTGGGGTAAGATAGGAGAGGTATGTTAGAATGCACCGCAAAGGATACGTATATGAGCACGGAACTCACTGGTACTCAACATGAGTCCTCCGTGATCGCAACTGAAGCTCGTCCCAGCCTTAATAGTGGAGAAGCTGAAGAAAGGTCACCCTCAATCTACTTCACCTCGTGCACCACAACGGCCAAAGCGGTCGCAGAAAAGTGCGGTATCCTCCATAGCTCCGGATGCAGATATTTGTGAGGGAGTGAGAAGCAAGGTCCGCCAAGGTTTCCAGACCCAGAATTCCACATTTTCTTTGAGATCCGCTGCATTGCGTATCGAACTAGACGATGGTGTCCGAGAAGCAAAGGAGAACAAGACCAAGGCTGTAGACGTTTGAGCATCATCTCCATCCATGTTCGGGACGGGAAATTCGGTGGTAGCTCCTAGTTTAGCATCGATAAGGGCCCGTTTGTCATGCAAGCGACAGAGCGCCAGGCCGATTTTGGAAGGGGCATTGGTTTTCTGAACAGGAGGGTGGATAACTCTGACCACACGAATGCGCAGATCAGCCTTCGGAAACGTCGACAGAGTTGAACATTCTTTCGCCCACAGAACAAGAGAGGTATTCGCATGAGAAAGAAGAGAAGCCGCATGAGCAGCGAGACCATTCCTACCATGGAATTACTGATCAGACAGTCCCTAACGCGTCAAGTTACGATGAAAGACATACCGAGCGAATTTAGGGCTCCTCCCAAACGAATTACTCTTCTGAGGACTCAATTCCAATCCCGATTTGAAATCCGTGGTATCCACTGTCTCCGAATCCGACGAAGTCTGTAGGACGATACTGGCCAGCTCGGCTGCACCATTCTCCGTGGAGAGATCGATGGCTCTAGCCATTCGCGTTGTAGCAATTGTTCGGAGAGGCTTGCTCGGAGTAGACACCGGTATCGGTGGTGGTGGCGGGGGTGGCAGAATTTTCTGACCCTGGAAAGGCTTTGGTGTTTGAAGACGAGGAGGTGCTAATGATTTCAGCATAGGCTTTGCCGGAATCTTGGTCGAAGCAGGGTCCTGCCTCGGAGGCAGAATAGGAATTTTGGGTTTCGAGAATGATATGGGTTTTGTTGAAGAAGATGCGAACGGGATGGGTTGGTTTCCCTGGACTTCATTGGAGGCAGGAGCAATCCGCAAAGACGGGCTGTTGAGTTTGGTCGTAAGTTTCGTCCCTGCAGAGGCAACAACCTTGCTAGTCGGTTTCTTAGGTGTAGATGCAATACGACGAGAGCCATCGGCGACCTGGATTAAGGCAAGCTGGGGATCGAGCGTGAAATCTGGTACAGAAACCAGGGGACGCGTGGCAGTAGATTTGGATTTCGAAGACGATTCCGCTTTACGGTGGTCGTGATTATCTGTAGCTCTGTGCTTTTTGGACGTATCGAAAGCCGAATGAAAGGTGGGTGGCGCAGCTTTTCCAAGCTTCGAGGGAGGTTTAGAGATAGCAAAGCCATCTGGTTCCAAAATATTGCCACTGTTGATCCTTTTTCGTTTGAGAGCTGGTATAGATGGTTCATTCTGCATTTGCGCGCCACGTTAGCAAGGACTGCAGGAACTTAGAGTATCAGTAATTGTTATCACGTAACGCTAGTGCTCTGTAATTCTCACACGTGCATCTCACGCGCAACCACTTTAAAAACGCGTTCAACTTTCTAGCTGTTACAGTACGGCCGCATATATGCATATAAACTACTCCAATTCTTCATCGCGCTCATCAGCAGTAACAGGTTTGAACTCGTATTCATCGTCGTTCTGGGTCGGTGCCCAAAACATTACTAGGCTTGAACTCGGTGTCGTCTTCCTCGCTCTGGCGGCTTCCACCAACAGTCTCTGAGGGTAAAACCTGTTAGAGTTTGGTTACAGCGGTGGAACGCCAAAACACATACCATTGACCTTGGTTTTGAGGGCGACCTTTACGGGTTCTCGATCTTCGACTCCCATGTCCTTCAACCGTTCAGTCGCTCGATCCTTGGCTTCTTCAGATACGTTCGGGTTTTTCAATGTTCCTTTCAAACCGGCGGCGACGCGCTCAGAGCTTTTCTGAGAGTCTATGCGGGTAGCCGATAAGTTAGATGACGAGCATACAAGAAGGAAGATACGAACTGTCAGACATGTTGTACACAAGGTCAAAAAATATGCAGTCTTGGTGGAGGAAATAAGATAGGTGTTGAGTCTATCACTTGTACTTGGACATGGTTTATATAAGTTTTTTGAGTGCGCTAGGCTGATGTCACGATACATACGTAGGGAAATTGCGAGTCATCGATTCATCGCCCATTCTAAGTCCATTTGATGTCATTTGTGAGACGCCGAGTAGCTAGATCGTACAACAGCACTTTGATCATATTCCCGACGCGAGAGCAGCTAGACTCTTTTGTTTACTTGGGTAATTACAGCAACTCGATATAATACGGCGCAAGTCGATGCCAGCAAGTAGAAGAGTCAGACAAAGAGGGATTTCGATAGCACAAGGAGGCTACAAGAAATGTCGCACATCAACGCTTCAACAGGGAAGTGGCTGATCGCTAGCAGGCAGGAAGAGGCGGACCAAGAACGAGAAGACGATATAGCAGCATGACTGATCAGCTTGAATCCGAAACTTGCTTTCACGATCCTAGAGTTATTAGTCTTTCTTCGAGTAGAGATAATCGATGACTCGTTGCGTTTCTGGATAGAATATTGAGTTTAATACACTCCCAATTATCGCATGCACAGAAGATGGCAGTAGACATGAGATGAGAACACGCACCCAGAACAGCTTCCTGTGCTTTCCCCATTCCCTTGATTTGTTCGGTTTCACATTCCTCTCCTTCCTTAATGACGGCAGAGTGGAACCGTTTCGATAAATTCTGAAAAGTGTCCAATCCTTATGAGAGGAGGGAGACGTCAAAAGGATACGCATGAGCTGAGGTACCTGTAATTTTCGTTCTTCTTCCACTATCGCCAGCCACAAACCTCTGATACAGTCTTCTTCAGTAGCGTAGTTGATCGTGAAGGCTTGAAAGAGTTCGTCTCTATTGTGACATCAATCGCCTCAAGACAGACGGGAACCGGGATAACTCACACAGATCGCGCCGCTTCTATAATGACTTCAGCTGAGCTTTTAATCTAAACACTCGGGGTAAGTTGAGGGAGGGAAAGGACTCTTCAAAGAGCGCATATGTGCATACCTCCTTCGACACCAGCTTCTTTGCGCCTGCAAGAAACTTGCGTTGTTGCTCTTTCTTCCTCTTCTCTCGAGTTGCTGCCAATGTGAAGGGAATTATGATTAGGATAAGTAGAAATCGACTGAGAGGCGGATAGAGTGTATGCGCATTGTTTACCTATATATTGTTCCGCAAACGCTAATTGAAAACTAGAAAGCAGCCCGGGAACGAATTCGAGAATCAATGCTCAGTAGTGCTCACAGAACAGATTTGACCCGGCCTCACGCATTATCCTCACTCCCATTACTGCCATTACTGTCTTGCGACCCCAAGAATGGAAGCTCATCATCTTGTAGGTCAAAATCGACTGATTTCCCTTTCCCGCGAGGCATAGCTTTCGTGTTTTGTGGAAAAGATCAAAGTGGTGGAAAGTTGAGAAGATTCGGACGCGGTGGTCCGTGCGCTTGTTGATATACGTTCGCCCGGACCGAAACAAGTATGTACAAGACAACGTAAATTGATGAACTTTTCTCTTGTCCTCGATCCCTCTCGAAGCTGCTGAGCGCTCCAGAATTTGAACAACCTTACATCACATCACAGGAAAATCATAAAACCATCATGGCTGGTCCAGAAATCAAGCACAAGGCCCACTTGCAAATAGAGGCAGATGAGGATTTAGATGATCTCGATGGTCAGTTAGGCTTCATATATATCTCGATTCGCAGAGCTTGTATACATATTTCGATTCCTAGATGTCCTTTCCGAATTTACAACCGCATCTCCCGCCAGGCCTACCTCTACTGCGGTACCCGTCTCACCATTAACCTCACCGCCTCCACCTCCTCCCACAGCAACTTTCGCCAAAGCCCGACCACGAACCAACACCCGCGTCGATTCAGCACCGATTAGCATTCCGGGTACCGGCGCCTTGCAAAAGGAAGTCGGAATCACAGAACGTTCAGAAGACACAGATGACGCCGATTATATCCCAGAAGGCCCAGAAGACGAAGCAGCACTTTCAGATGCATTCACGAAGGAGCTGGTGAAGAATATGCAGGATCTTATGCGGGAGTTGGCAGACGAGAAGACACCAAAATCAGACAAGGGGAATGAGAATAAGAATGAGGAAACGGAGGAGGGTGAGGCTGAACGTTTGATGAAAGCTGCTTGGGAAGCTATGTTGATTGAAGGCATGAATGGCATGACCGAGCCTCCGCCATTGCCATCGACGTCCAAGTCGACCGCGGCTTCAACATCGGCTTCTGGCGGTGGCCCTGCCTCCGGAGCTGGATCCGACTTTCAGAGCAAGATCAAGCAGACGATGGAGAAGCTCAAAGAGAGCGAAGTTAATTTGCAGGCCCGTGACTCCTCGTTCTTCCGTTTATTCGTTTGTTTATTTGTTCATTTTGTAGAATTCCTCTTCGTCCACTTCAACTGGCAAGCCCGAATCTCTGCAAGGACTACTCAACTCACTCAAAGACCTTAGCCTAGACGATCTCGGTGCAGACGGAGATGGAGTGGAAGACGAGGCTGAGCTCGCTTCCTTCCTGGAATCTATGATGGGTCAACTGATGAGTAAAGATGTATTGTATGAACCTGTGAAAGAGTTGAACGAAAAGGCGCGTATCCGCGGCTTACTACTTCCTCATACCCATCATGAGACATTCCCTGACATACCCACATCTAGTTTCCTCCTTTCCTAGCCAACCCACCCTCTCCGCTCTCCTCTGCAGACCAGACACGATACGAAAAGCAATACGATTGCGTGAAGCGCATCGCGGCCATATTCGATGATCCTTCGTACAAAGAAGGCGGGAGCGAGGGGGCAAAGATCGTTGATTTGATGGGACAGGTCAGTTCCACCGGGATATTCAGTTCCCTATGCATCTGATTGGTTAAAATATCCACCTCTCTCTCTTTCTCCTTTCAACCAGCTACAAACATACGGCAACCCGCCTGAATCGATAATGGGTTCTGTTCCACCTGAACTCATGGGATTGGGTCAGGATGGCCCGGACGGACAGTGCATAATTTCGTGATCGACGTTAGAACCAGAAACTACCAGAAACCCAACCCAACTTCGAAGCAAACCGTATAATTCAAATGCATGTAGGATTTTATCTCGATGTGTATATATTTCAAGCTTGGATCAATGTACTATGTTCAACCTCGTTCGGTCGCTTTGACCAATTTTTTTTTTCAAATTCTGGAGAGATTATCGGAAGCTTTTACTCTTTGATACATCTAGACCATCCCTCGCTCGTTCTCGAACTTCAACGCTTCAGCTGTCTGCACTTCGGAGTACTGATTATTCACGGTCAATTATCAGTCATTCCGCTGACGGCCCGCATCTTAAGCGGAACAAGACAAGGCTCAAGCTGGACGTCCGCAAAAGGGGAGCCCGTTTGGGTCGAGCTCTTTTGTGAGACCGAATGACAGGTTTATACGGGGCAAACCGGGAACGATAAATCGACATGGAATTGAGGAGCAATGAGGAGCGAATGAAGAGGTATAATGGCGGTAAACTGTGGTTATTGGTTACCGTATAATGGGTGTTGCTATCAAGTAACCGAAAGCTCAGACTCGTCACAACGACAGATATTTCGGCCGAAGATTGGTGAAGATTGTTGACGAACAACTTCAAGCTAAGGATGGACTAGTGGCGTGCTGGGCCACATTTGTTATCTGTAAAGGCAAGTTGCACTCTATTTGTTGATTCCTGACTTACATATACTATAGATTAGCACAGGTGAACACAAACTTCCTATCTCTATACATAGTACGTATGAAGGCTCCCAAAAGAAATTTAACTCAAAAAAGAAATGCTCTATGCAGTGATTTTCCCAACCAGTACGTATGCATCTTTACTCTCGAACAACTCATTGTTTCCCACCGCCGACTTCTGCGCCCAGAGAGGTGGATAGGTATAAACATTTTTCGCCACATATGGCTTGCCTGATGGCGATTTTGGGGCTGGCAAAAATTTCATACCGATGCTCTCGTAGAACGCCTGCGCTGGGGTGTTCGATGTACAAACGTGGGTGTACACAGTAGGAACGGGAGTTGATGGATCTTTGTGTAGAGATGCAATGACCTCCCACACCAAACGCTTAGCGAGTCCCCGGTGCTGATACTCGGGGAGCACCCCAAGGGTGAGAAGCTGAATGTGAGGCTCCAGAGACCCTATTAGGTTGCTTGACTTGTGAAGAGAAGCGGAGACCCATGCAACCGGTTCGCCGGAGGATGGTTCCAGGGCGATCAGACAAGAATACGAGTTCTGGATGAGTAGGTGCAGAAAGAATGACGGAGGGTAATTGACTGGTACCAGCGTAGCCTGAATCAATACGAGGTTATAGGTGGTACCCCTCAACTGGTTGAGAGACGACACTACTTACATGTAATTTCTTGATCTGCTCAATGTCTGCAGAGGCGAGCGGACGGATGGTGAAATCAGACATGAATTAACTGACTGACAACAAGGGGTCTACTTGCTCTCTTATAAGATGCATTGATGTTTGTTCGATCCTATCCATCGGAGAAAAGTAGAACTGAACTGAATATGAATAAATATCCGAGAGGCTAGGTACTAGCTGGTACAAGGCGCGGGGTGCCGCGGTGTAACGGCAACTACGGCCGAAAGTTAGAAGCACAGGCATGTGATTTCTCCGGACGGTGACCATCTGTGACCATGGTGTTTTCGGCCAAAGAAACAGTCCAGAAACAGTCCATTGTGCTTCGTGTCAGTGCCAGCTTTTGGGCATTGCCCACCAGAGCATCCCGTTTCAACCAATCCGGCGGGCGGAGACCCTCTTTTCCTACCTTTTCCGACAATCCTTGGACACTCGGGAAGAACCGCTTTGAGCCAATTTCCTAATCCGGAAGGGAATGCGCTACAGATGGCTAGCTATAAAATGCCTCGGTTTCAACTCCAATCGTCACGTTGTTTTTCCTAGTCCTTTGCGGAGGCCATTCACTTCTTACTTTCCAACTTCCACCATCATGCCGATCCAAACACCTTACGTTACTCCTCATATTCTCCACAAGAACTATGCCCAGTCCTCCGATGCTGAGCTTTACTCTAACCGTAAGCGTTGCGATCTTATCTAAAATCCGTTTTCCTGATAAAATTTTGTTCATAGTCATTGGCAGGGAGCTCGAGTTCTTCTCCCAAGCTGGTTTTGACATGGACAAAATCTACTTGAAACGCAATGCTCCGGTCGCCCAGCTATATGAAGACGCCATTCGCAACGAGGGTGCCATTCTATCGTCTTCCGGTGCTCTCATCAACTTTTCGGGTAAGAAAACTGGGAGGAGCCCCAAGGACAAGCGTATCGTATACGAAGATACCTCCAAGGACGATATTTGGTGGGGCTCTGTCAATATAAAACTAGATGAGCGTATGTCGTGTGATCCAATCAACCTGTCTTTCCTTTGCGCTAATTTCTAATATGCATAGATACCTTCGAAATCAATCGTGAACGTGCAATCGATTATCTCAATACTCGAGATAATGTTTACGTCTTCGATGGGTTTGCTGGTGTAAGTTTCAATGTTTCCTCTGCACCTGCACACAACGCCCCTAACATCGTCCTAGTGGGATCCTAAGTACAGGATCAAAGTCCGGGTCATTTGTGCCAGGGCCTATCATGCTCTCTTCATGGTATGTCACTGTCTCTTTCTTTCCGGATCTTTTCCATTTAATTGTATCATAGAACAACATGCTCATCCGACCAACGGAAGAGGAACTTGCCAACTTCGGCGAGCCTGACTTCACAATATACAATGCTGGCCAGTTCCCTGCCAATCGTTTCACAAACGGCATGTCCTCGACAACATCCGTGGAGATCAACTTCAAACGAATGGAAATGGTTATTCTTGGAACAGAATATGCTGGAGAAATGAAGAAGGGTGTCTTTAGTGTCATGGTACGGATCCTAAATCCACTTTTAATCATGAGGCTTCGGATCTTATTTCAACACATACTTTAGCATTACCTTCAACCCGTTAAATTTGGTCAATTGTCTCTCCACTCTTCTGCCAATGTCGGCATCAAGGACAATGATGTGACCCTCTTCTTTGGTCTCTCTGGAACTGGAAAAACTACTCTCTCCGCCGACCCCAACCGGTTATTAATTGGTGACGACGAGCACGTCTGGTCCGATTCAGGTGTCTTCAACATCGAAGGAGGTTGTTACGCGAAGTGCATCAACCTTTCGGCAGAGAAGGAGCCTGAAATCTTCAACGCCATCCGGTTCGGTTCCATACTTGAAAACGTTGTCTACAATCCTCTAAGCCGCACCCCCGATTACGACGATATATCGATTACGGAAAACACTCGTTGCGCATATCCTATCGACTTTATCCCGAATGCCAGAATTCCTTGCGTAGTCGACCGGCAACCCAGCAATATTATTATGTTAACTTGCGACGCTTTCGGAGTGTTGCCTCCTGTATCCAAGCTTACGCCCGAGCAGGCCAGCTATCATTTCTTGGCTGGTTATACATCGAAAACCCCTGGAACTGAAGATGGTGTACTGGAGCCGATCCCTACTTTCTCCACTTGTTATAGTGCCCCATTCATCGTCCTTCATGTGAGTTTTCTTGTCAATGATAATTCCAATGGCGATCCTGATATTCTTTCAGCCGTCTCGCTATGCCACTATGCTCGCAGAAAGAATGTCCAAGAACAACGTCGACTGCTGGCTCATCAACACCGGTTGGACTGGTGGAAAATATGGCGTTGGCAAGCGTTGCCCACTCAAGTACACTCGCAAGATCATAGATTCCATTCATGATGGTTCTCTCGCCAAAACTCTTGCAGACGGCAAGCATGAAAATTTCGGCACCTTCAACCTCACTATCCCCACCGAGATCGAAGGTGTTCCTCGAGAATTGTTGAACCCGGAGGTTGCTTGGTCAGACAAGGATGCGTATAACCGAGAGGTCAAGAAGCTTGCCGGCATGTTTGTAAAGGCGTTCAAGTTGTACGAAACCGATGTCGATAGGAAGGTGTTAAAGGCTGGTCCCGCTGTTTAAGGACTTTGATGCATGTACATGATATCTTTAGTTTATTGACTCTTCATGCCAATGGATGTAGTTATACAGCTAATGTAAAAATCAGGTTTACACTATAATTCACAGTCAATTGAAGGCACCGAGCGGGAGCGCTTAGTTTCTACAGCCTCCCGCAGTTATTACATAATTCGTGTGAGGTCATTATAGCTTAAAAGACCTTAGACGGGGTTGTTTTGAATCGTTTTGTTCACAATTTAATGCCACCAACGCCCAATTTTGGAAGATATGGTCCTCATTCTTCTCGTCTAGTCTACTCTGTATTCACTCTGCTCTCCGCTGGTATCTCTCAACTTCGAGGAAATAATGGCGAGGATGGAACAGTTCATCGTTTGGCAAGGCGAAAGCCAGCAGAAGACATAGTCTTTCCAATTCTCATACCCATTCTCGTTTTGCTTTCGGTGAGCAAACTTAATCTTGACTAATTCAGTCTGCTCATTCATGCTAAAGGGTCTGTTTGCTGGTTTGACGCTGGGGTATTTGAACACTTGATCAACGTTTCTGTTGGTTCCTAATGGTTTGTTGTAGTTATATGAGTCTGGATCAGACACAGTTGAACGTCCTCAGTGGTGCGTACCAGCCTTCGATCATGTTGGACAAGCTCTCATAACTCTATTTTTTTCAGTTAGCGGTAGCCCGTAGGTTTCCATTAATACTTTCGACAATCCCTTCTGAAGAAGATTCTCTCCATAGCGAACAGCGTAAATACGCCAACAAGATAAAACCTATCCGCTCAAATGGACATCTACTTCTTGTCACTCTGCTACTAGCCAACATGATCGTCAACGAAACGTTGCCTATCATCTCAGACCCAGTCCTTGGAGGAGTACGCATGTCTCAAGCTTTACCTCGATTTCACTCTGACTCTGTCGTTCCAAGGGTGTTCAAAGTGTTGTCGTCAGCACAGTGCTCATCGTTATGTAAGGTCATATTTCTTTGCATCTCATGACATGAGGCCTAACGTTTTCCAGTTTTTCGGAAATCATCCCTCAATCTCTGTTCACGCGATACGGTTTATACCTCGGTGCAACCTTTGCTGGTCCTACCCGTTTCCTAATATTCGGTTTGGTACGGATCGGTGTTGAATTGATTGAATGCTATAAACTTACCCACAATTTCCAGGGTATTGTGTCTTGGCCCACTGCCAAGCTCTTGGACTGGATAGTAGGGTCAAATCATGGTATCATCTACCGAAGAGTTGGTACGCATGAAAGGAATCACACTGAATCATTGAGATTGACAAAAATATAGAACTCAAGGAGTTGATCAGGATGCATTCTTCCTCTTCTCCTCATGGAGGCGACTTGAACCACGATACTGCCGCTATTATAGGTGCTACATTGGATTTACAGGAGAAAGTCGTAGCTCAGGTATGAATGGGTCTGTCATACATCAGTTCAAGATAACTGACAACGATTTTGCCAGGCAATGACTCCACTTTCCGAAGTATTCATGGTTCATATCGACGACAATTTAGACTACAATCTACTGAAACAGATTGTCGAGACTGGTCATAGCCGTAAGTCGGTATCCTGTAATGTTGTTCGATCGTACTGAAATTTTACACTCTGAATATAGGTATCCCTGTTTTCGAAGAAGTTGAGGTTCCCGTCGCTGCAAAATTAGGCTGGGCACATTCTCAGCAATCAAAACGCGAGAAAAAGATTATCGGTATTCTGCTGGTAAAACAATGTGTTCTCCTCGATCCAAAAGGTATCCTTGCTTATGACACACGTATGAACAACCCTAATATTCAAAACACGCATAGATGCCACTCCCGTCCGCCAGCTGCAGTTGAACAAGGTCCCGTTCATCCCTCAAAACGAAACGTTGCTTGGAATCCTCGACAAGTTTCAGGAAGGACGTTCGCACATCGCCATCGTCAGTCGGTTCAGCGTCGAGAAAGCCAAAAGCGTCAAGAAGGCGGTCAAGCAAACTCTTACTCAACGATTGAAGGAGCGTGTCGGGATGGACTCGGATAGCAGTGACAGTAGCAGTGATAGTAGCGGCGAGTCGGAGACAGAAGGCTCGAGCACCAAAAGCAAGCGCCGCAGTTTTCGAAAACGCTTTAAGCGGGGAAGCAAGCACGAGAAGGTTGACAAGGATGCCACGTTGAAGGGTGACTCCCCTTCTGATTCCGGAAAAGCAGAACAAATGGAGATGCGCAAGGTGGATTCTGCCCCTGGTGCATTTGGTATATCGAAGCTGGAAGCCAATATGCCGGCGGATGCTGTACTTACTGAGCATGGCGCGGCTGAGGTTCGTTTCAAGATTTGATTGACATTGATGTTATTCAACTGAATTTATGATTAGTTTTTGCAAAGCTTCGATCCGGCCATCATGCCACTTGGTATTATCACTCTTGAAGATGTCCTCGAGGGTGAGTGTTACTTTAGAATGTTTTCCTGACCACGTTCTGACCTAATCTCACGCTCCAGAGCTTATCGGTGAAGAGATTTATGACGAATTTGACTCGGAGGGTGCACACGGAGAGCCCCTACCGGTCCAAAATACCATAGTATCCCCTATACCTGTCGCCGGCACCATGTCCTCTACTATGCTCGCTCCGCTTTCCAACGTCCGGAATCTCAACTTTTTCCGCTCCCGCAGCGCTCCACCAACCAAACGTGTGCTCCGTGCCCCCGCAGGGAACCCTGACCCCCCCAGCGAAAAAGACACTACAACATCCGAAACGACTATGGAACCAGTCAAAAACGGGGTCACCCCCGTACATGCCGATGGGATACTCAAAGGGAAATCAGAAGGATTGCTTACTCCCGTTACGTCTGAACCCGCTCCTCCCGCTGCTATTGAAGCCAGGTTGTTGGATAGGAAACGTCGTAAAGCTTCTTCTACTACTACACAAACGGGGGGTGAAGCGGCGCCTACGAGCGTCGGAGCTCCTCGTCCTCGCCAGGGTCCAAAAAGTCGGTTCAAGAGTGGGCCGTTGCAGAAGAACAGTGTTGTTGCCGTTCCGCAGGATTCTACCTCTGGTATTCCCATCCCAGAGATCAGGGAACCTGGGAACTTGAAAGAAGGGTCCTTATCTACTGCGATGGAGACTGGGGAGATGGGGGTTCCCGATGAGCAGGACATGGATGGGGAAAGGTCATAACATTCAACCCCTACCCTGGATACATTTTTTTTTAGATACTATAAGTTGTATATTATAAGTAGCTTTGATCCAGATGTGTACGTGTAAATACCAAACTGTGTAACTACATATGAGAAGGCCTCTCTGTCAAAGCTTGCTGCCACACCTTTCCAATGACAGTCCAAGACGAACAGATGCCAACGACTAGACTTCACAGTTGGGAATCAAACACTGTTCAACCGTTGGCTCTCCAAGCTCTGTCCTTGTTCAGCTCCTTCTGGATGTGAGCTGGCTCAATGTTTGCAGTTATCACACTCTCTAATGACAAGGAACGCATTAAGGACCCAGGACCCGTCATTGCGTACAATATCAACTTGCCTGAGCCTCTCTTTTAGCTGATCCTTGGCTAACTTGATATCCTCCACAAAGTCACTAAGATTATGCCGAAGCCTTCTCAAAAACAAATCCGCATCACATACTCCCTCCCCCATGGATAAGGTGCAACTCGACCTCACGCCCAATATCATCTTCATACCCCTCAAACTCCCCCCCAGCAAACCACCCCGAGCCCGTCCCCCCCCCAAAGTGTATTTTGACTTTTTCCCAATACGCCGGACGCCACCCCGCCTGCTCCCAGTCTATGATACCTACAACTTTCGCGTTGTCATCCACCTCCACCAAAAGATTCCGACGGGTGATGTCCCCGTGCGTGAACACGATATCACTGGCAACCGGCATTTCTCGACCAATACGAGCGAGGCGCGCCTTCGTTGTAGGCTCTTCACTGTAAGAAAACTTGGCGAAACAACCCATCCGGAAGGTGTTGAACGCGGCTTCGCTGGGGAACGGTCCGTAGGTCTCGTTACTCCTGATATGGAAATCTCGGAATGCACCGCGGGAGGATGATCCTATCCAGCCTTGTGGCTCTGGTTGAGGAATCGCACGTAGTTCTTCAATCATGTTCCTGACCTGAGCCATGATGGAATTTCTCTGTTCGGAAGAGAGGAACCGCCATTTACGTTGGAGCATATCTCCTGGCATGTGTTGCATGACGAGGTAGCCTTTATGGCCATCGCTAGAGGTAAAAAAGTCGTAAACACGAGGGATAGGGAGCTGAGTGTGGTCCCGAGCGTATTTGGTAGCCTCTGCTTCGAGCTGGAGAAAAACGGGATTGCCCACTTTTACGACTGTTCCATCTGGCAACAAGAGGACAGGCCCTCCGGGGAGCTTGAGACTATGGCGAAGTAGATATGGGAGTAAGAGTCGCCGAGGATAGTTTGAAAATAATCCAAGGATGCGAAGGATGAGTCCTAAAAGACCCATGGACATTAAAAAGCAACTTTTAGCGCTTATTTCCAAACCCACGATAACCTCAACACTCAGAGATATAAACATAATTATGCATGGATTCATACAGTTCTACATGGTAGTACAAAACAAACGAAATAATGATAAGATAGACATGATCCGCATCTGGCACAAAAAAAGTTCAGAAAGAGACCGACGACGAAATCATCCGAGAATGACTCACAATGGCGATCAAGCACCGAACCCATAAAGTGTACGACCTGAACGCTTCAAGGCATAGACAACGTCGAGTGCGGTAACGGTTTTACTGAAAACCAGAGAAATATATCAGCGTGGTAGAGAATTTCAGGATAGTAGGCACGCACCGTTTAGCGTGTTCAGTGTACGTGACAGAATCACGAATGACGTTCTCCAAGAAGATCTTGAGCACGCCACGGGTTTCTTCGTAGATGAGACCAGAGATACGCTTCACACCACCACGACGGGCGAGACGACGGATAGCGGGTTTTGTGATACCTGGGAGTGGCGGGGAAAAGATACGATTAGCAAAAGGCGAGGAATACGAGGAGGGGTGGAAGCACACACCTTGGATGTTATCGCGAAGAATCTTACGGTGACGCTTAGCTCCTCCCTTTCCGAGACCTACCGCAATCGAGAGTTAGTTGCCTCGCTTATCAAACCTCGGCGTGCCGTGCCGATATTTTAGTTGATCCGATAGTTGATGGGTTGGGGGTTGCCGCCCAGATTTTATTATCAAATTATAGTAATTATCTTTGGTTCATTGACTGACTTCAGGTAGAATGCCATACCGCCCTGTTTGGGAACCCAAGTTAAAAACTCACCTGAAGTCACATCAGGTGATGATGGAAGTGACATTTTTTTCTTTGCCTTTTTACAGTTGATTCAGAAAATAATGGGAATATCAGAATTTTTTTCTTGAAGTGTAAATAGTGATGCATAATGCTCATATGATCTATGAAAAAGTTAATTTTTACCCTTCTCAGCATTTCTAAAGGATTCTTTTTTGCATTCTCTGATTGTTTACTGTCACTGGTCCTGATTCCAGGATTGCAACCTCATACATCTTGTTCCAACTGACCCCTTCCAGCATTTTCTTGCTGTTTGGTGCCTGTATAGTTATTGCTCCCTGTCCCCAATTCTCTTTCATCCCCTGACTGTTAAGTATTGGCAACAAGATTAGGTTATGTCCAAACAAGGGGGTGTGTTTCACTCCTCTGAGCTGTTGTTAGGATCATGTACACTGAGAAGCCGAGCCACAAGGTGTCTAAGAGTGGAGGGTCAAATGGGACAGTGGTGAAGTTATTAAGAACACTGCTATTATGCCACTAGTCCCTGGAGATTGAGAGTATAGAAGTAGAGAGCTAGGAGCAGCCAAGTCAGAGCGGCAGTAATGCCGACGATGAGGAGTGAACCAAAGAACGTCAAAGTCCTGAGGTTAGAGTAAGGAGAACTTCAAGGTGACGAGCCTGAAGACTTAAAGGATAAGAGACGACAATCTAAGGTGATCTATGTTGGAGAAGATAATCTAAGTTGATAATCAAACTGAGGAACTACAGTATAGTACAGGCAGTATTTATATCTACTAATTGGCGTATCGGGGCAGAGCACCAGACTAGCTACTAGGAGCTATATGTATAGTACCTGCAGGGTAAGGCATAAGACAATAAGGAGAGACTAGAATGAATGAGTATGTGTAGCGAGAAAGAACAATAAGAAGAATTTACAATAAACAGTAGATCTTGGAATACCGAGCAGCGGAGCAGGGTGCCAAGGCATAGACTTGACAAATACTCAATATATCTCTGTCATTATCTTGGGACCAATCTGTCTCTGCTCTGCCTCATTACTCTGCTTAATCGCTCCACCTTCTTGCCCTGCTTAGTCACTCTGCCTCTGTGTTAAGATCATGTACACCATGTAACCATGCCAGAGGCCACAAGGTGTCTAAGAATGGAGGGTCAAGTGGGACAGTAGTGAAGTTATTAACAACACCGCTGTTATGCCGTTAGTTCCCGGAGATCAAGAGTAGTAAGGAGAGAAACTAGGAGCAGCCAAGTCAGAGCTGCAGTATTGCCGGTGACGAGGAGCGAACTAGAGAACTTATAAGCTTTAAGGTTATAGTAGAGAGTGCTTCCAGATAGTGAGCCTAAAGACTAAGAGATAGACTAAGTTGGAAAGAGAATCTAAGTCAATAATTAAACTGAGGAACTACAGTAGCGTACAGGCAGTATTTCTATCTACAGATCGGCGCAATGGTGCGGAGCGCTAGACTAACTACTAGGAGCTATACATGTAGTACCTGCAGGGTAGAGTAAAAGACAATAAGGAGAGACTAGAATGAAAGGGTATGTGTAACGAGAAAGAATAATAAGGAAGAAATTACAATAAAGGGTAGATCTTCGGAATACTGAGCGGCGGAATGGGGCGCTGAGGCATGGACTTGACACAGTGTCAGTGGTCAACTGGGGCTCGCAGATGGATTGCAACATATCCAGTTTGTTGTTCCTGGATTGGGCAGATAGTATGTAGGTCACCATGGGTGAAGAAACATTGGTGCTGTCCATGCTTGCTGCTTATGCAGTCTGTTAAGATCATGTACACTGTGTAACTGTGCCAAGGGCTACAAGGTGTCCAAGAGTGGAGGGTCGAATGGGACAGTAGTGAAGTTATTAACAACACTGCCGTTATGCCTGTTATGAAGTACATAGCCCCTATCATTTTCCTTTTCTCACCGTCTCTATGCCCTTATTTGTACGATACATCACTCCATCACTTTCATGTCCCACCATTGTCGAACCCTCATCAATTACTGATCCACCTGACCCTCTTCATTGATTACTGATCCATCAGTTACCCTTCTCCTTCTACCGGCTTCTGCCACCTTCTTTATTCTCAAACTGTACAGTATTACATCGTCAGTTCTCACAGACCGGATTATGTATATAAAGCCAGCCCCCACTACCTGGTCCCTTATCTTGACCTCACTGTCATTATCTTGGGACCAGGTATGTGCTTACTTACTAGTAATTACAACTACAATACTAATATAACTCTGTCATTATCTTGGGACCAGTCTGTCTTTGCTCCGCGTTATCACTCTGCTCAGTCGCTCCACCCCCCTGCTCCGCTTAGTCGCTCCGCCGCTGCCGCTTTGTGACAATGCCATTAGTCCCTGGAGATCAAGAACAGAGGAGAGGTGAGCTAGAAGCAGCCAGGTCGGAGCGGCGGTAATACCGACGACAGAGAGCGAACCAAAGGACTTAGAAGTCCTAAGGTCAGAGTGGGAAGTACTTCAAGGCGACGAGCCAGAAGACTTATAGACAAGAGAGGACGAACTCAGTCAAAGAGGAGATCTAAGTTGATAATTAAACTGAGGAACTACTGTAGCGTACAGACAGTATTTATATCTACGAATTGGCATATCAGGGTGGAACGCCAGACTAACCACTTGGAGCTATATATGTAGTACCTGCAGGGTAAGTAAAAGACAATAAGGAGAGACTAGGGTGAAAGGGTATGTGTAGCGAGAAAGAACAATAAGAAGGAGATTACAATAAACGGTAGATCTTGGAAGACCAAGCGGCGAAATAGGGTACTGAGGCATGGTCTTGACAAACAGATAAAACCTAAGTAAAGCAATGTGTAAGTAATAAATAAAGACTCAATTGACATGCTGCATGCATGTTGTGAGACTGCTGTGTTTAATATATTGGACTGAATGATTTATAATTACGGAAATCTAATTGCTCAGTAAGCAAGGTGTCGCAGTGCACTTTTTATTTCTCACCCGATGTCTCTAGCATCTCAATGAGACGGCGCCGCAGTGCATCAATACTACCCTCCGCAGAGGTCAAATTTGGTAGTACATGATTCCGGGTGTAGCATCATGTCAAGTCCATGCCTCGGGCCTCCATTTCGCCGCTCGGTGTTCCGAAGATCTGCCTCTTATTGTAATCTCTCCTTATTGTTCTTTCTAACTACACATACCCTTTCATTCTAGTCCCTCCTTATTGTCTTTTACTTTACCCTGCAGGACTACACGTATAACTCCTAGTAGTTAGTCTGGCGCTCTGCGCCGTTGCGCCGCTCCGTAGATATAAATACTGCTTGTACGCTACTGTAGTTCCTCAGTTTAATTATCGACTTAGATTCCCTCCTTAACTCTTTGCTCCTCTAAGTCTTCAGGCTCACTGCCTTGAAGTATGCTCTACTCTACCTTAGGACTTATACGTTCTTTGGTTCGCTCCTCGTCACCGGCGTTATCGCCGCTCCGACTTGGCTGCTACTCAGCTCCTCCCTTCTATACTCTTGATCTCCGGGGACTAACGGCGTAACGGCGGTGTTGTTAATAACTTCACTACTGTCCCACTCGTCTTCCACTCTTAGACACTCTGTGACCTCTGGCACGGTTACACGGTGTGCATGATCTTAACACATCACCAATCTCCGCAGAGATTCGAATGTCTCCGCAGAGCCACAGCTTTCCGCTGACATATGCATTAGCTTGCTTTAGTTCAAACCTGGTGAGACAGGGGTTCAGCTCTTCCCTCTGCCTCACCAGGTCAGTTTCTCTTCTCTTTTTCTCTTTCCCTACTCAACAGATATAACAATTAGATCATCTATTATCTCAATCCCTTTTTTCTGCATTTTTGATGTGTTGAATATACTCAGGGCCCCTGCGCGGGCTGCTTACTGCCTAAACGGAGAACTTTTAAATGAGATGATGTGATTAGAGTAAAATGAAAAGTACATGTTATATGAATAATAGGTCAGGTGACAATGTAAGACAAAATAAGACAAGATACGAGATAAGGGAGATAAAAGATAAGACAAGATAAGGAAAAGATAAGATGAAAAGAAGTGATTGTAACAACTTGTATGTGTATAGGTACATACAGAGTAATTCCCAACACCTTGACTCTCTCCAACCATGTGCAGACAGTCTCTTGTGGGCCTATTTTTGAATCCATTTTTGGAAAGTATAGACACTAAAAATCCAATGTTCACTCAATTTGCAAAGTAGAGAGGAAAAAATGTGGAAACAGTTAAATTCTTCCTTAAATGCTTGTCCATATTGTAATTCATGTGGATGAAGTGGAATGTTGAAGTCCTATGCACACAACAATGTACTATAACAAATGATATTTTTGTATGTCGTCAAACATATGGTCTATTCATATGCCGAACCGGTCGGATCAACTAAAATATCGGCACGGCACGCCGAGGTTTGATAAGCGAGGCAACTAACTCTCGATTGCGGTAGAGACCCTACACGACAGACCATGAGTAAACCTTGCAACAATCATTCGTGAGCCTCACCTTTCCACCTTTTCCACGGCCAGACATTGTTTGAGTATACGCTTGGTAGTTGGGTGGCGCTGGTTCAAATGAATCGTCGCTTATAAAGGCGCGGTCACAAGAGGGATGTTTTTCAATAAACAGAGTCACGTGTAGCACCATTTGGAGACTAGTATGTAAAAGTACAGATGACATCATGTACGTACGACAGCGTGACGACTGCGCGCGTCATTTGTGGGACAACTACAAATAGTCGCCTCTGCCTTTCTTTACCCCCATCTTCACAAAAAATGGCCAGCTCTTGGACTGACGGTATATTTCTCAAGGTACTTACTCTGCAGCTGATTGGTCACATGTAATAAATCTTTTACACAGATTGTCAATATCATCGTCTATGTGTTATTCCTTGGATCCAACATTTACACCGTCGCTGCCCCATCCGACATTTATTTCACCGGCAAAGAAACATACATCACTCCTGCTCCTTGGGCGTTTTTGATTTGGACTGTCATTCACATCCTCCTCCTCGGGACCATCATCTACCAATTCTTCTCTGACGGAAAACGAACCATCATCGACGCAATTTCCTGGCGCCTCCCTCTCCTCGGTGTTCTCAACGCCATATTCGTCAACCTCTGGGCCCGTCAAAGCTATATCGCTGCTTTCATATTCGCTCTCTTCGTTTCCTCCGCAGTAACCCACATTTACTACATCGTCAAGAAACATCACGCTTCCCAGTCACTCGCCGACGAGCTCTTCATCCACCTCCCGTTTTCGTTGTATCACGGATGGACTACGGTTCTCGTCATCCTCACCGTGTTCGAGGCGTTCGGAAATAACGCGCTCCATGACAAAGCCGGAGTCTGGACCAAAGTCCTAGTCTTCCTTGCTTTGTACGTTATTTTCAATATTCCTTTGTACTCGCAACTCATTTCCATCAGGTTCTTCCTCGAAGCTACTGCCGCCACTTATGCCTTTTCTACTCCCGAAGGCGACTTGCCCGCCTCCATCGCCATCTGCTGGTCTCTCTTCGCTATCTTCGCACACCAACGCTCCACTGGTTTCATCCACTGGTCTGCTCTCGCCTTTTCCATCCTTTCTCTCGTTTGGGTTCTGAAGGGTGCCTACGGCCTCTTTGTGCGCTCCAGAGCAAGTGGCGGGATTCGGTTGGAGGATCCCGAACGTGCGCCGTTGGTTGGAGGTAATTGATAGTGAATTGCTTCATCGTTCACCAACCTACGCTTTCCTCTTCTTCTTTGTTTTCCCATCTCTCTCTCTCTTACCTATGCTCGAACTTTGCATCTGTTGTATTTAATGTAGGAATATCCACCCAATCTCATTTTTGTTTTTTTCTTCTTCCGAGGTGCAGAACGAACACAGATAGTGTCTGTGCACTGAGTGTTAGGGATGACTGAGTATTAGGCATGACTACTGAGTATGACTGAGTATTAGAGATGAAAGATGTCGTGTAAGATATGTGTACAATGAGTATGCAGATGCAGATTCAACGAACAGAAGCAAAAAAAAAAAAACGTTGGAAAGAAAGCACCGTAACCTACTCTACTCCCAGAGCAGTATCATAAAAAGACAGAATAGTGGAAAATGGGATCTAGCGACTACCGACTACCGACTACTGACTAGTCCAAAATGATCAAATAGTACACCCCCAGCGGCACGCCCTAAATATCAGGCGCAACCATCTCCATCTCTCCAGAATCAGATAGCTTCCCAGGCTCGGGATGTTCGGTATCATGAAGTTGACCCACAGGTACAGGTACAGGTACACGCCGTCTCTCTTCCTCTTCCTCCTCCTCCTCGTCACTCACACTCACACCAGTCAGCACAACTCTCAGACTCTCAAAACACCCAAAACACCCACAATAAATAAATACTGGTTCTTCTTCTTCTTTGTGTACCACCCTTTTCTTAGTACTGTGCTCTGTGCTCTGTGCTATGTGCTACCCCATTGTTCCTTGTTTCGGTTTTTGGTTTTCATTTTTCATTTTCATTCCTCTATAATAGTCCTCTATTCCTCTATGTATTCCTCTTTGCCTTTTCGCCTCTTTGAGTCCCCTATATGTTACGATCACTTCTTTTTCATCTTATCTTTTCCTTATCTTGTCTTATCTTTTATCTTTTGTCTTATCTTCTATCTCCCTTATCCTATATCTTGTCTTATCTTGTCACCTGACCTATTATTTATGCTTACTAATACAACATGTGCTTTTCATTTACTTATATTAAACACAGCAGTCTCACAACACATATACAGCATGACAATCGAGCTTTCATTACTTACACATTGCTTTACTTATGTTCTACTCATGTTTACCACTAACCCAGGGCGGAGGGTTGTTTACTCGTATATAAGCTGTAGTTACTTGCTGTATTTCCTTAGCTTTGATCTCGTCTATTCTACCTGGTTTAGCCAGAATCTTTGCTTGTCTCTTCTATCGCTCCGCTTTCTAAGCTTTCTCTGAAGTGTGACACCTGGTGACACCCGTTACTAGAACCAGTTGCTGACAGAAGATCCAAGCTATTCCTACCACCTGTCACACGCTACGCAATCATATCCCTATCACAGTTATCCCCACTCACATTTATACCAACCCTTCACAGACTTCTACTCTCTCTTCAAGCAGTGTCACCTATAGTACAAAGGTGTAACATTGAGTCTGACACCGTACTGGCAGACGAAAGCGTCGACTGATCACTAATCTTCGGAGAAGGGTCTTCGCGTGCACATCGAGCTCCATTCCTAGACAGGGAGGGTGCATCTGTTCATCAATCGAGAGTGGAAGGCTGCTTCCCACATCATCGTACTCTTTTTTTTGAAATCTTCCCCACATTACTACTGACTTCTACAAATCCAATCATACATTTTCCCATCATCACCACCGAGTTGCATTAGTAACTCGTCCTCCTTACAACGGATTCTACCTCAAGACTAGGACAACCTAGACTTTTGGTACAAACCAATCGTCCCCGCACCCCCAACTCATTTGCTCCATCCATTTCATCTTCAATCGAATGAAACATCACCTCATTCATACCTGCCTATATATCACCCCACTACAGCATGTCTAACCCTACTCCCAATCCTGTCCCCATGACTCCTGTCCCCATTACTCCTGTCTTCACTCCTCATGTTCATGGCAAGTCATTGCTCAGAGAACCCAGTATCTTTGATGGCGATAAAACCTAGTTCAAAAAGTGGTGCCGTACCCTCTTTGCTTACATTCGCGATCCAAGGAACAGAGTCACTACAGACAATGAGAGAATTGACATTGCAATCTCGTATATGCGAGGTCCCAAAGTCAGTAGCTGGGTCCAGAATTACACGGATGATAACTTCGACGATGATGAGGAGGAATGGGCTAGCACTTGGAAAGGATTCAAGGACGCATTGAATGCCTCCTTCCTAGACAAAGGACTTACAGAGAACGCACAGGAGAGGCTAGAACATCTCCGCCAGGGCCCCAATGAGAGGGCAGAGGATTTCTTCAAGGAATTTGAGGTTATCATGCGAGATGCCGGATACATCAAGGATGCACCCTATGTCATCAGACTGATCGAAATGAACGTAAAATCGAAGCTGATCGATCAGGTATATGGCACCAGCAATGAGCGAATCGAGAAGTTCAATGAGCTAAAACAGAAGATTATCAGCATCGATGACATGTGGTGGCGTCGTGAGGAAATGCAACGCAACTGGTCAAGCAGACATCAGCGGAATGCTGGGCAAGGACCCAGTAGTCAGAGATGGCAACCACAGACAACACAGGCTCCAGTAACTAAGGCTCCAACCCCTGCAGTACCTACCCAGGATAGGAAAGACGGTACTGGGACGACTTTCAAGGGTGCAGGCAGACCGATGGACATCGACGGAAAATGGAGACCGGTAGCTTTCAGGTCCAGGTCACTCAACGAGGTTGAACGGAACTACGAAATTTACGACAAAGAGATGATGGCCATCATGGACTCCCTGTCGGACTGGAGGCAGTACTTGCTGGGCGCAAAAGAACCTGTTGAAGTCTTCACAGATCACCAGAATCTCCAGTACTTCCGGAAACCTCAGAAGCTGAACCGACGACAAGCCAGATGGGTAGTCGAAATTGCTGAATACCATATCGAACTCTTCCATAAGCCTGGGAAATCAATGGGAAAAGCCGATGCCCTGTCACGGATGTCAGGTCTTGAGAAAGGGGAGAACGACAACACCAACGTCACGCTACTAAAACCGGAATTTTTCATTTCTCAAATAACGGATCAGACATCTGCCCCCGAAGACGATCTGCTTAATCTCATCCGAAGAAAGAAAAACCAGCGAGACAAGTTAGTACAGGTTGCCCTCAAGTCTAAAGACAAGGAATGGCTTGAAACTGAGGACGGACTAGCGGTTTGGCAAGGACGCATCTATGTCCCTAACGACAAAGAACTCAGAGGACGAATCATACAGGCACATCATGACGCCCAGACAGCAGGACACCCAGGTCGCTATAAGACTATCGAGTTGATTACATGCAACTACTGGTGGCCAGGAATCAGTCGAGACGTCAGGATCTACGTGGAAGGCTGTGAAAAATGTCAAGCCACAAAGACACATCGTACCAAACCTGTGGGACCGTTACATCCACATGACATACCATCTGAGCCTTGGGAAATCATAGGAACAGATATGATTGGCGAATTACCGGAATCTGGAGGGTATAACGCCATCAGCGTGTTTGTTGATCACTTCACAAAGAGGTTACGGCTCTTTGCCACGCATACCACGATAACATCTGAAGGAATGGCACGTGTCTATCGTGACAAAGTATTCCCGGTCCATGGAATGCCCCGGAAGATTGTCCACGATCGCGGCCCTCAGTACCATGCCCGCTTCATGAAAGAACTGTACAAGTTGCTAGGAATCGAAAGCAACTATACAACTGCATACCATCCTCAGACTAATGGCCAGACGGAACGGATAAATCAAGAAATTGAACATTACATCCGCCTTTTTGTGAATCATCATCAGAGTGATTGGCACAAATGGCTTCCTATGATGGAGTTTGCATATAACGATCGAGTACACTCAGCTACGAAGGTTTCGCCCTTCTACGCAGACAATGGCAGACACCCATACAAAGGAACCACACCGAAGATGACGTCACAAAACCCAACAGCACAGGAGTTTGCCGACAGTATGAAACAGATCAGGGAAGAAGTAGGATCGGCACTGAAAAAAGCCGCTGAGGACATGAAGCGCCAATATGACAAACACCGGAATGAAGCGATAGAGTATAAGGCTGGTGATAAAGTTTGGCTTGAAGGAACCAACATAATGACAGATCGCCCAATGAAGAAACTTGGGGATAAACGATTTGGACCGTTTAAAGTCCTTGAAAAGATCGGACCCAGCTCATACAAACTCGACATCCCTCGCACGTGGAAAAGAATCCATAATGTCTTCAACGAAACACACCTATCCCCGTACCATGAACCCCAATTCCCGACACAACCCCGAAACACTGAACCACCTCCAGAGGTAGTAGGAGAAGAAGAAGAATACGAGGTAGAAGAAGTAGTCGATTCACACAAGTATCGGAATGGCATCCAGTACAAGGTAAAATGGGAAGGTTATGGACCACATGAAATGACATGGGAACCTGCAGCTAATATGACGAATGCCAAAGAAGCTGTTCAGGACTTCCACAAGAAGTATCCTAACAAGCCCAGGCCTCGAGTCCTTAAACAGATCGAGATTCCGATTGCTCAGTTTCCCACTGAATTGTTCCGACCAATCCCTACATCCGACATAGAACCAATCCCAGGTAACATGCCATCTGAAGCACTTGTCAACCGACTTGCGCGTCATGGAATTTGCGCCTTAAGAGGGGGGTAATGTTACGATCACTTCTTTTTCATCTTATCTTTTCCTTATCTTGTCTTATCTTTTATCTTTTGTCTTATCTTCTATCTTCCTTATCCTATATTTTGTCTTATCTTGTCACCTGACCTATTATTTATGCTTACTGATACAACATGCGCTTTTCATTTACTTATATTAAACACAGCAGTCTCGCAACACGTATACAGCATGACAATCGAGCTTTCATTACTTACACATTGCTTTACTTATGTTCTACTCATGTTTACCACTAACCCAGGGCGTTGGGCATTAGTAGGGTGGAGGGTTGTTTACTCGTATATAAGCTGTAGTTACTTGCTGTATTTCCTTAGCTTTGATCTCGTCTATTCTACCTGGTTTAGCCCAGAACTTTGCTTATTCCTTTTATCGCTTCGCTGTTTGAGTTTTTCTTGAGTGTGACGCCTGGTGACATCAGTTACTAGAACCAGTCGCTGACACTCAGACATCTCAAAACACCCAGAACACCCAGAACACACAGAACACACAGAACACACAGAACACCCAGAACACCCAAAACACCCAGAATAAATAATAAATTATATTTCTTCTTCTTTTTGTACCACCCTTTTTCTTAGTACTGTGCTCTGTGCTTGTCATGAAGTCTCATGATGTGCCCTTTGATGCGCCATCAGCGGTGTGTTCCCATCAATCTCTTTTCACATGTTTATTGTACTCGTTCATCTCTTTTCACATGTTTATTGTACTTGTTCACATGACCATCCCAATACTTCTATTTGTTTCCATACGCTTCCATACAACTCGTCCTTATTCATCGATTAGCTCGTTATGATTCATTATTGACTCATTATTACTCGTATATATTGATTCCTCACTCTTGCTCCATATCGCATCGTTATTTACAATCGCTTACTCATTAGACAGAAGTAGTATATAAAGAGCAGTAGGCAGATCCTAGTTCCCCATCTCGACCTCTTGGTCATTGGGCAACTAGGCAAGTACTTGTGTCCTCCTAGATACTACTTATCTAACTTGGTCATTGGGCAACTAGATTCCCTTTTGATTACTGGTGTGATTGGCCTCTGACACTATCCCACTGTTGTTCGAGATCACTATTTCTTTCATCTGTGCTTTGTGCTTGTCTCTGTGCCTTGTGCTTGTCTCTGTGTCTCTTCGCTGTCGCTCCTTGGCATACTCCGACTTCCCGCCTCCCGCTTCTTGCCTCGTCGCGACATTAGGTCGAGATCTTCTACTTGTACCATCAGCTTGGTGAGCTGATCCTACAAGGCATTCACCACGTCTACCTTCGGAGTCAACGTTGATTGCTCCAACCACTTCCACGCACTTGACACTGAAACCAATACCACCTGTTACTGGGACGCTGAAGAAGAAGAGTGGGAACCCTGCTCCAGACAACTGTGCCCTAATCAATACGAAAACACATTCAACGCAAAACCAACCGACCGTTACCAACCCATCCACAGACCAGCACCACCTGCTAGGGTAGGACGAATCAGCACTCCCACTACTTCCACTCCTGCGCTTCCATTAACACCCACGGAACCATCAGCTCCCGCTGTCACTGAGACTACAGCCGACCCCGATATCAAAATACAATCAGTCCTTGAAGAAGACATGTCCTCATCACAGGATGTTCGAGATGCCATTATGGAGCTTACAAAGAACCAGGCTAAGCTCCAAGACGTGGTCTCTGACCTAGTAAGCGGCCTCAGTACTACCAAAAGTGTTGGTAAGCCACAGAACTACAACGGAAAGCGAGGAGAAGACGCTCGACGCTTCCTAGCGGCCTTCGAGCTGTGGGCTAACTCTGTCCCCGCTCTCTCCACGGATCGTAAAAAGAAAATCACATCTGCCATTACATACCTTGAAGGAGACGCAGCTATCTGGGCCACTCCTATCTCCGAAACTATCAACCAATCAAATATAACGGGCTCAGGAATAGCCTTTCCATATGATACATGGAAAGAATTTGTCACAGCATTCAAAACGCGTTTTGAGACCACAGATGCCTCGGCAGATGCCAAACAGCTCCTTAAACGGCTCTACCAGAATAGGACCACTGTGGGAACCTATGCCTCCACCTTCCAACAGTACGCGGACCGCACTGGCTACTCAGACAAAGACTTGCGAGATTGGTTCTATGATCACCTTGCAGATCGTGTAAAAGATGGTCTTGTGTTCACAACCCGTCCCACTGGTTCCCTTCAGGAATTAATTGACACAGCCATTGATGTAGACAACCGACAAATTGCTCGAGCATGGGAACAAGGAAAGAAGCTAGTTGACGATGGAATCCTGACCAATGTCAGACCCTCTACTGTCACTGCCCCGTTCACTGCGCCTACCCGAGACCCAAACGCAATGGACATTGATGCTACTACCACTCGATCTCCTGATGCCTTTCGTCGTTTCATGATAGGGCGATGCTATGGATGTGGTTCTAAGGAACATCGCAAGGCTGATGGCCATCATGAGCGTGACATTTGCCGTCACTGCGGCCTCAATGGTCATGTAGAGGCCGTGTGCCGTCGTAAGTTCTTGGGACTCCCTGGAAGGAGGACTACGACCATTAGTGCTACCAGTATCCCTGACACCCCTCAGTCAGCCACTCCAAGTACCACCATTGCTGCCACACCTGATCTTGCCCAACTGTTAAAGGAGCTTGCTGCCAACCAACAGGTCCTTGCAGGACAGATCGCTGAACTGCACAAGAATTTTTAAGATGGGAACCCGCCACTGCTGCAGCGTCATTCCCTAAATTGTACTCAGAATCTCAATCGTCCATATATGCTTCTATCACCTCCTGTACTATTAGCACACTAGAATTCAATAACGCTTCTCACTTTCGTGTGCCGATAGAACTTAAAGGACGATTCCGGAGTACAACAAGTGCAGCTATGATTGACTCCGGGGCCACTGGTCTCTTTCTGCATCAGAAATTCGTAAACAGACACCATGTCTATATCAGGCCACTACCCCATCCCATCGAACTCTATAACATTGATGGTACTGCCAATTTAGCCGGCTGTATTACCCACTTTGCACGACTCCTAACCAAGGTAGATCAAAACAAACCCCAGATCCTGGAATTCCTTGTCACCAACATCGGATCAGAGGATGTGATCTTAGGATTGCCCTGGTTGCGCAAGGTAAACCCCGACATCAATTGGCAGAATGGACAAATCCAGACCCCGACGACACCCATGATCCATCACCAAGGAGCTACTACGGAGACTGCAGAACCTAGCAAAGAAAAACAGGTCCGGGAATCCAGCAGTCCTTCCAACCTCACTTCAGAAGGTAAAACTCACTTAGAAACCATTGAAGAAGAGGGTGAAGCCTTCGAGGAACCTGAAAGTCCGCTATACCGGCTGACTGGAAATCGTAAACGACGTCGTGCCTGGCTCCGCGCAGGGGTTATCCAGGAAGTAACAGAGGAGCTGTGGTGCGCTGCTGGATACACCTATTCCCAACAACTAGCAGAAGCAGCGAACAAGGATAAGCCTCGGAAAACCTTTGAAGAAATGATACCCAAACCATATCGACGTCATGCCAAGGTATTTTCCGAAAAGGAATCAGAACGATTACCTGAACATAAGCCCTGGGACCATGCGATCGATCTTAAAACCGATGCTCCGGAAACTATGCATACCAAAATCTACCCGATGTCAGTTAACGAGCAGGAAGAGTTGGACCGATTCTTGGAAGACAATCTCCGAAAAGGATACATTCGACCATCCAAATCACCCCTTTCCTCACCCGTGTTCTTCATTAAAAAGAAGGATGGCAAACTACGATTCATACAGGACTACCGACGCTTAAATGAATACACCATCAAGAACCATTACCCTCTCCCCCTGGTTGCTGACATCATCAACTGCCTGAGACAAGCTAAGTATTTCACCAAATTTGACGTGCGTTGGGGTTACAATAACGTACGAATCAAAGACGGTCATGAATGGAAAGCAGCCTTCTCCACCAATCGAGGACTCTTTGAACCACTAGTCATGTATTTTGGTCTTGTCATGCCTTGCTTCTCCAGACCTTTCTCTTTCCTTTCCAGAGCTCCGGTTCATCACTTGTACATGTTTCCGATATTCTATGCACCATCCTTACGATCTTCATGATACATATTACCTGTCACTCCAGTAGCCACATGACATATGTACCTGACAGCCTCATGTACAGTATATAGGCTGGGGACTCCCCTCGGAGCTCCCCAGCGTGTTATTGTCAAATCTTACCTGGAAACTCTTCCTACCTGGCTTGGTCCCTTTAGTACAGTCTACTAGTACTTGCTAACAGGGCCTGACACGTCTCAACTGTCATATATTTCCTCATTATCTGTTTCCTTTATCTCTGTCTCACCTCAACTCTATTTCTCTTCTCTGTTTCTCATCTCTGGCCTCTTTCTGTCAATCCTCGTATTGTCTACGCCTCTCCTTCGACTCACCATCTACGTTGAGGCTCTACAATTCGTCCTTCATCCTTTGGAACCTCCCATTAGGTTCCCAAGTCCACTTCATTGCTCCCTAAGCTCCCCACAGCTCCCCACTCGTATTGGCTACACCTCCCCTCCACATCGAAGCGGTGGTTACGCGTTACGTTCTACACCTCTAGGACCTGCTATTAGGTCTACCCAAGCTCCACAACTACCCCTGGTTAGGCTCCCCTCACCAGTATCGGCACTATCCCATACCTCCTCGTACGGCCTAGGCGGCTACCGCGTTCGCTTAGGCCCAGTCTGGGTAAGACCAGAGCAGGCCTTCTGTGCCAGGGCCTCACAGGTCTCACCAATTCTCCAGCTACGTTCCAGGCGCTTATGAACTCCATGTTCGCTGATCTAATTGCAGCAGGAAAAGTAGCTGTATATCTGGATGATATCCTCATTTTCTCCTCATCCCTAACCGAACATCGGGAAGTAGTTCATCAAGTCCTAGGTCGATTAGCCAAGAATGCCCTCTATCTCCGTCCCGAGAAATGCGAATTTGAACAAACCTCTATCGAGTACTTGGGCCTGATTATCAGTGAAGGAGAAGTCCGCATGGACCCTGTCAAAGTCGCTGCAGTAAAGGATTGGCCAACCCCAACCTGCCTTCGTGATGTCCGGGGATTCCTGGGATTTGCCAACTTCTATAGACGCTTCATTGACGGGTTCGCTAGGAAAGCTAGGCCACTAAATGACCTCACCAAAAAGGGAGTAGCATGGTCTTGGCAAGCTAATGAACAGGGAGCATTTGACGCATTGAAAGAAGCCTTTGTCACCGCACCAATCCTGGTACTCTGGGACCCTAACAAACCGACACGCATTGAAGTAGATGCTTCAGGATTTGCAACCGGAGGGGCCTTATTACAGCAACAGGGAGACGGACTCTGGCACCCAGTGGCATTCCGATCCGCCTCCATGGACCCTGCTGAGAGGAACTATGAAATATACGACCGGGAGATGTTAGCTATTATTGAAGCACTAAAGGACTGGCGACACTTTTTGGAAGGACTTCCGAACTCCTTCGAGATTATCACAGATCACTGGAACCTCGAGTATTGGCGAACTGCCCAGGACCTTAGCCGACGACAAGCACGATGGGCTCTATGGCTTTCACGATTTGACTTTGGTCTCACACACAGAGCTGGTAAAGCAAATGCGCAAGCAGATGCTCTCTCCCGAATCTCCCAGCTTGAAGTAATAGATGCTGATGACAACCAACAGCAAACAGTGCTATGACCAGAACACTTCCTTCGAGCGGCTACTATGGTTTTATTCCATAACCCTCTCGAAGAACGCATTTGCAAGGCAAGTGAACGAGAGTCCGAGGTGCTTGAAGGGCTGCGCAAGTTGAAAACACATGGACCTCACAAACTTGTGAATGGACTAGCCGAATGGGAAGAAAAGGAAGGAATTGTCTACTACAAAGGCAGAGTGTACGTCCCACCTGATCCTCAACTACGCAAAGATGTGGTAGCACAATGCCATGATGCTCCTACGGCCGGACACCCCGGAAAACACCGCACTCTGGAGTTGGTCAGCCGACAGTTCTGGTGGCCCACCATTCGATCCTTTGTTGATAAGTACGTGGAAGGATGTGACAATCGCCAGCGAAGGCACGTACAACCACAACCACCGTCAACTCTAGAACCATTACCAGTACCAGGAGGACCATGGCAAGACATTGGTGTAGACCTCATCGGTGAATTACCAATGACGCAGGACGGACACAATGCGGTAATCAACTTCTCAGACCATTACTCTAAAATGATCCACTGCTTCCCTACTACGACTGAACTTACTGCTGAAGGGGTAGCCGATTTCTATTACAAAGAGATCTTCCGGTTACATGGACTCCCCAGACGATTTATATCTGATCGAGGGCCACAGTTTGCTGCGGACATCATGAGGGCTCTGTTGAAGCGTTTGGGTATAGAATCTGCCCTAACCACATCGTACCATCCTGAAACTAATGGTCAAACGGAACGCGCCAACCAGGAAATCGAACGCTATATCCGAATGTATATCAGTCGCTGCCAGGATGACTGGGATCACCTTCTCCCAACTGCCGAATTTGTCATCAACTCCCGGGTACATTTTGCTCACGACAGATCACCCTTTGAGGTACTCTATGGCTACACTCCAGAATTCTCCATTCCCATCGGGTCCTGGAAAGAGTACCCCTCCATCACAAAGCGACTAGAGGCTCTCCGCTACGCTCGCGAGGATGCAGAAGCAGCATTGCGCATGAGCAAACAACGTATTGCAGATACAATTATGGAGCATCCTAATCAGCCCAGCTTCACAGTCGGTCAGCCAGTATGGCTTTCAGTCAACAACTTGAAGATTCGTTGGAAAAGTGAAAAACTAGGAAGTCGACGACTAGGTCCCTTCGAGGTTGTTGAAAAGACTGGGGAACATACCTACCGACTAGCGTTACCTACCTGGATGAAAATCCATGACAACGTCAATGTCAAGCGCTTAGCACCCTGGAAAGGCAACGAAGTAAATGGGATACTACCAGCCCCGCCAGAGCCAGAGGTTATTGATGGTGAAGAATTTTATGACGTCGACAAAATCCTGGACAGCAGAATCTACGGTCGGTGGAAGAAGCTACAGTACCTGGTTCGGTGGAAAGGCTACGATGAAGGCCATGATACCTGGGAAAATGAGGAGAATGTGGTGGGGTCTAGTAACAAAGCCATTAACGAATTCTATGCCGCACATCCAAATGCACCAAGGAAAATTTCAGCAACGATCTTTTACTCACTACCATGGCAGCCAGTGGTCAACTTCACCGAAGTGAATCAAGTCACTGGGACATCAACTCTAAGGAAGGGGGTAATGTCATGAAGTCTCATGATGCGCCCTTTGATGCGCCATCAGCGGTGTGTTCCCATCAATCTCTTTTCACATGTTTATTGTACTCGTTCATCTCTTTTCACATGTTTATTGTACTTGTTCACATGACCATCCCAATACTTCTATTTGTTTCCATACGCTTCCATACAACTCGTCCTTATTCATCGATTAGCTCGTTATGATTCATTATTGACTCATTATTACTCGTATATATTGATTCCTCACTCTTGCTCCATATCGCATCGTTATTTACAATCGCTTACTCATTAGACAGAAGTAGTATATAAAGAGCAGTAGGCAGATCCTAGTTCCCCATCTCGACCTCTTGGTCATTGGGCAACTAGGCAAGTACTTGTGTCCTCCTAGATACTACTTATCTAACTTGGTCATTGGGCAACTAGATTCCCTTTTGATTACTGGTGTGATTGGCCTCTGACACTATCCCACTGTTGTTTGAGATCACTATTTCTTTCATCTGTGCTTTGTGCTTGTCTCTGTGCCTTGTGCTTGTCTCTGTGTCTCTTCGCTGTCGCTCCTTAGCATACTCCGACTTCCCGCCTCCCGCTTCTTGCCTCGTCGCGACAGTGCTCCCCCAATCATCCCTTGTTTCGGTTTTTGGTTTTTGGTTTTCATTCCTCTATAATAGTCCTCTATTCCTTTTTTGCTTTTTTGGGTTTTCACCTTTTCACCTCTTCACCTTTTTGCCTCTTTGCCTTTTCACCTCTTTGCCTTTTCACCTCTTTGCCTGTTCACCTTTTCCCCTCTTCCCCTGTTCACCTTTTTGCCTTTTTTGCCTTTTCCCCTTTTTGCCTTTTCGAGTCCCCTCTAAACGCGACACATATAGCAATGTCATGTTTAGTTTAGTTTGTCAGCGACTGGTTCTAGTAACGGATGTCACCAGGCGTCACACTCAAGAAAACCTCAAACAGCGGAGCGATAAAGGGAACAAGCAAAGTTCTGGACTAAACCAGGTAGAATAGACGAGATCAAAGCTAAGGAAATACAGCAGGTAACTACAGCTTATATACAAGTAAACAACCCTCCGCCCTAGTAATGCCCAACGCCCTGGGTTAGTGATAAACATGAGTAGAACGTAAGTAAAGCAATGTGTAAGTAATGAAAGCTCGATTGTCATGCTGTATACGTGTTGCGAGACTGCTGTGTTTAATATAAGTAAATGAAAAGCGCATGTTGTATCAGTAAGCATAAATAATAGGTCAGGTGACAAGATAAGACAAGATATAGGATAAGGGAGATAGAAGATAAGACAAAAGATAAAAGATAAGACAAGATAAGGAAAAGATAAGATGGAAAAGAAGTGATCGTAACATTACCCCCCTCTTAAGGCGCGAATTCCATGACGCGCAAGTTGGTTGACAAGTGCTTCAGACGGCATGTTACTTGGGATTGGTTCTATGTTGGATGTAGGGACTGGTCGGAACAATTCAGTGGGAAACTGAGCAATCGGAATCTCGATCCGTTTAAGGACTCGAGGCCTGGGCTTGTTAGGATACTTCTTGTGGAAGTCCTGAACAGCTTCTTTGGCATTCGTCATATTAGCTGCAGGTTCCCACGTCATTTCATGTGGTCCATAACCTTCCCATTTTACCTTGTACTGGATGCCATTCTGATACTTGCATGAGTCGACTACCTCCTCTACCTCGTATTCTTCTTCTTCTCCTACTACTTCCGGCGGTGGTTCAGTATTTTGGGGTTGTGTCAGGAACTGGGGTTCATGGTACAAGGATAGGTGCATTTCGTTGAAGACATTATGGATTCTCTTCCATGTGCGAGGGATGTCGAGTTTATATGAGCTGGGTCCAACCTTTTCAAGAACTTTAAATGGTCCAAATCGTTTGTCACCTAGTTTCTTCATTGGTCGATCTGTCGTTATGTTGGTTCCTTCAAGCCAAACTTTGTCACCAGCTTTATAATCTATCGCTTTGTTCCGGTGTTTGTCATATTGGCGCTTCATATCCTCAGCGGCTTTTTTCAGTGCCGATCCTACTTCTTCCCTGATCCGTTTCATATTATCGGCAAACTCCTGGGCTGTTGGGTTTTGTGACATCATCTTTGGTGTGGTTCCTTTGTATGGGTGTCTGCCATTGTCTGCATAGAAGGGTGAAACTTTCGTAGCTGAGTGTACTCGATTGTTGTACGTGTCAAGCCCATGCCTCGGGCCTCCATTCCGCCGCTTGGTATTCCGAAGATCTGTGTTTATTGTCATCCTCTTCTTATTGTTCTTTCTCGCTACACATATCCTTACGTTCTAGTCTCTCCTTATTGTCTTTTACCTTACCCTGCAGGTACTCCACGTATAGCTCCTAGTAGTTAGTCTGGCGCTCTGTCAAGTCCATGCCTCGGGCCTCCACTTCGCCGCTCGGTACTCCGAAGATCTACCTTTATTGTAATCTTTCCCTTATTGTTCTTTCTCGCTACACATACCCTTTCATTCTAGTCCCTCCTTATTGTCTTTTACTTTACCCTGCAGGACTACACGTATAACTCCTAGTAGCTAGTCTGGCGCTCCGCACCGTTGCGCCGCTCCGTAGATATAAATACTGCTTGTATGCTACTGTAGTTCCTCAGTTTAATTATCAACTTAGATCTCCCTTCCCAACTTAAGCTCCTCTCTAAGTCTTCAGGCTCAACGCCTTGAAGTACTCTCTCTACAGCTTTTGGACTTATAAGTTCTTTGGCTCGCTCCTCGTCACCGGCGATACCGCCGCTCCGACTTGGCTGCTACTCAGCTCCTCCCTTCTACACTCTTGACCTCCGGGGACTAACGGCGTAACGGCGGTGTTGTTAATAACTTCACTACTGTCCCATTCGTCTTCTGCACTTAGACACTCTGTGACCTTTGGCACAGTTACACGGTGTGCACGATCTTAACACATCCTTCGGATGTAGTCCGAGTCTGGTATAATCCTGCTTGACAAACAGGTAGACTGCTATCCGAAAGTAGTATCGGGGATGGGTATATGGTCCCTTCAACTTATTAGACTGATTCAGTATTGACTTTGACTGTCAATCTGGGTCTCAATTACAGTCCTCTTGATACGAATCTATATGTGAAAATGTCACAATTCACAGTATAGATGTCTAGCCAAAATTTAGGCATGTCACCGCCGCTCTGACTTGGCTGCTTCTAGTTTCTCTCCTCACTACTCTTGATCTCCGGGGACTAACGGTGTAATGGCGGTGTTGTTAATAACTTCACTACTGTCCCACTCAACTCCCGCCCTTAGACACCTGTGACCTCTGGCACAGTTACATGGTGTACATGATTTTCACAAGCTTGCTCTTAACACGCTACAACATAAACTCCTCATACTAAACCCAACCCTAAGACCAATTCTGACCCAGGTCTTACAGTCTGATGCATTTACTGTGTTCTCTGTGGTATGTGATCCTTCTCTGAAGTGTTGCGGACATTGGCGACTTGGACAGTATTGTAAAAATGCTCTCGTTCCTTACTTAATCCTTAGATGGTACACTCACTTCAACATCATCAATAAACCAAACCATTGACTGGGTAGTGGGCTCTGCCGCTCACCGGTGCTGCTTGGTTATTTGAGGTTGGTATAGGAGAAACATATTGTTATGTTAAATGGCTTTGCTGGCCAAAAATTTCCCACTCGGGAAATTCTGCGGCGGCCCCAGTGATTACTTGAATGTGTATGTACAATCAAATGTTCGATGTAAGTAATCTGAATGATGAAAAGTACAGACAAAATATAAGGATGAAAGATGTCGTGTAAGATATGTGTATGTAGATGCAACGAACAGAAGGGAAAGAAAGGCCGTAATTCACTACTCCCAGAGCAGCATCATTAAAAAAACGAAAGTCGTAACGTCGTAATTGAGAAAATGTGATTAGAAAACCAAGACAAAACAGAACGCAGGAACTGGGATCTAGTAACTAGTCCAAATCAATCCCGAGATGATGCACAGAGGAATGATTAGATACACCCCCAGCGGCACGCCCTGATATCAGGCGTAACCATCTCTTCAGATTCAGATTCTTTAGTTGACCGCAGCATCCCGGGTTCGGTATGTTCGGTATTATGTCCTTCGTTGTCCAGTTGACCCGCGGCACGGGGTCCAAGCACCGGTATAGGTACAGGTACACGTCGTCTCTCCTCCTCCTCCTCGTCCACAAAATTCAATGAACTCGCCGATCCGGCTTCAACAACAGGTACCAAATTCGTCGTCATCGCCGTCGTCGCAGTCCTATCTCCCTCCTCCCCGCCTCCCTTCTGCACAACCTGCACGACCTGGGTACTCCTCGCACTCCCCATACTCCTCGAACTCCCCGCACTCATCCTCTTCACGAATACCCTCGACACGCGGCGCGCGATCCCCGCCGCTGCATAATCGAACTGGCCCAAGTTCAGTCCCAGGCTGAACGATGACGGACGGGGTGGGGATGCCGTGGGGGATCCTCGAGAAGAAGGAGAAGAAGAAGGAGGAGGAGAAGAAGAAGAAGAAGAGGGATTACGAGAAGAGGTGGTAGGTCCGTTTGCTCCTGCTGAACGCGTTGTCGTCGGCGATGAACCGGGGGCGGAAGCCAATGGGGATGAAGCTGGTAGAGAAGCTGTAGCTGATTCCGCTGGATGCGCCGCACGGTGACGGGGTACGGGTGCTCCGGATGATGAACCGAATAACGACACTTCAATAACATAGAAGAAAGGAAAGGATTTCCATGAGTAAATGACGACTATTACACAGTTGCTGAAGCTGAATTCAAACGTACTGCATGCTACGAATCCTGCTAATATTATTTTCTTCATCTTCGGTCTGACTGGCTGCATTGTCGGTTGGTTGGTCGGGGAGTTGTGGCGGGAGTGGCGGGAGATGGCTAATTGGTATGCGGGTGCGTGGGTGGGTGGATGTTGAAAGAGAAATGGGTGATACGAGCCTCAGGCGCTGCCTAGGTGTAAAGGGAGGAGAACTGTAACGAGGGGGGAGGAGAGGTGCGATTGATTGACCGACGTCCAATGAAAGAGAATTACCAAAAACAACTCCTGTCGAGCGCGGTTAAGTGGCAACAACCGGGTGAAATGACAAGTGGAGAGAGGTGTTGTTCAGAACGATATCACTGATTCACTAATCAACTAAAACCTAGCACCAGAGATACCTAGCCAAGGCTCAGAGAGTGGGTTGAGTTGAGTGAACGGGGGGAATATCGAGATTCAAGAGGTCGGGGGCCTTTATACTTCAGAAACAAAAAAGAACAAACAACCCAAATGAAGCCAAAGGCGTAGGTTTGTCCGTCTGGCCTCGTGTACTCACTCATGATCATTAATTGCTGGGCCTTGGGCCACGAAGAATAGCCGAACAAAGGGATCCTACTATATTTGGCCGCCTATGTAGTAGAAACGATCCGCCCTTGATCGTGATGGATGGATGGATGGATGGATGGATGGATGGTTAGAAAATAAGGGAAAAGAAGTCGACGAGGATGTTGTGAGCAGCGAAGCTTAAAGAAAGTTGGGACGTAAAACATGGATGGGCTAGACACACTTCTCATATATAAGTTTCTGAGGTTCTGTATTGGCAAGCGACCGACTCGACAAAGTTGTTTAGGCAGATTCAGAGGCATCGCCTTGTGACGTCCTGGCAACGTGGCCTTCGTGTTCTTCAGTATCATGCACACGACAGCGGGTATTGATGAATCACAATCGTCTCTATAGAAGGACGACGATACACGGGGGGATGAACAAGTGCAAGCGATACCAGCATAACTCGAAAAAGCAAGCTCACAGTTATGGGATGAAACAGTCAAAACAAAGCGAATAGATCTATGAAATTCCATCATATGGTCTTCGGAAGTGTTTCGATGCACTCCCGGATAACACGTAGCGTCTCGCCCTTGTCGTATAAAGCTCTGGAACATCCTGCTTGCGAACACTTCGCCTGCCAACACGCCAGAGCCTCAGGCCACTCGGATAAACCGTGTTCCAAGATAGTATCGCCCGCCGGCCGCACATCCATCTCCAGTATTATCTTGTACTTGAGTTCCCGCCACGTATGATAATCAATCACCGCATTGCAGTTGTTGCACGTCGCCAGACCCCCACTGACGAATGGTGGGTCGTTCAAACGCTGCCGCAACCTGAATCAAAGAACGGACCCCCCGTCAAACAAGGTCAACAAGCAACACAGGACTCGACAAATGTATACGCACCCTTCCCTGCGGGTGCGGTGCAAGTCGAACAGACGGAGTAAAGCATTCGATGAGAGTCTGCTCAAATACGGGCGCACGTCCTTATTATACAGATCGAATGTAAGAGTTTGAGTAGAAGCATGCCGCGCTTCAGTGTCCCAACCAAATCGACACGCGATGGCATACAGCCGAAAAGGCTGGCCCAAGAGCAACGGAGTCATGACGAGCAGACGAACGATGGAGAGCGGACCAGGTGTATCATATTTCTCAATGCTATCCAGCAGGGGATCAATCTGGTCATACGAGTCGATCTGTGGAATAGGTAACCCCGAAATCATCCGGAAGAGGAGTTCCAAAGTAGAAGCATCTTCCTCCAAGTAGAAAACACCGTTTTCGAGTTGAGAATTCTGCGGGAGCATGAACATTTCACGGAAAAAGCCCGATGCAGTCTTCAGGTTATGAGAATGCAGCCGGAAGAACACTGAAGCCTTCGTGACAGAGTCATTTTTCGCAGCTAATACTACCTCTGCGTCAGGAGAAGAGAATAGTGGATGATATTGTCTATCTCCTTGATTGGTTTCGACTAAAGCAGTCGAGTGAGAACCGTCTAGTTCCATCATTGTGTTATCCAGGGTGCCACTAGATGATATAAGGGTTAATTGCATGTACAAGCTTCAATGCTCAACCCTATCAAGACGTTTGAGAAGTTTGAGATTACGAAGAGGAGATACCTTTCTATCGACTGTGATAAAACAAAAGGTTAAAGGTTGAGGACGACGGAGAGATCACATGATTCAGATACACCGTTAGTATTACCCGGCCCGAATTCCAGCAACGAATCACTGTACTGCTTCTGTCAAAGGAGTAGCTATGGGGATGTCTCTCGAAATTGACCTTACTATATGACCAGAATCTGCTACAAACCCACAAAACTTATCGAAGCTACTGGTACTTCACATGCCGTCAACAAGTACTTATGTATCAGTATTGACGGACGGGGTTCCTACCCTCATCTCATGGGTGCATACATTCAAAACCTTCAAACCATCCAAGAGCGCGACAGCATCCCCAAAATCACTCCAAGGATCTTTGCAGCTGTAGTAGTAATAGAGGAGCACGCCGAGAGAAGCGAAATCCAATGCAACTTGCTCCTTGACCTATCATGATGTACACTTACTTTCTCCCCCCTCAGGCCTGGGCACCTGCATTGAGGTGAGAGTACGAAACGAGAAATATGACTCGAGGGCGTGAATTTGGAGAAATATCTTCCTCGAAGGTAAAGCTAATAATACATCATCATGAATAGACCGTGACCTGCGCGATACTTGTGCAAAAGAGGGATCACATGGAATGCTTTGCAGTATAAATAGTTGACGGTTGCGTTCGGGATTAATCCACTTCCATGAATGGGACTCATTCTGTGTTCCTGGATGCGGCGTTGACCGTGGAGGCGTCACCATTCTTGCCCACAGAAGAAACACGGCCGAGCTTAGCTTTGGATACATAACTATCACGTCAAACGATACCCGGAAAACGAAGGTGTAGTCTCCCATCTTGTTTCAATCGTCAATCTATGATATATGGATGCTCATCTGTCAAAAAGGCCAAATACATCAACGATAAATTCACCGACCAAAATCTGGTTGATGAATCTGATACAACGCTTGATGTTCACAAAATGGATCGCTCACTTAGAGAACATGGCGAAACCAGAAGAAGCCATATATTATACTTAGTGGGCCCGGTGCAGATGCACCAAGGTTACTAATCATCTTGATGCCACGGGATCCACTCTCAATCAAACTTCACTCTATCAAGATCAGTCAGGATCAGTCTCCTTACCTCCCTCACAGTATATAATAAGCACACGCTTCTTGCTCTCTTTCCCTAATCATTAGGACCCCCGTATAACCATGTCCAACTCTGCACGTCCCAAATTCTTCGTCTACGCTCCAGACCATACCGAAGAAGGCACTTTCGCAAAGCGGTTATCCATTCGGAATGAACATCTCGCTCGCATGAAGACAATCCTCGCAGCAGGGACCATTCGTACGCCGTTTCCTTATCATCCACCTATTGGCATTCGGAATCTCATTCGAATACTGCACTGGTACTGGGTATAGGTGTTGGTGGTGTACTGCTTACTCCTGAATCGCTGTCTGCGCCTCCAGAAGGCCAGAAGATGATCGGCTCCACTTTCATCTGCGAAGCAGAATCTCTGGACGAGTGCGCATTGAATTCGAGTTTGTCCCTTGTTTACAAAGATTTACGATTAGTCTACAGGGTGAAGAAAATGGTTGAAGAAGATATCTACTACAAAGAGGGTGTGGTACGTCTCTAGGTGCTTCTTCTTCCTTCGTTCGATGCTCATTTAGGTTTTCATTTAGTGGGACAAGGAAAAGATCGTTGTACTCCCAATGATGGCTGCGACCCCCATTCCTTGAATACATTGTGTAACAACCACTTAGTGAAAGCAATCTCATGATCAGTCCACCTGCGAGTCAGCAGCACTTATTTGCAGTTTTCTTATCACTTAAGGTATGGTACAAGCTCAGCGCTCGTTTGTATCCGAATTCATCATAACATTCGAGAGGACAGCAAAAGACAACAAGTTGAGTGGCAGGTACAGCGAGACAGTAACGACGATTGCGAAATGGGAGAGGAATTGAGTAGGGTATGCTAACCAAGACGCAGGAGGAAATAAGGCTGGGTACATGTAGTATGTATATGTAGTGGATGAAAAAGTAAGTACTGATAATTCAAGGGAATATATAAAGTATAAAACGGGCTCGTATAGACAAGAACTGGAAAGTGGAATGATACAGATGATACGGGACGGTTGCAGATGCGTATAAACAAGAATGATGGGTAAGTACAGCGTTAAGGGTCGTGAAATGAACAGCTCGATAGAGGACTAGCCTCGGGCACAGCAAATTCGGTTCATGCGTGGCTCAAGAGATTCTGCCTGTTCCAGCGGGGGCTGGTCGGTGTGAGGGAAGGAGGTGATGCAGCGCGTTGGAAAAGCTCGATGGCATTGTTCAATCTCGGCGAGCCTAAACTCAAAGCATTCAAAGGTGGAGATGATACTATTGACAGATCCGATTAGCAGGATATTCCGAGCTGTGAAAACGGGTGAAACATACCTCTTTTCGCAGAAAGCGAAGGCGAGAAATTCGAAATAGACATCACGCTAAACGCAGATCTCAGCTCGAAGTGGTCATGTGCAGAGACGGTAGCTCGTTTCAAATCCTCCGTATGGCATGGTGATGGTGGTGGTGGCGAGACCTCTGGTGCCATGGTATGAGGTGTAGAGCGTCTGGGAGAGCTTGGGCCGAGTCGGCGCCTTGATACGACATCGACTAACTCGAGGTTAAAGAACGCCACATCTACACAGTACTAGGTGTAAGCGATGTGCACACAGCAAAAAAAAGGCGAGGGACGTACCTTCCAGATCCCTGACTGGGTTCGAGTCCCACAAGGAGCTGGTAGATGCTGATAGTGATGGCTCCTCGAAGGTAGAGAGCATCGGAAACTCGTTGTCCAATGGACTCAAGAGAGTTGAATTCGACGGTGTTGGATGGTATCCGTCGCCGAAAGGATCGAAACTCGATGTATTGTATAGCATTGTGCAAATGATTGGTCGCTGGTCAAAATGATAAGGACGGAGGAGAAGTATTCGCAGTGCTGAAGATACTGGTAGGAGAGGGAAATTGATGGGGATAGATTGCAAGGCAGACAAGGGCTTATATATTCAACCAGCGTCGGCCAAAGCACAGGCGCTAAACCTGACCATCATGGCAAACAAAAAGAACAAGCGCGTTCCAGCCTTGTACAACGGTAACAGAAGTTACTTCTTAGCGCTTGTATACTTGTATTCAATATAGATTGTGCCTTTGATGGGAGGATCCGGTGCAGTAGGGCTGAGGGAATGTAACACGTAGTTTGCCGGATTAGTTGCGCAACACGTCGCCGTGCACGTCTTCGCAGCTTGTTTTGATGGAAAAATCTGTTAGAAGCATCAGGAAGCATCATGTTTCTTGTCTCTTGTACTGCGCTGTCGTACGAATTCCATGATGCTATATCTAATCGATGATTTCGAGCTAACACTGTGGAGTCCGCTGGACATAAGCGCCCGAATGCCTCGAGGTGTTGAGGAGAACAAAGCAGCTTGTAACTCGAAGTTAGCTTCAAAGTCGGAAAGAAATTTGACTGAAGGTAACCTAGTTACGTTTAAGAGAACAATAGTTTTCTCTGCCTCGGTTTCTCCACTGGTGCTCGCGAAGCATCTGTATCAGTGTACATAAGGGAAAGAAAAAACGAGACATTGATAAGTATGGAAGGACGGGTTCTTCGAGATAGAGTGTTTAATTTCCCCTGTAATGCTCTCAAAATCCTCCAGTAATGGGGCTCGTGAACATTCCTGCTTTTGATTCCATTATGTTTACTTACTTGAACGCGCATGCTACACCAAACAATGCGTCCTAATTTCCACATTAATTTCATAGAAGATGGGACTTGAGGATAGGCGACTTGGCTCTTCGTAAAAGACCAGGACAAATGACTCTAGTGGCCGATGAATTCGCTACCAATCGTCACCTCTATCTCCGTATCAGATACATAGACACCCTGTTTTTGGATCATCCCAGAACGAGAAACTTTGCCGCGAACATACGCGTCTTGATGGTCTTTTTTGACTCAGTACCCGAGGGTATTGATCAAAGATAGATACACAACCAAACCTTCATATAACCCATGTTCAAATGACTGAGTTCGGACAAGGGACAAAATTGACATATGAACCGAGTGTCAAAATCTGAATGCCAGGGCTCAATGCCCGAAAATAAGCAACGGCGCATTTTTGTTGCCATCTCTTGCCTCAATTTATCTCTGTTCATCCCTAGTCTGTAACTCTAGTCATGTGAGAGTCCAAAACAGGAAATTTGATTCGCTCATGTGATCTTTGTTGAGAAAAATTTTCGTCGTCGTCTCTCTCTCTCGCACCACCAACTCCGATGCTCTTATGAGCTTTCATTCTCTGCAGCGAGAAAAGATGCTCTCATCCTCTCAAACTGGCCCTAGTGTTACTTCAATGTTGAACATGTACACCCAACTTCGCACTCAAGATATTGTCAAAATTTATCAACTTCAACGCTCTTCAAGATGAAACAATTCTGATTTAGGTCCTTAAGACATTTGCAATGCACCTCAAAATCATCTTATAAGAAGACTTCAACCCCAATGTTCAGTATCTCGATTTCAAATATTGTTGAACCTCAGGAACTTCAAGCTTTGAGCGACAAGACCTAATTTTTTCGAGTTCTCAAGTATGAATTATGTAATTTAGTGATGCTTCATTGGTATGTCCTTATGCCTTGGCTCGCATTCCCTCAATGTAAGTACATACTGGTAGTTTTATATGTACTTGATGTACTTACATAGTGAATATACATATTGCTTTTCTCAATTTATGCATGTATGTAGGCTGGGATGAGCGGAGAAACGAAGAATAGGCCTGCCGGATTGATTCGGAACGCGCGGCGCGGCAGTCAAACCCTGCTTCAAAAATTTGAGCCTACGGCTCATTTGAGCTCTGGGTTAAAGTTACGGATTTTGCATTACATTCCAGAAATTTTACCCGCAGCATCAATTTCCCGTGCTCAACCTTTGTTTAATAGAACTGCACACCTGTGTAAACTTCATCTGTGGACCCACCGATTTGCAACAACAATCCATCCGTCCATATCCCACGTCCAAGCCTCAAGGCCTCGAGGCTTGTAACGTGTTCAGGCAAATACCCAGTCCCGATGGTACTGGCAGTGGTAAGCTGTGGTAAGTTTTCGAAATTTTGCTGTGAAAGTTCGCCTCCGGTATAGCCTCGGGCCGGGTGTTGTACCACCTTTCCCCTTGAATGTCATCTCTGCGATTCTCCAAATCTTTGCTGAACAAGCACTCACGATTAATGTCCTCGATGCCAAGTACCAAATTGCACAAATTCGTCTTATTCGCTCCAGACGTCAAAGATTCCCCTCGGTCTGCTGTCCAAAAACAACACCGTGAAGCGATCGCGCCTTTCGTTCAATCTGGCGTCGTCAGTAAGGAAAAAGGCGTTCTGCTTTTCGACTTGCGGAGCTGATCGCAGAGTATGATTGTAGAGGTCGCTGGAATGACAGTAACACCAGAATCAGTTGAATCTGAAAACGCGACTGTGAAGCCATTTGGGTCGTGTATTATATACGAGGCTGAAAACATAGATGTAGTAAGAAAGATGGTGGAATCTGACATCTACTATACCTCTGGTGTGGTGAATACCCTCGATACCTGGTCGTCTTCGAATTTTTGGTAACTAATGTCGGCTTTTTGTACAGTGGGACCAGGAAAAGCTAGTTCTTGTACCCTTTCTCCCCGTCACTTCGTTCCCGTAGAATGAGTTGTCCGACTTGGACGTTGATTCAAGCTGAGAATCACGAATGAGTCTCAATCTGCAGCACATAATATATGTAGGCTTGGATAGAGCTTGTGGGAATAGGAATAGGAATTATTTGGGAATTATGCTCAATAGCGCTCAATGGCGAGAGAAAGACTCTCGGCAATTGCTCATCCGCCAACCGCGTTTATAACCGGTTCCTCAAACCCCTCCCTCAGACAAACCGTTCCATGTTTTCTCGTGCCTTTCAAATAAAAACCACTGCATTCAGGACTTCCTCCTGCAAACTCTTCACTCCTGGAACCATACGGCTAATGTCAACGCAATACGAACATATCCTAACATCTCGACCAAACCCATCTGTCGCTCTTATCACTCTCAACAGGCCAAAAGCTTTGAACGCTTTGAGCACACCGTTATTCCTTGAATTAAACAAAGCGCTCTTTGAAGCCGATGCTGACCAGGCTATTGGTGCTATCGTCTTGACTGGCTCCGAGAAGGCTTTCGCAGGTGAGTCTATCGGTAACTCTGATTATCCATATGTTCATACTCGTGAATTAGCTGGGGCCGATATCAAGGAAATGAAAGACAAGGAGTGTAAGCCTATGGTTGCTACCTCACTCACGTTATAAAGGACGAAATCAACAGTTTCCGACGTATACAAGAACAACTTCCTAGCGAATTGGGGCGAATTATCTAGGCTGAGGAAACCTGTGATAGCAGCAGTGAGCGGATACGCAGTGCGTTTACTATCATGAAGCCGTTCTATATATCTATACATTTACATTACATTTACACAGCTCGGGGGAGGTTGCGAACTCGCTCTCATGTGTGACATTATTCTCGCGTCTCCCACCGCCAAGTTTGGGCAGCCGGAGATTAATCTTGGTGTGATTCCCGGTGGGGGAGGATCCCAGCGTTTAGTCCGTGCTATCGGAAAGTCTCGCGCGATGGAACTCGTCCTCACTGGCCGAATGGTGTCTGCTCAAGAAGCTGACCAATGGGGAATGATCAGTCGCGTTACCGACAACGTCGTCGAAGAAGCTGTTAAGATGGCCACAGAGATCTCGAGTAAAGGTCAGATAGCGGTACAGGCTGGAAAGGAAGTTGTCAATGCCGGTGCGTCTTAGTTTGCGACGGGCGGTATAGACACCACTTGCTTACTCTTCTCTAGCGTATGAATTGACGTTGGCAGAGGGCCTGAGATTCGAGAGACGCACTTTCCACGGGCTCTTTGCCACCAAGGATCAGAAAGAAGGTAGAGTCATCTGCAGACTTTCAAATAAAGACATGGATTCTAATGTTAGCGGACAGGAATGACTGCCTTTGTAGACAAGCGAAAGGCCAATTTCACCCATCTTTGAACATGGACGAAAAGGATGAGCTGTGTATAATGAGTCGGGATGTGTACGATAATTGCTTGTCAGTCAAATGTAAGCTAAACAAATCTTCGAAAACGTTGACAAGTTTGCGGAATGCGATGGAAACTGCGAACACACACCTATGCATCTCATTACTTGTACCATCTAAAAACACTTGCTATCAACATGCCTGAATGTTATAAGGCACTTGTTCTTCGAAGAAACACATGGAACACTCACCTACTCCGACACCTGCCATTACTCTCTTTTGCATTGGCGTCCCGGGAGAAACAGCTCGGGACTGCCAAAGCGCGTAGCCGCCTACAGTCGCGAATGTACCTGTGCCCACAATTCTGCAGCTGATGCAGTCTCCGGATTTCGCTTTGGAATCTTCCATACGAACGTTGATTGAGAGCAAGATTTCGGCTAATGTTAGAGACGCGTCAAGTATTGCCGAGCGGCACCAGTGAGCCGAAGTGGCAAACTCCGCGAGCAAATTCCACGCCCACGCCTTGTTTCGAGCTTTGACATCCAATCTAGAGAACAATAACCTACAATAATATGGAGACTATAAAGCAAGATTCCGGGTCCTTGACGACGCGTAACATTATACCAGCTCTCTATGACTGCAGCCTCTACCACCATCAAGCGTACTCGCAGCGCCAGTCGATCCAGATTCAGCGAGTCCTCGTTCAAACGAGCTCGGAACGAGGGACCAATGCCAGGTTCTGCAAAATTTGACGACTCATATGTTGTCGACCCAGGGTTCTCGAACTTGAAGGGAGACATATATCTTAAAGTTGGAAACACTTTGTTTCCTGCCTCACTTGAAAAACTCCAAAATGTTGAAGGGCTCTTTGCGGATCTGTTTTCCATTCAGCAGCCTGAGCACGCCGATCGCATTCACGGTTTGCCCTACTGCGACATGTTCAACTGCTCAGAGTCAGAGCTTCGTGTATTGATGAAGCTCATTCATGGATCGAAATTGTAAGTGTGCGTTTTCGTTAAAGTCTTCTTCACTTCCTCATTGAACATCTTAGTGTCTTTCAGCGAAAGGCTGCATCTGGCGTAACCGAATTCAATATAGAGAACATTCTTGATGCTCTACTCGTTTCGTCAAGACTTGACCTTCCAGGAATTCGAACACAAGCGAAAGAGGCCATACACGACTTCTTTCGGACGATGTGGAGCCATATCATTTATTGTGAACCCCCACCCGAATACCCTGTCGTCGCCCTCACGGGTTATACCATGGGCAAAGATAATGCTCTCCGCGTACTGTGCTTCCGTATGATCAAAGTCTTCCGAGAATGCGAATTGGGATACTGCATGCCGATGGCGTATTATTTCGCCGCGCAGCAAACTCATAATGATATCTTAGACGGTATCAAACTTCCGGATGGCTCTTTGTTAGAGCTTGACCATGATGACAAGAAGAAGGTGTTGAAGGGTAGAGAGATGTTGCGAAGTCTACGACGCAACGTTACGTTCATGTGGCTCATCGAACATGCTGGTTATCCAAAGGATTACGTTCTGCTACATGGATGCACCTCGAGGGAGTTTCCAAAGCGGAAAGGCTGCTATGACTTCATCTTCGACCTCTATAACTTGTTCTTTTCTCCTAGTTCAAGGCTGTTGGAGGACAGATGCGATGCTCTGGAGTCGATTTCTTTCGAAGCCGTGGAAACCATGAAGAGTCATCTTTGTCCCGAATGTCAGGTCTATTTCACAGATCGAATCATGTATTGTCTCTTGGCTAGTTGGGGTCAAATACCCAGAATCTTCACTGGACACACTTGGGACAAGTTGCGGGAAAAGCAGATACAAATCGAAGCCAACTGGCGTGAAAGACTGTCGTAAAGATAGCTGGGGGTTTCTTACTTGGAGCAGTGCCGACATAGGAGTCACTTATTTATGTTCCTTCGTACCTACTCATCTGTTCTACTCTAGTATCTATCCGTGAACGCGCTAGAACGTGTTTGTACCAGGGCGGGGTAGTTTTTCCCCGGAATTTAGTTTTGTCACATGAATCGATTTGCTCTGCTTCTATCATTAAACTTGCATCCCGCCTTATAAAGCAACCCAACCCAAAATGACTTCCTGCCTTCGTTCTTATTCTTCTTCTAGTACAGCATGGAAATTGAGCGCCTACTTTTCGAAAACGCAACGGTAGTATCATTCATAATTTCCACTTGTAGAGGCTGATTGCATCTGGTGTAGAGAGTCTCACTCTTCGTTGTAATCGCCCTTGCCTATTTCCTGTACCGAAGATACACTCGTATATCCGTATCTCACATTCCTGGTCCTGAACCGGAATCATTTATACTGGGTGCGCTACAATTCGTTCCTTCTCACTAGCTACCATTCATTGATCATGCGCATAGGTAATTTACCGGAGCTATTCCAAAGCCAGGTTGGTGTACCAGATTTCAAATGGAAGCAGCAATTTGGGGATATCGTTCGAATCAAAGGCCCGTTTGGGGAAGATCGTCTCTTCATCTCGGATCCCAAAGGTATCGTTCTTGGGCAAAGGAGATGGACGAACTCATACCTACTTGTGCTGTATACACCCAGCCATGCAATACATTTTTCATACAGCAGGTTTGTCTACCGACAGGTTATTCATACTAAGTATGCTATTGGTTCCTTAATGCTTATCTAGGTTATGGATTTCTCAAATGGCCAGAACGCACTGAAATTAGTCGAGTTCTCATGGGGAGAGGATTATTATGGGCTGACGGTATGGACTGCGTATACCTCTTCCCACAGACACTTATATACCGACTTCGCATCTTAAATTCATCATACGATCATACAGATGCTATTCACAGACGACAAAGGAAGGTGATGCTTCCCGGATTTGGAGGTAAGTGCTCATAGGTTTCGTCTATGAACAATCTATATTTTGAATAACCTATCTTCCTATAGCTCCCGAATGCAAGGCTTTTGTTCCTATTTTTCTGAAGGCCGCATCTGCTGTGCGTATGAGTTACTTCTATCGCTTGGTCTTGCTGTACAAATTCGAAATCATAGCTCGTGGAGCAATGGAATGATCTTCTCGCAAGCTCCATGGACCAATCGGTCGAGCTCAATGTCGCGTCGTGGCTTTCTAGGGCAACCATGGATTCACTTGGGGAAGGTATAAATCTAGATAACTGAAATAATCACTCCGTTTCTGAATTAATACAGCGGCATTTGATTATCACTTTGGAGCACTGGAGAACAAGGAGAACGAGTTGATGAAAGCGTATTTCGGCCTAATGTTCGTCAATATTGATCGTACGTCTCCGTTTTCATGCTAAATACACTTCAGGTCGGACACTCTTGGCCAGCCGTCGCGTCAAGCAATCTTCACTCAGACTGTAATGCCGGTCTGGTATCTCCGATTCATGGCAAGATGTTCCAATACAAGACGAATGGTACACGCTCGACACACAGCTGAATTGGCGAATGACATTGCCCAGTCATTGATTAACATGAAATCTGAAGCCCTTCTGTATGGGAAGGAGAACAAGGACATCCTAAGCTTGTTGGGTGAGACAATTCTCGTTCGTGGAAATTGTTCAGTAGTAGTAATTCACCCTCATCAAATAGTCAAGGCCAATGCCTCAGAAAACCCTGCAAGCCGCCTCACAGACGAGGAGATGTTAGCACAGATGCGCACACTCTTATTGGCAGGTCATTAACGCCGCACACTATTTTGAAGTTTCGAACGCCTGACTCATCGCGCATCTCAGGCCATGAAACCAGTTCGACTTCCCTTGTTTGGTGTATTCTAGAACTGAGCCGCCATCCAGAGGTACAAAGCAGACTTCGGGAAGAGATTCGAGCGACCGAACGGAGACTCAACGGTAGACAATTCACAGCGAGTGATTTTGACAACATGCCTTATTTGGCAGCTGTTTTGAAGGTATGGTCGTTCACCTTTCGCTACATTCGCTTATATGAATGCATCGTCTATCAGGAGTCGATGCGTTTTCAACCTGCGGTGTATCAGAATTATCGCATGGCCGCACATGATACTGTTCTACCTCTCTCCAAACCTATCACGACAACCACAGGCGAAACCATTAGCAGTCTCCCTATTGGCAAAGGGACGAAACTTGTGTTATCTATTGCAGCCTACAATAGGTATTTCCCCCATCTTCTATAGTGATTATATCTGAAAAACTTCATTGGCGCTGGTTTCAGAAACAAGGAAGTGTTCGGTGAAGACGCTGACGTCTATAATCCAGACAGATGGTTTAGAAACTCTGAAAAGAAAGGGCCAACAGTAGGTGTATATGGGAATCTGTAAGCTGAGCGCTACATTTTTGGCAGCAAACTAACCTTCTCCAAGGCTGACTTTTGCCGGAGGTGTGCGCACTTGCATCGGTTGGAGGTTCGCTTTGTATGAAATGCAATCCCTACTGGTGGAAATCATCAACAACTTTGAGTTGGGACCTACGAAAGAACTGGAACGATTGAGGCGAGAAGCTTGTTTGGTGATGCTGCCGACCTTGGAAGGCGAGGAAATTAAAGGGGAGAACTTACCACTCCGTGTCAGCATAGCTGGGCGAGATTAGCCGATGGAAACTTGAAGCAGTATATGGATCGTTGGGTGTTGCTTCTTTGTTACTTCCACTGTCTTTTGCCGTATCTTTTTGTCGATTTTGAACAACATGTATCTGTGTACTCGAGTTTGCAAATCAATTTCGAATAAAGTCAATATTTGGGTTCGGAAAGTCCTTGCTCACTGTGTCGACGTGACAAGCGTGATAGTCAACGTGACCGGTTAACACGCGTATCATCTGATTCTTCGTGAACTACAACCTTCACAGGCTACAGTACTCATAATAGCTATACGCCTCCTAGAGAGCTTGTAAGATGGCGGTCCCTGCGTTCAGGCTTACCGCGCGTGCTCGCGAAGCAAGTGCCTCTCCCTCTGTATCTCTGGAAAAAGGAAGACATCGTATGCGTGCTCCGCGCACTCCTATCACATTGGAAGCACCTATCCTTACTTCTCGTCGTCCTCAGCCTACTAGCGCAGACCGAAATAACCTGTATATCGCCGTCCTCGTTTCACTTCTCGCCTTCGCCTGTTTCGCTTGTTTTGGTACCGCTTATTATCTCTACAAATTCAGGTGGAGTCACTTTCTTGAAGTTGGTCCTCGTCGAGCTGATGAAGTCTTCAAAGTCATCGAAATTGATCCTTACATCGACACTTGTCCACAATCGAACTTGCGAGAAGAGAAATACTTGTCCTACTTGCCCCATAGCGGCTTCCACAATCAACGCATCGCTCTCGAGAACGCCCTCGCATTATCTCATCTCCTCAATCGCACTCTTCTTGTACCGCCCATTCGTCTGGGATCTAAACCTTTACGATATGTCAATTACGATTCACTATATTCATTCGTCGCATTGTCGGGAAAAGAAAATTTTACACATTGCTCTCGAACCGCTCTAAACGTTCCTCTTCCATCCGAATGCCTTGATTACTTTGACTATACTCTCTTGTCTTGGGAATGGTTGATCGACTTTTCAGCGATACGCGCCCGTCAGCCAACCATACTTCGATGGAATCTCACCGATATCTGGATTCATGACTGTCTGAACATATCTTTTGCGAACACCCACACTCTCAAAGACTCTAGTCGTTACCAATTCAGATTCGTCGATGATACTTCGTTGTCGCCGAATGTGAAATTTACTGAAGACTTACAAATCGACACATTAGCCTCCATCAAGGAACCCCTACTGCAAATTGGCACGCTATTTGGCTCCTCCAGACTTCATCTCTCGGTACCAGAAAACCGTCGCGTTCGCTCGCAAATCCGTGAGAGTATGGTGTTCACCAACCCCTATCTCTTACATGCTGCCGAGTCAGTGGCCAAGGCACTAGGGGAGTCATATGTAGCTGTTCATGTGCGTTTAGGAGATGGTCAATTCCAGGCTAATGGTGGAACCAAGGCACGATCGGTGTGGTGGTCGCTGATACGAGATGAGCTTGGGATTCCTGTTGCCGATATCGTCGCCCTCGAACAAAACATCGGGAAACCGATCACAGATTCGTCAATTTTCTCTAATCAGAAGATGAACGATTTCCAAGAAGAGCTTAGCATTTCCGATTCTCACCTTCTATGTCGGAAAGGTCATCACACACAATCGCATCTCAGTCCTCTGAATGTTCCACTTTATATAGCGACAGATGTTACGGATCCCGCTACGGATCCTGACCTCGCTTTATTTTTTCACGCTTTTCCTTGTACCTTCCATCTCGGTGATTTTCTGGGCCATATTGACACCTTAGATCAACTTGAAAATCTCTACGACGGCCTTAAACTGAAGCCATTCCTCATTCCATTTCTAGATGCTATCATTGTAGGAATGGCTAGTCGTGCTATAGGTACCCCAGGAAGCACATTCTCCACATACATCACGGATGTGCTCTGGCCAAAGTACCATCACTTGGCAATTTCGGAACGAGGGTAGTCCCTACTTGCACCTTGGCGGCAGGGGACCAGCCTTATCAGGATAGATTGAAACCATTCTTGTTCATCATTGAAAGTTGTTGCGCGTTGTTGGGGGGGACTGGAGGAGCCTAGAGGTGGATGTGCGAGCATAGCATTTCATAGCATTCATTGTATTCATTGTATTGAAGCATAGCCAACAGTGTCACAAAATAAAAGAACTCCGAAGGAGTGACTTCCGCTTAAATGGCGTTGCGATGATGGTTTGATGGTTTCACCATCATTTGATCTTTTTCACGGATCTCCACCGCGCGTATAAAAGTCCAATCATTTTCCGGCGCGCGTTCTTTTCCACAACCCGCCTCTCTGACCATCTGGCATAAGGTCTTTCTTCTTTCCTCTCATTTCCTCTCTTCTTTTCCCGCACCTCAATTTGTGTAGATATCGATATGTTGAGCACCCAGCCTTCCAATTCGACGAAGAAGTTCCCGGCCGAACTTCAACCCTCTTCCCTTCACCCGTCGACTGCTGGTAATTCTCTCTTTGAACCTCGACCCAACGCCTCTGGGTTTGCTGTCCCCCCTTCACCCCGGGTCGCTGGAGCGAATGGTATGTGCTGCTGTTAGATCTTCTTTCTTACCGAAGATTGACACTTCGATTGGCAGGTGAAATCATTGACCAGTGGTTCCAAGACCTTCAGAAGTATGAAGCCACTCTTGTTAGTTTTCAAGTTTTCAGGTGGCATCAGAGTGATATTAATCTTGTTGTCTAGGGTGCTATGGCTGTGGCATCAGAAGACATCAAATTCAGAGAGGAGTTAGGCACCATCGAGCAATGTACGTTGGATCTAATGGACAATCCACAATAGAGGACTTCCTGACATTCGTCCTAGGGTTCAAATTGCTTTCTGAGTCGGAGCAGACAGCTTCGCTCTACACTCTTTTGCAACACGCTAAACCTGCCCAGGTCAAGTTTCTGTCCGCAGTCTTGCAACAGATGTCCGACGGTGCCCCCGCGGTCGCCGCTGCCGGTGATACATCTCCCCTGATAATCTATTGAAAGGAAGCTAATGCATCATTCTGTTCTAGACAATTCAGCAAACAAAGCTGGACGCGGTGTGCGGCCTCCTAGCCTGAACCTCCCTGGTACACCTATCGCTTCGCAGTTCGAGTCACCTGCTGTTGAGAACGACGCTGCTGGCGCCAAAGTCAAGGGACCACAAACCGAACAAACCCAAGAGGTCGTCGTCAAGGCTAGCGAAGAAACCAGCTGGGCTAGCATGGTGGCAACTCCACAGGACCTTATGTTCAAGAAGGGCGGCGATGTGCCCCCGAACTCTGCTGCTGCTGCTCCTTCCGACCCTGCCGCTCCTGCGAGTGTGCCTACTGCTCCTAGTGGACTTGTTGGCCCTGCCGCGGGGATGGCTGCTGGACTGGCGGCTGGTATGATGAACCCCTTCAACATGGCTATGCTCAACAACATTGGATTCTCTACTGAGGCGCAGATCCTTGCCGTCCAACTGGTGATGAGCGGGCTGGTACAGCCTTCAGGAATTCAGAAACCCATTCAGCCCAAGCCTCACTCGAGAGCTGCGAATGCTTCCAATAACTGGCGTTCCCCTGCCAGCGCTCGTTACCCCGGAAGTGCATTGAGGAGCAGTGGACTTCGCAGTAGTGCGCTTCGGAGTGCTTTGAAAGCCCAGACGCCTAAAAGCGCAGTGTCCACGAATACTCTTGGGAGTGCTACTACGCCGAAAATTGAGGATATTGACCCGGAGCTTCTCAAAGATGTCCCGGTATGGCTGAAGAGCCTGAGGCTGCACAAGTACACGGATTGCTTCACAGGCATGACGTGGGAGGATATGATTGATCTCAATGAGGATCAACTCGAAAAGAGAGGTGTGGTCGCTCTGGGAGCACGCAGGAGGATGATTAAGACTTTCGAGAACGTGAAGAGAAAGATGGGTATTGAGTTCACCCCAACAATCCCTGTCACAGCTGGTGTTGAACCCAGCAGCTCTCTACCAAATATGGGTGAAGTGTCGGTTCCTCGCAGCGCAGCCCCGAATCTATAGAGATTGCAGCTCCAAGTTAGCTCTCTTTCTCATCTCCATAACTATTCTGCATCACCGTCCTCTATCTATTCTTTGGCTTCAATTATATCTATCAGATTCATTCGGAAATTCCCTCCTAACCCTTCACATTTCATGACAGCACTCCAAACAAAACATCCGGTCATTTTGTATTTGTAGCAGCAGCATCACAGTATCAGTATCAGTTCCTCCTCACATACTATACGTTCATCAGTACTAATATTCTCTTGCTTACCTCTCTACTGACAATGTTCTACTAGGTGAACTTGGCTTCACCTTAGAACTGAGGCGCAAGATTGGTGCTGGTCGCTTCTGCATGGAATGGGTTATTAAGTCGCTCGCTCATATATCTATAATAAAAACAATTTCTTGGTTTTTCTCTTCAATTGGATTAAGTATATAGGTCGGCGACAGTGGTCGGTACTAATAGGCGTGTTCAATTAATCAAATACGGTTTCACGGCTTTCTGGAATCTGGAAGAAATTACTAAATATGGAAATTATTTTTCAAGAAATCGTGCAATTTATTACAATTTCCAGAAAGCCGTGAAACCGTATTTTTTAATTGAACACGCCTAATATTACTTGGTTTCATTTCCGAGGATGTTGAGCAAATTTAGGTTCATTCCACACCTTTCCGCACGCGTTTTCTTGTTTTACATATGTACATAGTAGATTTCCCGTCCTTTACGAATTTCAGCTTGTGTTTGACTGCACAGCGCCTGATTCATGAAGTGCTACTTATGTAATTATTGGTTCGGTCCAGTGGGAATTCACTCACATATGCTCTCACTTTCACCTGTGACTGCCATATTATCATGGCTACGATCGCTGTCATTGCAGCCGGAGCCATGGGCTCTGCAGTCGGTCGACGACTTGTACAGGGAGGCTGCACAGTTTTAACAAATCTGGATGGACGATCAGAAGCGACGAGAAAAAGGGCAGCTGAGTGTGGAATGGAAGAGAAGTCGTTGTCGGAAATTGCCAACCGAGCTAGCTACGTGTTGAGCATTCTGCCGCCGAGCAATGCATTCTCCTTTGCCGAGAAATTTCTTCAAGAATCGAAATCAGCTGAACGAATCCCGAATGCAGAACCTTTGGTTTTCGTCGACTGCAATGCGGTCAGTCCTGCGACGGTAAAACGTATTTCTACCCTGTTCAGTCAATCTTCACCTGCAATTGGGTTTATCGACAGCGGCATTATTGGAGGACCTCCTCAAGACGCATATAATCCGACATTTTATGCATCGGCAGATGATAAGGACATCCTACTCAAGTTTGGAAAATTGTCGAAATACGGTCTGAAGATATCGTTGCTTGAAGAGGGTGCGGGAATAGGAGACGCAAGTGCCCTGAAGATGTCTTACGCGGTAAATTATAATACTTTTGATAATATTTGCACTTACCATTGAAGAAACCAGGGCATGACGAAGGGAACCACGGCGCTTTTCACCACGATGATTCTGGCCGCACACGCTAGTTCTCCAGCCACTGCTGAAGCTCTTTTGCATGAGCTTGGTGACTCCCAGCCAGAGTTTCTCCGCCGAATCACTCGTACAATTCCACCTATGCTTCCCAAAGCTTATCGATGGGTGGGCGAAATGCAAGAAATTGGCAGTTTCGTAGGTGGTGGGGAAGGAGCGATATATGAAGGCATAGCAACGTTGTATCAGAGGGTTGAACAGTCTTTGAGCAGCGACCAGAAGGACGTAGAGGTATTGAAAAAGTTCGTTGAAGAGGCAAAGAAGGAAATGAAAGATAGATAAGATTACACTCGAGATCCTTATCATTATATATCGTAACACGCCTTTCCTTCCACCCATGATATTCTTTCGTCCTGATTAAACACCAAAATAATTCCCTCTATTTCCCTTGGTGGCGTTTTCTGTCCATCAGATGTCTGCCGTCGCTACTGAAGGCCAATCGTTGACTTTATCTCCTTCTCAATTATCATCTTCTCAGAATCTGTCCCGTCAGCCGTCTGGTTCATCAATCAACGGCAAGCCTTCAGACCAGAGTACCAATCCTCTTACACCCTCTCCGCACAAATCTAGTCTTCGATATCGTGCATCCAGGGGCCCAACTACAGGCTTAGACGACGACCAAAATGCTCGAGGCGAGAACGCCTGGGGTGCCCAATTTTGGATCACTATAATTGATCCTGAGGTGCGTCTAGTTAAATATCAGCTTTGTAATTTAGGTCAACCGTAAGTTCTCTAGACACAGAATTCGTTTTATGCTTGCCCAGGGACTGGAGAGGTCAGTTGGGATCCACCTACAGGGAACTTTGTGTGAGTAGTGCAGCTTCTATTCACGCACGATCTATCTCTGAAGAAACCGCAGACTGCCTCCCAGTGACGAAGGAGAGTGGTGGGAGCTCTGTGATGAATCTCGAGGCGGGATACCATACTATTATCAAACCAAAACTGGGGAGACAGTCTGGGAGCGCCCGTCAGGATTTGTTATACCTCTGGGTATCCTTCAGGTCCGCATTTCTGCTCATTTAACCTTAGTTTCACGTCTAATGCTATCATTCAGAATAATGCGTTAGGCCGACGTCTATCGAACCGATTTTCGCAGTCGATCATTGATGAAGCAAGCTCTAAATTAGCTCAGATACCCGAGAGGCCTTCTTTTCGACGCTCTCAAACTTTGCCTGGTAGCCAAGACGTAACACAGACCGCTCATCTCTCTCCGAATGCCAAACATGCTTCGCCTAGCGCGAGAAAACAAAGTTCTAGCGTCCGGCGATCTTTCTCTAACGAGCTTGGCCGCAACAGTACAAATCGACTACCGCCGATCCCTGCTTCGCCTTACTCGACTGACGCATCTGTCCCTCCTTCACCCGCTGTTTCTCAACATTCCCTTTCAAAACTTACAACCATTCCACGTTCCAAAACTCCCTCCGGCAGCCCGAATGGATATACGTCCCACAACGGCTCAAATTCGCCGACCCGAGCGCGCTCAAAATCATCCTCCTATGTATCCCGTAAACCAGCGCAACCGCAGAGCCTCAATGCCGCCTTGGAACTTCTGAACACGTCTCAATCCGAGAATAGTAATCAGGGTAGCTCAGCAAAGTCCAGTCCCACCTCACCATCTTCTCGTTCCAGCACAAGGGAGACTCCCCCAACACCGCCTTCCCCTCAACGGACGCGAATCCCTTCGTTGCCAAATACGACTGGTAAACATACTGGCCGTAACGTTTCTGGTATCACTGTGGCTGGAAAGGAAATTAGTGCGCCGATCCTCAATCATGGTTCGTCCCTACCGCTTTGAGTATATACGTTATATGATCTCTTTACTGATAAAGCGCTGCTCTACATAGCCGCAACGATGGATATGAGTCCAGTGAAAAACCGCGCTGCGGGAAAACCTATACCTGTTTCACCCGTAGTCCCACTTCATCCTACGCCTTCAACTACTCTGAGTACTGGGTTAGAGCTCCAATGTTTCTCCTCTCTAGCCTGTCATCGTCTTACGCGTCCAATACCAGAATATATCCTGCTCTCCCGCACGACCTCGCTTCTGACATTCTGCAGTTCTCGGAATCAGACTACGCGAAACAATATTTCTCTACACATCGTTCCGGATTCATATTTAAGCGACGGATCCCTGTCGCACAGTTGGTGACCTGGCAAAAGGCAAGCAATTCGCAATCTCGATCTATGAGCGGCAGCACTTTCTAACCAACAATGGATATAGGCTCCTCTGAGTTCTCCACTTTTGACACTGAAAGGTAATCTCAACCGAGATGCTGTCAAAATATTCAAGGTCGTTCAACACATAATGGGAGATCGGGAGAAGGAGAGGGGTTTGGGTGTTCGCGCTCCTTCTGACTATGTTTCAACGGTCTCTCCAATCAACTCGTCGACAACCTCTCTTGGACATTCTTCGTCTTCATCTCATAATCATGTTTTGGAAGAAGAACGATGGTTGCTGGGGGAGGGGTTGACCCACGGTGAACTGCGTGATGAAATATATTGTCAAGTGATGAAACAGCTCTCCAAAAATCCAAACCCGTAAGTGCACCCCCATTCCACTGCAGTGTATCGCTTCTCTGATTGGCTTTCTTGTGATTTCGTCTCGTAGTGAGAGTGTATTCAAGGGCTGGCAGTTGTTATGTGTCCTTCTCATCACCTTTCCTCCATCGAAGGATTTTGAGATGTATTTGCGATCCTTCATTCAGACTCATCTGTCGCATCATGAAGGTCGGATAGACATTATGGCCAAGTTTAGCTTGCGCCGCCTCGACGTAATATCTAAGAAGGGTCCTCGAGGGAAACCACCTACGATTTCGGAGCTGGAGACGGCTTCAGTGCGTTTAGGCCTACTCGAGATAGTGGCAATAACTGATCGGTTGATTCTTTTGTGTAGGATGCCGCCTTCAACCCTTCAACCTTTGGTGAATCACTCGACGCTATCATTCGTCTCCAAGAACGGAACTACCCTCAACAGAAGGTTCCCATCATCCTGCCCTTCCTTGCTGATGGGATTCTCGCCCTCGGCGGTACGAAATCCGAAGGCATATTCCGTGTGCCCGGAGATGGTGACTCGGTATCTGAGCTCAAGTTGAGGATCGACCGTGGGTATTACAACTTGGAAGGGGCCGACGACCCGAACGTCCTTGCGTCGCTCATGAAACTTTGGTTGCGAGAGTTGTGTGAGCCTTTGGTGCCGGAAGAGATGTACAACGAATGTGTCACAAGTTCGAAGGACCCCGAGGCGTGTGTACATATCGTGAAGCGTCTCCCGACGATCAGCAGGAGGGTGGTGCTTTTTGTGATCAGCTTCCTCCAACTCTTCCTAGACGAAAAAGTTCAGAGTGTAACCAAAATGACACCTGCTAACCTCGCCCTGGTGATGGCACCCAATATACTGCGGTGTAATTCAGATTCGATGTCAGTGGTTTTCACTAATGCGCAGTGAGTTCAGGAGTTCAGCTCTTTTGATCTTTCTTCTGGACTTGTAATCTTACATCATGCTCCAGATACGAGCAGATATTCGTTTATAATCTACTCTTGCACCTCAAATGCGCAGACATCGACACTAACTATGTGCCGGTTCATGGACTTGGGGCTGTTCAACCGTCAACAGCCCCGCGGAAGTCTAAATCTAGGGTAAAGCCTCTTCAACACTGACACTCCTTTTTCTTCTCCTTCTTGGGCTCTGGTACGATGTTGTATCATGCTTTTCTACTTAATACTCTTTTTCGAATATACCCATTACTGATAATCAAAAGTTAATTAGAATTCTCGCATTTTCCTAATCTTCATTCTGCGTTCTTGCTTCCATCAATTCTTGTCTTGGCTGCTGCATGGATCACTCATTATTAGTTCCCCTTTTCGACGTACTTCAAAGAATGACTTTAAACTATAATCCTGCAATCAAATGCTCATATGTAAAATTATGCCGACGGGGGTGTAAGGACAATATGTGTAAGTTTAATATCTCTTGGATGTGGAATCTGAGCCTGTATCCCATTGATTGAAAGCCCAGTCTTTATCGGTTTTAGAAGATGTTTTCCAGTCATTCCACCTCTTTGATCTATCACTGTCTGCTGCTGGTTTTCGTACAAGTGACTCGATCGATTTGAGTACATCCCAGAGCTCCCCTTCGCCAAAATAATCATCCTCAATCCAAAGATTACGTTCACCAACTTGTCTTCGCACTCCATCGACTATTTTCCGCGTGTTATCGTTAACGTCGACGCCGTTGATAACCATTTCTTGCAGGGCATCGTGTACACCTTTCAAGTCGTGAAAATGTGTCCATTTTGTTTCAATGAGCTCGTTATAAGCAGGAGTAGTGCACCCGAACACATATGATGGAATGGAAAGATTTCGAGCATGGTCAAATATTGATAATGCAAGGTGGGGATCGTGATACTTGTCTCTGAAAGTGCGCATGAGATGAGCAATGATATGAGGATATATGGGCGATTGTAGGATGGGTAAATTCTCCGCGGCAGATGTCTTGTTTGAGCTGGAAGTAACTTTCTGCAGTGCTTCTCTCGAAGCGGCTTCAAATTTCTGCGACTCGTCAAACACCTCTCGAATTGCCCATTCTAGAAGTTCCTGGTCTGTGTCACACAAATCCATAGCTTCCTTCTTGCGATCCAATAGCTCCTCCTCTTCGGTTGTCCATCTCATCCTCTTCGAATGTTTCCGTAACTTTCCAAAGAGGTCATTCAGTCCTCCAGGATCGGAGGTTTTTCCCTGAGTGCCGGAAGAGCGCATTTCTGTAGATTTCTGCTCAGAAACGGCATCGAAGATCATGGTAAACATGTCGTCAAATGCGCTTAGTTCCGTAGCTGACATTGTTTGTCTGCGAACCCGCCGAGGGGTCTGACTTGCAGGATTTCGAAGCGCAGATGAAGTGAGAGGAGGCATGTTTTTTATGCCTTTGAAGACATGGTCCCAGGTGTCTCCCTCCGTTTTAAAGATGGAAGTAGGCTCATCTGCATTTCTGAGTTATAATGAGCCCATTCTGATACCAACTATGAGCTCAATTCACGCACGTATTCTTCGCACTCTCTGTTGAGTATTTTTGTATCTTCATGTACCGTGGAACAGGGACAAAAGAGCGACATGAATAAACCTGTGGTACCAAAGCATTGGGCGAATAAAATGCTGGAGAGTAGATAAGTTCATGACCAGTATGAGGACAAGATGCTCACGTTTCTGTCGCTGAAGGGTTTTGGAAAATTTGCAGTAGTTGAGCATCATTCAAGGTTCTGGTCAAATAATTCGCGGCCCGGATTCCGTTTACGCGTCTTTAATTCAACTTCTCATGTTGCAAGTTCAACACAATGCCTTCAGATCGACCAACTTTCTTAAATCCACGCAAGCACTCAGAAGGAGCTTACAAACGAAGCATGTAAAGCGTCCACCACTCGGGTTTGCGTTCGATATAGTGAGTATGATTTTCTACTCAGTGCTCTGACTTCTTTAGTTGCTAGGACGGCGTACTTATGGGTGGTCCCGAACCTTTGCCTAAAGCTCGCAACGCTCTCAGGATATTGAATGGAGATAACGCCCTACACGCGTATGTTTGTTTGCCCATTTCTCGAAATGTGTGCTAAACGGTCGTTCTGGAAATAGAAAGATACCGTACATCCTGGTAAGTCACTGGTCACTAGTCACCTTTTTATGGGCTGCTTCGACTGATTCTTCAAGATTTTATAGCTCACAAATGGGGGAGGTTATACAGAGTACGAGCGTGCGCAAAAGTTATCTTCTTGTTTAGATATCCAGGTTACTCCGATCTCCTTCGGGTTTCATTCATTTTGACGCTATCTCAGATATCGCCTTCCCAAATCATACAAGCGCATACAATCTTGAAGAACTATGTCGACCAATATGCTGACAAAGCTGTCCTATGTCTGGGAGGCATTGGCGACACAATGCGTAAAGTAGCAGAGAGGTTCGCATCGTTTTGTTCGGTGATTCTGGATAATGACTCCATTTTTCCCTGGTTTTCCCTAGCTACGGTTTTCGGAAAGCGTACACGACGACCGATGTGTTGGCGTGGAACTCATCGTAAGTCCGTGTTTGCTTTCTCTACTTCCTGGCTCACAATCCTGAGAAGAATATGGCCCTTTATACACGTCTCAGAGTCAGATCTTGCTTCTGCGAAAGTGTGTTCTGTCGCTTGCTCTATTTGAAAAGTCCTACTGACGAATGGTCTCGTACGCACTCGTTAATTAGCCCGTGGATTTTTCGCGCACTCCAATTTCCGCCATATTTGTCTTCCATGATCCGAGGAACTGGGGTGTCGACGGTAAGAGATTAATGCGTCGATTCTTAGAAGATTATCTGCACAATTCTCCATACCCTCCATAGTGCAAATTATGTGTGACGTTTTGCAGTCTGGAGGACTGTTGGAAGGGCCTTACGTAGACATATCAACACAACAATCTAACCCTATACAAGTGGTATTTTGCAATCCAGATCTTCTATGGAAGTCCGATTTTCCTCGACCAAGGCTTGGGCAAGGCGCATTCAAAGCATCATTTGAAGCGGTCTACAAGGTGAAAATTCATCAAACGCGATGAAAGAGTTTGTGACCAATCATGATTTGCCAAGATGATAACAGGTTCAGAATATCCGTATGTTCAATTCGGAAAACCTACTAAACCTACATATGATTACGCACGTCGTGTTCTTCAAAATCTCATGGAAGAATCATACGGACCTGGTGAACTGCCTCATATGTGAGTCTGTGCGTAAATCTTTAGACGCTTCATTGCTGACTTCCAAATATCTAAATGTAGGTATATGATTGGAGGTATGTAAACGACATCGTGAATGTTTGCGTGTAGGTTTGACTCAAACTTCCCGCTCTCCCCTCAAACTCGTGTTCAGATAACCCTGAATCCGGTATGTGCAATTAGTCGTTCACGTCGTCCGTCGCCTATCTAATCCGCGAGTTTAGATATTGCTGGAGCGAATGCAGCTGGCTGGTCCTCAATTCTGGTGCACACAGGAGTTTATGACCCTACGACTGGCCCCCCCACCCATAGACCAAGTCGGGAAGCTCGAGACGTCGAGGAAGCAGTGATTTGGGCTCTAGAGAACACCCTCACTGGGTTGAAGTCGGAGAAGGCATGACATTTTTGCACATTTTCGAACAAAGAACGACATCTAGCATTCTGAGAAACGTTGCGGATATTTTGTGTCTCCCTGTCTTCAATAGATGTGATATGTACGTCTCAGATGTACGTACGCCTATAGACATAAGGAAATATTATTGCTTCGCAAACCGAATAGGAATAGTAAGCAGATTGTAATCAGTGGTAATCCCCTATATTTATTGATACTTTGTCCAACAGCAACTTACCTTCATACTGCCAGTACATTTCCCGATGGCAGACGCTAGCTCTTCAAAACCTCATTCGCCCGAACAGCCTTTGGAATTCAGAAAGAAGGATGGAACATATTCTAAGATGCGTTCTCATGCAGGCAACATCCCAGTGCTACCCCAAACGAAGCTCTGTCCGTTTTGCCCTGCAAAGTTCACTCGCACGACGCACTTGAACAGACATCTGCGTAATCGTCGGTGATAATTCGCATCTTTTTGTGTGATCTCGTACTTACTGTCCTTGACTTTAGATACAAACGAAAGAGTTCACAAATGCGACGTAAGCATGGCTTCCTACGGCCAGGGAAAATAAATTGAAGGAAAAATCATTCCGCAGCTATGCGAGGCTCAATTCACGCGTAGCGACCTGCTTTCGAGACACAGAAGAGGCTGTAATCAGTAGGTGACTTCTATCCTTGCTAGCCCCTCAATGCTCATATGTATCAGAACTTCTGAAGTCCGACGCAAATCTTGTGTTTCGTGTGCCGAATCCAAAGTCAAGTGCGATCGTGAACTTCCTTGCTCAAAATGCTCTTCGAGAGGAATAGAATGCGTTTATGCTCCGGTAACCAAGAAGGTCCATCGAATCCACCAATTAGCTACGACCGATTTTCCGGAAGCAACACGCTCGAAATTTTCACTATCCCCGGTTTTCGGTAACACCTCCTCTACCATTCCTAACGATCCTTCGGATTTTAGTCTGGCCCCGACTACAACAGATATTACCAAATCTTCCCGTGATTCCACCTCCGTAACATCGACCGAGACATCATCTCATATTCCAATCAACAGTCATTTGGTGTCTCTGTATAATTGCGACGTGTTTGAGCCTTTTTTTAGCGATGTATTTTCTCCTACTGTCGATCACTCGCTACAAACTCCCATCAGCGAAACACATCTGAATGAAAGACGGGGCAATAAGGAATACGTTTGGATAAATTTTGAGCCTGGACAAAACAATGTGTCACAGGGGGATACCCCGACTACTACAACTTCCTCTGCATCTTTACATTCCGCTATCAGCGACGTGACTACAGAAATAGCAATGGGATCGTTGCTTGAGCAAGAAGATAACGAAAAACGCCATTATTGTGAGCAGGGTTCTTCATCTGAACTTTGGATTTCATTTTTACCTGTACACAAGTGCATCTCTTTTACAGTGGTTTCGTGGAGCAGGTACCTGTAGTTCACGCTCCCTCATTCAGCCCAGAAGATAAACCACCATTCTTAATCAATGCCATGCAAGCATGTGGTGCAATCTTCGTGAGATCGAAAACAGCTGCAGCATTCATAGCAACGACGTTAAAATCATCACGGAAAGTGTTATCTGAAGAACTCGTAAGTTACCAATCTCAGTGTGCTCGGTTGCATTTTTTCTCAATTTTTCCAGTCTAGAGATTTGTTGACGATCGAGGACCAGCTCAATCTTATCTTAACAGTGGTTTTGCTACACACATTGGGCATGTATCACGAAGATGCCGAGGAGCGTGCTGCTTCTAGTTTATACCACGGTAAGTGGGAATTCAAAAAAAAACCATCTCGCGGGCTCTGAATTTCGACAGGCATGTTGATTACCGTTAGTGTCGAATACCGTCGAACACGCAATCTTATTTCTTTCCTAATTAATAAGTTGTCAATAGATGATCAGAAGTACTGACTTCATCTCTCATGTTGCCTCTTGGTCTGCCGATGAAGACAATCACTTGTCGCTAGAAGAACATTGGCGGCATTGGGCATGGCATGAGATGTCAAAACGGTATGCGGTTCAAAGTGTCGAGGGGTTTGAGTCTAAAACACTGTTGTTATTTTGGTTAGCATCCTCCTGCTGTCCTATCTCCAAGATGCCTCTCAGTGCATATATTTTACTGTGCCGTCTTCATATCACGTTGCAGAATTAAATTTCAACCTCCCTTGCGATGACAAGCTTTGGCGCGCGCAATCGGCGTCTGAATGGTGGTCAGAGCTACATCGAGGGTCTCCATACGGAGATGCTCATGACCGGCTGAACTGTCCAACCCTACCGAGTTTGTTAAGGTTAGTATTCGAACCTCGAACGACTCAAGTAAAAGCTATATCCCATTTCGCACATTGGGCAGGTTGGTCTCTCCATGACTGGTACTAGCTATCAGTCTGACTTTCATCCGTCTTGACAGTGATACACGGCATCATTAGCTGTCTCTTTGCTCTGTGTACCAGAGGTCACCTTCCTGTGCAAAGATCTTTCGGGGCCAACGGAGATCCCTTGAATCAAGAGCTTTATAGAATTCAGTTTGCGATGCACAATTGGTTAGATTGGTGGATGAAACGTCCCGAAGTTATTGAAAATACGCAAGAAGAGGCAGAACTACCTTTTATGCAGAATCGTACGTGAGAAATACCAAAACGTGTATACAAATCTGAAATTCTGGCAGCTCTTCCTTTCTACTGGCTTGGTCAAGTGGCTCTTATGGCTTTCCAGGAGAATCTACCACCATTCAATGATCAAGCAAATTTGTCCATGAAGCTGAGGATGGAGGTTAGATTCTGGCAGGTCAAAAAGTGGATACGCCACATTCGTTCTTTCCTAGCAGGAGCCCGTGGACATACACCGACCATACTTTGGGATGAGTTAATGAATATCCGCCTGCAATCGTGGCAAGTTAGTCTAGAACATCCTGCTAAAGACGATCCCCATGGGCTACTAGGTTTCTTTATACAGTAGGCAGAGGAGGTATGCAGTCGCTTTGACGCCAAAATGTACGGCATCTGATATCTGATTCCCAGACTATTCGTCATGGCCAGGTATCAGTTATGGCAGAGACAGGGGCTTATAACAATACAATATAACATTACGTTCTTTGTTTCGTCGTCGTTCTACTTGCAACACTCAACCACTTTCAACTATGCTACCTTTACCAGTCTCTCAGTCTCAACCAAGGTCTTTTCATCACAAGATAGTGGGTCGGGACGGAAGTATTCTACCCGGTTTGCAGTCCCGAGCACGGATCACCAACCTTAGTCTCATTCTACTTTGCTCCCTCGCTTTCTTCTCGGTTGTCTTCAATATGAATGTTTGGATAAGCAGATTACCTGGGCCGCCTAACAGCATACTTTCTACACTCAACGGCGATACAAACTACGACAGTCTCGATCACCTTATCATAGTACCAGGCCATGCAATCTGGAATGGTGCTTCCGCTAAACACAGGCTAGAGGAGAATCTTTGGACACTGGAGCCCTATCAGAAGAACAGTGGCAGAGTAGAGGCATTTTACCAGCACATTTCTTACGCGTAATACTCGCCTTTCTTGCACTTATCCCGATGATGTGCTGAGAAATCCTTTAGTGCACAACTGTCTCTTCAAGATAAGCGTGCCGTTCTGGTGTTCAGCGGGTCCGTTCTGTTGATATCAAGCCTGAAATCTCCCGCCTTACGATTTACAGGGGTCAGACCCGTCAACTAACCACCACAACGGAAGCAGAATCTTATCACAGGTTGGCAATGCAAGCCAACCTCCTACCGCCCGGTTTCATGCGCGCAACAACGGAGAATTATGCTCTTGATTCCTACCAAAACTTGCTATTTTCCATTGCCCGCTTCCACGAATACACTGGAGTGTATCCGGCAAAGATCACTGTCATCGGCTATGAAATGAAAAGGAAGAGGTTTACTGATCTACACCGTGAAGCAGTCCGTTGGTCAAATCATCAGTTTGAGTACATTGGGATAGACAACAGTAATCTTCAGGAAAACGTTATCGCTCAAGAAGGAGAGGTGAGCAGGCTAAGGACGAAATCAAAAACTGCACTCAACAGGTACACTCAGATGAGAACGTATGCGCTAACTTCAAAAGATATGTATCACTGTCATTCCGAATTGCTCCAAAAGCGGATGACAAGAAATCATCATCGTCGATATCATCCGTATCATACATCTTCTCCAGAACTCAGCGAACTGTTGGAATGGTGTCCAGCAGGAAGTACACTGTATAATGGGATGCTACCTTGGACAGACTAGACTCTAGTAGACTGTCTAGAACCATCATAGACATACAATGAAGAACGAATTATCGATGAGACGGATGATGACCAGAACCAAGATTAACGTCATTAAAATCTCCAGTATACGCGTCAGGTTGTCCACCAGAATACATGTTATAGACATCATCAAGCTCACGGTTAGGAATGATCACTGAAGGAGGTCGAGGATGTCGGACTGATTTTCGTATCTGGAGGGGTGCCACAGTCTGTTCGTAAGGGTCAGAGACACGACTGGAACCCTCGCCCATCGGAGCAGAAATGTCGGAAAGGGATCCTTTCTCGATGTCAGCATCATGCCCCTTGTCGAATCCATAGCCCACAACTGTGGTAGTGATGGAAGCCGCATAATACGGGTCAGACTCAGGTGAGACTGCAACTGAGGTTGCCGCGGCACGTTGGATAGGCTTTGGTTTGGAGATCGACCTCTTCAAAAGAACCAGTGACTTCGGAGGAAGAATCTGCCGACATGTGCAAAATAGTGTGACATTGACACATCCCGACAAGAGGAAAACGGTTTCACTGGACAATATGAGCCTTAGAAAGAGCGAAGAGCAAAAGCAAGCAGAGTGTGCAACGCACCAAAAGACAGTTTCCTCAAAAGAAACTATGTGCCCGTTCCAAGCAGCGAAGCGAGAAACAGCAATAGGTAGAATGATTATGCAATATGCAATCTGTGAAACCAAATTCAACTAGAGACCTTCAGACCAATTCAATGGGGCTCACTGGAAACCTGAGGGAAGCATTAGTGAAGCAGGCCCTAGGAATAGTAGACTACTTACAGCAGCATTTGTCTTGCTATCGACATTCCCTTGTCATCGAAATTACGGCCCGTTGGACGTTCTTGTGGTTGTCTGTAAAATGTCATACGCCATCCTTTCATAGACATATTCCCTCGTAGGCGCAGATGGATGAGTCCATGGAGGACGAAACACGAAAATGCCGCCACAAACATCTTATATCGCACATTCAGCATCCGAGATGGACCAGCACCATTCAAACTCACGATTAGGTAGTCCAGCCTACACAGCGAGCGTATTTTAATTGAAGGATGAGACCAAAGGTAGTGGACGAGGGCTCACGTTATCCTAGGAACCTCATATCCGTCGGATATCCAGCACCAGTACCCAGATATTCCGACTCGTGGAATATTAGTACGGCAGTTTAGATCGGAAAATTTATCCAGAAGCTCACAGAAAGGACCACGGTCTACTGTATCGAGTACAGCTGGCCCAGAAATTACGATCGCAAATATCCCAGACCAACCAGCTATCAGAGTCGCAAACAAAGTGAACTGATTTGGTTTGCGTTCGAGAACTAGGAGATAGAACGTGTGCACAGCGATGATCTGAGAAACGATTTCTGGTCATTTAATCGTGTAAATATCGAGTTGAGGATCAAGCTCACGATAGTCCACAACGCAGTCCCGACATCTGCGATTTGCTTGAAGACACCTAATAAATTGTATAGCCTAAGTCGCAAACCGAATCTTCCAGTACAAACCTTGAGCAGTGCAGTATTTATCGAGCAATACTGCGCCAGAGTTGACCCATCGGCTATTGTAGAGTGACCCAATCGCTTGTTCAATGTTATCGAAATATCTAGTGCCCGACATAATTTAAGTACACACCTTGGATAAGATCACAACACAGGAGCGATATGAAGTACGCAGCGACATGTGTCCGAACAAAGAGGTGTTCGTCATTCTTGTATGACCGTGTATTGAAAGCCGAGAGCTGTTTGAAGATGAGATGTAGGGAGTTGAAATAAAATTTTAGTATAACACACTGAGATAACCGACAATAGCCCAATAACGGCTACCAGAGAAAGGGCAGACACAACAAGAAGAAACTGAGTAGAGAATTTGTGAGTTCGTGCGGTGAATATGAGCTACGAAGATGAGTCTCACTGTCACACCAGAATGCTCTTTGGCTGTATACGCGACCCGGGTAAGCAGCCATTCACCATTCGGAAGCTTGATCGAGGTAGTGTTGGACATTTGGGAGGAGTAAGTTTATTGAAGACACAAGGGAACTGAGACCAGCTCGTCCGAGAAAGTGTTATCTTCACGGTCAACGTTGAAGAAGATGAGAGTAGAGACGCAACTCTGAGCCAGCTCGATTGTTCACAGAGTTTTCGCACGGGGTTGTCATGTTTCAGAGGCAGGTTCGGCGTCCGTCGTCCGGTGTCCTGAGGCTGTCCTCGTCTTTTTAATGTATCCACCAACCTCTACCAAGCTCCAGTGGATTACTGGTTTTTGTGTTCACTACAACCTTGTTCACTGGAAATTGTGGTTCATCAGTAATTGGTGATTTTCCACTGAACATGGACTCCATTTCTGTAAATTTGTACTGGCTAGCTGTAAGTATCTACAGTCATCTGCAAAATCTGTATGTCTGCCAGAGCAAGAGTACAGGCTGGAGAGTACTCTCCCTCTTGGAAAATTAATCAAAAATACAGGTCTTGCAGATGGTGTAAGACCTGGGTCGAAATAGGTCTTAGGGTAGGTTTTGGTATGTGGAGGTTTATGTTGTAGCGTGCTAAGAGCAGGCTGGAGCTCGAAGGGAGCTACGGGAACCGCGACCGAGGACGGGAATGACCTAGTAGTGGCTAGAACGATGAGATGGTGACCCTTGAAGGGGTTCCTAAGGGGTCCAGGGAGGTCCCTAAGGCGTAGGGAGGTTAAGGGGGAGTACGGGACCATACGATATTGCGTAGTAGGAGTTGTACTCGCTAGAACGTCAATATAGGATAGAGTAGGTCGTATGTGTGAATGGGTCTCGAGGGTGTAAGCTCCCGAGAAGGGATGTGCCGGGGAGGGTAGGTCCCCGGGGGCTAGGCTTGAGGATGGACGTCCTCGAGTGTAGGAGGTGGTAACGGAGAAGCAGTACGTAGTTCGACGTTACCTAGATCGAGGTCCCGAAGCTTATAGAATAGCTAGGGAGCTCGAGGTGGTTTGGGGAGGTTAGCTCACCAAGGCGGTAGGCGTTGGGGAGCTTTAGTACTGTTCGAGGGAGCTCGGGAACTCACTCGGATTGCTTAGACGTGAAGTAAAAGCGTGTATTGGATCGTGTAGACGATCACGGAGACAATAGACAAGACTTGAGAGAAACAGAGATAGAGAAATAGAGAGTAAAGAGAATTCCGTATAGGTAGCAGGTACAAAGGGACAGGGACTGGACCTATGTAAAGGGTGTGTGTTCAAAATATACCAAGCTGGGGCTTGGGGATGTTACGGAGCTACTTAAATAGGTATGGGAAGTGAACAAGGGAACATCAGGGACCATGAGGCATGTAATCAAGATTAGTACCTTAATGGGGTAGGTGTAGGAGGGCTTCTTACGCGTGTCGGGGGAGGTTTTAGGGGTTACTTGTGTTGAGGAATCTGAAGATGGTAACTGGTATGTTTTGGGGAGGTACGGAGGTAGGTCTGTGCGGATTGTGAGAGCGTATGGCTGATACTGGGGCTGTCCTGGTAGTCACCAGGCATGAAGACATGAGAAAGGGAGCTGTGGCTAATGGTCGAGGCATGACAGATGGATCCTCTTCCTATGATGACTTTATTCTCTTCCCTGTCTCATACTGCTGCTGTGAACAGCCCAAAATTCTTCATTTGAACCAACTTTGGATGTGACAGTGCTCATGGCTGATTTTTTTTTTGCAGTGACAGTGACCTGAAATTGTTCATTTGTGGGCCATGTGACCAGTGACATGAACAGTTGGTTGAAATAGTACAGTTATGCCAAGAAACAGATGTAATCTGTTCACAGCAGATACTGTGTCCTTTGGAAACAAAAGTGTACTTGTGTTAAGATCATGTACACCGTATAACTGTGCCAGAGGCCACAGGTGTCTAAGAGCGGAAGTCGAGTGGGACAGTAGTGAAGTTATTAACAACACTGCCATTACGCCGCTAGTCCCCAGAGGTCAAGAGTAGTGAGGAGAGAAACTAGAAGCAGCCAAGTCAGAGCAGTGGTAATGCCGGTGACGAGGAGCGAGCCAGAGGACTTATAAGTCCTAAGGCTATAGAGAGTGCTTTGAGGTAGTGAGCCTGAAGACTTAAGAGATGGCCTGAGTTAGAAAGGGGATCTAAGTTGGTCTAAGTTGATCTAAGTCAATAATTAAACTGAGGAACTACAGTAGTGTACAGGCAGTATTTATATCTATGGATCGGCACAACAGTGACATGCCTAAATTTTGGCTAGATGTCTATGCTGTGAATTGTGACATTTTCACGCATAGATTCATATCGAGAGGACTGTAATTGAGACCCAGATTGACAGTCAAAGTCAATACTGAATCAGTCTAATAAGTTGAAGGGACCATATACCCATACTACCACAAGTTGGCTAGTTTACCCATCCCCAATACTACCTTCAGATAAAAGTCTACCTGTTTGTCAAGCAGGATTATACCAGACTCGGACTACATCTGAAGGATGACCATTCACGTATGACATACCAAGGGTATTCTTATTGGACCTTACACTGGCAGGAGTTTGGAAGAACTTACTCAAGTGACCATGAGCCGAGGATTGACTCAAAATGACTTTCTAGAACTCAGGAATTATCAAAATACTCCTTCTAGAACGAGATCATGCATTAATCTAAAAGACTGTGATTTAGTCTAATAGACCAATCAGGTTGCATGGTTGAGGAAAATGACTAGAAGAATAATCGAAGTACTGCGAGGTCCCAAAGACATATCAAATGAATGTCAAAGAGTCCTGACATAGAAAATATGGAAGAATGCAATTAAATGCATATTATGTGTAACTCCCTTGATATAGTATAGGCACAATGGGTGTCTATTGAGAGAGAGAAGCAATTAGTTTAATCCAGATGAATCAGATTGATAGGATTAGAATCGAGGAGAGCAGATTTGCCTCCGGATGAGGTGACAAACGATTGAAGTAAGTGTTGAACAGCAATGACAGCTGAACACCATTCGAGTCATTCTCCAAAACAATTAACGTAAATGAATACTGAAGTACCTACCTATGTTTGGAGGTATACTAAAATCCTGGAACCATTATGGACCAAATACAGACATGTAGATTTAAATTAAATGATATTTGACCGAATGCAGAAGTTTCCTTATGGTTCCGAACGTTTATTGTATTAAATTAATTGTACTGTGCGACTCTATATCCTGTATGTATAAATAGTGATCCGATGTATCTGGAATACAAGTGATTTTGGGACAACGTTGCAGTGTGTTAAGATCATGCACACCGTGTAACCGTGCCAGAGGTCACACAGTGTCTAAGTGCGGAAGACAAATGGGACAGTAGTGAAGTTATTAACAACACCGCCGTTACGCCGTTAGTCCCCGGAGGTCGAGAGTGTAGAAGAGAGGAGCTAAGTAGCAGCCACGTCGGAGCGGCGGTATCGCCGGTGACGAGGAGCGAACCAAAGGACGTATAAGTCCTAAGGTAGAGTAGAGAGTACTTCAAGGCAGTGAGCCTGAAGACTTAGAGGAGCACAGAGTTAAGGAGGGAATCTAAGTCGATAATTAAACTGAGGAACTACAGTAGCGTACAAGCAGTATTTATATCTACGGAGCGGCGCAGCGGCGCGAAGCGCCAGACTAACTACTAGGAGTTATACGTGTAGTCCTGCAGGGTAAAGTAAAAGACAATAAGGAGGGACTAGAATGAAAGGGTATGTGTAGCGAGAAAGAACAATAAGGAAGAGATTACAATAAAGGAAGATCTTTGGAATCCCGAGTGGCGAAGTGGAGGCCCGAGGCATGGACTTGACAGTATCCCCCTCTTAGGCTTGAGCCCTCGAAAGCCATTAATACCGGGAGTTGATTTGTCACCAAGAAAAAATTTTAAAGGCCGTCAGCATCGGGAATTAGGCCTATCAGTCAGCAGGAAAATTTTCAAAAGCCGTTGGTACCGGGAATTGGTGTTAGTCATCAGTGAAAATTTTCGGTTCACCGTACACCAAACACAATTCGAAGGGAAAATTTTCGCTGGTCCGTGCGCCGTTTTGTCCCTATAAAAAGGGCCAGGTTTTGCCGATAAGACCCAAGTCCCAAAAACTTCTAAGTACCCGAAGATGACCGCTAGCAGAACTCAAACCACGACCACCTCAGCTTCTACCGCCGGCCCTTCGGGGTACCGCCAACAACCGCCAACACCCCCTCGACCCGCCCCCTTCGAAGATGACGACTTGGATGAGGACGAGGAAGAAGTCATCCGAAAGGCTGAAGAAAAGGTACGGAGAATGAAAGAGAGGAAGGCAGCAGTAGTAGCAGCAGCGAAACAAAAGGCTGAAGAAGAGGCAGCCAAGAAGGCAATGGAGGAGGAGCGGGCGCAGGCCGCCGCTAGAGAAGAGCAAAGGAAGCGGATGGCGGAAGCGGATGGCGGAAGCGGCGATGGCCCGCAGTCGGCGGGATACCTCTACAGGGGAGGTTTCGTTGTCTCCTCGCCGTCTCGTGGTGGAGATTAGGAAGAATAGGGGAAAAGGAAAGGAACGGGTGCCCGCAGAGGTACGTTAGGACATTTCTTTCTTTCTGCGATGACTAACCTTCTTTGTAGGCTGCCGGCGGCGACCCCGACGACGGCGGAGATGAGGAAGATGACGACGAGGATGATAGGGCTCCCTGCGAACGGTGCAGGACCAAGAAAATCTCTTGCCAGATGCAGGCTGGCAAGAGGAGCTCTATCATTTGCAAACCCTGCCACGACGCGAAGGTGAAGTGCTCCTACTTGGGGCGCCCTTCGATTGTGAAGAAGGAAGGTGGCGCCAACCCGACCGGTGAGCGCCTGGCGGTCCTTGAGAGCCAGGTGGCTCAACTCCTCGCCGACAACCGGCAGCTTCGCGATGGCCAGGTGAAGGCCAATACATATCACCGCCACTTCAACCGGAAGTTGGATTGGTTGATTACGGACGCCACCAGGAGGAGAAAAACACCCCCAGAGGTGCCAGAGGCCGGGCCGTCTGGGCTGTCGATAGTAGATAGTGACGAGGAGGAAGAGAAGGAGATGGAGAAGGATGGGGAAGGAGAAGAGGAGGTGGAAGAGGAGGAACCGGCGCCGGCGAAGGCGCAGTCGGAGAAGGGGAAGGAAAGGGCCGTAGAGTAGTGTACTATGGACATCGGACATCGGCCCTTCGGCTGTCTTCTGGTAACTCTCGTAGTCTTCTTGTAGCCCTGCCTTGTCGTATATTTTTGCTTTTTGGACTTTTGTATATAATAAAATGTTAACGCAATTTTGAAATCGGAGAACGAACGGGCCGCGAGGCGGCGTAAGAAGTAATTAGTTCGAAGTATAAGTAGTTTTAGTGTAAATGAAATATAAGTGAAAACAGTCAAATGAAGGAGAATGTAAGTAATTAAGGGAAGAGATAAACACTCAATTTGCTATCATCGTGTTTATCCTCTAAACGCACAAATTAAATTTCGGCGGAGCATGGCAAAAAACGGAGGAAAGGAATAAATGTTTTTTGTGTGATCAAGGTCCAGGCTTGTGAGGGTATCGGGCGTGGAATGCCGGTACAAGTTCGTCAGCATGTAGTTCATCAGCAGCAACCCAAGAGAACTCATCGTCGGTACCTTCGTAACCGGCCCACCGAATGTAATAACGTAGAGGACAACGTTTGTACCTTCTGTCCAGCTTGGAGTCGAGGATTTCGGCAACGTTGTACTCCTCTTCACCATCAACTTCAATTGGAGGTGGAGGAGATTGAGTACGATTCAGGAAAGGATTCGGCGTAACCGGCTCCAACTGTGAGACGTGGAAAACCGGGTGAATTTGGCGAAGGTAGTCCGGGAGCTTGAGTTCGTAAGACAAAGTACCAGGTCGACTGATGACCTTGAAGGGACCAAGATATTTTTCTGAGAATTTTTCAGTAGGACGAGTAGAACGAATGTGCTTAGCAAGAACAAAAACTTCGGAGCCAATCGGGAACTCCGGGTGCGAGATTCTTTTCCTGTCAGCTTGTTCCTTGTAACGAGACTGAGCTAAAAGGATTTCCTCTCGAAGGAAAGCGTGGAGTTCATCAAGGTTGACGACGAAGTCTCGAGCAAGATCAGACTTCATGTCGACCTCGGGCCGAACGGTGATATTTGGGTGGTATCCTTTGTTAGCGAAGAATGGAGTAATACCTGTGGAAGCGTTGGGAGCATTGTTATAGGCGAACTCGGCAATCGGGAGTAAAGGCGACCAGTCATCTTGTTGGTAGGAGCAGTAGATCCTGATGTACTGTTCGAGAGTCTGATTGACCCGCTCGGTCTGCCCATTGGCTTCCGGATGATATCCAGAGGTATAGTGAAGTTCCATGGAGAGCGCTTTACCGAGAGCCCGGAAAAACGCCGAAACAAATTCAGAACCACGATCAGAAGTGACATGATTAGGAACACCATGTTTAGAGAAGACATGAATAACAAAAAGCTCAGCTAATTGTTCGGAAGTAATGGTGTCATATGTTGGAATAAAGATAGCTTGCTTGGAAGATCGATCCACGACAACGAGGATAGCTGTGTAACCATTCGACATTGGCAGTTGCTCAATGAAGTCCATGGAGATGGAATCCCATGGTCGGACCGGAACCGGCAAAGGCTTCAACAACCCGTAAGGCCGATGACGGCGAGGTTTGTTGCGACCACACACAGTGCAAGAGGTGACATAGTCACGGACGAAGTCTCTGACCTTGGGCCAGGTGTATTGACAGCGTACAGCTTCTAGAGTGCGGTTCTGGCCGAAATGGCCGGAGAGCGGATGATCGTGAAAATAGCGGAGGACTTGAAGGTGAAGATCGCCGTGATTAGGAACATAAATACGGTCGTCAAGGTGTAGTAGCTTGTCACTACCTAAGCTCCAACGTTCATTGGAAGGATCTTTTGCAAGTTCCAAACCAACAACGGAGCTCGGGTCGGCGGGAAGGGCGAGGATGATGGCTTGGTGTAGGGCTTCGATATCCATGATAATCGAGGCTCGTAAAACCGGGCCTTCCAGGAAGGTAGCTCGCAGAGACGCAGTGAGTTGTTCATTAGTAAAGATAGGACGGAAGTTGTGAGGGTTCACTTGGGCGTAGCCAATATCCCCCTCTTTAGGGTAGACGTCCCAGCGTCTAGTTATCAAGTCAGGTTTCTCGCCGAGTTTCCCCGGCCGGAAGCGAATGACCATATTAAATTGATGCAAAAATTCTGACCATCGGACCTGTCGGCGAGTGAGAACCTTGGTAGTAGAAAAATACTCAAGATTTTTGTGATCGGTGACGACGTCCACCGGATCACCCGAACCTTCCAGATAATGACGCCAAGCTTTAAAGGCCTCGAAGATGGCCAGTAGCTCTTTGTCGTGAGTATCGTAATTGAGTTCAGCCGCGTGAAGCATTCTGGAAAGGAAGGCTAGAGGATGAATTTCACCATCAGCATATTGGATGGAAAGAATCGCCGCAATGGCGTAGTCGGAAGCGTCGGTCTCCACGATAAGTGGGCGATTCGGCTCCCAATGGGCCAGTATCGGCGTGTTAAGATCATGCAACCCATGTAACCGTGCCAGAGGTCACACAGTGTCTAAGTGCGGAAGACGAATGGGACAGTAGTGAAGTTATTAACAACACCGCCGTTACGCCGTTAGTCCCCGGAGGTCGAGAGTGTAGAAGAGAGGAGCTAAGTAGCAGCCAAGTCGGAGCGGCGGTATCGCCGGTGACGAGGAGCGAACCAAAGGACGTATAAGTCCTAAGGTAGAGTAGAGAGTACTTCAAGGCAGTGAGCCTGAAGACTTAGAGGAGCACAGAGTTAAGGAGGGAATCTAAGTCGATAATTAAACTGAGGAACTACAGTAGCGTACAAGCAGTATTTATATCTACGGAGCGGCGCAGCGGCGCGAAGCGCCAGACTAACTACTAGGAGTTATACGTGTAGTTCTGCAGGGTAAAGTAAAAGACAATAAAGAGGGACTAGAATGAAAGGGTATGTGTAGCGAGAAAGAACAATAAAGAGGAGATTACAATAAAGGTGGATCTTCGGAATACCGAGCGGCGGAATGGAGGCCCGAGGCATGGGCTTGACAGTATCCCCCTCTTCGGCTTGAGCCCTCGAAAGCCATTAATACCGGGAGTTGATTTGTCCACAAGGGAAAATTTTAAAGACCGTCAGCCTCGGGAATTTGGCCTATCAGTAAGCAGAAAAATTTTCAAAAACCGTTGGTGCCGGGGATTATCGTTAGTCATCCAAGAAAATTTTTGGTACACCGTAAACCGAGTACAACTCAAAGAAAATTTCTTGCTGGTCCGTGCGCAGTTTTGACCCTATAAAAAAAGGGCCAGGTTTTGCCGCTATGGCCAAGTCCCCAAAACTCCAACTCTACACATGTCCTCTAGTCGCACCACAACCAGAACCACCACTACCGTCGGCTCGATTCCGGTCACCGGCGCCCATCCAACTTTGCCCCCGGCCCCAACTCGCCCTTCAACGCCGGATCCCTCTGACGAGGAACGGGAGCTCGAGCTCCAATTGCAACTCACCAGGGAGAAGAACCGGAAGAGGAAGGAGGAAAAAAGGAAGGCGGAGGAAGAAGCTAGACAGAAAGCAGAGGAGGAGAGGCAGAGGCAGGAGGCCGCCGAGCGGGCCGCCAATGCCAGAAGATTGGAGGAAGAGGCAGCGGAGAAGAGAAGGAAGATTGCGGCAGCCGCGGCAGCGCGAAACCGCCGGGGCCCTTCCCCAGGGGAAGCATCTACTTCCGCTCGTCGAGTGGAAGTAGAGATTCCTCGAGTGATCAAGAAGAGTAAGGGTAAACAGAGGATGGAGGTGAGTGATACCTCTATCTGATTACCAGACTTACTAACTCTAAGTTTTTTAGGCTAGCGGCGGAGATCCGGACGACGGCGGGGACGGCGGAGATGATGATGATGAGGACGACGAGGAGCGGGCGCCGTGCGAACGGTGTCAACAAAAGAAAATTCCCTGCCTGGAACAGGTGGGCAAACGTAGCACCGTGATATGCAAGCCATGTCACGATGCAAAGGTCAAGTGTTCGTATTCGGGCCGTCCGGTGCAAGTGAAGTGGGAAGGAGGGCCGGGCGGCGAGCGCATGGCCGTAATGGAGAGCCAGTTGGCTCAATTGATGGCCGACAATCGGGCCTTGAGGGAAGCCACCTCAAGGTCTCATCAGTATCTCAGGCAACTCCTGCGTCGTCAGGATGAAGATCACGCCAGGCTTATCGCCATTGACACCAGGGATGCTATGAGGGGGTCGGCGGTGCCAGGGCCGTCGAGGTCGGCCTCCGATCGGCCGAGGAACTTGAAGAGGAGAAGGATAGTGGAGAACAGCGAGGAAGAGGAAGAAGAAGAGAAGGAGGAGGAGAAGATAGTGGAGGAGGAGAAGGATGGAGAAGGAGAAGAGGAGATGGAGGAGGAAGAGGAAGAAGGGGAGGCGCCGGTGCCGAAGAAGGCGAAGACGGCGGCCTCTGAAAAGGGAAAGGAGAAGGAGGTGGTAGTAGTAGAGTAGTACCACGGACATCGGACTTCGGCCCTGCGGCCCTTCTTGTAAACTTCTTGTAACCTTCTGCCTCTGTAGTATAATCTTGGTTTTTTTTGGACTTTGTGTATATAAAAAAATGTTAACGCAATTTGAAATCGGAAACGAATGGGCCGCGACGCGGCGTAAGAAGTAATTAGTTTAGTATAAGTAGTATAGGTGTAAATGGAAGCTAAATGAAAACTGTAATTAAAGAAAACATAATAAGCAAATAAGAGAGAGAAGTAAACACTCAATTTGCTATCATCGTGTTTACCCTCTAAACACACGAAGTAAACTTCGGCGGAGCATGGCGAAAACGGGGGAAAGGAATAAATGTTTGTGTGATCAAGGTCCAGGCTTGTGAGGGTATCGGGCGTGAAACGCCGGTACAAGTTCGTCAGCATGTAATTCATCAGCAGCAACCCAAGAGAACTCATCGTCGGTACCTTCGTAACCGGCCCACCGAATGTAATAGCGTAGAGGACAACGTTTGTACCTTCTGTCCAGCTTGGAGTCGAGGATTTCGGCAACGTTGTACTCCTCTTCACCATCAACTTCAATTGGAGGTGGAGGAGATTGAGTACGATTCGGGAATGGATTTGGCATAACCGGCTCCAGCTGTGAGACGTGGAACACCGGGTGAATACGGCGAAGATAGTCCGGGAGCTTGAGTTCGTAAGACAGAGTACCAGGTCGACTGACGACCTTGAAGGGACCAAGATATTTTTCAGAGAATTTTTTAGTAGGACGAGTAGAGCGAATATGCTTAGCCAGAACAAAGACTTCGGAGCCGATCGGGAACTCCGGGTGCAAGATTCTTTTCCTGTCAGCTTGTTCCTTGTAACGAGACTGAGCTAAAAGGATTTCCTCTCGAAGGAAAACGTGGAGTTCATCGAGGTTGACGACGAAGTCTCTAGCTAAATCAGACTTCATGTCAACCTCGGGCCGAACGGTGATATTTGGGTGGTATCCTTTGTTAGCGAAGAATGGAGTAATACCAGTAGAAGCATTGGGAGCGTTGTTGTAGGCGAACTCGGCGATCGGGAGTAAAGGCGACCAGTCATCTTGTTGGTAGGAGCAGTAGATCCTGATGTACTGTTCGAGAGTCTGATTGACCCGCTCGGTCTGCCCATCGGCTTCCGGATGATATCCAGAGGTATAATGAAGTTCCATGGAGAGCGCTTTACCGAGAGCCCGGAAAAACGCCGAAACAAATTCAGAACCATGATCAGAAGTAACATGATTAGGGACACCATGTTTAGAGAAGACATGAATAACAAAGAGCTCAGCTAGTTGTTCAGAAGTAATGGTGTCGTAAGTTGGAATAAAGATAGCTTGCTTGGAAGATCGATCCACAACGACGAGAATAGCGGTAAAGCCATTCGACATTGGCAGTTGCTCAATGAAGTCCATGGAGATAGAATCCCATGGTCGGACCGGAACCGGCAGAGGCTTCAACAGCCCGTAAGGCCGATGACGGCGAGGTTTGTTGCGACCACAAACAGTGTGTAAGACCTGGGTCGAAATAGGTCTTAGGGTAGGTGTTGGTATGGGGAGGTTTATGTTGTAGCGTGCTAAGAGCAGGCTGGAGCTCGAAGGGAGCTACGAGAACCGCGACCAAGGACTGGAATGACCTAGTAGTGGCTAGAACGATGAGATGGTGACCCTTGACGGGGTTCCTAAGAGGTCCAGGGAGGTCCCTAAGGCGTAGGGAGGTTAAGAAGGGGTACGGGACCGTACGATATTGCGTAGTAGGAGTTGTACTCGCTAGAACGTCAATATAGGATAGAGTAGGTCGTATGTGTGGATGGGTCTCGAGGGTATAAGCTCCCGAGAAGGGATGTGCCGGGGAGGGTAGGTCCCCGGGGGCTAGGCTCGAGGATAGACGTCCTCGAGTGTAGGAGGTGGTAACGGAGAAGCAGTACGTAGTTCGACGTGGGAAGTAGCTTCGACGTTACCTAGATCGAGGTCCCGAAGCTTATAGAATAGCTAGGGAGCTCGAAGTGGTTTTGGGAGGTTAGCTCACCAAGGCGGTAGGCGTTGGGGAGCTTTAGTACTGTTCGAGGGAGCTCGGAAACTCACTCGGATTGCTTAGACGTGAAGTAAAAGCGTGTATTGGATTGTGTAGACGATCACGGAGACGATAGACAAGACTTGAGAGAAACAGAGATAGAGAAATAGAGAGTAAAGAGAATTCCGTATAGGTAGCGGGTACAAAGGGACAGGGACTGGACCTATGTAAAGGGTGTGTGTTCAAAATATACCAAGCTGCGTTTCGGGACGTTGCGGCGCTACTTAAATAGGTACGGGAAGTGAACAAGAGAACATCTGGAGACATGAGGCGGTTCGATCGAGAGAGGGAGGTCATCGAGATTACTACTTAAAGGGGTTTGGCGGTTAGGAGGATCTTGTATGCGTGTCGGGACGAGTGGCGTTTGGGTAGGTATGTCAGGGCACTTGGGGAAGTGCATGGGGGTACCTGGGGAGGTGTAAAAGGGCAAACAGGAGGTGGGTAGGAGGTGGAGCAGCGTCTGGTGAGTACTGGTACTGGTCTGGTTGTAGCCAGGGCATGACACAGTGCAAGAGGTGACATAGTCACGGACAAAGTCTCTGACCTTGGGCCAGGTGTATTGACGACGTACAGCTTCTAGAGTGCGGTTCTGGCCGAAATGGCCGGAGAGTGGATGATCATGAAAGTAGCGGAGAACTTGAAGACGAAGATTGCCATGATTAGGGACATAAATACGGTCGTCAAGGCGTAGTAGCTTGTCACTACCTAAGCTCCAACGTTCGTTGGAAGGATCTTTAGCAAGTTCCAAACCAACAACGGAGCTCGGGTCGGCGGGAAGGGCGAGGATGATAGCTTGGTGTAGGGCTTCGATATCCATGATAATCGAGGCTCGTAAAACCGGGCCTTCCAGGAAGGTAGCTCGAAGAGACACAGTGAGTTGTTCGTTAGTAAAGATAGGACGGAAGTTATGAGGGTTCACTTGGGCGTAGCCGATATCCCCCTCTTTAGGGTAGACGTCCCAGCGTCTAGTTATCGAATCGGGTTTCTCGCCGAGTTTCCCCGGCCGAAAGCGAATGACCATATTAAATTGATGTAAAAATTCTGACCATCGGACCTGTCGGCGAGTGAGAACCTTGGTAGTAGAAAAATACTCAAGATTCTTGTGATCGGTGACGACGTCCACCGGATCACCCGAACCTTCCAGATAGTGACGCCAAGCTTTAAAGGCCTCGAAAATGGCCAGTAGCTCTTTGTCGTGGGTATCGTAATTGAGTTCAGCCGCATGAAGCGTTCTGGAAAGGAAGGCTAGAGGATGAATTTCACTGTCAGCATATTGGATGGAAAGAATCGCCGCAATGGCGTAGTCGGAAGCGTCGGTCTCCACAATAAGTGGGCGATTCGGCTCCCAATGGGCCAGTATCGGCGCAGAAGTAAAAGCGATTTTGAGGTTTTCGAAGGCCTCTTGACAGCTGCTGTCCCAGATCCAGGGAGCGCCTTTTTGGGTAAGCCGAGTCATCGGCACAACAATATCGCTATAATTATAAATGAAACAACGATAGAAATTTGCAAAACCCAAGAAGGACTGAATGTCCTTAACCTTCCTCGGGACTGGCCACTCTAGAACTGTCTGGACTTTCTCTTTGGACATGGTTAATCCGTCGGGAGAAAGAATGTAACCCAAATACTCAACAGTATCCATATTGAACTCGCACTTCTCGGGATTGGCGTAAAGCCGATGATGGCGAAGCCGCCGAAGAACTTCCTTGACGTGTTCTTGGTGTTCTTCTGGCGTATCAGAGTAGATCAGAATATCGTCCAGATAGACGATGACACAAACATCGAGCATGTCAGAGAAGATGTCATTAACGAACCGCTGGAAGGCCGCAGGGGCGTTCGTAAGGCCGAACGGCATAACCTTCCATTCGTAAGAGCCGTAGCGGGTCCGAAAGGTGGTCTTCCATTCATCACCTTCAGCGATTCTGACAAGATGATAAGCGTGAGCGAGATCCAATTTGGTGTATATTTTAGCTCTTTTCGGAGCGTCGAGAAGATCTGAAATGAGTGGGAGTGGGTAACGATCCTTTTTGGTGATACGATTGAGTCCACGGAAATCAACGCAAAGGCGAAGTTTGCCGTCTTTCTTCGGGACGAAAAGGACCGGAGCGCCGTGAGGAGAGGATGATGGGGTGATGGCACCAGTAGCCAGCTGTTTGTCAATAAAGTCTTTAAGGGCGACTAACTCCTTTTCAGACAAAGGGTAAATACGGCCGAGAGGCGGCGAAGCGCCTTTTTCCAGGTCAATCTTCAAGTCGTAAGGTCTGTGTTCAGGGAGAGAATCTGCAGCAATCTCGTCGAAGACGTCTGCAAACTCAGCATACTCTGCTGGGATGGAAAGAGGAAGTGGAGGGACAGTAGGAGCGGTGGAAGAGCGGTCGGCGGCGCGGGCCGCGACCTCTGAGTGGATAGCACGAAGAAGAATGGGTTCCATACCAGCGTCCTTGCAAGCCCTGTTAAAGACTGCAGCACTCACCAGTGCAATGTCAACCTCGGGAGTTTCCAGCTGAGCAGCAAATTGAGAGACCGTAGGATAAGAATAGATGGGTTCAAAGGGGAATTTGGACGAAAGGGGCTTGGCCCGTGAAGTCCGAGAGCGGGAGCGAGAGCGAGAGCGAGGTGAGTCCCCAGGAGGGGTCTCCAGAATTGTCGGTAAGACCGACGGCGAAAGTTCCGGTAGCGGAACAGCGACCTTTGCAACAACAGGGTTGATAGCAGAAGGCACAGACGTCTGTGGAGAATCAAAGTGTGAAGTGTTACGGAACGTAATGTTTCGAGATGCCCAGTCAATCAACGGATTGTAGCGGGATAAGAAACTGTAACCTAATACTGCTTTACAAGATGAATCTAAATGAGTAACATAAAAGGGCAATAGAAGCAGCTCGCCGGAAGGAAACCGAACGGCGATATTCGCCATATCGGTAATGGGTTTAGAAGATAATGAACCATCAAAAAGACGAAGATTAACAGGAGAAATTTTGGTCGTAGGAATAGAGTTCTGAGAAACATAACGAGTATCGATGAAAGAGTCAGTAGAACCAGAATCAACAAGAGTAGGAAATTTGAGAAGAGCAGAGATGGGTTCGGCCGGCGCGGCCAAATCGGATAACGAGAATTCAGTAGTTAATGAAATTACAAGAGAGCGTTCAATGGAAGAAAGAGCGGACGCGTTGAGATATAACTCCCCAGGTGAGGTGCTCCCGTTTCGTACCGGGGAACAAGAGCTGCGGATTAGTTTTCCGAATCCTCTTCAACAACCTCAATGGTTGCTTCGGGGGTTTCTTCAACCTCGGCAGCCCGGCCCTTCGATTCTCGGGCCTTTCGCTTGTTGCAGTCAGCAATCTGATGCTTACCACCGCAGAAGAGACAAAGATTGTTCTTCATCCTTCTTTCCCGTTCGGAGGGAAGTACCTTACCATCTGCTCCTAGATGGTTGAACGCGGGGCGTTGACCGCCGGATTGGCCGGAATTTGAAGAGTTCTGGGGCTTACCATTGTTGTTAGGCTTTCCACCAGAGAAGGGTTTAGGTTTCGGCGTGAACGGCGCCGAAGAGCCCGAAGGCTGAGAATTGTTGTGCTGGTTAGTAGAACCAGTCTTGAAGTCCGAGGAACCCTTCTTCAGGTTCCGAGCAATAAAAGGCTTACCAGCCTCATGCTTCTTAGTTTCTTCGCGCTTCCAGTAACGGTTGTCAATGCGAAGAACTTCCAGACGATAAGCGGCGAGCGTCGCCGGTTCGGCCAGCCGCGCCATTTCGTCCTTGATGCGTTCAGCCAAGCCTCGTCCATAAGCCCATTTCAGGGCGGCAGAATCCCAGTTGGTGCTAGCAGCCAGGGTGTTGAACCGGATGTTGTACTTCCGGATGTTCTCGGTTTCCTTCATCTTAAGGTTACCAAGGGCGTCCTCGGCCTCGCCTTGGGCGTCGTAAACGCCGAAATTGTCCTGTAGCTCTTTTACAAGGGCCGTAAAGGACGACGTCCAGGCCGGCAACGAGTCGAGGTCCGGGTCGAGGATATCAGGGACAAACCATTCTTTGGCTGACCCACTGAGATAAGAGAGAGTATAATTCACCTTCCGTTGGTCGGTGAAGTACTTTGGACGGTCATTGAAGACCAGGGCGAGATTGACGAAGAATGTCTTGAGTTTTCGGGGGTCCGAACTGTCGAATACCTCGGGCTCCTTGACCTTGCTCTTGGATTCAGAGCTGTCAGAGGGACGGCCGAGCGCGGCGAGAACGGAACCGAGGGTTTCCATAGAAACCTTAAAGCCCGAGTAGCACGTTGCTCGTTGGGGATGTCAGGAGAGTTGGAGGAACAAGGTCCACCAGGTCCACCAGGTCCACCAGGTCCGCCGGGACCGCCGGGACCGCCAGGTCCACTGGGGTCACCAGGCTCACCAGGTCCGCCGGGACCGCCGGGACCGCCAGGTCCACTGGGGTCACCAGGCTCACCATGCGGTAAACCGCCGGAGTCGTCATCCAGGTCGTCAAGGTTGTTGTCGGCGCCCGGGTCATCGGGGTCGACAGGAGGGTCTTGATTATCGTGATCACCAGTATCCAATTCGAAGTGAGGAGGTGGGTCACGAGGAGATTCAGAAGCTGCTCTTCGTTGGGGTTGTTTACCCGAACGGCGAGCGATGGCTTGGAGAATTGGAGAATCAATTCGAGTAGTAGACCGGCCCTGAGCCGGAGCGACCACAGGGGGTTGTCCACGGCGAGGGGTCAGGACTTGGACAGGTTGTCCGTCACCGGTAAACAAAGTGCTGTACTCAAATTGCTGATCTTCTTCCATGGCTTCAGGAAGAGTTGACGTAGTAGGAACAGTAGCTGGACCGAAACCGCGATTACGGCGACGTGGTTGACCGATGGCTGAGATAGATTCGGAGAAAGGGGCGAAAGATTGGGCTGTAGTGAAGAAAGTGTTTTCTTCGGAGTTAGCTCTAGATTGAGCTCGAGTTTTCGGAGGCATAAAAAATGATATGTCAGTACGACGTTAACGGATTGAGTTTAATTATACTGTTAAGATCATGCACACCGTGTAACCATGCCAGAGGTCACACAGTGTCTAAGTGCGGAAGACAAATGGGACAGTAGTGAAGTTATTAACAACACCGCCGTTACGCCGTTAGTCCCCGGAGGTCGAGAGTGTAGAAGAGAGGAGCTAAGTAGCAGCCACGTCGGAGCGGCGGTATCGCCGGTGATGAGGAGCGAACCAAAGGACGTATAAGTCCTAAGGTAGAGTAGAGAGTACTTCAAGGCAGTGAGCCTGAAGACTTAGAGGAGCACAGAGTTAAGGAGGGAATCTAAGTCGATAATTAAACTGAGGAACTACAGTAGCGTACAAGCAGTATTTATATCTACGGAGCGGCGCAGCGGCGCGAAGCGCCAGACTAACTACTAGGAGTTATACGTGTAGTCCTGCAGGGTAAAGTAAAAGACAATAAGGAGGGACTAGAATGAAAGGGTATGTGTAGCGAGAAAGAACAATAAGAGAGAGATTACAATAAAGGAAGATCTTCGGAATCCCGAGCGGCGAAGTGGAGGCCCGAGGCATGGACTTGACACAGTGCTAATCCGTAAAAAGGAAAGACACACTCCCGCCAGACTGAAACCTCTTTGCTAGCAGCCATTTGGGCCCGGCACTTGTGAGTATAGGAACCTTGTGTTCTGCTCCTTGTGACTGCGAGAAGTTATATCCAGCTGTTGGGTATTCTTTGAACTTAGGATCAGTTGTTGGTCTTAAGGGCAAATCACGCTGTGTGGTTGTGCCAGCACATAGTTCTAGCCCTCTGTAGGGGTCTGTGTGTTTCGGTTTTAATTTACTTTGATTCAAACCCCCAATTCTTAATATACCCATATCAATACAATCAAAGCACAAATCGTGCTGAATCTACCTTAATCAAAGGAATATACCGAATCCTTAGAACGATTCAAATTGATTGATCAAGGCTTCTTACCTAGCTCTCAAAGCTTTGCGGAACCTTCGACAATGCTACCCCTTGCTATTAAATAAATTTGATAGCAGTGAACTCGCATATTGTGTATTAGATTGTTTGGTTGGAGTGCCCATTTGATTCCTTCCTTTCTCTTTCACACAAAAATGGGGCAAGCTCGTTAACGGTGCGGAATGCCAGACTAACTACTAGGAGCTATATGTGTAGTCCTGCAGGGTAAGGTAAAAGACAATAAAGAGAGACTAGAATGAAAGGGTATGTGTAGCGAGAAAGAACAATAAAGAAGAGATTACAATAAAGGTAGATCTTCGGAATACCAAATGGCGGAATGGGGCCCCGAGGCATGGGCTTGACAACTTGTTTGCCATTGACTCTGGTCTTTTGTTCCTTGAAATATTGAAAATCTACTTTCTGAGCCAAGAGCAGGGGATACCCTTGTTAAAATCATGCAGACAGGTCTTGATATATGTGGTATATATAGTCCCAACCACCTATGATGATTATTTTGTCATAGTAGCCTTTTGGCTCAGTTGGATTTTGTGTTAGTGGTTGGGCATGAATTTCACAACCCTGTACCAGGTATAAGTAAGAAATATTGGTGGTAGCCGAGGGAGGTGAGCAAGAATTGACATACAGATGAACAGAGGTTAAAACTTATGCAGCAATACTGGAAGCCTGGTGATCAACCCCTCTGTAAGTTGTACTCGCAAGCATGTTAACACCAGCCACCTCATTGAGTTGCTGTATGCATATGGAAATACAACTTGTATTAAAAAGAATAGCAAACATTCAGCCAGTCCAGTACCTGGGCTATTATCATAATGTAAATTTCCAGTCCATCCATACGCCACCTTGAAATTCAGCCGATCACCAGAATTTCACTGGAGATTTGTGTTACCTTCAATGCTTCCACGTAGATAGTCGTTGTTCACTCCACTCTCAAGGCCAACGCGTTCGCGGTAGACCAAGAACTCAAGACCAAAAACTCCGGAAACCTGTTATCGAGGACGCGATAATGAAGGGCCAGGAGTAATACTATCATCTCCCAATTCATAAACCATCCTAGATCGTCGCTCGACCTGCACAGTCTTTTCCACTCTCACATGCGCACTCCCATCTTCAGCCCAATCGGTCCCTAGTTCCACATCCTCTAGGTCGAAGTCTGGAATAGTCAAATCGAGGCTAACCGTCGATGCCTTTGGCTTGAACTGTGTCCGGACTACATGACTCATGCTTTCCACTGAGCTGATACTTTGTGAGGAACTCAATGCAGCGTCAGCAGCAGTATCGATTCTTCTCTTCATTGATATTTCTGAAAGGCTGCCGGTCAGCATTGAAAAACAAACTATTTATTACGTACCATGTAAATGGATGATGAGGCGTTTAGACATGATCCACGTCATACAGTATCCAAGAGAGGCACTTCATAGTAAATTCACTGTAAATGGCAGTTCAATGAACGTTCTGGATCACTCACGCTGCAGTCTTATATTATGCAGGTAAGCCACATTCGCATATAATATAGATCAGAACGTACTTGAATGTCTTGAGACGCCCGATATATAACAAGATTGAGGATGTTGACGCAGGTGAGGGCCGTGAAATATCCAATTCCGTCATAAAACATCCTGTCGGAAAAGAGCTATCAATACGGGGCTTCATGAAGATAATTAATGTAATAAGCAAAATTCTGCAAGGGGGAGACCCGTCCTCGCTGTGCCATCATTGTATTCCTTGTCCTGGCTCTGTCACTCACATTCTTGTCACTTTGACAAGGCTAGCTCAATTAGTACAACCATTGATGAAAGGTGAATAGGAACGTACAACGAATTTGAAGCTGTCTTATACTTATTCAGGTAGACCATGCAGATTGTTGAGGTTGTCAAGTCGTATATGATGGCAACGACATAGTAGATCCATGCTCCTAGATGTATAATCTGGAACACACCTCGGCAGCTGTTATTTTGGTCAGGTTTCAGATCCTCAAACAAAAATTCTTGACTTACTTTCCCTGAAGAACGATTTTTGAGGTCAATTTTACAGACAAAGATGGACCAGTGTTGAAAGACTCACAAATTGAGGATCAAGAACCGCTGCAAGAAATTATAATCAATACCAACTTGAAGTAGTTTAATTTGTCTCAATACACACCAGTTCGATGGTAGAGGTTAGTCAAGCCTTCCAACTGCCTCCGAAGGTGAACGTGAGTTTTAGGAGGAATGAAAAATGCGCACAGCGGTAGCGGCTATCAATAAAACCAGTAGTGAGCCTCCAACTAATCGAGATCTCCGTGAAAGGTTGAAGGCACTTCTCTATGAATTAGCAAGATTTCCAAGGAGGGAGATTGATAAAAAACCGGAAACATACCGGAGACCAAGGATGATTTGAGATACCGTGGATTGTATGACTAAACAAAGGTTATTGGTTTAAGTTTTGCAAGTTTTAGATTTATATACCTTTGAAAATTGAGGGTATTAAATAGTAGTGAGAGCAAGAGCGCTCAGTGAAATGGGAATAGAAGTATCCGACATTCGAAAGGGCAAGGGTTGCTATGCTTGTGAATCTTGAAAGATACAGGGCCGTAAACAACTTGCTTAGAGAGTGGGGAAAATCACAAGACGCAACTGAATGAGAAGGAAAAGACTGAACGAAGCACTGAAGAGGTGGTCAGACGAAATAACATCAGGCGAAGGATAAGCGCACGTCATATGAGGAGCATTCCACTGTTCTCGAATATACCTACAGGTACTCGGGGCAGTTTCGAGGAAGCTAAACAATATCTGAGTGCTTGTCACTGGTTTGAGGTCGATCACCCCTTGAACCTACTCGTAGAGTGCGATCGATACAGACGCAATCCGAAGGTAAGTGGTCAACTGGTAGGAGCTTTGACTGATGTAGTCGCCGTCCATGCCGGAAGTGGACAGGCGATTGCAGTTATCTGTCGGTCGAGGAAGAGGGAAAGAAGATGGGGGTCAAGTTCAATGTTGACATCCTCGTGGCGCATCTGGAGTCCAGCAATGACAGGTGTGCGAATTTGAACGTAAGTTGACAAAGGAGGTACTTACGTCTGGACACATACGGAGAACAGAATGAGCATGTGCTTATATCGGTTCCCATAAAGCAATTGTCCTTGAATTGGTTGGACCGTGGCAGGGTCTACCGGTAACCGTAGTAAGTTAGAGTAAGTTATGGTTATGGATTGTGCTTCAAAGAGTAATCGAAAGCTTAAAGCCTAAGTATTCACAGATGGAAGCTCCCATGGGAAAAGAACACTTCAAGAAGCGTGGTTGCAGCCCGACAAAGGGCGCGAGACGACACTACATATGTTTTTGTGGGGGGCGGATGATCCCACACTCAACGAATTTAACCACTCCACCATCCAATCTATGAGATCCTGAAAGATCCTAAAAGTTGATTATATAAAATTGTCAATGCGACGATTGAAGATTCTTCAGACACTTGAATATGTGAAGTTGAATAATCGCGAAGAGTAGAAATGATATTCACCTGGTCTGTTCATAACAATTCTGTTCAATAGTTGACCAGGAAGAGAATGGTTACCGCCAAGTACAGTACCAATTTATGAATACCGATTCTCATCTGAAGATGGCGATGAAGGTGCAACGTGCAGGGTCCAACATATAAGTGTCTGCCCAGCTACATACTGCGCATATATTAGTAGAAGGTATATTAAGTCGCTATTAACAAAGCTATTAACAGAGCCATTAAAGTAAGCAAATACAGCTAGTCAGAATTATACAAATCCTGTATCGGATGTGAGCATTTGTGCGTTTGAAATTTCTATCAGTTGACTGTGATACATGCGTCAGCTAGGGCTGCCACAGGAACAGGTATTGAACTCACATTAATGATATTGCGAAGCGACTAGTTGTAGATGATACAGGGCCTTCATCGTTTGTGTTCGACGTTCACCCTCATGGCCACTGCTGGCGGTGGCATAGCCGAGCTGTGTGGACATACGCGTACTTAATTGGGCATAATCTCGAAATGCTGCAAAGCAACTCTGAGAGGAGCACGTAGTATCACAAAACAGACTTACAGTTGATCCTGCTTGCTTTGTATTCATACCATGCCATCAACATCAACGCATGTAGAGTGTCTACACTAGGAATGTGAGAGACGGCATTAACAGCTGTCTGTACCAATATGCGATGTCTTAGCGGGATGGGCAGTGCAAGGTGGCAGCATGAAGTACCTTGGCGATATTCGCGTACGTTTCCGCGACATTATGGAGTCCGCGTACTGTTAGATCAGGATTCGTTGAGAACCTACGCGTTTCAGATCATAAATACATTCGATGAAGTTGGAGAAACGAAACTATTACTCACCTCACAGCGAAGGCCGCAATACAATTAGCCAAAGGGGGCGACATTCTACGTTGATTGTAATCTCTGTAAACGTCGTCGTAGGCAACAAAGGAGTATTCTTGGTGTAGATTATTGAAGAACAATAGAATGAATTCTGTCATTAGACTATAGGACGGGTGCTGTGGTGAAGTAGAATCGAAGAGAGGGACTTGACGCGAATTAGGATTGGACTGTGATCGGGAATGGTACATCATCGGTGAATTCGAAGGACTCGGCGACATAGACTGATAGCTTAGAGGGCTTTGACGAGCAGAACTGTTGTAGGACATAGAGGAAGAATGACTACGCCAAAACCACTCGAATTCAGCGCCGAGGAACACGTATATTCGTACAAAACGCACCGGTGCGAAAATTCTACCGACCGTCGGGGATCTGGGGCGTAGGGAGAGTATCGAACACTGCCATTGTCATCCGCGCCGACAACGCCGTTAGCCTTGGGTGAATGAGACACCGAACGAGGAATAGAATAAGATGAAAGCGCAGGACTGGAAGAACTAGAGGCTACCGGAAATCCATCTGCCGCACTGTCGGATCTAGGAGAAAGCAACGTTATAGTGATATACGCGTTATACTCAAAGAAAATTGACCTTTGTTCACTAGAAGAGGCTCCAGGCCCAGCAATAGAGCGACTTCGCTCAGCAAAGTATCGTTCTCTATCTCGGAATCGACATGGGATCTTTGCCGCTCTACAAGCTTCACATTTCCCCTCAGGAGTAGGTTGTAAGCATTTGATCTTTTTCAGACGGCTGATAGATGTTGAGTGAATGGAGAAGAAGCCTCGATACGCCACTCACCAATTATCACAAGATGTGACGAGACGAGGACGTTTCTTATGACCTTGTGTGTTTTGAGGAGATTCAATGATAAACTGGAAAGAGTCGTCCATCGGAAAAGCCAACAGTGACTAGCACACAGTGATGGCTTTTAAGTATGGAGCGACTCGACCTCAAGGCTTATTTGGCGTCAGTCACACGTAACACTTAGATATCATAAATATCCCGGAAACGGGAAAATAGAAAAAAAGTCGAGTTGTTTCGTTGGCAAGGGCGTCGTTTGTGCCCGGCCTTGTCGTTCCGAATCGGATCTCTGAAAGGGAAGTGCAGAATTTGAGCTGACCGCCCAAAATTTGGTTGCGCCCCGTGGGTTTCCTGTAGGTCCGTTTTGTGAAGGGCTGGTTGTTGTTAAATGAATATAATGAGAACAAAGAATAGAAACTTGAAAGAAGTACTTCAAATAGTGCTTACATCACTCTATCAATCGCTAAAATCCACATGCGAAGAGTGACTTCGGACACATCATCCATCAATCCGCAGGATGCGATCTACCAAACCAGGCGTCCGTTCGGTTCGTTTTCCAGGTACCATATCTTACGTACGACAAGGAATGACTCTGTTTCGTCTCTATTAAGTACAAGTACGCGCTCCTGGACCTCAAAGGTATCAAGATTCTTCAAATAGATTATAAATAAGCAATGGCCAAGGATATATCCGTTGCTAGTCCGTCGGGACATTCTTCGACCGTTCTAGACGGGTCGCAGCCGGCGGTGGCACCGGAGTCAACGGAATCCTTGAGAAAGCCCTTTTCCTCTTTCTCCTCCTCTTACTCGGTGGAGAACAACATATTCCTTGCCTCATCCTATAGATAAAGTAAAGTCACAGCATCAGGGAATTGGGTTTGAGTTTCTGTTAAAGACAGGTCACCAAGTACGCAAAATGACATTACTCACGACTTGGTGTATTTCAAGATTCTCCGCACTATTTGAAGTCAACCGCGACGTTTCATCGAGTTCAGTAGTGTCATCTCTAGGATGAAGTGCGATTTCTTCCTCGGGGAGGATAGGATTACCATGCCCGTCCAGTGGTATCGTTGATTGTATTGATTTCAAGTATTTGTGGTAGGTAAAAAGACAAATGCCTGCGAACAATTTGAGACGACGGACTTGATCAGATTCCCACTCGACGTACCACATATTGTGATAGCAACACCAGTTATGTTCAGTGGAGTGAGCTCGTCACCAAAAAACCATGCTGATACACTGATGGTAGCGACCTCTTTTGCAATTCCTGCAATTGACATCGGTACCATCCCAGCACGCTGAATGATGCTTCAAGGTGGGGATGAGAAATCTTCACGGGAACATGTAAGAATGACTGACTAGAATTCACTAAGCACCATACAAAACGCAAGTACTCCGGGTGCAAGAAGGAGTAGAATTGTCTTTATTGTTCGAGTGATACCGGAAGTGAAAAACTCGCTCCTCAATAAGGAAGACCAGCTTTCGATAAGAAAGCTCAAGATAATGAGCGTCACCGCCATTATAGGACTCAGAAGAAATATCGTAGACGCAGGATTGCTGAAGCCCATTTTCTTGTTTTGGAATAACAGCTGTGTTAAAGCCCATCGAAGGCCGCCCAATGCGCTTGCACTAATTACCAGTACGAAGCCACCGAGAATGAAATGCGTCTCCGTCGCTACCATAAGTAGGACCCCGCTACAGATAAGCATGATGACCCCTACAAGGCGCCAGGAAAAACGCTCCAAGTGGAAGAGGAACGCGAAAAGCAGCACGAATATTAGAGAAGATGATTTGACCATAGCTTTGTATATTGTCAGTACAAGAACACAAAAGGAAAAGGAACAGCGCACTATAGAACGACAAGGATACAGTTTTAAGTGAAAGGTTTGAAAGCCCTATATCGAGACTTGTGGTAGCGCCTGTGGGGACCGCATTCTTCCTGCAAAGATCGCGTCAGTAAGAGCCGCAAGTCCTGAGAAACGCGTAAAATCTCCATGCATGCCCCCTGGCCCTGATATAAGTTCGCAGCGGCAATGGCACGGTTCGGGACGCAATCACTGGATTGAATTTGAAAAACTAACCCATACTCCTCAGTCGTAGGGTATCGATCTGGCCTGAATTTATGAGGCCATATGCTGATCACTAAGCCAGCTAGGATAAATTGGACGACCATATGTAGCGACGTGACGAACAGAGGATAGGGGAAATTGAAATGAGAGTCGGAAAACATCCATTTGTTATACATTGAGAGAAGTATCGCGAAGAAGAACCTGGATAAGAGAAGAGTTCAGTACTTGACTCAGCGCACTGAACTGACTTGGAATAAAATTCGATAACTCACCAAGAACCGATGAACATTGTGTTTACGGTCGCATTTTGAATCCACAGTCTTCTCTTTTCTTCCACCGAAGGAACATGCGCATAGAATGAAGGGCGCAAATCTTGCTGCTCGTAGTCATCTTCTTGCGATGAACTTCGTCTCAGAGAATCGTCCAGCGAGCGGTCATCTTGGCGTAGTAGAGCCATGCACGAGAATTGTCAATTGAGAACACGTCAAAGACGTCTCCTGGGAATGCTTACCGAATTTGGAAATGCGTTCCACTTGTACCTGTACCTGCCCAGACCTGCCCAAAACCTCTTAACGAAAAGCTTTAATCAGTGCAAATGCACCCGTACAGATAACAATCTGGTCTTCTTTCAAAAAAAGTGCTATTATAATACAGGGTTGTACACAAGGTCGGAATGCCGAAATATAATGATAATCTGCACTCTTTGCAGTCAGTTGTTACATGCAAATTGAACACGATAGACAAAATTTTCGTCAACATAGATTCATTCTTGCTGTTTCTGCATGTCCTCTGATTCGGAGTTCGCGTTCAACTTAGCGGGGTCCTTCCTATAGATGTGGTATGGCAATCTAACGGCTGAGGGGAAATACGACCAAGAGGACTGACCACGTTCTCCAGTGTTCGAATTGTTGTTGATTTAAATATTCACGAAACATCTCGTCCTTCTTCATAGCAGTCCTAAATTGAGCATGCTGAAGCAACTCAAGATGATGAAGCGCGTGGGGATAACTTAAGATCATAAGTTCGAAAATGAGTATGTGTCTTACAGCGGACCCTGTTCACTTACTGTATAAAGCGAGCACAATCTTTCTCCTTGAAGTATAAGAGGTACTTCAGGAAGTTGATAAACGTAGGTTGCTCCAAAATGTTCTGCTGCGCTAACGAATGGAGGTAAAAGGGATTGGCAAGAGCTTGAACGAATTCCAACTCAAGCTCAAATCGGGCTCGATTGGCTGCTTCTGGGTCAGCACTGGGTGTTGCCGGTGCTGGTGTTGCCATGACTCCCTTTGTACCAAACGATGCAGACGATGGGAGCGCGAACGGAAGTGGCACAACTTCTTGAACTTTCAAGTTCGGCCCGCAGTTTCAGCCCACGTGATTTTGCGACGCGTCATCCACTTGACGCGTTCAGTTGAACTCTTCATTCATTTTTTCGTTGCAACTCCTCTTCTCGTATCATCTCAACTTTGAAAATGTCTGGAGACGATGACTCAAATGGCTGGCAGCTTACAGAGTCAGATCCTGGTGTCTTTTCGTATGTTCTTCCGATCTGGGACCCCTACAAACTCTCATGCCGATATTCAGAGAGTTGTTAAAAACTCTAGGGGTTCCACTAATTGTGGATGATCTCTACTCTTTAGACTCAGAATCTCTTGCCTCGCTGCAACCCTTGCATGCCTTGATATTTCTATTCAAATGGGTTTCAACCTCATCTGACAGCATGAGTGGAAACTACGATCCTGAATTTCCAGGCTTCTTCGCCCATCAAGTTGTGAACAATGCGTGCGCTACTCTAGCGGTTCTTAACGCGCTTGGGAATATTCCGGCTCTCAAAAGTGGATCGCAGTTGACTCAATTATTGGAGTTCACGAACGGCATGGACCCTCAGACTCGCGGCCTTGTTATCACCAGCTCTGACTGGCTAAGAGAAGCTCATAATTCTCTGTCGCCACCTAGTGCAATCTCTCTGGATGGACTGGGGCTTCCGAAGCAGACGGAGGATGCTTATCACTTTGTGGTGTATCTTCCGTTCATGGGATCTTTATACGAACTGGATGGCCTGAAGCCTCACGCCGTCAGACACGGGTCCTATAATGAAACAGGCGAAGGCTGGCTTTCTCGCGCACGGTCAGTCGTTTCACGTTTTCCAAGATGATGAGAATTTCAATAGTTCAGAAAGTGAGGTTATTGAAAATAGAATAGCGACGTACCCACCTGGAGCCGTAAGTCTTTATCTTCATTGAACCAAGTTCATATCTAAATAGTGATGAAATCTAGCTCGATTTCAGTCTCTTAGCTTTGAGAGAAGACCCACTTCCCTTAATACAAGCCGAACTAGCAGAACTTCAAGCAGCCGGAAAGCAAGCTGAAGCCGCCGGTTTAGTTGTCAAGCTGGAGAGCGAGACATCTAAACGAAATCGATGGAATGTGAGTAAAGGGTCGCTTTATATTCTCGGGTTGCATACATGGCTGATGTACAATGTGAATGAATCACAGTTCGAAAACAGTTTGCGAAGGCACAATCACGTTGGGCTTGTGCACTCCCTTCTGGTCTCACTTGCCAAGGCCGGAAAGCTGGAGTCAGCGAAGGAAAGAGCAAAAGGTATTATGAAGGAGCGTGTATCTAAGGCAAAGTCGAAAGGAGAGGTAATGGATGAAAGTTAAATTCTCGTGTAAAATGGCTATCAATTTTGATCTGCACCCACATTTAAGTTGGATCGTCAGAAAGAAGGTAAAGTAAATTTATTGCACGGCATACATACATACACACTGCACTCCAAAAATTGAACACAGGAATCCAGACGGGATCCAGAAGAAGATGAAAAAGGTATGAGCGATCAGGAAGTTTGCAAATCAGCAAATCAGCAGATCTCTTCTCTGCCTACTACTAATGAGACCGTGAATAATGATCTCCGCTTTTCTTGGAAAACATCACTTAGAAGATTGAGGGTGTCTTTCACCACGATGTTTACCTCCACTAACGTGAGTACAGTCACATAGCTTATAAGAAATTGAGCTTATCATCGGCGGTTCACCGTCGGCGCAGACCTCGGGGGTCGATGCAACTTAATGAAATAGTACGGCGAACCTCGTTGAAATGCACATACAGCGCCATCCACGTTAGCCGCGTCATACATACACGATACTTGACCTATCACGCGTTACACGTTATCCAAGCATAACCATGATCATTGCTGTCTTTCGCACTTGAAGATTTCTGGACTTTCTCTCTCTCTCTGTCATCTGTCGTGAGTCATATTTCGAATTGGCGCATTCACTGTTCAATGAACCTAATTAACTAGAAGTCTTCAGTTGGACCGTTTAGCAAATCAGAGCACAGCACCTGGACCGTGCTAATATCTTCTCAGAAGCGGTAATCGGATAAATCCTGGTGGAATAAACCTTCATAGTAAGTACCTGGACTGGAAGGAAAGATAATATACATAATCTGGATCCTGATTGCGGAAATGGGTTCTCAAAAATTTCAGTATGTTCTCAATTTGTCCTTCAATTTGATATCAACAAATTCGACGGTTTGCTCAGGACTGCCCCAGTTCAACCATCTGCTTGAAAGGAATTGAATGTCGAAGACAATACTGTACTGTAAAGACTACGGATGAATGAAACCTGAGTTAGACCATGCATTTACTCCGGGGTTCTTCCACGCAGAGTCGGACTCGGGAGTGGAGAAGCTTTATCAATCTTTCGAATTCCTTGTCCAGAGGATTTTCAAAGTCGGCATTCCACATAAATAGTAAATTGTTTCCGACAGAACGTTCTTGAGATGATTTTCATGCATAATCAGTATTACCTTTTTTTATGCTGGATGCTACGGTCTGGAACCGCTTTCTGAATTCCAAACAGCCATATCTGAGTTCGGTAAAAGAACGAACTTCTTCAAACAGAAAATACACTATGTAGTAGGACAGCATACCTACATGCCATTACCCTATGACCTATTTGACCATCTGGATGGCTCAGTGGGGTATATCTGTTCTTTTTTTGTATAGATCATACACCGGCTGCACACCTGTGGCTTTCAGTTCTCTCGAAACCCGTTCTGCTCCTTCAAAAATCCTGAGAAGATTTCCTCCAGTCAAACCTGCTAGTTCAAATTTCGTCCAGCCACGGCTATAAAGTTCAGCGATCTACATGAGGGATATCTGAATGTTGGAATCACAAGGAAATGGGGGTAATAACTTACTAGTGCTGGATACTTTGATACATCTTCCAGGCCGTCTGGAGTAATTTCTATACCGTCGAAATCACTGCCTATACCCACATGTTCCTTACCAGCAATAGTTGCAATATGCTCGACATGGTTGGCTACAGTCTTCACTGTTGCCAGACCTTCGGGTGCCACAAAATACGGTGCAAAGTTGACCTTGAAGATCGGCAGAATCAGCATGTTATTTGATTAGAAGCGAGTTCGAGTACCATGACCACCGCATCTTTCTGTCCGCTACCAGTACCAATAAGTCCCAGAACTTCATCCGGAACGTTACGGGGTACGTTATGGACAGCTCGGGCAGATGAGTGCGACCAGATCACAGGGGCCTTGGAGTATTTGAGAGCCTGAATTGCAGTGGCGTCGGAAGTGTGACTCAAGTCTACTAAAACGCCGAGTCGGTTCATTTCATCAATCAGTGAGAACCCAAGGGCACTGAGTACATATGTTAGTATTAAGCACATGGAAAGTAATAAAAAAACAGCAGGGGCGGCAAGTTCGGACGTCGGGGTGAAACGCGGGGAGGAAAGACAAAAGTGACGCAGTATATTACGGCGTACTGTTTTGGTGACTCGAAAGTGAGAAGCCCTGTGGATATACTCAAGCTCACCATACACAGAAGAGCGGACCCGGATGGAAAAAGAAAACTTGAAAAAAATTGACTCACCTCAAACCGCCATGTAAAGGTTCTTTTCCCGGGGCCAGACCACATGAATCTGCAAACGCATTGTGGCAGGTGTGGGTGAGGGTAACGTATGAAACTCCCAGTGCTTGGTACTGCCTCAGTACAGAGATAGAATTACCAAGTTGGTGAGCACTATATAAGGCGAAGATGAGCCAGGAGATCTCAACAGTTCAGACGAAGAACAGGAACGATCGAGGAGCAAAAACCGGTCAGCTCGATTCCCGACCAGGCCTCGTAGCACCCAGGCAACCAAATCTGGACGTTCATTGTGCGCTACTGAGTATGTTCCTTGGTCTCGAGAATATTCAGAGACAACCATCGAACCCGGGTTGGATGTGGAGAGCATGTTGCACGGGAGCATACTGAACTTGAAGCAGGTCAATGATAACGCACCCTTCAACGCCGAGGAGACTGGCTATCTTTCCGTCAGCGATAGAAGATCTTATGCCTTCTGCATTCCGCGCAAATCGAAAGGTCTGACAATCACCTGTTGATTAATTTTGTCCAAAGCCAGGGAAATATGAACATACTTCCGGGTACTTTTCAATGAGCAGCTTAGCAACATCGATTTGTTCCAGTGTATCCCTGATATGTAGATATTAATGCGTACGTCCTATCAGCTTCATGAAGCAGACCTGACTCTCCAAGTTGATTGCAAAAAATCGGCTCCCTCAGCCTCAGGGTCCGCACAGCCTACATATACTGACCTTGAGTAGATATCAAGTTACTCATGTGAACATCATGAAAGCTGACAAAGGCATACCAGAAAAAGCCACCAACTTTTCCCTTTCTAAGTCGAGGAATATCTACGTGGGCAGGCATTTCGGAGTTGAGGTCAACGGCTGATACATTGTTAGCGTAACCACCGTAACGAATGAGTATTGGAAGATCGATATGCCCGTCCTAACAAAGGAAGATAGCTATAGAACATCTATGTACAGAGATATATAGGACTCACAATGATTGGAGCCTTTTCTAGTATGCCCAGTGCCGCAACCATGGGATCCTTTAGCTCTCCGCCGATCCAAGGAAGCCGCTTGATATTATCGGAAAGGGAGTCGGAGAAGAACAGGAAAACCACAAGAGCTGCTGTTGTTGATGCAGTAAGGATTCCCCATACTATAGAGCGCACTGTGATGTTAAATGCGGGAAGTGATTTATGTGCGCCACGGCTATAATTGTTCGCATCCGAAGTGGATGGAAGGAGAGCGGTTTGCTCAGACATGAATAGAATTGTGAGCTTCAAGCTTCAGGACTCTGTTGACACTTGTGAACAACGGATAAAGAAACGCGCCTTACACAAGCTGAGAGCGCGACTAACATAGCTGACTCAGAGGATATATGCCATTTGATTGCCGAAAGATAAGATTATGCGTATAATGAGCGCTGATAAGCGTTGATAATCTCCGGATCCTCTACTAACTGCACGACATTCGCAATTTTACTGGTTGGGATATCTCTTATACTCCGCTTCTCTTTCCAAGTTCTGGATGGGCTCCCTAGAAAGTAACGACTCAACCCAGCATAAAACCCGAATAATTCTCGTAGGAATCGGGTACGCTCTGAATATTTCTTCTCCTTTCATTCGAATACTCTTCCTGATACTTGTCAATTTTCACAGAGGTGCGACTTGTTCTGGTAAAACAACCCTCGCAAAGCACCTAGCACGAATACTGCCAAACAGTGTCATCATTCATCAGGACGTATGTACGTTCGATGTCCTTCGATGTATGTGCTTCGTCTTAAACGATGACTCATCCCCCAGGATTTTGCTCCAGTAAAGTCATTTAAGCATTGTCTCTTAAGCGCATCCTTATGGTTTTATGTTTTCTTAGCCTCAGGAACAAGTGCCGGTGCATCCTGTGTATAATGTACAAGACTGGGACGCTCCAACTGGAGCCATTCAGTGGCCTCGCATGGTCGAATCTTTAAAAGAAGTTAAGAAGACCGGAGTAATTCCCCCAGAACATATAAGTCACGACCATTTGAACGAACAAAAGGATGTACCTTTGAACGATGGCTTGATGCTCAGGTGGTCTCGCGTTTTCGACGAGATGCAACGAAACGCAGAGCGGGGTGGGGTCAAGATAATATGGGGTCTGGTGGATGGGTTCTTATTGTACTGGCACCCGGTCAGTGGATGTAATATGATAAGCTATTTCGGGATCTCTGACAAGATAATTTGGTAGGGCGTTTACGAGCAATTGGATGCACGGATATTTCTCCGTGTCCCGGAAGCCATACTTAAACATAGACGATATGAAAGGCACGGATATCATACTGCAGGTACGTTGCTTGTGCCAATTCGCCTCGTTTGGTTTTCGGCCGTCCTTTCTCTATCCTGCATGTATATTGACGGGGTCTATTCACTTCCTTTCCCGCGGTCCACTTCTCTAACTCCACCCTGTTTGGCCCCGACGCTGTATAACCTATCTGTCGCTGACCAACAGTCCAATTTGACCCAGAGGGATCACTCTGGCGCGATCCCCCGAATTATTGGGAGCAGATTGTCTGGCCCGCGTACTTGGAGGCTAATAGAGATATATTCGCTGATGGAGATGTAGAACATGGCGGCCCTAGTGGGAAAGTTCCACAGTTGGTCCTTATAGATGCGATTGAAGCGAGCATGGAGGAGTTGGTTCAGAGATGTTGTGAAGTGTTGAAGGAGACGCTGTAGAATTGGGACAATTCCCCTACATAGAGCTTGACATAGAGCTTGGAGAGGAAGAAATAGTTCAGTACGAAAGACCATCATTGGCTTATCCCCTCGCGCGCGCTTGAATCACATCTACGTGAGGAATCACTGGACGCAGAGTGATAGCAGCCGCAATAGGTCCTCTCCTCAGCCATACTCATATTGACGAAAGGGACTGAACTACTTGACACCATGTATGTTGTTACTCACATTCTAGACTCGTATAGACCTGGTAGTATACTATCTCCTGGTATACATAGACGATTCCTTACCTTGGTCCACAACGAAAATTTTAAACCACCGGCTGTAGAAGCTTGAGCGCAGACCTCGAATCATTTATTTTCTTCGAGAAAGCTCATGAAAGCTCCCCGGCAAGTTGAGTGATCAACCGGTGGTGAAGTTCTGTTGTGTTGAAATGTTTGAAGGCATTGGGGCAGCGATTTGAAATACCGGATAAATCACATGCGAGTGCTAGGAATAGGTGTCTTGTGATTGGCCCATCTCCGGGGTAAAACTCAAGTTCTAACTTCTATATAAGACACGGCTCACCTGAGGCCCGTATCAAGACCCTCTATTTCACCTCTTCATCCTTTCAACACCATGTCTACCATCGTCGTTGGCGGCGGTCTCGCCGGTCTCTCTGCTGCCCACACACTACTCGAACGTGGTGCCAATGTACTTCTCCTCGACAAGCAAGGGTCAGCGCACCATACTACTCCTAAATCCCCTCCTCCGCAATCATACTGATAGTCCCTTGTTTTGTCTAGGTTCATGGGAGGAAATTCAACCAAAGCAACGTCTGGAATCAACGGCGCTGGTACACAGACCCAGCAGGAGCTGAACATTCCCGACAACGCAAAGATCTTTTTTGAGGATACCAAGAAATCCGTGCGTGCTGAATTTGTTCCTCGCTTCTGTCATATTTATTCTTTCTGCTGTTTTGCTTAGGCTCGAGAACTTGCAAGAGACGATCTCATCCGAGTTCTTACTGGCCGCTCAGGTGATGCCGTCAATTGGCTCCAGGACAAGTTTGGCTTGGATTTGTCGAAGGTTGCTCGTCTCGGTGGTCACACTCATCCTCGTACACATCGTGGTGGTGCTCAGTTCCCGGGAATGGTAAGATTATTGTACGTTGATTCAACGAGTGACCCTCTAATTCGTTTCCGTCCAGGTCATTACCTATGCACAGATGGAACGCTTAGAGGATCTTGCCGTATCTCAACCAGAGCGCGTCAAGATTATCAAAAAGGCCCGAGTCACCAAGCTTATCAAGGACGAGAATGCTCAAGTAATTGGTGTCGAATACACTTTCAATGGCAAAACGGAGACCGCCTACGGACCGGTTATTCTTGCAACCGGTGGATATGCTGCTGACTTTACGTCGGACTCGCTGCTGAAAAAACATCGACCGGAATACTACAATCTTCCTACAACAAATGGAGATCATTGTACTGGTGATGGGCACAAGATGGCCATGACTGCTGGCGCAAAAGGAATCGACATGGAGAAGGTCCAGGTTCATCCCACCGGCTTAGTGGACCCTAACGACCCCGAAGCCAAGGTGAAGTTTCTGGCTGCAGAAGCTTTGAGAGGTGTCGGTGGACTGCTGTTGGATAACACCGGTGCACGATTCGTTGATGAGCTACAACATCGGGATTATGTTACCGGCAAGATGTGGGAGAACGGCAAGGTATGGAATATTCATCCAAAGCTCGATTCTTCTTGTTTTGACCCGGGTATCTACCAGTTCCCTATTCGTCTCGTTCTCAATGGACCCGCGTCGAAAGATATCGAATGGCATTGCAAGCACTATGTCGGCCGTGGTTTGATGAAGCGTTTCGATTCTGGAGATGCTCTTGCGAAGGAATTTGGTATACCTCCCTCAACCCTCAAGAAAACATTCGAAGACTACAATCAAGTTGTCCGTTCGAAAAAGGATCCTTTCGGAAAGAAGGTTTGTAGTGTTTCTTCGTATTGGACTTTGCGCTAATGTCTCGTAGTTCTTCTCTGGTGAATGGACCTACGACGATACCTTCCATGTCTCTATGATGACTCCCGTTCTGCACTACACCATGGGTGGTCTTGAAATTGATGATGCTTCTCGTGTCATCGATACCAATGGCAAACCCATACCTGGTCTTTTCGCTTGCGGAGAAGTTGCTGGAGGCGTCCACGGTGCCAACCGTCTCGGTGGAAGCTCCCTGCTTGGTTGTGTTGTATTTGGACGGGTCGCTGGAGACTCTGCGGCTGCTTACACACTTCAAGCAACCAGCGCTGCTATAGCAAAGGCAGGTGGTCGTCTCGGTGCTATTGCTGGGCAAGTGTCTGGTGCTCCGTCAGCATCGTCATCATCATCGAGTGCCTCAGCACCAGAAGCTAAGGGAGAACAGTCGAGTGCAGGTGGAAAAGTGTATACGATGGATGAGGTTGCGAAACACAAGGATAAGAAGGACGTCTGGGTTGTCGTGAATGGCGAAGTGCTCGATGTTACTGAGGTACGTCTTGTTCTTTTATTTCACTTGTTCCCTGCTAATATTAATGTTCGTAGTTCCTTCCTGACCATCCCGGAGGTGAGAAAGCGATCATGCTTTACGCTGGGCGAGATGCTACGGAAGAGTTCAACATGCTACACGACCCGAAGGTACTGGTTTTTTTATTCTGTGTAATTTATGTACTTACATGAATGACCTTGTAGGTTATTCCTCGATACGCAGCAAACGCAGTGATAGGCAAGATCAAGCAATAGAGAACGCTATGTACAAAATATGTATCCGTGTTACCTGTGCTGACGATGTATTTTTCTAAATTTTATTTTTCAATAACATCATGCATATAACTTTTCACGAAAAAAGACGGGCGCCACACTGAGAGGGCGTCACTGGGCTGACTACGTCACTGACGTCATGCGAATCCTCGCCCAGATCGCGTGTGGCTATAAAAGCTGGTTTCAGTTTTATCGTCGCTCTAAAACCACCGTACGTTCTACAATGTTTCGTTCTCAAGCTATTCGCGCTGCAAAGCCTTCGTTCTTGACAAAGGTAGATGTCAGCTGATCTTGGTCGCACTGCAAATGCTAATGATTACATCAGGCGAAGCAAATCCGAACTTACACTACTGAAGTACCAAAATCCAAATCCAACAATGGACTGCTAATCGCTACCCTTGTTGCCGCTGTCGGAGCCGGCGGATACTGGTACTACTCCAACAACCCCGACGAAGCAGCTAGGTTGGAGACAAAAGCGAAGAAAGACGAGGAGGTAGCCATTCAGAAGGCTCGGGAAGCTGGTGCTGCAGGTAAAGCACGCCTTGATGATGCATATAAGCTGGGTCAGCTGAAAATCGGCGAAGCGAAAGCCTCTGCCGCTCAAACCGTCGATCACGCGGAGACAAGAGCAAAGCAGGCAGCTAACGATGCTCAAGCGAAATTCGATGAATACAAATCAAGTGCTTCGAGGAGCCTGTCGAACGCCAAAGACTCAACAGAGAATTTGTATAATGAGGCTAGGGCGTCTGCGGACCAGAAGTATGGCGATGCAAAGGGTAGTATCGAAGAGAAGAAGGAACAAGCTAAAGCTGGATGGTTTAGTTGGCTTGGATGGGGTAAAAGCACTGCGGAGGATGTTAAGAAGGCGGGTGCAGAGAAAGTCGCAGATGTAGCAGGAGATGTACAGGCGAAGGCAAGCAAGCGTACATGATTAATGATTACGGGATTGGAAATTATTTCTTTCTAGTGTATATTATTTCGGAGAACTTTGTTGTTTCGTTCAAGATGTACTGTTAATTCAAAACCATCTTCACAGATCTTCACCTGCTCGGCGCCGTGGTGCTTGACTCTTTTTTAAATGCCCCTCGCGCCTTCCCTGCTGATTCATTGAGGTTGTCACTTGGAAACGCGCGGCACGTTCCTATGGTGTTCAGTGTCGGAACCCTTCAAATTGTGACTATTAAAACGGTAGAGATCCATCCGCACTCACGGTCAAACCGAACTGAAGCGCACTGGTCTCTTAGCATTTGCGAGCCAGCCCAAAATACAAACATGCAATACACAAATGGTGCCTCTGTAACTGCCGTAGCGTCAATCGCGCGATGATCTACCAACTTTTACAGATCAGCATTGCACTCTATCTCTGACGCTAGACCTGCACTAGCCTGTATAGGTCTTCACAGGTCAAACAACTCATTACGCAAGCCAACACATATTCATGATAAATGTTGAGAGATTGTCACAGTAAGTATATGTGATCGCTATCTTTTTTTTTCCACATCGGCGAAAAGCCGCGTCATGAAGGCGCTGCTAGTGGTTTTGTACTGAAGACCACTGTATGGGACATGCGGGAATGCGGGAAGGTTAATATTGGATCATATGGGTGCACTTCTCTTCATATTCGTACATCCGCAGTCCCCAGAACGACGATGTATGCGTGCTTTACCTGGTACCAGTCTGGTGCCCGATGTGTTTAGTGCCCTAGTTGACCGAGCGATGCTCTGACTTGGATAATGTTTGAATTTCGCCGTTATAATTCCAAAAAACAGACCATGTACTAATTGTCCCGAAAGACTTCCAGGGTTCGTCGGGGCACAAACAGTGCACGCCTTGAAACACCTGCATCTTGACCTAAGTGAAGATTCACTCAGTATTCAGTGACACAACTCGACCCACAGGCTTTCCACCCCCATAGTGCCATTATAAACGAGAACACGACAATCTGTATTGTTCCAGGAATCCAGATCGATCCCTCCTTTCGTTCGGAAGATTTCCGCTGGCAGTGCTCCAGGTTGAACTATAGTTCCTGCTGGGGAACTCACACACTATCTGCAACAACGTCCGACTCCGAAACAGTAAAATCTTTGGGCTGATATCAGGCACTTTTTGAATCTCTGCTGGCGCAATAACTCAGTAAGTAGGTACTGTCAATGAGAATTCAAATTGTGGGGATACAGTACAGTACATACCCGCGGCCGGACTCCCAAATTCTAGGAAGTAACTAGGAAGTTTAACCACTTTGTTTTCCCGAGCGCAACCAAGGATGACGAACTTATAATGTGCTGTAGGAGGGAACGGCTTTTCCTCTAGGGGATCCTGAAAGGTGAAACTATGAACGAGATATGCTCCGTCAGTGTGACAAAAAAAATTTTCAGCCTAAGAGGAATAGGTACCGGTTATGCAATGGAGCGGGAGATGTCAAGTGATGATAGGGAAATGGATCCAAGGATACCGTACCAGTGTTCCAGAACATTATCCAAGTCCTTTGAGGATATTTTCATGTTCGCTATGTATGTATACGTTGATCTTTTTTCCTTTGTTCTGCGATTTGAAAATGATCTCCTGGGCACGGTATGAGATAGGATGAAGCTATGCAACCCCTAAGTTAGAACTTACTGCTTTAACCATTACCTTACCTTCACCATCGATAGCAATGGGGGCTCCACCAAAAAAGAAAGCTCGTCTAGTAGAAGAAGACTCGGCAGAATCCGACGAAGAAGTCTTCCAAGTTGGTAAATCTTGACCCTTTGTTTGAAATTTGACCCGACTCGACTGGTTCAAATACAACACATTGTAGAATATTTCAAGGCAGCAAAAGTCGATGAAGATGGAGAGTGGGTGCGGCTTTTTTGCTCCTCGCTTTCCCTTTGTGTCATTCTCATAATCTGGAAAACGCTATAGCTGTATCTTGTCAAGGTATAACCCACACAAAAGATTATCTGATCGCAGATTTGCATTACTGAATCGCCTGCTTTCCTAGTGGCATGGCTACGATAATCCAAAGGACGATACGTAGGCGATCATTTCGTGCACATTTTCATAAATACATATTCTAACGGCTGCGAACTCCTCCTAGATGGGAACCTCAAGAATATATCGCAAATTGCCAACGTCTGCTAGCTTCATTTTGGAAAGAAATCGGCGGGGACGACGAAGACTATCATCCTGGATACCATTGTACACCGTCGGAAGCATGGATCAGTCTGTACCACCCCCTGAAGTTTCGTTCTCTTCAAACTAGATCTAATTCTGGTGTCACTTAGACAAGGAAAGGATTCGATTTGCTCGCAAGAATCCGGACGCGATGCGAAGGGTTGCGGCGCAGAAAGCTAAGGCAGCTGAGCGGGATCGAAAAAAGGAACACAGAAGACAGAAGCAGGTCAGTGTCACTCACGCTTCCTATAGGTCTACCGTGGCTTATTTCTTTCAAAATATACACAGAAACCAGCTATTGCGAAAGCGGCTCCCCGGGAAACTTCCAAAGCGCCCACCTTTATGCAGGAACCACAAATACCATCTACAATGGCAGCGAATGTTCGAGTGAAAGAAGTATGAAAATTAGGTCTGGCGACGTTTTGTATATTTTGAGGCTGACATTCCATACAGGAATACGACCGCAGGGCCACCGTACCAAAGACTATTTCAAAATCAATGCCAAAGCCAGCCATACAACCTGAAGCATCATCGTCAGATTCAGAACCAGATGTTCCTATAATGAAAATGATGAAAAAAATTCGGAGGGTGGAACACGAATCCAGTTCCTCAGATCCATCTTTGGACTCGGATGCAGAGGTAACTATATTTTTTCGAGTCAATTCAAGTGATTCGCGATGATAATAGTGTAACCATTGCAGCCATCGTTGGTTAAAGGAAAAAGAAAACGTTCCAATGTCAAAGCTGTTGGTCTAAACTAATTTGTAGTCGTTCTGCGTGCTTACGTTCAAGTCGAACAGAGATCAGCGGCTACAGAAATTGAACCACCAAGCTACATGAATGCAGGGCCTTCCAATCTTTCTCCGCAAACAGAGACGAAGCTCGTGAATAAGAAGCCATCTTTACCGCGTTTACGAACAGCTCGTCCAGCTTCCGGACCCTCCAATACGACCCAATCTACGTCCTTACCAACCTTTACTAAACTTAAGGTGCCTACACCAAAACCGACAACGGAAGGTTCCGTATCTGTAGGCGGCAGCGCCTCCATAAAAACCTCGACACAAGGAGCTCTGAACATGGATGCGCTACCGGAGAAAGATATTGGAGGATCCCGGCCCCCTTTCCCTCGAAAATCGAACTCGTCTTTGAACGGTATAAGCTTCAAGAAGAACCGTGGAGGTCCTATGAAGGAGTCTCCGACGATATCAGCTGATCGAGCTTCTCCAAAGCATGTACCGTCATATTCTCATCAAGCGGAGTCTTCGTCTTCGTCTGCCTTCGCAGACGTTGTCAGTGCAACCCGAACTTTGCAACATCCTTACAGACCGAAAATTGCATCTGAAGATCAACTTCTTTCGTCTCAGAAGACGTTCAATAATCCGATTAGCCCGCAAGTAGAACCATTCGTACCACTGGCTTCCTCAGAGGCACGACCATCTGATGATTTATCCCCCAGGTATTACTTCATCCTTGCATGTATAGCCTTATCTTTCTAAACAATGGTAATACTCAGGAGGAGCTCCATGCTGAATGACGAAGCTGAAAGTTTCCTAAGTACGGTGATGCCAACGACAAAGTACGTGTCCTCCAAAATATGCCTGCCATTTCCATGAATACGATGAATTCTTAGGACTGTTGGTGTGGAATATGTCCTGCCAAAACCCGAGTCACGGTGAGTGTTCACATTTCATTTTGGACGGTTGCTGAGGCCTATTTGATTGATATGCAATATTTTTCCAGGATCTCTTCCAAGACACATGCGATATGGGCAGGCAAACTTATCCTTGAAATGAACGAAATTGATGAAGCTCAGACAATGTCTATGGAATGCCTGCTTCTTCCGTCCGATCCTTTAGCTGGTCAAATTTCGCTCACGCAAGGTGTGATCCCGTTGAAGGTTTCCATGTCATACAACGATTCCAAGTTGGTTATGAAGTCAAGATCCTTCTATAGATCTGAGGACTTGAATGCAATTCTAGCTGCCTGTAGTCCGGTTCAGGAGTGGGGGTGGCTCTGCGCGGCAAAAGAAGAAGAGGCGAGAAAGTTCGAGCAGATTGCGGATTTTTTGTCTCACCAAAAATGGGTGATGATATTGCCATGACCTTAGTAACATCGTGATTGATAAATACTCCTTCTACAGGTTGCGTTCATACCTGTCGCAGTCGAGGGGAAGGTTGTTGCAGTGAACTTGATATATCCTTCCACTTTTACACACCATCGCCTTCCCCCTGTCAAGCCACTTGTTCCAAACGAGACTGGACTCATCGTATCGCTGCATACTTGGGTCATCAATGCGGAGGACTGTCCTCTGGGTGATGTACTGAAACATTCTGTTCAGCGACTGGATAATGCATATGACAGGAGAGATTTCAAATTACCGCGGGGCGTGTATGAAGCTTACGGAGAGCCCGGTATCAAACCACTGGAGGGCCTAAAAGGACCAAAGCTGACGACCAAGCACGCTGTAAGGATGCTGGAACTCCCCGAGCTGCTACATTCATACTTAGTGTCCGGCGGTGAACGGCCTTTTGCGTTATGGCCCCCAGTCGATTCAGAAGTTTTTGGTTTGTCACCCGTTCCTAAGATTGAAAGGGAAATGCTATCAACGCTGTTGAACGAATATCCCGCTACGGTCAATCAAGGCACTATGGGTACCGAATGGGATTCATCTTTAAGAGTGATTTTTGCCCATGTCAATTCGCTGGTTCCCGGTTTAGGTCGGAGAGACATTAGAGACATACCTGGTCTTTCGGAATACCGAATGATGAACGATGTGAGGTTCTTTGTTTATGGTTCCAGTGACATCGTGAATCCTCGGTTTTCTGATATCATCGAGGAGATTTGGCATATAGGTACGATCTGGATCTCAGTGTCAATTGCAACGATTAACGCTGAAGGTTTAGGTGGAATTGTGACGTTTACTCCCAATGCTTTACTTTCCGACCCCCTGGGAGTGCATGAAAGGATTCTTCAGATCGAGGAACACGATTTTTGGACGTGTTACATTTTGCCTGCTGTCATCGGTATGGCTGTCTCTATTGCGTATCGTGATAGAGAGCATGTTATTCAAAAACGAATAGCATGTGAAGCAAACAAGCATATGCCGCCCTGTACTGTTTCTCAAAGTATTGATGTGGACATCGACATCGACAATGGTGTCGATGAGCCAATATCATGCACATGTGATGGGTTTGGGTACGAATGGCTTTTGGATGCGATAGACGAGGAATTGATTTCGATTGTGGGGGCTCCACCTCTGCAGACGCATCTTGGTGGACAAAGTTCCGTGACTCGTCAGGGTGCATCTAGGGACGGTCGACCTCGTAAGACAGAGAATTGGAATCAACTTTCAGAGAATCATTCAGCCTCCTCATCTTTTCCTACTTACTTGGACACTTCGTCTCTACCCTCGAATTTTATTACACAAGACCAACTTAGGTGTCCTCCATCCTCCATTCCGGTTCAATATGATGACTCCTTCGTACCCTGGATTTTTCAGCTCTTCGATAGCGATGTCCGTGATCGCTCTGAAACGCTAGCATTTTGCATCAGGGAGTTTATACAGCTTTGTGGTAATCTGCCACAAGAAAAATGGGAGGATGCAATCAAGCGAGAAATCATAGAGGATCTAGGACGTCTGCAAATCAGTCGGGGGTTCAGGGAGGAACTCAGACGATTTGTTATTGTCACAGGTAGCGAGGACAAGGGTCTGCAGACTGATCAGAGTGGTGTAAGTACTGAGTAAACGTATCCTGTTTTATTTTCGCTGATCAAACTATTCTGTGTATGTAGATCGAATGGGCTACAGTAGAATCATTTAGATTTCAGGATGTCACTGATGATGTCCAGGACATTTTCGACCTATTATGATTATTTCCTATCTTCTTGTAACTTCTCTTTCCTGTTGGTCTCAATTGCACTTCTTAACTTATTCACAGACCATTATATACTTACTGTATGTATCTATCACAAAAGTCACTGTAAACTTTCAGAGAAGTGTAGTATTTCCCCAATTATCTATTCAGAACGATTCGGAAGAATCAGGCAAAGCTTGTGTTACAGTCTGTTACAGTGTACATACTCAGCTTATGAACGAAAAGATAAAATAAAATTGGCAAGGTACATACATACATATGCACGCGCAAGCGCCCGAGTGATTTGCCGAGCCCCGACCGAGTTGATGCGCTTCTAAACATCGCATTCTTTGCCAAGCATTTGCATAGTCTTGCTCATCATCATAGTCGACCAAGTCCAAGTTCAGATACCATTTAGGCAGTAGATTTTGAGGTGTTCCGGGGCCAATGTTGCAGAATGCCAGTGACTGGCACAGCGCTCGGAAAATTGCTCGTGTTATTGACATTATTTTTTAAATACGCTGTAGTCAAATAGATAGGCGCAGCACGTACTGAATTCGAGGTTGAAGTCTTGATTCAGCCAAAATGCTTATTCTAACTCACCAGGAGTCACCCTGAGTCACCCTCCATGCATGTAGAATTCCCATGCAAAGCTGATTGACGTTCTTCGGACAATACAATATGCTATGCCATGATATCATCTGGCGGCCGGTCTCTTTCAGCTGAGACTGGTAGCACAACTTGGCGGCATCATAGGGCAGCATCCGCTACTCCATTCCCCTTACTTAGTCCATTGTACGACAGGAGAGGACAGGAGACGGCAGGTCTCCTTCAGGCTTGGTGTTACAAGGCTTGCAGGCCGCCGTTAATATCCTATCCCTGACATCGACAGACAACTCCAGACAACCGCGGCAAGTGTGAGACTTACACCAGTAACCGTCCCTCTATGAGGGACACCTCGATATTGCTACGCGCAAAATTTGATCATTGGTCCTCCTAGACTGTAGAGTCTACGGTCCTGTATCTTATAGCAACAAAGATTTATAGAAAGCCAAGGCCCAACGGGTTGCACGTATATAACAATTTGTATGCACAGAATAATCATATGTATAGACTGTGTATAGATGAGCACCTTGTTAAATACATAGTCTCATACATAGTACGGACGCCGTGCAGGGTCATTGTGTCAGTGTCTGCCAGGCTTGCATGTTGCCACCATGGTTTCACGGTTTACCGCAAGTGTCGTCTCTGCCTGTCAGCCTGGAAAAGCCTGGAAACAGCTCGAAACGAGAATAAGCAGCGATCAGTATCCAGATGCTCGACAAAAAAAATCCCGCAAGTGAAACTTGGGGTTTGCGATCGCAAGGGATGCAATCCAAGCACTCTTGCAGCATATATGTATCTAGAACAATGGACATAGGCTTGGCTGTCCCGCCGGCACGAAAGGGAAATTTTCTATGTTCCCGACTGTCCTCGCACGGTTCTGACCTGATCCTCGCCTTAACAACTCCACTCCGCTCCCGGCAACAGTGTATATCAAGAGAACTTCAATGTCATGTCGTTTGCGATAATATTGCGATCTTTGAAGACTGTGTTTCAGTCAAGGGAATGTCAGTCAAACATAACACTGAAGCTTTATGAACGTTTACGGACGGTTCAAATCAATGGTCATCGTGATAAGACTGTCTGTCTGTAGGAGTGGCCAGCTTCGCACGGAATGTAGGTAATCGTCGTCCCGCTCATTCTGTGGATTCTGATCAAGTTTTCCCTGTTGAAAATGTTCTTGCGTGACACTTGTGTGGAACAATCATTATGAAGTGATTTGAATAATATTGTGTTTTCGAATGATAGGATAGGATAGAAGTCACAGTTGACCACGAATCGAAGGAAAAGAAAGTGGATTCCGAGTCTCCTGGACTAGCAGCTAGCTTTGATTGCAGTCTCTCGAGATCATGAAAAGAAGCCTAGGGAACTACAACACATATCAATATGCCTGGTGGCACTGGAGCTAGAGCTACACTGGTGGATAGTATTTGAGGCTTTTATAACCATCTTAACTCCCGAGTTTTATTCGAGACGTCAATCACGGAAGCCGGATCGAAGGCCCATCGAAGAGGATGTCGGACACGGGTACAAGTGTTTCCAGAGCGCAGAAGACAGCTCCAAGAGTGGTGTGAAAACGAAGTAGCATGGGTGAACTTCAACGAAGGAAGCCAAGTGAAGCCCTCGGCGGTAAAAAAATGATACAACTATACAAATGGACATCCATCAAAATAGCACTAGCTTATTACGACACGCTTCTTTTCGCTTGTGCCGATGAGAGGGCCGTTTTAAAGGCAATTCAACTTGCTATATTTTACCCCATGCCTCTGCCCTGACGTTGTTTTTTCTGTTGACCAACACCATGACCCGCCGTAGCGTTACCTCAGAAGATGAAGACCCTCTGACTCTCGCCATTGCACCTCCACCGAATGAGACCCCTACGCAACGAGACCAAAGGCTTGCCGAAGAGAAAAAAGCAAAGGAAATATCAGATAGCATTGACGAGGAGATAAATGTACAACGTTTGGCCGAGAAGAAGGAAAATCCTGTCAAAGTGTTGCTCCTAGGCATGTTGTCAGATGTTATTTCATGTTTGTCTGGACTATGCTGATCTTATACCAGGTCAAAGCGAATCAGGTATCTTTTTTGAATCCCCTTCATATTCTTTCATAGAACTCAACGTTCAACGTCCTAGGGAAGACAACAACCTTGAAGAGCAAGTGACGTCTGCCGATTATCACAGATCCTGTATTAACCCAGAAATCAGATTTCCAACTAATCAATTCTCCGAAAGCGTTTAAAGCCGAACGAGCGTCATGGCGCGCTGTTATTCAGTTAAACGTTGCCCGCTCAATTCGTATCATCATCGACGCCATGACCAGGGCACAACAAGCTTCCTCGCCAAACTCACCACTTGCACCTGACTCATTGGACGATATATCTATACTGGAGTCTGAAAATGAATTACCGACACTGACGGCAGAACATCTCAAACTGAAGATGCGACTATCTCCGCTCTTGCAGGTCGAGGAATCGTTATGGCGAAGATTATCACCATCTAGTGCTTTCGAATCCCAAACTCCCCATCTTGCATCTATCACCAATGTTCCTCACTCCACACGGCCAAAGGAGGTCTATGTTCAGTCTTCCATGGCCTGGAAATCCACATTTTCGCGATTACTTTCTACATCGACAAGAAGCAGTGTCGATAGCGATCCAGGTATCGATTTTGACGACCCCAAGGACCCTGGGGTCATTCTGAACAACTGCGCGGAGGACATGATCAAGCTATGGCATGATCCGACTATCAGAAATCTCCTGAATGTTCTCAGAATTCGCCTTGAAGACACGCCTGGTTTGTGAGTTTTATCAATGAACCTCCTGGTTTTTTCCAATCTCACCCGTTTTTTCGACAGCTTTTTAGATGACCTTGAACGAATCACCGAGTTAAGATATGTCCCTTCCGATGGTAGCTCTTTTTCCTTTGCGTTCTGGCGATTCTCTCAGCTGTTTTTATCCAGATGATATTCTCAAAGCGCGATTGAAGACCATGGGTAAGTGCCAGTTGTTCCGCAGACAAATAAGTATAGTAAATTGAATTGCCCATTCAGGCGTCTCGGAGCATCGCTTTGTTTTGAAAACAGGTGAGCAGATCATTCATCAAATACTACTTTTGTCTTGATATCCGCTGCTGAAGGAAATATGGTAAGCCGGGATTGGAGAGTATTCGACGTTGGAGGGGCTCGGTCCTTAGTGAGGCTTCTACTAATACAGGAGAGATACCAAATTTACTGACTTCCTCACCTTCATTGTTTCCAGCGAGGTACGCGGACTCAATCATAGACCAGAATAAATGCATACAATGTATTTTTTTTTCTAGCCGCATGGGCCCCTTTCTTCGAATTTATAGGTGAAGTTCATAGAGTCACACGTGCATCTTGATCACTGAGAAACTCGGTAGATGCCATTATCTTTCTCGCCCCTCTTTCCTGTTTCGACCAATCTTTAGTTGAAGATCCTTCTGTGAACCGATTGGTAGGCCTATCCTTCCCTCTTCTATTGTACTTCCCTGTCTAACCTGATATGCAGGAGGATTCCATTCTTCTTTGGAGATCCATTGTCTCGAACCAGCTCCTTCAAAAGACCGAGTTGATCCTATTCCTCAACAAATGTGATATTTTGGAAGCCAAGCTCGAGTCAGGCATTCCGTTTTCGAAATGGGTTATCTCATATGGCGATCGACCAAATACGTTCGAAGGAACCTCGAAATGTGCGATCACTTGCAATTTTGCTGTAGGCTTCTCATTGACTCCGCTTCTTACTCTTCCCGCGATACATAGATATGAAAAAGAAGTTTGGCACAATACACAAACACAACTCGCCCACCCCCAGAACATTTTACTGCCACTTCACATCTGTTACGGTCAGTCAGCAACCGTCTATACCTGTTCTTCACTAAGTGCTTCGATGCAGGACATAAAATCCACCTTTCAGATTCTCGAAAATGGTATTAGCGCACTGAACCCCACGAGGATTCTCACTGATGTTTTTTTCTTCCATTTTAGTGAAAGATCTCATTGTCAGGAAAAGCCTTACCGACAGCCATATGCTCTAACAGAACTAACCCGCCATTTACACTAACCCTCAGTACGGACGTCAAGTGCTGATTCTTTCACGATATTCGTCGAGATCTATCTTCGATCTTGATTGTTTCCCGTTGTACTCATGATATATGTTCACTATGTATATGTCCGCATACATTAGCATATTCTTCACTTGAGTAATTTCATGAGTGGATTTCTTTCACCCTCATATAATCGTCTTGCTACTGGCTAGCACCTTTGTAGGGTAAATATCTCTTTTAATCCAGAATCGATATTCAAGATTCACCGTTATGTACAGGCGGACCGAGAGGGCGTAGTACTTATTACCTTTGTATCTTTGTAGGCCTTATTTGGATTTGATCATGATTTCCGAAACGTCAACACAAGAAAACAACAATTCGCGAGATCATTTCCATTCCAGTATAGTATTGCATTGAGTGCTTGACGTAGAATGTGTGCTCGAGTTGCGGTACCTACATGGGTAGTAATTCTACGAAATGAGCCGTGAACCGATATTAATATAGTATATATCACAACGCAATGACCGCCGTCCTACTGATCGTAGGGGGCTTTTTTTTTTTTTTTTTTTGAATCCTGTTTATACACCGCTGTGCGGGAGCATATGGTAGTGTATACTCTACTGTAGGTATTGTCGTCGTTTTTGTTTAAATATCATGTTGTATGTAGCCTATTCAACATGGTCTGGTTCCGCATAGGAAGCCATGACGGGTTTCCGTCGAGGGCACAAGTTTCTGTAAAGTCCGTGTGCTGTATATAGATGAATGTAAGATGTAGTGTAGTGTCGATGTGACCTGTCCGTAACTGCGTTAGGACGCAGAGAAGTTTTCGTGGGAGCCATCGTGCTAGCTTCCAGTAGTTCCTGCTTGCAGTAGTCGCATCGGAGGGGTCAATGCGTTGGAAGTATGCATATCTTGGCGATTTCTTCCACTGCTCGTTGTGTTTTTCTTCGAGTTTGCGACGGAAGGTTCGTATGGCTGCTGTCTGGCTGTGAGGCAAAGGGCGTTGAAGCTGCGGGGGAAGTCGTTCCTTTCGGCTTGAGCGTCCACTCGCCGCCTTTTTTGCTTCTTCGTCAGCTCGTTCATTTCCCTCTGCTCCAATGTGTCCTGGGATCCAGGATATTGTGACAGTTGCATCAGGGTGTTGTGCTCGCAAGGCAGTTAGAGTGTGATGGAAGATATCGAGGATGTAATGGGACGGTTGTCAGCGACTGGTTCTAGTGACAGGTATCACCAGGCGTCACACTCAAGAAAACCTCAGTTGGCGGAACGATAAAGGGAGTAAGTAAAGTTCTGGGCTAAACCAGGTGGAATAGACGAGATCAAAGCTAAGGAAATACAGCAAGTAACTACAGCTTATATACAAGTAAACAACCCTCTGCCCTAGTAATGCCCAACGCCCTGGGTTAGTGGTAAACATGAGTAGAACATAAGTAAAGCAATGTGTAAGTAATGAAAGCTCGATCGTCATGCTGTATATGTGTTGTGAGACTGCCGTGTTTAATATAAGTAAATGAAAAGTGCATGTTGTATCAGTAAGCATAAATAATAGGTCAGGTGACAAGATAAGACAAGATATAGGATAAGGGAGATAGAAGATAAGACAAAAGATAAAAGATAAGACAAGATAAGGAAGAGATAAGATGAAAAAGAAGTAATCGTAACATTACCCCCCTCTTAAGGCGCGAATTCCATGACGCGCAAGTCGATTGACAAGTGCTTCAGATGGCATGTTACTTGGGATCGGTTCTATGTCGGATGTAGGGATTGGTCGGAACAATTCAGTGGGAAACTGAGCAATCGGAATCTCGATCCGTTTAAGGACTCGAGGCCTGGGCTTGTTAGGATACTTCTTATGGAAGTCCTGAACAGCTTCCTTGGCATTCGTCATATTAGCTGCAGGTTCCCACGTCATTTCATGCGGTCCATAACCTTCCCATTTTACCTTGTATTGGATGCCATTCCGATACTTGCGTGAGTCAACTACTTCTTCTACCTCGTATTCCTCTTCTTCTCCTACTACTTCTGGAGGTGGTTCGGTGTTTCGGGGTTGTGTGGGGAACTGGGGTTCATGGTACGGGGATAGGTGTGTTTCGTTGAAGACATTATGGATTCTTTTCCATGTGCGAGGGATGTCGAGTTTGTATGAGCCGGGTCCGATCTTTTCAAGAACTTTAAACAGTCCAAATCGTTTGTCACCGAGTTTCTTCATTGGACGATCTGCCGTTATGTTAGTTCCTTCGAGCCAAACTTTATCACCAGTGTTATATTCTATCGCCTCGTTCCGGTGTTTGTCATATTGGCGCTTCATGTCCTCAGCGGCTTTTTTCAGTGCCGATCCTACTTCTTCTCTGATCCGTTTCATACTATCGGCAAACTCCTGGGCCGTCGGGTTTTTTGACGTCATCCTCGGCGTGGTTCCTTTGTATGGGTGTCTGCCGTTGTCTGCGTAGAAGGGTGAAACTTTTGTGGCTGAGTGTACTCGGTCGTTATACGCAAACTCCATCATAGGAAGCCATTCATGCCAGTCACTCTGATGATGATTCACGAAAAGGCGGATGTAATGTTCAATTTCTTGATTTATCCGTTCCGTCTGGCCATTAGTCTGAGGGTGGTATGCAGTTGTATAGTTGCTTTCGATTCCCAGCAACTTGTACAGTTCCTTCATGAAGCGGGCGTGGTACTGAGGGCCTCGATCGTGGACAATCTTCCGGGGCATTCCATGGACTGGGAATACTTTGTCACGATAGACACGTGCCATCCCTTCAGATGTTATTGTAGTATGCGTGGCAAAGAGTCGTAATCTCTTCGTGAAGTGATCAACAAACACGCTGATGGCATTATATCCTCCCGACTCCGGTAACTCGCCGATCATATCCGTTCCAATGATTTCCCAGGGCTCAGATGGTACGTCATGTGGATGTAATGGTCCTACAGGCTTGGTACGATGCGTCTTCGTAGCTTGACATTTTTCGCAGCCTTCTACGTAGATTCTGACGTCTCGACTGATTCCTGGCCACCAGTAGTTGCGCGTGATTAACTCAATGGTTTTATAGCGGCCGGGGTGTCCTGCTGTCTGGGCGTCATGATGTGCCTGTATGATCCGTCCCCTGAGTTCTTTGTCCTTGGGTACATAGACGCGTCCTTGCCAAACTGCTAGTCCGTCTTCAGTTTCAAGCCATTCCTTGTCTTTAGACTCGAGGGCGACCTGTACTAACTTGTCTCGCTGATTTTTCTTTCTTCGGATGAGATTAAGCAGATCGTCTTCGGGGGCAGATGTCTGATCCGTTATCTGAGAAATGAAAAATTCCGGTTTTAGTAGCGTGACGTTGGTATTGTCATTTTCCCCTTTCTCAAGGCCTGACATCCGTGACAGGGCATCAGCTTTTCCCATTGATTTCCCAGGCTTATGGAAGAGCTCGATATGGTACTCCGCGATTTCGACTACCCATCTGGCTTGTCGTCGGTTCAACTTCTGAGGGTTCCGGAAATACTGGAGATTTTGGTGATCTGTGAAGACTTCAACAGGTTCTTTCGCGCCCAGTAAGTACTGCCTCCAGTCCGAGAGGGAGTCCATGATGGCCATCATCTCCTTGTCGTAGATTTCATAGTTCCGTTCAACCTCATTGAGTGACCTGGATCTGAAAGCTACCGGTCTCCACTTTCCGTCGACGTTCTGTGACAAGACTGCACCATTAGCGTAGTCAGAGGAATCGGCTTCAACTCGGAACTTTCCAGCTTCTCTCGGGATAATGAGAGTGACGTCTTCGATGATCCGGTCTTTCAACCGATCGAACGCATCCTGTTCGAGAGATGTCCATTCCCAAGTCGTATTCCCTGTGAGTCGTGTTAGGGGTTTGGCAATTTTACTGAAATCTCGGATGAACCGGCGGAAGAAGTTGCAAAACCCTAAAAACGATTGTAGTTCACGTTTTTTCTCTGGTGGCTGCCAGGTTCGAACTGCTTCAACCTTTTTTGGGTCCATCCGGATTTGTCCATTGCCTACGATGATTCCGAGATATTCGACCTCCCTAGCCTCAAAGGTACACTTTTCAGGTTTCAAGTATAGCTTATTGGCTTTTAGGATATCAAGAACCTTTCTGACAATGACTCGGTGTTCCTCAATGTCGTCCGTGAAGATAAGGATATCATCCATATAAACAATGACATGTCCTTGATCAATGAGTTCTCGAAGGATGTGATTCATGAAGGCTTGGAACGTGGCGGGTGAGTTTGTGAGTCCGAAAAACATGACCGTAGGTTCAAACAGGCCTCTGTTTGTCCGGAACGCTGCCTTCCATTCGTCTCCTTCCTTGATCCGGATGTTATTGAATCCCCATCGGACGTCCATCTTGGTGAAGACCTTGGAATTCTTCAGCTTATCGATGAGTTCCTGGATCAACGGGAGTGGATATCGATTCTTGACAGTCATGTCATTTAGCTTTCGATAATCCTGTACGGGCCGTAGCGTTCCATCTTTCTTTTTGACAAAGAAGAAAGGTGAAGCCATGGGTGAACGTGACGGTCGTATTCGTCCCGATCTAAGGTTTTCTTCCAGGAATTCATCTAAAGCCTTCTGTTCTGGTGGACTGAGGGGATAAACTTTGCAATCAACTGGCTTAGAGCCTGGCGTTAATTCTATAGCATGATCCCATGGACGTCTTTCCGGCATTTGGTCAAAATCCTTTTTACTAAATACATCAGCATACTCGGCAAGGTACGGAGTAGCGGCATCTGTAGTAGTGGTTTGTACTTTGATATGACCTTGGTCGGAAAGATACCCATTCCAATCGAACCAGAAGATCCTTTCACCATCGACAAGCTTTTCCTCTGTACCATCATCCTCAGGTGATTCATAGTGTGGCAAATATCCGCATTTGTCAGGACAACGTTCAAACGTCAACGTGGATTCCTTCCAATCAATGCTGGGATTATGGTAACGTAGCCAATCTATGCCTAAGAAGATATCCGTCTTGCCTAAATTGGTAACTGCCAAATCTATTCGTTCGGCATGATCTCCTATCACCATTCGGACTTGTACATAGCCTTCTATGGAACCATTTTTGTTCAGAGTGCCATCGGCGTTGACACGCCTAAATTTTGGCTAGACGTCTATGCTGTGAATTGTGACATTTTCACGTATAGATTCGTATCAAGAGGACTGTAATTGAGACCCAGATTGACAGTCAAAGTCAATACTGAATCAGTCTAATAAGTTGAAGGGACCATATACCCACACTACCACAAGTTGGTTAGTTTACCCATCCCCGATACTACCTTCGGATAGCAGTCTACCTGTTTGTCAAGCAGGATTATACCAGACTCGGACTACATCCGAAGGATGACCATTCACGTATGACATACCAAGGGTATTCTTATTGGACCTTACACTGGCAGAAGTTTGGAAGAACTTACTCAAGTGACCATGAACCGAGGATTGACTCGAAATGACTTTCTAGAACTCAGGAATCATCAAATACTCCTTCTAGAACGAGATCATGCATTAATCTAAAAGACTGCGATTTAGTCTAATAGACCAATCAAGTTGCATGGTTGAGGAAAATGACTAGAGGAACGATCGAAGTACTGCGAGGCTCCGAAGACATATCAAATGAATGTCAAAGGAGTCCTGACGTAGAAAATAATGAAGAATACAATTAAATGAATACTATGCTTAACTCCCTTGATAGAGTATAGGCACAATGGGTGTCTATTGAAAGAGACAAGCAATTAGTTTAATCCAGATGAATCAGATTGATAGGATTAGAATCGAGGAGAGCTGATTTGCCTCCGGACGAGGTGACAAACGATCGAAGTAAGTGTTGAACCGTATTAACGGTTGAGCACCATTCGAGTCATTCTCCAAAACAATTAAATTAAATGAATAACGAAGTACCTACCTATGTTTGGAGGTATACTTGAATCTTGGAACCAGTTATGGACCAAATAAGGACATGTAGATTCAAATTAAATGGTATCTGACCGAGTGTAGAAGTTTCCTTGCGGTTCCGAATGTTTATTGTATTAAATTAATTGTACTGTGCGACTCTATATTCTGTATGTATAAATAGCGATCCGATGTATCTGGAATACAAGTGATTTTGGGACGACGTTGCAGTGCTAATCCGTAAAAAGGAAAGACACACTCCCGCCAGACTGAAGCCTCTTCGCTAGCAGCCATTCGGGCCCGGCACTTGTGAGTATAGGAACGTCGTGTTCTGCTCCTTGTGACTGCGAGAAGTATATCCAGTCGTTGGGTATTCTTCGAACTTAAGATCAGTCGTTGGTCTTAAGGGCAAATCACGCTGTGTGGTTGTGCCAGCACATAGTTCTAGCCCTCCGTAGGGGTCTGTGTGTTTCGGTTTTAATTTACTTTGATTCAAAAACCCCAATTCTTGATATACCCAAATCAATACAAACCAAAGCACGAATCGTGCTGAATCTACCTTAATCAAAGGAATATATCGAATCCTTAGAACGATTCAAATTGATTGATCAAAGCTTCGTACTTAGCTCTCAAAGCTTTGCGGAACCTTTGCCAACGCTACCCCTTGCTATTAAATAAATTTGATAGCAGTGAACTCGCATATTGTGTATTAGATTGGTTGGTTGGAGTGCCCATTAGATTCCTTCCTTTCTCTTTCACACAAAAACAAGGCAAGCTCGTTAGCGTTATAGACCGGCATTTTGACTGGTAACTCCTTAACAGTGAGCTGGTGCCGTTCTACAAAGTCCTTATTGATACAGGACCCTGTAGCTCCGCTGTCTAGGAGGGCTTCCGTTTCAATCTGCACACCATTGTCGATATTCTCAATAGTGGTTCGCAACTTTAGCTCACGTCCTCTGGTACCTCGGACGAATCTCTTATGACTTTTGAGATTGGTAACTGCTTCGGTTGCGGTTGCATGATTTAGATTTCGTATAGCCAATACCGTTTCTTCTGATGCTTCTCTGACACGACTTTCAGGCATCCAGGCTCTAAGGATTCCTATAGCCATGGGGAGTTTGTCCATTTGTAACCGCTGCGCCACCCATTCAGGTGTGTTTGGTTCATATCTCACAGGTTTTTCCTCAGTTCGGTTCGTCATTGTAGATAAGTTATTTTTATTGGGTGTACCAGTACTACCGAATTCAAAACTAAATTGACTGTCTACATATGACGATGACGAAAAGTCCGATACTGATTCTGAGATTGGCCCCGGCAGACCTGCGTCTACTGCTGGGGCAGGACAAAACCCAATTCCTTGGCCATAGCCTCCTGATCCTCCTGTGTCATCCGGCTCCACATGCCTCTGACGAACTGCGGCTTCGGTGCTTTCTCTGGACAGAACTTCGCAATGTGGCCTTGCTTGCCACAATGGAAGCATTCCCTGTTGCGACGCGCAGCGTCGATGTCCATCGGTCTGCCTGCACCCTTGAACGTCGTCCCAGTACCGTCTTTCCTATCCTGGGTAGGTACCGCAGGGGTTGGAGCCTTGGTTACGGGAGCCTGTGTCGTCTGTGGTTGCCATCTCTGATTACTAGGCCCTTGTCTGGCATTCCGCTGGTATCTGTTTGACCAGTTGCGCCGCATTTCCTCACGACGCCACCACATGTCATCAATACTGATGATCTTCTGTTTGAGCTCATCGAACTTCTCGATTCGCTCATTACTGGTGCCGTATACTTGGTCGATCAGCTTCGGCTTTACGTTCATTTCGATCAGCCTGATGACGTAGGGGGCATCTTTGGCGTATCCGGCGTCTCGCATGATAACTTCAAACTCCTTGAAGAAATCCTCTGCCCTCTCACTGGGGCCTTGACGGAGATGTTCTAGCTTCTCCTGTGCGTTTTCTGTGAGTCCTTTGTCTAGGAAGGAGGCATTCAATGCGTCCTTGAATCCTTTCCATGTGACTCGCCATTCTTCCTCGTCGTCATTGAAGTTATTGTCTGTATAATTCTGGACCCAGCTACTGACTTTGGGACCTCGCATGTACGAGACCGCAATGTCAATCCTCTCGCTGTCTGTAGTAATCCTATTCCTTGGATCACGAATGTAGGCAAAGAGGGTACGGCGCCATTCTTTGAACTGAGCCTTGTCGCCATCAAAGATGCTAGGCTCTCTGAGCAACGACTTGCCATGGACATTGGAGGTAGTGGTAGGAGCGGGAGTAGGGTCAGACATGCTGTAGTCGGGTGGTATGTAAGCGGGGATGAATGAGGTGATATTTCGTTCGATTGAAGATGAAGTGGATGGAGCAGATGAATCGGGGGTGCGGTAACGATCAGTTTGTACTGAAAGTCTAGGTCGTCCTAGTCTTGAGGTAAAATCCGTTGTAGGAAAGACGAGTTACTAATGCAACTCGGTGGTGATGATGGGAAAATGTATGATTGGATTTGTAGAAGTCGGGAGTAATGTGGGGAAGATTTCGAAAAAGAGTACGATGATGTGGGAAGCAGCCTTCCACTCTCGTTTGATGAACAGATGCACCCTCCCTGTCTAGGAATGGAGCTCGATGTGCACGCGAAGACCCCTCTCCGAAGATTAGTGATCAGTCGACGCTTTCGTCTGCCAGTACGGTGTCGGACTCAACGTTACACCTTTGTACTATAGGCGACACTGCTCGAAGAGAGAGTAGAAGTCTGTGAAGGGTTGGTAAAAATGTGAGCGGGAATAACTGTGATAGGGATATGATCGCGTAGCGTGTGACAGGTGGTAAGAGTAGCTTTGATCTTCTGTCAGCGACTGGTTCTAGTGACAGGTATCACCAGGCGTCACACTCAAGAAAACCTCAGTTGGCGGAACGATAAAGGAAGTAAGTAAAGTTCTGGGCTAAACCAGGTGGAATAGACGAGATCAAAGCTAAGGAAATACAGCAAGTAACTACAGCTTATATACAAGTAAACAACCCTCTGCCCTAGTAATGCCCAACGCCCTGGGTTAGTGGTAAACATGAGTAGAACATAAGTAAAGCAATGTGTAAGTAATGAAAGCTCGATCGTCATGCTGTATATGTGTTGTGAGACTGCCGTGTTTAATATAAGTAAATGAAAAGCGCATGTTGTATCAGTAAGCATAAATAATAGGTCAGGTGACAAGATAAGACAAGATATAGGATAAGGGAGATAGAAGATAAGACAAAAGATAAAAGATAAGACAAGATAAGGAAGAGATAAGATGAAAAAGAAGTAATCGTAACAACGGTCCTGTTTTGCTTGTGTCTGTCGCAGTGATGGCTGCTGTGTTGTCCGCCCAAATGGACACGGCTGTCACCGACTCTTGTGCTCGTGATAGGTGTAGGCCCAGTATCATACCAATACACTCTCCTTCGTAAACCTCGTGATGTTCCTCTGAACCTAGTCGATAGCGGATTGTGCTTTCCTCCTGCCCATCCCTGTAAAGTACTGCAGAAGAACCTATGTAGCCTTTGTAACCAGAGCCGTCAGTAAAAATTTTAATACTCGTATCATCATCTCGAAGCGCTCTGAGTGCCGCTTCTTTGCTCTCCCAGATCTGAATGACCAGCTTAGGGTCCCACTGTGCCTCGAACCTCACTGCTCTGCGCTTCTCCATTTTCGCTGAATGTAGGCCGTACCGCCCCATTAGGTCTATGAGTGGTGATGGGTGTTTCGTTCTTCGCTTGTTTCGTGCTGCATTCTCTGCTCTTTCTGATAGTGGATGTTCCGTTGGTAGAGTTAAGAGGCGCACTGCCGCGCGGTGACGATGGCGATCCACTTCAAGGGGTAGCAGAAGGAGTGCTGCATGTATGTCAAGGATATCGGTCGCTGTGGTGCTCATTGCTCCCGAAATTATTAGGGCTGCCTGACGTTGTATAGAGGTTAACTTGCATATGATTCCCCGGGTGGGGGTGGCTTGGGTCCACTTCTTTTCATTCTTCCTTGACGTCGGGGCTAGAACAATGTCTGCTGCATAGAGCATCCGGGGTAAGGCTTTTGCCTTGTAGAGCTGTCGTACCAACTGTGCTACCATGCCATCTTTCATTCGCGCTACTCTTCGGAATTGTGAGACCCATAACTGTCCCCTCTTGACCATCATGCTGTGGTGCTCGTTCCATCGTAATTGTCTGTCCATTAGTCCTCCGAGGAATTTCGCGTATGGCTCCGATTTGATTAGCGTGTCATGTATCTTCACCCCCGGTCCTGTGAGTGGGGCAGTCTTCTTGGGTTCCGTGGGATGTGGGATTCTACGCCTGTTGAAATCAACCAATTTGAACTTTGTGATGCCAAAATGGCAGTTGTGTGCTGCCGCCCAGTCTAGTACCCCGCCTTCTCTGCTCATCATACCACCTATTTCTGCATGAAGTTCATTCACTCCCTTTGCCCATTTCATTCCAGCAACATCGTCCATGAAACCGAAACCCTGTTCTCCGCTCTCTGCTTGAAAAAGTCGAAGTAGACCAGCCGCATAGAGGATGTATCCAACCGCTGCAAAAGGATCCCCTTGGTCCTCACCTCCTGGAACGCTGAAGGGCTGGGAGATGTAGTCGTCAAAAGAGAGTTGGGTTTTGCGCTGGGCGTATCGTCTTTGTATCCAGCCTATTATTTCGTTTGGTACCCCAACCATTTGAAGTTCGTGGTTGAGCATGTCGAGGTCTACACTTGGGAATGCTCCCTTGACGTCCATATACAGGACTGTCACCAAATATCCTTCTCTCCAGAGTTCTTTTATCCGGTCAATCATTAGATGGATCGAGTCAGTCGTGTTACGTCCAGGCCTTGCTCCGAATTGCATAGCTGGGAGGAGGCCAAGAAGTTCTGCTCGTTTGGTGATTTCCTCTGCAATACATGCATTCATTAGTCTCCCATGTCCGTTAGATAGGGTGATTGGGCGCCACGCGTTTGGGTCTCGGTAGTCCGGCCATCCTGGTTTCTTAAGCACTATTGTTTCTGTTGCCGACCATGCGTCTGGGTAGACTTGGAGCGTAAATGTGGCGCGATAGATGGGTCCTAAGAATGGGGCTATCAGTTGGGCAGTAGCTTTGAAAAGGTCGTTTGGGATTGTTCCTGATTTTGTGGCTTTGCCGTTTTTCATGCGGCGGATTGCAGCAAGGATCTGACGATTTGTAGGCGGCGTGAAGTTCCAGGCTGGGGGAGGGTATATTGGGCTTTCTGGGACATTTGGAGTGTGTGGAGGGGGAGGAAAGAAGGATCCGCGGAATACGAATTCTTTCCCAACGTTGTCTTCCACCACTCTGTCTTGGGTGCCTGTCTCAGAGACTACCAGTCCTGGGATTCTTGTCCTACCCCCGTCCGTGTATCCATTTTCCATCAACCTTCCCACTTCCCATACCGAGCTCGTGGTTGCTTCCTCCAGATATTCAACCCATTTGTTGATTTTGTCGTAGGGGGCTACTTCAGCTGTTCACCCCCTGGTCGCAACAGTGCAGATTGATGTTTAGATAGTAGTTCTTCGGCGCATCCATTACAGTTCCATCAATCTTGCTCAACTTGAGCAGAGTCACTGCTGGAGTCATATTTTCGGGAGGAAATTGGAGTGGTCATCCCGGAAGCTTTGTGACGGAAGATTCAAGAGAGAAAATCCGTCATGGATCATCATTATCATAGAAGAACCTCGTCACTGCCGCCTGAGGGGTCGGTCACCAGACTAGTCGGAAAGGAAAAATATTTGGTTCCCGTCAATGCTAGACTGGTATTCGGCCAGCTAAACGACGTATTGTATGATAAAAAGTGCCCTTCTTCCGTTGAGCTCGGTTAATCCATTTATCCAATGCTTGCAGATGATCCATGAGTTGTAACGGTAAATGAGAATCCTGGACAAGACTAACGATCAATGCACAAAACAGAATTTCGAATGTTTTCACTTCACTTTAAGGCAGTAAATTGCGAGCTTCTTTCGATCCTCTCCTGTGCCAGCTTGTAGTTTTGGGATGTTCCTGAAATCAATGTCTTCTTTCCTCTGTTTCAAAAATCGGAATGAGGATGCTTCCAGGCCTAAGAGCTTCCTCCTGATGCCGACCGCCCATAACTCAGCTTTTTCTTTGGCAGAAGGATGTCCATGCTCCAGAAAAACAAAATCGTAAAGGTCAATTTGCAGGCGACCTGGAATAACCGGCGCAGAACTGAAAGCACCTGGTCCCGGTCGAAAGATCGGATTCGAGATTTCGAAGTCTAGCAATCGAGTCAAAATCGGCTTGTTTTGCAAGCAGAAAACGTCTAGGAGCCAGTCCTACCGTTTATTCTACTGATTCCGCAAGGAATACTGAGGCGCTTTGCACGAAGAAGGATATATGGGATGTCAAATCCACAGGAGTTGTATCCAACGATGACGTCTGGGTCTGCGTCGTGTATAAACTTCAACCATCTCTTGATTAAGTCTGATTCTTCTTCAAAAGATTCAACGTCCGTCCCTTCGATTGCGTTGCATGATTTTAAAGTCAGTACGTTCCTGTAGAAAGGTTCACTGTCCCCTGTGAAGTTTATTTAGTACGATAGGCTAAATTGACAATAATGCAATACTAAGTCATACTTTTGTACTTGAGCATGCCAGAAATTTGAATGATAGATTGTGCATTAGGTGTGGGGAATTCATCCTTTCCTGAAGAATCGATGTGGACATCCGTTTCTATATCAAAACTTAAGATGCGGAGAGGTGCCTCGCGAGCACAGTTGATAGGTTCCTCTTTCGCTGAACACTTGAAGTTTTCATACCTGTCATCTATAGTAAGAGCTCACGAAACAACGGGAAAGCGAGTGTACAAACGTCAAACGGAGCTCGTATTGGCATGCAGAGAGTCTATCAGCGGCCTTCACTAGGTCGTATACCCTTGGAGACAGGGATATCCATCGCATCCCATACCATTCTTCCTCGATTTTTTGTCCTTGTGGGATATCGACGATATGGAGACAAATAGTCCCTCCCGCCTAAAGTAAGTTATGAGACCAAGTAAATGAGGCTTTGGATAGCTAGTTCGGGATGTACCTCGGTTATACCGAAGAGGAAAACCGATGACAGAAATTTTGGATCTCGGCAGTCTTGTATATCCAGTTGTTGGAACACTAACGGGGTGCGTCAGACTCATAGGAAAGCGTACCCCCATTCATGCCATACCAAGTGTTTTACCCAAGTCAATGGCGACGCTAGGCCTGGCCACCTTATCTGTCCACACCGACGTCGTAGCAATGGATAAGGGGGTCTTGTCGCTACGCTAACGCCAGCGGGATATACCGTTACTAACCTCTGTTCATTGCCTTCATAGTCTGTAAGGCATCTGCAAATGATCCATGAGGAGCGAGTTTCTGCCTTTTAGCTTCGTTTGCCACAATGGAGGCATTTTCTCTATCTGGAAAGGTTCTGCATAGTGGACGGTCGATGATTCAAAACATAGGGTAAAAAAAACACGGCGCACTCGTAACGTCGCTTGCTGGAGTTATCTTGTTGCATTGATTTCGATAGTTTCCAGATAAAAGAAAAATGCACTCCGGATAAGGAAGAGAATCAATCAAGGGCCCTAATTGTGGTGGCGGCTGAACGGCCCGGAGAATCGTGGGTGCGCGATGTCTTCTCCTCTCGCTCACTTTAGCTCCCTAGATGATGTGATTCAAGTGATATACCACCTGAATCGTCAATTGTTTCTTCTATCGAAGGTTCAAAATGACGAATGGGTGCTTCATATCGGTCTTCTAGGTTCAGACAGTCGATGGTGGCGCGGTAAATGGGATGAGGAAGATGTTTTGGCTGTCGCTGTTCGTACGCGTGTTTGTGGTCCATGTTGAATCAGGCTTATATGATATAATGACAGGGCTCTAAATCATCCTCAGATGACCTTCTGGAAATGTCGGAGAAGCTGCTGGAATATATAGTTCAAGGAGAGTTATTTCTAAGCGGATGGAGTAAAGAATCCACCAGTTTCAAAGCACGTCCTTTTACCTCCTTTGACGGTTGTCGACTATATTTTGCTTTCAGTTAATATTGGGCCCTTCGTCAGAGAAACCTTCGCATTTTCAACTGAATGAGATTTCAGCTGATGATGCTGCTTGTTATGCCGCCGAAGTCTTCTGTAGCGTATGCATCGATTTAACTTCAAACCCGTGGCCTTGACGCGCCTTCTAGATTGCGCGAGATGCTCAAGCGCGTAAGTGTCAACTTTATGGCTCCTCCTTTTCCGTTGCCGCGGACGTCGCTACAACACACCTAAACAGTAAGTGACTTGTTTACAAAACGGTACATAATTCCAACAGTGTTGCCCTTGTGTGTTAACGTTCCGTTCGTAGAAACTGTTGTACCGAGCTCATCGGAAAGCTTTGCAAACAGCGGGCTCGGAACGTCAATCAAGAAACGAGAGGAACCGAAATCGAAAAGGGTAGCAGAACAGCCTGCACCGTCTAAGAAGAGGAAAGAACAGAAGGAGGAGACTCAGTCTCCAGATCCAGAAGCTAGTGCGTTCCATTGATCATTCATGATTTTGCAATCTCAATTCGTTCCTTAGAAAACAAGGCCAAAGGCGCTCCAAAACCCATCAAGGGTGCTTCTCTGGCGAATCCAACTAAAAAAGCCAGAAAATACCAAGCAGTGCAGTTTGATAGTGATGAGGATTGATTTCGGTATCGAGCAAGACCGATCTGGACACTAGACGTTGTTTGTAGGTGGGGAAATCTCACCGTCCCACATCGCAGATGTGATGTCGCCGTGGACCGTAGTGTTCATGGTCCGTGAGTTAAACGCTGGTTGAATGCATGTTGGAAAGTGTGTAACGGAGGTATTTCCCCGTCCCAGAGAAAAAAACAACTTGGATCAGCTGCACGAGTTGCCAGACATACTGCACTGTCTCCGGTGGTCCGCTCAGAGTCCCCCCTGGAACTTGCTAGGCGATACATACTTTATAATGACAGGACATATGCTATGTGGTACGTACGTGCTCATACGTGTGGAACTTCTTCCTACTTCCAGACCTAAGAGCTAGATTATATCTGTTGCGGCAGTTTGAGTTACGCGAAGTTGAGTATTGGCTGCGTGTATACACTTTCAGTAATCTTAATCGTCGTAATTCGCTGTTGAAATCAAATTGAGAACATGTGTACTTTGCTGTGTCTGTCTGAAGGGAGGGCAACTATTAAATTATGTTTTGAGCGTTGAGCAAGTAAGGGATGGATCAATTTACCTAAAAGTGCCGAGTGAATTTGGAAATTTGGAGTAAATAAAATCATAACAACAACAACATAACACTGACAGAACACCACCGTTCGTTCTTTGTCCACGTTCTTTCACAATTCACCACACCATGTCTGTGCCTCCACAATTGTCCTCACTGTCTGTTGGCCAGAGCAACAGTCAATTGAGCGTTGAACTTATGTTCCAAAGTATTATGGGCATGATGCAGCAATCTGTATGCCTTTTTCCGCTCTAAAACTCTGGTGTGTTTCTCAATAACAATTCACAAGCAAATCGACATTGCCGACCTCAAACACGAATGCTCAGAGCTCAAGCAGGCCAACGCCAATCTTGAGAGGCAACTGCGAGACAACAACCAGGTATCGAGTCTTTCTACAGTTATCGCCAATGCGAACAGGAGGCTGAATTCTAATCTATCTTAGGGTTACAATGGGTACTACCGCGCCAGCACGCCCGGTTTTATGACTCCTGCAGTACCCTCGAGTCCTCAAATGCGAGCAAAGTCACCTTTCCTCAGTCCTGCAATTCCCAATTCACTCCCGACACTCTCCGCTCCTGTACACCACCCATCTCCTCTTGGTGACAACGCGATCTCAAACTCGAGTTACTTTAGCGCTGCCCGCGACATTCCTGGGTTCTACGTCGTCATCCCCGCTGGTGGTGCAGGTACACGTTTGTGGCCCCTTTCGCGTGAAGGGCACCCGAAGTTCCTTCTCGATCTTACGCTCAAAGGACGGTCCCTTATCCAAGCGACATGGGATCGTCTTCTTCCTCTGACCTCTGCTAGTCGCACTACAATTGTAGCTGGACCCAGTCACGTAACTTCTATCCGCGAGCAACTTCCTGACTTGCTCTCTGAAAACCTTTTCTGTGAACCTACGGCCAAAGACTCGATGGCCGCCATCGGCCTCGCTGCGGCTATTTTGGCTCATCGAGATCCTGACGCTGTCATTGGCTCATTCGCTGCTGACCACATGATTTCTGGTGATGATGCCTTCCTGGCTGCTGTCGCTGAGGCCGTTGAGGTCGCGCGAAACGATTACCTCGTGACAATCGGAATTGCCCCTTCACATCCATCCACCGGCTTTGGGTACATCCGTTTAGGTGAACCCGTCAATATCAAGAATGCTCCAAACGCACGGCTCGTTTCTAGTTTCAAAGAAAAACCTGATGCCAGAACAGCTGCTTCATACATCGCCACAGGAAAATACCGCTGGAACGCGGGTATGTTCGTGATGAAAGCCACGACTCTTCTCAAATTCCTTGAGGAATACAAGCCGGAGATGAGTGAAGGGCTAAGGAAAATTGGTGCGGTTTGGGACGACGAAAAAGAGAGGAATATAATCCTAGAAAAAATTTGGCCAGAATTGGAGAAGATTCCCATCGATAATGCGGTTGCTGAACCCGCCGCAGAAGTTGGAAGAGTTGCTGTTGTACCTGCAACCTTCGGTAAGTTTTACGAAACGCGCATACTTAAAAGACTGTTCTGAAGCTGTTTGGAATAGGTTGGGATGATGTCGGTGACTTTTCTTCTCTTTCCGACCTTTTGCCTGCAGAGGCGAATCAGCCTCGTGTTTTGGGAGACCCCTCTCTTGGTGAGCTGAAATGATTGTATTCAATTTCAACTTTACAATTTTCTCTTCTCTTTTGCTAGTGCTTACCGATCAAGTTGCCGGAGGTATTGTCGTACCCGGTTCAGGTCGTTTGATATCTTGCCTCGGCGTTGACGATCTGGTCATCGTCGATATGCCAGATTGTCTATTGGTCACTACCCGCGCACGATCGCAAGAGGTCAAAAGAATTGTTAAAAAGGCCAAGGACCATGGGTGGAAGAAGCTCCTCTAACGTGTTACAAACAGAAATTGCTACACCCTCCAAGTCTATTTCTCTCAACTCGGGTATTTTATGGGTCGTCCTGAACTTTCCTCCATTACTACTCTTACTTTCCTTCCCGTCATCATTATTCTGGAACGCAGAACAAACAAGTACCCTGTTCGAACTTAATACTGTTAATTAAGGACACTGAAAATTCTATTCATCCAATTCACAATAACCATTTTATTGCGGTCATTAAAACACAGATACTCTTGTATCCACTTCCCTTAAGCAGTTTTCTCGTCAAATTCTTTATATTCGACTTGATATCCTCCCAATCCTCGACCAAGCCACCTTCCTAACACGATGTTGGCGAGTCGACCGGTCCAAAGAGGAAAATCAACGAGAACCACGTCGGCGTGGTCCAGAAAAGCAAGCATCTGGAAGGGACTAGGGCTATGATTTTGCATCACGCATGACGAAAGATACCTACATATGTCGTTTTCCGGATTCGTGGTCAGTTCAAGTGGAGACGTTGCTCGATGTACTCACCCATAAAAGTTATGAATGAACGTGTCATCGAAGCTAGAAACAACATTGAATATGCGATAACGACGATTTGGAGACGACATGGGATAAAAACTTACCCAGCATTAGGTCCTCCGCTGACAGTTATGTGTACATCGAGATCGACGCCTGATTCTGGATCTAGCCAAAACTTTACAATGGAGGAAACCATCCTTAGTTTCGCGAGACGACCAATGAACGCCAGATCGTAAACGCACAGTATGATAATGGTGGGGAGGAATTGTGACACTTTCACCCCCGACTAACTTGCCTTCCTTTCCATCCAAGTCGTAGCATAGAACACCACTGTGCTAATAAATCAATAAATTAATGAATCGTCCGGCATTCCTGAGTATATTTATATTAGAAGCCATGTAGCTTACCACGTCAAACCGCTCTGTCTGGTAGATATGCCAGTGGTAAGGAGCTAAGTACGAGCATAAGACTCTGATGTCAGGTCTGCACCATGAGTTATATAAATGATCCTAGGCTCACGCGTAGCTGTTGACTTTCGACCTACACCAGTATGGGGGTTCCCGTATTTAAAGATCTGGCGAGAAGTGAAAGAATTCCCATCACTCTTTACTGCCCATGTCTTCAAAGCGCCATCGAAAAAATTCCATGCCCCATCGGGATCCCGTTTAGGTGTTTGGAGAGGATGCTGTAGGGCATATTATTAGATAGTGGCTCGGATAGTTGAAGTGAGCTGTACGATACAAACTTGCCTTTGGGAACAGGAAGGACATGATTGAGCGGTGAAGAGAGTATGATATTACAGGATATCACTTCATTTCGAGAACTTCCCACCTCTTCACATGTATACGTGGTGAGAAATTTGAGTTATTCAAGTTATCGCATCTCAAAAGTAAATGATGCATCTTCTGATCAGTGATATGTGAAGTTTTTCTTCGTTCACAAAAGTTGAGAAGACAAGAGAACAGAGCAGAAACGCGCTCATGTGACGTCGTAGATGATTATGTACTAAGTCTGATCATGATATCTCATAAAAATTCTAAACCATCATGAGCCACCATGTCGGTTGCCTCAGCTTCTCTCAAACGAACTCAAGCTCAGCTTTCTCCCCGCAAGGGCAATACTGCTAAAAAAAGCACACGTACCTACAGATTCGGACTCAAGCTCCGACGACAATTCCTCCGAAGAGCCAAGAAAGGGCGCTTACTTGACACTTCCACCTCCGATATCCTCTTATGTTCAGCTCCGTATACAGCTTTGTCGCTTCGAAGGCGTCTGGAGACAAGTCCGCGTCCTTACCAACTACCCTTTTGCTAACATCCACACACTCATCCAATATCTCTTCGGATGGTGTGGAGGTCACCTGCACCAGGCCAAGGTCTGGGCCGACGTGGAGATGTATAGCGGAAAGTACAAAGCATATCATATCAAGATCAAAGGTCGCATCGGACCTTTTCTAGACTTTCTGGATCCTGACAATACTCATCACCTTGCGGAGCACTACTATTTTGGTAGAGACAGAACGCTCGCAGAGTACGACGTGAGGCTCAACAGTAGCCGCAAACGTAATTACAGTCAGGATTTAGGGGACCAGTTCGTGATTGTGGAGGACGATCAGTCAACGATCGGTCAAGTGTGGAATCGACAATTGACGCATAACGCATGCCGAGGAAAGTGTCTCGACAAGGAGATTGCGATTGAGTACGAGTACGATCTTGGAGGGTAAGCTGATATTGTACCTTTGATCTGTGTGGATTTCTTGAACTGTCAATCCTCCAAATAATCTACCCATGATTACCAAAGCCAAAGGGGCTGTAAGTACTTCGTCGCATTTACTCCCTACTCTCTTTTACTCTGAAGCTGAACATCATAATTCAGCCACCAGTTGAAGACAGTTATGATGAAATAATGGCAAGCCTGAGGTTTCTTTCGTATTCAGACGTGTTTATCATGTCACATAAGTAGGATGCGAAAGACAAGACTATATCCCCACTCCTCTCCGACGCAGAGAATTTCCATCTATACTGCGATGAAAAGTTCCAGACAAGAGCGGGCAAGGAAGAACTCGAGTGTCAGTTCTGTGGTATGAGCGAAGAGGATATCGCGGCTCTACAACAGCAAAGGCAAGACAACAAGAAGCCAAAGCCCAATTGGGACCGGCGATCCTTTCCTGCGAGTTAGACCGGTCTGGTGGAACAAGTTGAGCATCTGATGGAACAAGTTGAGCAGAGAAAGGCTGAAACGTTAGCGCGTATTGCAAAGTTCAAGACTCATATATCGTAGGAGGCCTGCAGAGGAAGAGGAGGATTCAGATGACGAAGACGAGCTTGGGGGATGCATAGATGAAGGACGGACTTTGGAAGACTTTACTTAGAATAAATGGTTTTTAGAAGTGTGAATCGCGTGATAAGACGTGACACCGACTAGCATGTCCGCCGCGTTGATTACTTATATCTCAATGGCGAATTTCGTTCTTACCTTGACCGTCCACCAAGAGGGCTATGTCTCAAGAAGGCAATAGAAAATCTGGTCCAGATTCCACAGGGTATGGCGCTACAGTTTCGGGCGACACTTCGCGTGAGATTGAAGATGGCGCGACAGCTCTTAATATTAACAACGAACATGGACGACTTCACCGGGGGCTGTCAGCCAGACAAGTTCAAATGATTGCTATTGCGGGTACTATCGGGACGGGATTGTTTCTTGGTATACTTGTTTTCGCAGATAACTAACCGTTGCACTCAATCTGATTTGTACTATGCAGGCACTGGTAAATCCCTCGCAGAAGGCGGACCGGCCAGTATCCTCATCTGCTACGCCATTGTTGGATTCATCGTCTATGTGACCCTGCTACTATTAGGCGAAATGGCTACCCAGTACCCAGTGGCAGGCTCCTTCAACGCATACACTACCAGATTCTTTTCTCCATCTTACGGCTTTGCGTTGTCCTGGAACTATTGGTTCAACGATGCGGTTTCTGTTGCATCTGATCTTACCGCTGCACAATTGGTCCTTCAGTTCTGGACCGTCCAGCATTCGTGGATCGTCAGTTTGGTGTTTTGGGTCTTCTTGGTTAGTATCAATGCTATTCATGTACGGGCATATGGGGAACTTGGTACGAAAACTTCTCCAGGAATTACTTCTGTACCTCTCACACAAATGACCTTCGCCAGAATATTGGTTGTCTTCACTCAAAGTCATCACAATAATCATCTTTATCATCCTCGGCATCCTCGTCAACGTCGGCGTAAACCAACAACATGAATACATTGGTGCTCGGTACTGGTATATCCCAGGCGCGCCGTTTGTAGGAGGATTTGGAGGATTTGCTCAAGTTTTTGTCACCGCTAGCTTTGCTTGTCTGTGGATATTTTATTGTACCTCAAAAACGCTGCTCATCAAGTTTTTTAGACGGTGGAACGGAAAGTCTCGGTATCACAGCGGGAGAAACGAAGAATCCCTCAAAGAATATGCCACGAGTGGTCAAATTTGTTTTCTGGCGGTGCGCATACTAATGACACCAAAGATTATTTTGCTCATATCTTGCTAGGATCTTGTTATTCTACCTTTTGAGTATACTGCTTATAGGATTGAACGGTACGCTTCTGCTGCTGCTGTCTGCTGTAACGTTTCCGATATTTACGTTACATGTGCATAGTTCCTTGGGACTATCCCAACCTGTCCAACAAAACGACAACTACGTCCCCGTTCACACTTGTGTTCCAACAAGCAGGTTCAAGTAAGCTATCGTAAATTTCGCCTGGTGGAACTTTGTTGATATCGTTTAATCAGCTGTCGCTGCTTCTTTCATGAACACCGTCATCCTTACCTCTGTTCTGTCGGCTGGGAACCACGCACTTTTTGCTGGCACCCGTGTTCTATACGGTCAGTGTATTAACAAAGTAATTTATCGTTCGAAACTTTACAAATCAATTTCACACAGGTTTGTCTGTGACTTCACCCCGCCAAGCACCAGCCATCTTTTCCTGGACGTCAACAAATGGTGTTCCGATTCCATCCTTGATGCTCACCAGTAGTGTCAGTGCTTTGTGCTTTGGTAGTAGTTTTATCGGCAGTGGTGCACTATGGGGATGGCTGCAGAACATTGTAGGTGTATCTAATCAGGTTTGTCTCTCTGCTCTTACTACGATACCAAGCTTGTGAGGAATCGAAAATTTTGCAGATTGCTTGGTTATCCATTGGACTTGCAAGCTGGCGGTTTCGCAAAGCATGGTTGGTACAGGGCCGTTCGTTAGATGAGCTCAAGTTTCGTTCAAGATGGACTTGGCCTTGGGGACCGCTATTCGTGGTATGTTCGTTCTATTGAAAGGCTGCCTCCTGAATGATCAATTTTTGGCTTGTTCAGGTCATTACAGTGGGTGCGATTATCATCAGTGCGTCCTGTCTCCTTTTCTCGGTTATCAATGACTCAGTGGCAGCCATTCTCCTCTGCAGTTCAAGGATGGTCTTCGGTTATTCCTAAGTTTACGCCCGTTTATTTCGTGTCGTACTATATCGAGATTCCAATTATGCTGACCATGTACCTTGCATGGATGCTCATCCAACGTCCCGGGCGACCTTCACGTATAAATGAGCCCGTCAATGGAATCACCAGCGGTCCGTCTACTGGATCTCGGAATCCTCGATCCCCTTCACAGACTCCACTTTTTGATGGGAATGGAAGACGTTCTTCGTCGAAGGGGAGGCGACGAGAACGAGGTGGGCGGTGGTGGTATAATGATATGGTCGATGTGAACACAGTAGATTTATATCGGGATGAGCATGACGAAGAGGAAGATGATCGAGTAGACGATGTTGAAAGGGAAAGACGGCTGAAAGGGTCAAATGTTGTACAAAGGACATTATGGAGATTGTTTTATTTAATCGTATAGTGGTATCTAGGATGTATGGAAAACTAATTGCCGAAAATGTAGCAACCTGTACGACAGAAACTCGGACAAGGTACTGACATTAGGTCTCTGAAGAATGTTTTGCAAGAAAAGATATCAGTCCAAGGAATTTATCCACACAGCATTTGTGAGCACCGTTTGTGTTACCTGCAAGATTAAATGATTCTGAATAAAATTTTGTAGACCAGTCAAACCGACAGAGTTATCATGGGGTGAAAAATGCCTACTGAAAGTTTATTCCTCGACGAAGATGATACAAGAAACATTTATCGCTTGATTTCATCAATAAGTATGTATTTCAATGGTCTATGAATTGAATGCTGAACTCCACCTCGAAATACTCGCCGCAGAGAGGCCACGGGACCTCACGGGACGCTATCATTAACTCCCGCTTAATACCCACTGATGGGGACACCTTTTCACTTCGACATCTTATCCTTAACACCATGGGGGTTTTATCTGTAGCAAGAACCCAGGCTCAATTTATGTCTTTTCTTATTACCATCCCTGCCATCCTTTCTGTAACAATTGGACCAATAGAAGTGGTAGCAAAAGGTGGCGGAGCCCATGTTACTGAGAAGTCTGAACCGTCCGGTGAATCGCTAGGTTTAAAAACTCCAACAGTGATAGTGCACCACGGCAGCCATGAATGCATAGAGCAGAATACGTGCGCCTTATTCACCATTTAATGTTTTTTATCTATCCTACCTTCGACGTTGTAGAGGACAGATTGTAGCCTGTCCATCCGATCTTACCGCTGCTGCCATAGCCGGAATAACTATTGGATCTAGTCGGTTCACTTTTACTATACTTCCACTATCCTTATCTGACGAATTTCTTGGAATAGTTATCGCTTCCCTCATCCTTGCATTTGTTCTTTGGAAGCTTTTTTCCTTTTATCGAAAACGTCGTGAGCGGAAACGTGCCGCTCGTGCAAACCCATCAACGTACCAACAATTGGAAGGGCACGTTCATCCAGAAAGCATGCAGGATACAGGGTATGCTTCTTCTGTATCAGATTCCGGCACATTGATTGGAAACGATGAGAAGATGTCTTTATCGGACTCTGTTAAAGGGTATATGAATGTCTGAAGTAGGTCTGAAGTGTTTTATTCATAGTGACTGTATCTGTATAGTATGAACTCTTTCGACACCACCTTGTTCGATTGCGAAGATGCGACCAAATTTAAACACGAGCTAATTCTGTAGGCCACCTGTATGGGGCGCTGCTAAATCATTTGCTGTCTTCAGTAATAGTCCCGTTTACCAATAAGCGTCAGACGACATTCTTTCTAACATCATATATATACCTTGTTTCAACAATGACCATCGCTGCATCAGGATTCCTCGCAAGCGATGAAATCCTTGACAGTACGCAATTTTTCGTTGAATGACATCGCTGTGTGTGGTGAAGTCTTCACTGTATTTACATCTTTTGTTTTATCTTCTATACATACGTGAACGTTGCGTTCGTCTAAAATTATTGCATAGACGCCTGCGTCTGCATATATCGAGTCCCCCTCCCTCCGAGTCCTACGATTGCGAGTTCGTCCATGTCTCAGACCCAGATATAGGCATTGAGATCGAACGTCCAATCTTCATCAACGGTGTAGGAAGGGTAGGTGCACAAGTGCTCATACTAGATAACCCAACATCGCTTTCCTCATCTACAACCGCTGCAACCGAATTCGAAGATCCTGGACCTCCCAGTGACGGTGCATACTGCAGTGCCTTGCGAGTAAATAATCCCGTCCCTAATGCGAGTGTCTTTCGTCTAAGAAGTGAGGTTTGTGGTTGGTGTTGATGATATTGATGATGCTGTTCAGGTTGTAATGAAAGTTCTGGCAAGGACGGTAACGCGAACCGGGAGGGGAAGGTGACCAGCGAGGGGATGGTGAACACAGGGGAAGGTGACACTTTTGTATGAGCATGAAGGTTTGGGCTGAGAAAACTGAGAGGGCGCGAAGGCGCTGGTGAAATGACTTTCGTTGTCGTCGTGGTCGAACCAATATCTGAATCCGGTTGCTCCGACTTCGTGGAACGCAGAGCGACCGGCTCGTCTGAAAAGAATGTATTGAGAAGGGAGACAGGACTTGTAACACCAGGATCGACACTCTTGACGAAACTGAGATCTCCAAAAACGTCTTTGCGAGCATTTTCTTGTGGAACTGGGATTGGGTTCGATTTCGAACGAGAGATTTGTGCAGGAAGCGGTAGATCCATCGTTGAAAGTGTGGTGAGTTTACTGGTGATACTGGCTTCGGTTACCCGCGTATGTGAAACCACCATACCGGGACGAGACTGAGCGACATGAATCGTCTTTGCCCGTTTAACGTATAACGTTTCTCCGGACTCCTTCCCAGGCTGCACCATAGGTTTCCATCGTACACTGGGAACTTCTCCGTCCCATAGGGACTTGTCTCTACTCGAGCTCAAGCTCCTGACCCGAGCCTCGAAGAGTTTCCGTGCGCCGTCTGCAGTGAACGTCCCACTTACCATCGCCTGGGTGAGGGGGAGGAGGGATTCGTGAACAGGATGGATGTCATTCACTACTGCCTCGAGCCACTTGCCGCAAGATTGAACGTCTTTGGTGAATGGGGAAGAAGGAGACGGGGCGGGAGTGGAAATTACAGGAGGAGAGATTTGACGCGCTCTACGAAAGTTGGTAAAATAATATTTGACTGGATATCGGGAACGATCAAAATTCCATTCTGTACCAGGGCTAAAAGCGAACGCTCCAGGGTCAGAAGAGATATCCATCATGAACATTTCAGGCTCATTTACTCCGCCCGAGTCAAGACCTGGTGGATGGGAAGGAGCTGCGGTGGAGCACAGACGCGATTCAATCGCATCAAACCCACCCCACACAACTCCGTTTTCGTGCAAGAAAGTTAGACCTTCAAGTACCTGCCTGAAAAAGTCTATCCATTGCGCCAAAGTACCGTTTTCTTGTTTGTCTAAGTTGAGCTGATACTGCTGCGTAAGAGGAACTAGGGGCGGGTGAAACAGATACACTGTAGATCCAGCGCCTTCTTTGGAAGATACATCTCCACAAACTCGTTCGACGGCTCTCAGGATCCTGGGAACGGGATTCCACGGGTCTGAGCGGAGTTCCGGAGTGTTGAGAGCGAGAAGGAGTAAAAGGATCAAACTATCGTCTGTATCCTCAAAGGGAGAGATTTCTAATGGATTCGGGTTCGCAGAAAGTCTGAGTGTATGCAATGTAATGGGCGCAGAGAGAGCAGGGTACGACGAGGGGTGTAATTGGACCTACAAATTGGTTAGAAGAAATACGAGACGACATGTGAAACGGCGCTATGCACGTAAATTTCTCCACCGTCGCGTGTATACCGTTCGGAAAGAGAATCTACGAGTTGTTCGAAATCCCTGCTCATAATTTTAGATAGAGCGGTGCAGACAGGGGTTGACAGCGTACACATCGTCCCAGCCGATACTAGAAGTACCACTCGAGTCGCTCCCGCCATCGTCAATGTTCTGATTGGTCTCTAGCCGAGCAGCCATACAAGCATCGTACAACGCAGTGAGTTCGTCGTAGTCTTCAAATTCACTTTCGTTTTCTTCGTCCTCTCTCCCACTGCTTCCGGACGGCGATGTATTATACTGAGCCATACGCTGCAGTGGAAATCCAATGAGGCCTACACCGACGTCGTCTTCTAGGTCGCTTATATCGATAGTGTCGTCAGTGTCGTCGCTGTCGTCGCTGTACAGGCTTCCTGTTGATGGATTGCGTCGATGACCAAGAACCATGCGGTCGGGAGAAAGAGTAATCGGACAGCCGAGAATAGAATTGGAAGACACGTCAAGGCCTGGTGGCGCGGATGTTGGAAACATCGTAATTGAAAGATAGTAATGTGGATTGGGGTGTACACTCGAATGCCCCTATATATCAACAACTCGAATACGAAATTTCTTGCGTGTTTTTGGCTTGGACAGCAACCACGAGTTCTTCTTCCGCTCCACTCGTCGTGACGCTAGCGCAAACTTGCATTGGGAACGAGGCCAACAAGAAGGTTAGGGATGAACAAGATGTCTTTATAGCACTGTGAGCATAATTGCGAACATTCAACGTTCAAACTTCACAACAAGTCGGTGGGATTTTATCTTATCTCATCTTATCGTAAGGTGACCCCTAACCTCGATCATCTCCACGATAAATTCTGTTCCCTTAGACCAGCTTAGACCACGTCTCTTTCTCGGTCGTAAGCTTTACTTCTCTCGTGAAACCACGTCTCTTTCTCGGTCGTAAGCTTTACTTCACTATTGCTCTAGTCTTTTTCCAGCGTTATTGACTCCGATGTGTCATTTTTTCTGGAGAGCAACGTTTCTCGTAACACAGGGAAAGTCCTGGATAAGCATCGACCTTGCTCCAATTACCATAAAGCTCTTACTACTACCGCATCTTCCATGATGGATCTTCGGCTACCTCTGATCTTTTCTCTCAGAAAGTCATCTGTCCCACAAGCTATTTTCGCGATAAATAAACGGTGAACTGGTAATCACTTGAATTTCTTCAAATTTCTGCCTATTCACTTTTCTCCTCCTCTTCTTCCTCTTGTCTTTCCCCCCTCCTTGACTTCTCACCTCCGCGAGAAGCAGACGCATTTTTCGCAACCTTCTTTGATGTAATCTTCGTCGCCTTCTTCCTTCTCCCGGTAGTTTCTGCGGTTGTGATCGCGTCCTTGATACTTTGAGCCAATGAATCTAATTTCAATTTATGCGCGCCATTTGTGCCACCCCGTGAGTTTTCTGCATTTCCTATACTGTTTGTGGTGTCATGGCGAGAAGAGAGAGCATCCGAGGCGGCATTCGTGTTAGAAATTGAACTCGTGTTAAGGAGATTCAGGACCTCAATCTCCTTAACCCAGACGTCCCAATTCTTGCTCGATTCTTCGTGACTTGGAGTCTCAAGGATCAAAGGTATATCTTGCATTCGAGGATCGGCGAGGATATGAGCGAATGTTCGTATTGAAAGGTGTCCCCTAAATAATCAATCAACAGTTCAGTTTAGGGAAGGAAGGGCGCAGAGAAACTCAAGACAGAGAGTAAAAAAAGTCGTGTACGAACACTCCAATATTATCATGTCTATCCTTTTTCGAGCCACACTCCGTTTTAGAATCGTTCAAATGCATACCCCGTAGGTATTTGAGGCCAACTTGAGTGTCAAACAATTCCACTGCATGCCAAATCTTAATTTGGTTGCAACCGGCCAGCTTGCAATGATTCACCTGTAGAACTGAAAGGAACTTTCGCATAAAAAAGAGCGGGCTTATATCCGAGATCAACATTCAACGTACTTCCATCCTTGTTCTGTGCGGATATCATATCCCTACACCAGAAACGAATAAGCATACAGATCTGACAAAAGTCACACAACTGACCGCAGCGAACATATGACCTGCGGGAACGTCAGAGCGGTCGTTTTTACAGACCGAGAACCGAAAGGAACGCACAAGTATCCAGACAGACACCCACACGAGCCTTGTCATTGACCTGGCTTATAATTTCCCCCAATTGCACAAAATCTGAACCGATTATGTTTCCTGAACCTGCCTTTCTCAACCAAATGGTGCAAGTACGCAAACGAATGGATACACGAGTTGTAAACGGCGAGCGATATAATCCGCACCATGTTTTCTAACACAACCACCACCTTTGATCCCGGTGTGTCTCCATGCGACCGGTTGATGCAGTCCGCGATGTGGGTCATAGATACTGAAGGTTCGACAATTCCGAGACTGGATCCTGGGCTAGGAAAGACAGTCATTCCTCGTGAGAATGTAAGAACAGCGTTCATGCCTACTGAAAATTATACAATTCCAGTCCAAGCGCATCACATCTCTTCAAATCATCCAAAAAACATTCGTAGGACTTTTCCCTCTTCTCACTAGAGTTGTCAGACCATACATTGAGAACTTTCCGACAGCAAAGGAGAAAAGGCTCACATATCTGGATTCCCTAAATTTATCAGATAACTCCCATGCGGGAGGATATATTTCGGATTATACGAAAGCTCTTTCATACGCGACTTGAACAATGATATGCTCGATTCTGTTAACGGCGGTGAAATCCATTTCCTTTGAGATTTTACGAAAAGGGCGAATGCATTAGCGCTGCACGGAGAGAGCAAGAGGGTTATTAGGAGAAAGTCCAAGGAAATCAAGGCTTTCAGAATATTCTACTTCAAAGATGTCGAGTAAAGTACCCAATTTTGGCTGCATTCATCACAGCATTCTCAACGCCGCCAGCAGCAGATACGTGGGCTCCTACTTTCCAATTACTTGAGACGCGTTGCGGAAGGCTCGGAAGGTCAATAATATCTCGAGTGGAAGCTTTGAATTTTTCTTTCTTTGACGACTCTGTGAATTCACCTATGTCGACTTTGAGCATATACCATAGGCACAAAAGACTAGAAACATACTATTCACCTGAACCGCTTTTATTGCTACCTCTTCACTTGCGGGGTCCTCGAAGACAATAACTTTTGCGTTCTTTGTAGCCCTTGCTGACCTGCGCAAAATGACTCCTTCTTCTCCAACGATATCGATTTTGCGCTTTACCATAGAATGACTGAATGAACTGAAGCCTTTGGTTTCGAACAATCTTGCGGAACGAATATGAGAGTTCAACGTCAATCGGAGCATTGATTATCACGGGCGCCTAAATCAGGTGCCCTTTATTCATTCCACTACGGCGCTCACGAACCTGCGCAGTGGCCCCAAATGAATGTTACATGGTCCGAGCTATATAGCCAAGCTCAATAATAGCGAGTCAAGGTCAGGTCAATATTGACAAACCCCGTCATTAACTCTCGCATTATGTACTTATAGGGTTCCTTAGCCTATGAACAGGCGAACGGGCATGATAGCCTCTAGGCGGTCTAACTTTGCCGTCGTAGAACTCAGAACGAGGGTTCAGACGGGGTTCAGATGACTGACAAGAATATACTCTACAGTACCATTTATACCAGCGATCGTGTTTTCCCGTGATGAAATTCACGCTCTGTCTTCATCTCCAAGTTTTCCGTGAAGGTCGCGGTTGGGTTGAACGTCTACGGTCTGTTTGTGCCTCGATATGAATGGTTATATCAGTGCACTCCTACTCCGTGAGTAGATACCTGTTTGCCTCAGGAGCGCTTCTTGTTACTCAAGTTTGAAATGCATCGCATTTCTACTGAAAAATCAGATCATTGCTATTAAGAACGTTTGAGGAACATTCTCTTTTTACGAATCCTTGACTCAGAGAACACCCAATTCAACTTCTTCTAGTTCATCCATTTTGTCTCAATGAATCAAAACGCAGGTCCCCGGTCTTTTGTCTTACGCGAATTTCCTGCTAGAATTGCTTGAAACGTATAAAAGCTCTGGTTGAACTTCCAGTCTCCCCAGAGCACTCGTAGTTCTCTTCCTGTTCCGGTTTTTTGTTCTTTTCTGGAATCTCTTGCACTATGTTCGCTCGTCTTTCTTTGTTCGCCATGGTCGCTGCTCTTGGGGCCATTGGTGAGGGATCTCTGTTCTACAGATTTCGCCTATACAGATAATTTATGTCCTGCTTGCATAGGTGCCAGTGGTCGTGCTCTTCCAGGCAGTCAGATCCTTTCACGGGCTACCTGCGAGGCCACGTACACCGTCGTGGCCGGGGATACCTGTGATGAGATCGCCACCAAGAACGACGTTACAGTTTCCGCCTTGGAGGCCGCTAATCCAGTAAGTCAATTGCAGTTCCATAGTTCGAAGAGCTACTCAACTCATGCACTGGCTTCATAAATAGTCTATCGATGCGAACTGCGACAATCTGTTCGTCGGAGAACAACTTTGCATCCCTGGCGCTACACCACCTCCCCCACCTCCCCCTTGCGCTGAAAACTATACAGTCAAGGCTGGTGATGTGTGCATCAATATTGCAAACCAGTTTAACATTACCGTTGCCCAATTGGAAGCTGCCAATACCGAGATTGATCCCTTATGCGACAATCTACAAATTGGCGAGGTAGATCAATCTTGTTGTTCTACGTATCGAGACTTTGCTAATGACTCACGTTTAGGTTCTATGCATTCCCTAGGTCTGAGGATTGAAGTCACGCAGTGAAGGTGAAAAATTTTACGGAATGTACACCAAGTTGACACACAAGTTTTGTATAAATTTAAGTTTAACGTTGCCCTTTGTCGTATTTCGATGTGAGGTCTTCCAGGACGCCCAAACATAATACAGAATTCTTCTATCAGAGGTTAACATTGCGAATGAGGATGACCAGATGTTGCTCTTCCCATAGGTGTTTTTCAAGTATTCATCGCCCATCTCATTAGGTGAAATTGAAGAACATTTGATTCAATGATTGAACAAGACCGCTGTTTTTTTTAGTTATCGTACTTTCTGGTCCTTTTTCTCCGACACGTAATGTCGATTTTGGGCGCACCGCGCATGCCCAAAGTTTAGATAAGCATTTGTAAGTATTTGTAAGCTTCGACTGTAAAATTCATGCGAGTAATTATTTATTGTTGATAAATAAATGAGCCATGCTTTGATTCGGGCAAAGTTCAGCACACTTAGCATTTCACTCAGTAAAAAAAATTGAAGCCCTAGATACATTTACTTTTGATCATACACATCATCATAAATTACAAGTGAACAAGGAATTTTCTGAGGGCCAAAATCGAGTAAAAAAACACAGTGTGCAAGTTACAGCAGGTAAAATGACCCAGCGGAGATTTGAACATAGCTTTCATATAAAATGAAATTGTTGCACTGACTCCAAGCTCATTAAACCACTACACCACACAGGTTATAGTGGGATTCTCATGGGACCATCTAATTTGTATCTACATCCACTACACATGTAATTTTTGTATCTGTTGCTTATTATTATGTACACCATTATTATAAGCAGTACGCGTACTTTTTAGGCATGCTTTCGAGCAGTATTGATCTCAACCGCCGGTTACAATAACAATGGATTTATGGAACTGCCGCTAACTGCCGGGGGGCAACGCGCGCTAGCGCGCGCACGGATAAGAGGTTAGCGATTACTAAGATTAGTAATGCTTATCTAAACTTTGGGCAGGCTCGTTTTTCCGATTTTGGTTTTTGTCTTTGAGATGCTCATTTGGCTTCGATTATGTAGGTAGTGCTCCATCTCACCTTGCTTGCAATGGTCATTGAACATCCATAACCTCAAGCGCCCGTGCAAAATTTCCTTTTAAAGTTATCTTTGTCCAGTCCGACGCATCGCTTTTGCCCTATAAGGCAATCATGTAACCCTTTTCTGAACCTTTTGTAAGCAGCCCTGATTTTCTTTCCCTTACGCTTGGCTGTCACACTACAGCAGAGTCCAGCCTCCACTACTCTTGTAGCATCCCTCAACATTTCCCTTCGTCGCTAATGTTTTGCTTCCACGTTTGGTCCAAATGCATCCCCTGTGCTGTGTAAGTATGATATAAAGTGTAACACTTTCGAGCGCACTTCTCAAAAACTTTCTGTGTAGCCTACTTTTTGTAGAAACTCCTTTCATGCAGCAAAATAAGCGTTTGTTTTTACCTTCTTTTCTTTCATCTTCACAATGCGATCTGAAATCAACATCGTCCGGCACGTGAGAAGCACCGCAAGCAAGGTGTATGTCCCCAATGGGGTACGTTAATCAACAATTTGAATTCACCTAGCTTGCTAGGTCCTTTGCCACCCTGAAATGCCCAAGCGCTCGCGCACTTTTTTTTTCTCACGTTTAGCGCCCATCATTGTTAATACGCCTTATTCAACTGATTGATATTTCGAAGTTGTTCGTTCGTATTTATTGGGTTCACGCTCAGAACATTTGCGTTGTACCTTCCTGCGTTTTGCCAGTCAATGCCTGCTTCTCATTATCTGTGGGCCTACATTGGTCAACCCCTTTTACCTGCTCTACTTGTCTGTCGTCATGCAATTCCCTCTGCTCATCGCATGTTGGCCCCTCTTGCTGTGGGGGCTGTCGGCTGCCTATGCTTCCACATATTGTCTATATTTCTCCCTTCTTCTGTTAACAACTTTTCCCTTGACTTCTATGAGTTCTGACTTTGATTCACAGTTAGTCTTCTTCACCTCAACCGATTCCAATGATAATCTTCCCTTGCCACCCATCCCAGTTTTTGTGGTATCACTTCCAGATCTACACAATGATATTCTTTTTGAAATCGCTCTTTATTTATCTCAGGGGCAGTTAGCCTCTGTAGCTGCTGTGTCAAAGTGTATTGTGGAAGGTGCTGGATTACTGAGACTGTGCAGTTCCCAAACTACAATCTGTACTCACCATTAGTGAAAGCTACTGTTGAAGTAAACAACTCAGTTGATAGGAAAACAACTGATTCATTAGTATGTACCTGTTGAAGTAAACAACTATACTCTATGTCAGTCTGTCTGTTCGTATGTAGGATATGCTATGGGCTCACCTCAGTTGATAGGAAAACAACTGAGGTGTGTGTGTCCGACGCCCGTCGTGTGATCTGTACCTACTGTACAGTTTATGGTAATAACGCCGTTATGCTACTTGTATGTATGGATACGTACAGAGTAATCCCCAACACCCCTCCTACTCCGTACGATCCAATCCGAGGAGTGCAACTAACTTGGAATGGGTGGTGCCGTTGAGAGGCTTAGTGAAAATGTCCGCGATATTCTCCCCGGAACGGATGCGCTGTATACGTACCTCCCCACTATTTACCTTCTCCCGCACGTAGTGATGTCGCATTTCGATATGCTTCACCAGCGCATGCCGTTTCGGGTTTTCGGTGAGGCAGACGGCACCAAAATTGTCGCCGAGCATGTCCGTTGGGCCTTCCTGAGTCAGGTCCACCTCCGCCAGGAATGAGGATAACCAGACTGCCTGTTGGGTAGCTCTCGATAGCCCAATATACTCCGATTCTGTAGTCGATAGTGCCACGGTTGCCTGTCGCTTTGAGCACCAGGACACGGGTGCTCCGGCCATGAAGAACACGTATCCCGACGTGGAGCGATATGTATCCTGGCATCCAGCGTGGTCGGAGTCCACGTATGAGTGAGGTTTGAGGCCTGAACCAGGGATGTCGGACGCCGGCGCGCTATATGTGAGTGCGTAGTCAAGCGTGTTGAGTAGATAGCCTGCCACCCACTCCACGCATTCCCAATGTTCGCGTCCGGGGTTGAGTTGGTACCGTGCTAAGAGGCTGCCTGCGAAGGCGAGGTCTGGCCGTGTGCAGACTTGTCCCCAGAGTATTGATCCGACAACTGCTCGATAAGGCTTGTCCTGCATGAAGCGTTGCTCCTGCTCCGGCAAGGGGTTTGGTGATGCGTGTAGCTTGACGTTCGGTGGAAGCGGTGTTACTCGGCGTCTGACTTTGTCTAGGCCAAAGTGCGTTAACATCCGTTGGAAGTAGGCTGCTTGCGAGATCGTTACCGCCTTAGACTCTGGGTCTTGACGTATCGTCATACCGAGTAGTACTTGGGATGTCACTCCGTTTGCTTCCCACCGCTTCCCCTGTCTCTACCGGCTACAGTGGAAGATCCACCACAGACATCATCCCCGTACGTGCTGGTAATAGTGTATTCGTTCCCCACCCTCCGATATCGTATGCATGGATCCACCCTTGATGTAACGTATCTGTCCGCTGTGTACCCCGCCGCCAGTGTTTCCTGCCAATCGTGACTGCCCTGCATAGTTCCATAGATAGACTTTTTCAATTTACATACCAGGTGTTCTGTCCCCGGTCGCACAAAACCCTCCGGTTGTTTGAGATAGACGTCGTGGGTGATAGGGCTATTGAGAAACGCGGCCGTAAAATCGACTTGGAATATCGATAGTCGAAGTACGGCGACAATAGCCAGTACCAGTCGCACGGACTCCATACGTGCTACCCCGCCGTAAGTCTTGTCATAGTCTTGGCCCTGAACCTGGGTGTAACCTTGAGCGACGTACCGCGCTTTCCGTTTGAGTAATTTGCCGTTGGCGTCGAACTTGATGGCATAAGTCCACCTCCCTCCTGTCAGATTTGCGTCGGGGGGTAGTGGTACCAGGTCCCAACATTCTTTGTCCTTCAGGGTATCGATTTCTCTTTGCATTGGCTCCCTCCAGAGGTCCGGGTATTTCATCGCTTGTTTATATGACTGTGGTACCCAGAGTTCCCCAGATGTTGCCGCGAAAGAATATGGACTTTGAGTGATGAGTGCGAATGTGTATCCAGCCGTCGGTGTATCGGTTGACCAGTCTGCTCCGTCGCTGCGGGCTGCCTCTTCCCTCTCTGTGTATTCTGCACTCTCAAGGTACCTTCGTGATGGAACGTGTCCTCGGGTGCTGTGTCGTGTGGCTGGCTGTGAGTTTTCCACCCCCATTTGGTTAGGTTGGAGCCGTGTATCTGGGTTGTGAGTTTCCCATTGTTGAATGGGACCGGTGTCGTCGGACGTAGTTGCAGGGTCCTCAGTGGGTTTGCCGGTTTCCAGACCTGTGGTTCCCGCAACTTCTCCACCGGCCACCTCGTTGTTTGCGTCCTCTATCTCTGTCGCCTCACGCGTCCGATGGGCTCTTCCCTCTTCAAACGTCACGTCGTGTGATTCCTCAGTCTTCTTGCTCTCTGGGATCCACACCCGGTAACCTCTCCTCCCCATGTACCCCAACAGCTTCCCTTTCACGGCCTGTCGCCCTAGCTTCCCATCTGTGTCTTCTTGGCAGCGTAGCCCAGCAATCACACCCAAATGGTCGGAGGTGTGATATATCATGTCGTTTTTGCATCCAGGCCTCCACAGGCACGGTGTCTGGGAAACGGGACGATGGTATGAAATTGTTGACATATATAAACGTCACTGACGCTTCGCCCCAGAACGAGTACGGGAGGTCTGCTTCCTCCAGCAGCGTACGTGTTCCTTCCATTACTGTTCGGAATGATCGTTCTGCCACACCGTTAGCGGCCAACGAGTCGTGTGGGACCTTCTCGATGGTAATGCCATGCTCTGCGCAGTATGCGTCTACTAAGCTGTTATTCAGTTCCCCGCCTCCGTCGATACGGATTGTTCTCAGCGTCTTGCCGGTCTGTTTCTCAGCTATCATTCGGTATTCATGAAGTGCTCTCAAACCCGTTTCTTTCCGCTTATTCGTCAGGTAGTAGGGCACTCGAAACAACGACCTTCCGTCTGTACACAGCATCAGGTATACTGCTCCTCCCTTGGTTTGCGTTCTAGCTGGGCCGAATAGGTCCATGTGCACCCTTTCGAGGACCTCCGTTTCGTGTGATAGCACCTCATCGAACGGGTGTTTGGTGGCCTTTCCATAAAGACAGTCCTCACACATTCCCTGTATCTCTCGGTTTGTGATGTGTAGACCATCCACAAGTTTCCGGTTGGACATATGTAGTATGTGGCGTATTCCAACGTGTCCTAGTCGTCGGTGCCACGTCAGTACGTCTACTGGTTTATCTCGCGTTCGGGAGTAATTCGCTGTCGGTGGACCTGATTCTAGGATTGTCACCTCATACATCTTGTTCCGACCGACCCCTTCCAGCATTTTCTCGCCGTTTGGTGCTCGTACGGTCATCACTCCCTGTCCCCAGTCTCCTTTCATTCCCCGGCTATCAAGAGTCGGCAATGAGATTAGGTTATGCCCAAATGAGGGTGTGTGTTTTGCCCCTCTGAGCTGTATCGTTCTCTCTGCCTCCCCAACACGGGTGACAAATTGGACAGTTCCGGTACCGACTATCTCAAACTTCCCGGCGTCGCCTGATATCGCGCTATTCCCTCCCTGGCCTTTCACCGCCATGTATTCAGTGAAGTCCGAGCGTGACACCCAGCAGTGTTCCGACGCCCCGGAATCCAGGAATGTTCTTATTACAGGCGCAGGTGGGTTATACAGTGGGGTCTGGGTATTTCCATGGCATATGGTACATTGATTCTTCGGTACACTTGGACTGCTAGGTACGTTACTGTCTACGTCTGCCCTCCGAGTCTCCCACTGATCTGCTCCCTCTAGAACGGAATCGATTTGTCTAGTTGCAGTGTCAGTGGTCGACCTGGGCTCGCGGACAGATTTCAACGTACCCAGTTTGTCGTTCCTGAATTGGGCTTGGGCTGATAGTACGTATGTCGCCATGGGTGAGGAAACTTCGGCGTTGTCCACGCTTGCTGCCTGTGCGTTCGTTTCGGTCTTGGGTCGGTTGGCTTGCCCTTGCTTCGGCCACTGCCCCTCCATACCGCCGCCTTTCGCCCAGCACTTCCTGGCGATAAGGCCGGGTTTACTACAGTTATGGCAGATGATAGTGGGCTTGCCGTTGTTGCGGGTTTGGGTGTTCGAGTGGGCTGACATCAGAGCCTTTACTTGTTTTGTGTCTTGTTTGTCCTCCCGGCGCTCTTCTTCCTTTTCATACCAGAGCATATGGAGGTAGGTGAAAGCCTCCGCACTGGTGCTCCCTGGCACGCTACGCACGTCCGATCTCCATTCCGGTGGCATTGAGGATATGACTATGCGCCGGAATTGCGCATCGGTCGCTGTCCCTCTGAGGTCGTGGACCCTCTTGATGAGGTTACGCATCCTCCTCTCGTGGTCCTCCATCGTGGATTCGGCAGGGTCAAATTTTTCTTGACGTAGGCTCGTGTCTGCCAGATGGATCCGCTGCTCGTCGCGTTTTTCGAAGCGCTTCACCAGGGTGGCCCAGATCTCTGACGCCCTCTTCGTTTCGTCTATTCCCAGTCCAACGGGATCGGTTATGTTCGATACTATCGCTCCCGCGACTAGTCTGTCGCGCGCTTCCCATTCCTCTGGGTATGGGGTAGGGCTGAATAACGGAGTTGTGGTCTGAGTTGGCGGGTATAACGGGCCCGGGTAACTGTTTGGCTTCGGGATGGTTCCGTCGATATATCCAGTGAGTCCCCTTGACTGCACTGCGAAGAGTACTTCCCTTTTGTATGGTCTCCAGCTTTCCTCCCCAACAAGTTGTTTCTCGTCCGGGAGTCTCGGTATGTTTGGGCTATTTCCAAACGACATTCTTCGTGTTCTAAGTTTAACTCTTTGTCGCTGATAACCTTTCTAGGGCGCGAGTCTCATAATCTGTTGAAGTAAACAACTCAGTTGATAGGAAAACAACTGATTCATTAGTATGTACCTGTTGAAGTAAACAACTATACTCTATGTCAGTCCGTCTGTTCGTATGTAGGATATGCTATGGGCTCACCTCAGTTGATAGGAAAACAACTGAGGTGTGTGTGTCCGACGCCCGTCGTGTGATCTGTACCTACTGTACAGTTTATGGTAATAACGCCGTTATGCTACTTGTACGTATGGATACGTACGGAGTAATCCCCAACAGCTACTTTGTAACGAATGTTGTGTACTTAGTTTTTTAATCAATTTTTTGAAGAAATAAAAAACTATGCAAGCGAGGTGTTGGGTAACCCCGCAGGGGTGCGCTAGTAGGGTTCAGTCAAAGCTGTAAATATAAGACCTTTTTGGGAATTTGTATACCATTGCAATATTTTTTGAAATATATGCGCATGTAATGAGTATTGCAGCCGCGATGTTCCTCTGGCATATGACATATACAGGTCTATTGGTATTTGCAGCTGCTTTCTTGTGCTCATAATTATACTAACGACATGAGAGCCGATATTCACGTCTGAAGAGCATCCAAACAGGACACGTTACATTGCTCGGTTGCTGTTTCTCAAATTTCAATGCTACGGTTTCGGACCTCGGTGTCGATGAAACGAATGATGAGATACACCATAAGTAGGTTTACCATTTCAATATTCAAACCCATGCACGAAGTCTAACGTCTTTGCCTCTCTGTCTCTCTGGAACGATCCTGACGGTGATCGCGGTCTCGATCTATTCGCTCCCGTCGACTACTTTCTCTGTCTGTATCTCGGTCCCGAAACTTGTCCCTCCTATTATTCCTTTCATCCCCGTCCTTCCTGGAGTACTCCCTGCGACGGTCATCGTAAGACCGCCTTTCTGGAGAAGAACGCCTTGAAGAAACCCTTGATTCACGCTGGGGAGATCTGGAACGATCACGACGCCTCTCCCTTTCTGAATCCCTCCTCCGAGCCTCGCCTTCGGAAACTATATTCCCATCCTTGTCCTTCTTTACTACCGGTATATAACGCTTCTCCGGACGTCGATTTCCGCCCCGTTTTTTGGAACCGTCGTCGAAGACTTCCATCTCCTTCGCTCCAATACCCAACAACGCAGGTCGTGATTCTGGTATGTAGGGTTGTACGATGCCGTTGCCTTTTCTGGAAGCTGCGGTACCTTCCTTCCATCCCATGCCTCGTAGCATAGCAGCGCCAAACTGCGATATTGGTACTCGCTCATAATCGGCGAGTGAAGCGCTTTCAGGGAGTTCTTCAACGTCCTGTTTGTAGGCATCCTTCTCAGAGATAGGCGTAGGAATGATGTCGATCCGAGGGCCAGAGTCTTCACCATCCGCACCAGCGAGTAAAGCCCGCAGAGCTGCTTTGTCTTCTGAATCTTCTTCTTCTGCTTTCGGAATATCTTCCCCAGCAACTTCAACCATCACGACATCCTGCTCACGCTTCACACTGTCCATTTCCTTCTTCGTATATTGAAGCCCTGAGACAACGGGCCCACTGTTTATGGAATCCCTGGTACCAAGTCCACCGACACTACCATCACTTCCTACAGTCTGAGCGCGAGCAGACTCCGGGACATATTGGTTGAGAGTTCGCCTTCTACGAGCCGCTTCACGCCAGTCGCGGTTTTTGAGCGCAGGAATAACGAGTGGACCTTGGGGTTTCTTCCGCTCGTGCAATCTACGATGATTTTGGCGCAGGACCTTTGTGAGTTGAGATGACTGTATGCATGAGGCTTGACGAAAGACACACCGTTGTACCCCAAATTTATCGAAGCCAGTAACGAGCTCGTCCTGCACTTCATCATCTTGATCACTATCGGAGTCATCATAGTATGGCGAAGAAGTGCCACTTCTGGCGAGAGGGCTCCCAGGAACACTGGAATCATTTGTTAGGTGACGGGGTAATGCAGGGACTTTGAAGGATGATCCGCTGTCAGATTCTGGTCCTGAGGAAGCAGCTCGCGAGGTTGGACTAGGCCTGCGAATAGTAAAAGATACCTTTTGGGCAGACATGGTGGTCAGAGACGAAGTTTGCTTCCAAGCGGTGCCGAGCTGAATTGATTTCGAGTTTACCTAAGCAAAAAAGCGGGCCGGTCCGGGTCTGTCGAATCTTTCTCTCTTCTCTACACCACAATGGCCTCCAGGATTACTCCCCGAATCTTCAGACATGTATCTCGGTCTTTAGCCAGAGATTTTACCCGCACTGGAGTCGACTTTCACCTCTCAACTACACGCGTTTGTGCTTATTCAGCCTCCGCACCTCGGAAAACAACTACTGTTACCCAACATCTTCCTTCTTCCCCAACTGTCCTTCTTTCTTTACCCTCTACTGAGTATCTTGAGCAAGAAGAAATTGACGTTGAGCTTCTACCTCCGGAAGATGCCAAGGTCATAATTACTGATAGAGCTGCGGAGGTGTGTATTCCAAGTGGCAACCAGAATCGTGACTGTTATCTCAGGGTGTCCTTGTAGCAATTACGAAAGATGTCTTCACGAGAGCAAGATCCAGATGCTGCTCTGAGGGTGGCTGTAGAATCTGGGGGGTGTCATGGCTACCAGTACAAAATGGAGTTAGCGAAGAGTCGGTCTTTGGATGATTAGTAAGTTCTTGAACCCAAATACTGTCAAGCTCCCTTTGATATATTTCATTCATTCAAGTCATTTCTCGCACCCTACAATCAAACCTTCAAATATCCTTGTCGATGCCGTCTCACTTACTTTACTGAATGGGGCCACGATCGATTTCGCAACTGAACTTATTGGGAGTAGTTTCCGAATATCCGAAAACCCGCATTCTAAAGGTAGTGGATGTGGATGTGGAGTCAGTTGGGAACTCAAAACATAGGAAAAGGTTTTTAGAACTAATTATAATATTGTATACTATCGGTACGTCTCATGCTCTAGATTGCATCGCGGAAATCTCTACTCAGATTGTCCGGGGTCGGGAACTCAAAGCGCTTGTAACCCAGACTCCAATGACAAAACCCAAAACCTTTTCAGAGGCTCGGAGCCGAAAGGTCAAGACCCAAAGCAAAAAAATGAATCGGTCATCCAAACCGATTCAACATCCTAAGCTCGAGACAGCCCCGCCCAAGCCCGCCCATCCCTCTGATGAGATTATGAGCCAGCTCGAGCAGGTGTTCGAACCATGGGACAATAGGAACCTGTAACACAATATATCAGCCTAAACCATGGAAGGGAAATCTGTCATGAGCCTGTATTCAGTGATCAACATTCCGCGGGAAATAGCAATGTCGGAAATTCCGTTCATCCTTTCTGGATAATTAAAACTCAGATTTAACCTGAGTTTGGCAACGGTGACCTTCTTAACCTCCCCTCGGAAGTTCGGAACCGTGCTCTCAACCATCGTTCGCAAATTTCAATGGTCAATTTCATTCTCCATTCCACCGTCCTAATTATGATGGAGCTAGGTCGCAAGCATATTTGTAAACCTCCTTGTAGATCAGGTCGCTGGGTTTACCTACTTGCGCATCACTTCCACCAGTTCGTTGCTGAAAGAAACCATGCGAAACTTGTAACGGGTCACAGACTTCTCGGATTGCTATAGTTTAAGCTGATCTCTCAGTCGGAAATCTCAACGCCGGGGCGTAACTTCTTCCTTTCTCTCCTTTCTTTACAATGGTTCTTCAGCTGATTTTCAACGTACCCTAGCTTCGGGTTGCATGCCGTTACAAAAAAAAAGTCCTGCAATTTCTTTCCTTTGAAGTTGGGCGTTCGGGTGGAGAAATAACTCTCCATCGCGCAATCCCGTCCCGTTAGCATATCAGCTGGAGGGAGGTCTAGAATATAAACTCCGCTTATGCCTGCTCGTTGCTGTCGCCAAAGAATCTTCTGATAATTGCACAGAAGGCGAGATTCATAGCCTGGTCTGGGATGACCTAAGGGGAGAATGGGTCGCCGCCTAGTGCGGCACCCCGCGAAAAGTCAGTAATATCTTTTTCATCTATATCGCACCCAAAAATCAACACCAGCGAATAACAGCCTGAGCAAGGTGTTGGACTGGTGTTGGACGTTACTCGATGCAGTGGGGGACACGTATTAATTAGATGAACGTCATCGTACGCATTCAAAGTCGGTTGAATTTTAAATTATTTTGAAGCCCAGCGATACAGTCATTGTGTCCATTGGGGATGATTTTGTTGACCAAAGCAAGAGGAGAAGCTGCCATCCCAGTACCATCCCATCCTGAAGATCTTGGAAACTACTTTCGCTAAAACTTCGATGGTCATTCGAAATGCAGTTTCAACTTGTATTCTCTTTTAGCTGGACTTGAATTATCTCTATCAACATCGACACCAAAAAGCTTGGTATGTCCAAGGCGACGGTACTGTGAGCATGCCGAACGAATTCTCTATATTTCATATTGTACATACTAATGATCAACAAACTTCAACAACTTACCAGCGGTGACATCTCCATAACCTCGCTCTCGGCCAAAAACCCGCGCTTCCAAGGACCAGGCAGCTCCAATCTTATTTCATGCAACCTTTTCCGGTCCTCCTCATCGTCCTCATTGACCTTGATGTCGACCTCATTGGCACCATAATCTGACTGGTAATCGTCACTTTGACTGCCATTGCCCATAGTACAATAGGCTTCAGAAGGAATACATCCCCTCCCTGTCCACAGCTCCATTCCCCTCACCCTCTCCCCACTCATCATTCAGGTCCATCATTGTATGTTGGCGCTTCCTAGGCTTCCGCTCATGATGTTTCGCAAATAGGTTGCTGGAGGCCAGGGGCAGTCGACTGAGGTCTACTTTGCCCACCCTGTCGACAAGCCATTTGTTGTACTCTCGCGGGTGACAGAGAAAACAGTAGAAGATGATCAATCCAAAGCCTTCTGATGTATCAAATGCTCTGAGTAGTTTTTTATAACAGTAGACATTAATACTGTGCTAAGAGTTTTAGAATACATCAAATCAAGTGAAGAGCGCATTCAATGTGCCATTTTTCCAGGAGGTGCTCAGTACAAGATCTAATTTTCCAGACTGGCAATGAATGCTAACAGAGACATTTATCATTTCCTCCAACTCCAGCAGACGGTTCACAGGATTTCACCATTTTCCTCCTATTTATATTCGACAGGGCTAGCCAAGTACGACCTCTGAAGATATTGCGGGATCGGTGAGGAGGGAATACGTCGTTCCAGCGCAACGAATACAGCACCGTCAATTGTCGCCGGGGGTGTTTGGAAACGGATGAATGCTTTACCGATATTTGTCATATCGTTTTCAACTTCCATCCTGCGACAATACCATTCTTAAAAGGTCATCGAAAGGTTGCCGTAGTTCTGCTTCGCTTCGATGGTCTGCTTTTGTGGCGGCCTGGAGCGTATCGAAGTCCCGACACAGATAGGGGTATAAGTTTTCGACGTGGAATTTGTCAGTGGTGACTTTGTTACAGTCGCTAGCCATGAGTTCCACATCGCTTGTCTTGACAACGAGGGATTGACGACAGCGTAGCGGGTTATCGCTTACATGTTTCTCGTGGGCTTTTTCGGTCAATTTCTCGATATTTTGCGGTACCTCTGGCTTGAACAGCCAACCGCCCAGGCCAGTGCTAAGATTCAAATTTACAGGAGCTTCCTGGACGCAGGAGTGTATTGAATTCTGACTGACTCCCTCGGCAGAACCTCAGTGACCTTTGAAACGCATACGAGGGTGGACTAATCCATTTACTCGACGTATCTGACCCCAGCCGGAATCTTTGACATGTAAAGATTGAGGAATTCACCTGTTATATTTAACTTGAAAACAAGATGTCCCATTGGAGCAAATGCGGGTACCGAGCGTGTCAATAAAAGTTCGCTTCAACATTCTTGCATGGGGCTCGTCGGTAACCGTGAGAATGAGAATGAAAAGATTAGAGTCTATGGACAGAATATACTGGTAAGATCAACGAAGAAAAGGTAAAGCAAGAAACGAAAGGACATGAATAAGAAAAAAATGGTAAGTTCAGTGAAATCGAGGAGGAGGCAGAGGCAGAGAAAAAGCCACGACGTTAGAAGGGACCATAGTTAGGCCGTTGACAACGTGAGCGAAGGAGTAGGGAAGACAACAAGGAGGGAAATCGATGAAGCAGTCGAATACAGTCCTTCCAGTTTCCACACAGATCGAGTGAACAATTCAGCACACAACACAGCACTTCCACCCGTTTCCAGTATCCTCCTGCAGGGCACTCTTCGTACTACTTTTCCGTCGGTGGTGACGACCGTCCGTGTTAGAGTTTGACTGCGCGCCGTCACGCATTAGCATGCTGGCACGAGTGGCGGTCTCGAAAACATCGTCAACGCCTTCGATCTTCAAAGCGGAACACTCTTTGTAGGCACGAGCACCTATTGCTTGAGCAACGCGCTCGCCCATCTCGCGAGTGACGTAGGGAGCGGGATTTTCAGGCGTGTTGGGATGTGTAGGACTTGGCCGAAGATCGGCTTTACAACCGACGAGAATGACAGGGATTGTGGGACCACAGATCGAACGGACCTCTTCTATCCACTGTGGGGGTATGTTACGCACGCGTTAGGATCGAAGCTATTGACAACATACCTTGGTTTCTACATTCTCCAAAGAATCAGGGGTGTCGAGAGCAAATGCGATGAGAATGACATGGGACTTGGAATATGACATGGGTCGTAAGCGCTGGAGAAAGCCGTTTTAGTACCGTTGAGTTCTATAAGCAAAGGACAGACGACTTGCTTCATATTCCTCCTGGCCACTGTGAAATTCGATTCGTTTGTGAAATTCGTAAATCATCGTCGAAGTCAATGACTCACGCAGTATCCCATAGTGCTAATTGGACAGGTTTCTCATCAAGTCTTATTTCAGCGACATAGTTATCGAAGACAGCTGAGAGGGAAAAAGACAATCAGCGGGACAGACGGCGAATGACTTTGTTGGCTGCGCACTGGGTTGCTACAAGATGATTGATGAGGTCCGGGACATCGGACAAGGAGAGAGAGACATGTACATATTCTTTAGGAAACTCGCCTAGCGCAAAGGAACACAGCAAGGACGTCTTTCCACAAGCACCTGGTAGAAAAAGACAAATGGTCAGCGGATAGGTCAAAATGTACGGGTGACTATTGCGTGCCATCGCCTACTATAACCAATTTTCGTCGGATCTATTAATGCATCAGAAGGCGGGCCAGCGATTGAAACCAGGAAAGCCTGAAGCGGGAGAGAAACATACAGGATTTTGAGAGGTCATTCTGAGTTAGCTGGGGAAAGAGGCCGCTCCAGAGGCGAAGAAAGCAAGACAGAAGTGTAAGGATGCGCTATAAGAATAGAAAGAATATAGAGAAGAAAATAGTATGATTAAGGACGGTATAGAAACACCTTAACCAGAGGATATGGAGTTGAGAAAGAGAGCACCGGAAACTCTCATTTCACCGCTTACTAGCTTACGGCAGGCACAGCAAGATTTTACTCCTACATATATAAATTCATTCCAGTGCTCTTTATCTAAAAGATTCAATCCTGCGGTAGATAGATAAACACCGTATATGCAAGTTTGTAGGGCAGTCCGTTACCAAGGACATCCCTCTCGGACGCTGTCGACCACCGACACGATAATCGGGGTTTCTTCGCCGCAGCAAAAGAACTTCACAGTTATAGCCGTCGTGTAGTAAGGCCGATAATTCAGATTCAAGCCTCTTCAAGTCCTTCATGCCCTGCCTTCAAAGTTCATATTCGTATGTACATATGTCGGGACAAAGTAGGTATGAAACACCGAGTGTCCACGACGACCAGAACAAGATTCAGGTCTAGTCGGCTTCCCATGAAAGAGGAACCAATCTTTGAGCGGTGATTTCATCCAACTCTTTCGCAAGCATCTCCCGTCCTCTGAGGAATGTTCTTGTGATTAATTAACTTCAGTTGGCTTCATTCCACCTAGTATGGATGAGAGTTATGGTTATAAGGAGTTCCAGTTCGACAGTCAGGAGATGTAGGTACGTAGCAATGTCACGATAGAGAAAAGTCGGACCAGAATCTGAGCTTCTGTGGAACTTCTGGAAGGAAGAATGCTGAAGAAGTAGCGTTATGAACCAAATAGTCTCGAAGTGTGAATGAGTATCCACAGAACCACAGCGCCTGCGCTAGCTGAACTACCGCTGTCAAAGGAAGGATAGATAGATACACGGGTCCACCCGTAAGAAAGAGAAGGAAATTGAGAAAATTACTTTAGGTGTAAATCTGTCGGGCCGCGTTCCGGAGTCGCAAACCATCTCTTCCTTTCGATTCAACCACCACTCACATATGTTTATCAGTTTTTCCTCCCCATTATCGACATTATACCCTCCCCCTCCCTTTTCATAATCGACAAAACGCCACACAGTCTAAAGCCGATCATCGAACTGGTACTTATACTACACGCGTTTTTCTTCTACGTTACTATTCTTTTAGGCTACTTCAGTTCATCAAGCAAACCTCAGAATGCACGAAATGCCTCTGTGGCTGCCGAAATCATACCAGGATTTGAACGATCTGCCTTCAGAGAATATCGTCTATCAGCCTAAATTAGGAGGCAGTAAAGTCGTTCGCACCGCGCCAGGCGTAGTGATCAAATACAGAGGGGACTTAGCAGAGGAAGTGAACTGTTTGAGTTTTGCTAGGGATCATCTCTCGATTCGGGTCCCGCGAGTGCTGCATCACCCGGGTGACGTTCGTCAGTCAACGCTATGGGATCCGCGTACAGAGGAGTTACCGCAAGTATGGTACATTTGTATGGAGGAGATCCAAGGCGTTCAGCTAAAGGAGGTGATCGACAGCTTTACTCCTCTTCAGCTCGAGCACATCGCCTCCCAGATAAAGGATATACTCGCTGATATGCATTCTGTACCTGCGCCCCATATTGGATCTGTTTCGGGAGGCCCCTTCCAAAACTCATACTTCTTTCCCTACGCCGTCAAACCTCAGAATGCTTGGACCAAGGTCTCTGACTTCATCGACCATTATCACCAATTGTTGATGACGTTTGGTACCGAGGAATATGCAAAAGAATTACTTGCCAACTTTCCTCAGGACTGCCCAGTCAACTTTAGTCACGGCGACCTGGTTCCCCGTAACATACTCGTTGAAGGCTCTACTATTACTGGGATCGTCGATTGGTCCATGGCAGGGTTTTATCCGGAATTCTGGGAATATAGTCGGATGTACGATGACAGCGAACAGTCCAAGGGCTGGGGTCAGGTCCTGAGCATGATCTTTCCTGGCCCTCGACTTGATAATCAGATTGCTAGCTTTCATCGTCTAATGGGAACGCTGCTGTACAACCTTTGAGGACCCGTAGCGATGAAGGTTCCTTGATGTGCCGGAACCCCATTTTACCGGACGAATATCAGTATTGAATGCCTGTCCCACATGCTGCAAGAGCGTTGCAAGGTCTCTTAGACGATGTTGCTCGGCTCTGGGTAGGATCACAGCCATTAACAGCGCTCAAAAATCATCCAAACTGTTATCGCTGCTACCCATCTGCTGTATCCACAGTACCTGTTGCCTACAGGCTTCCCAGTTTTTTGTTTTACGCAATTGGTTCTCTTTATATTTCCAACTGCCTTTTTCACGCAGCACCTTCTACTGCGTTTGCTAGTCGCTTTATCATGTAGCTACTGTTCGTAGAAAACCGGATATGACCGAGATTTTCGATGATGTCAGCATTTCTTGAAACATCTCAGTTTTCTTGGTCTTCTTCTGTCTTCATATCTTCGAGATACGCCGATAGTCTGGCCTTTTTTCTATAGCAGCTCTTGATCTATGCCTGCTATGTACATATCTCGCTCACAATTGCTTCTGAAATACTGAAAACGGTCAGGCACATCCATCGTATCTGTTTCTGAAATTTTCCGCTGACAGTAAATTTCTAGGGCGATCTACCTCTATATGTCGCGACAAGTGAGTAGAAATTACTACGCATTCACCCCCGACGACAATACAGAGAAGGACGTTTACTTGCAAGGTGGCCATAAGTCGGCCCGTTGAATCGTGAATCAAGTTTGACCCTTTCTTCGTAGCTCACGGCCACAATTTCGACGGTCGAGAAAGGCACGTTGTGATCCACTGGGTAGTTTATGCTTTTCCGATTCCGGGGAGTCTGCTGAAGTAGTATTTTTCAACGAAATAGGTGAACGGAACGCTCGCCGATAATCCAGTAACCCAAATCGTCCAACTCAGCGGCATTCGAGGAAAATTCGTCTTTGATTCGCTCGTCGCTAAGCTTCGTAATCCCGCCACTCTCGAATCGCATACACAGTACTACCTGGGTAGCTTCACTCGTGCTGAGCGGCAGCTTTTGTTGCGCCTTGCGAATGAAATTGAATTCGATAAAACATCGGTGATCAATGGATGTCGAGTTTGGATGAGAGAATTGCTTCTGAAGATGGTGAGAGAGAAGTTAATTTCGGAGGAGACGTTTGAGGTTATCGAAGAGGATGTACCGCTCCCGAAACGTATGCCTGAGCCTGATGAAGCTATCGAAGGTGCGTGGTGTATACGATTCATTCATTTCAATTGCGTTTAACCAACCTGAATCTCCAAGACTCATAAAGATAATCACTGCATTAAAACGAAGCTATCGATATAATTATATAAGGACTTCCCAATGACGCCTGCTTCCACGGTATTGCTCATGAACATTAATACACGAGTGACAATGCATACATAGACACTTGTAACATATGATATTTAGTAGGGATGAATTCATACTCTTTATATGTTGAGGCCGTCCGACACAGTTGCCTTCAGCCTACGGTGATGGTAAAAAATGAGGTGAAAGGTGAGTCTATCATCAGCTACCATCTCGATTATAATGGACTCTATATGATATAGTACTGACTACCCTACGGTGCTTGGTTTACTGGCAACAGAATTTCTGTCGATGGAGAGCAAAGTTTCGCGTGAGTTGTCATATTCATTGACCAAAACTAGGATCTCAGATGGTCCTTTCCCAGCTGGCGGTTCCGGCCCATAGGAATGGTGGTATTTGTTGACAAATCGCATCTTGCTTGGATCGACTGAGAGGTATTTGTTGAGCGCAGTTGTCACTCGCGTCTCAATCTCTCCATTGTTGAGGTGAGAACTTGGCAAGTCAAAATCATCCCCTCGACATTGACCGGTCAATCTAATGTACACGAGCCCAGTATTCTGGGTGCGTCTTCTGATACTGAGGTCGGAACTGCTGCTACCACTAGCGGCCTACGCCAAAAGAGAAAGGGATTTGGTATCATGTATAGAAATCAAGTCAGCCAATGACTCACAGTCAAAGGTGCGGCATACACATTGGCAGCAGATATTAGGAGAGCTGTAACAATATATGTGAAATCAAGGCGCATTTGCACAATGGAGAGGTGTTATTTGGAGGAAAGATAGCCAGAGGAAATTTGGAGACAAGAATAGAGACAAGAGTATGAAAGGCGGGAAACACGAATTCGCGAAGGGAAACTGACCAGCAGCTGCTAGGGAAAATCTGCCTCTCTGTGTATGCCTTTTATATGTGCACTTCACCATGATTCGGAATCTGTCGGGCGTTGCTGTGTTGACCTTTGTTAATTGATTTACACACTGAGTTAGTTTGGTAAACTCGAACAAGCTTGAACATCACTCATGAGTATTTTACGGAGATCATAATGAGCCTCCACTTCCGCCCAATGATCGTGATGCAAGGAGTAGTGTTTTCGGAAAGTGAGGTACTTAGGATAGGATAGGATAGGATAGTTAAATTATACTGGTGAGGTCCGATTCCCGAACAGCCAGTTTACCATACTGTACAATCTCTACCTAGATTACAGTATTGGAACACACATTTCTAATGCGGGGGGGCGATGATGCCACTCTCACACTTGATGAGGAAAAAGCAGGAAAAAAACCTCGTGAGATGTGCACGGTCTTCCCCGTCTCGACAATGCATGCAAGCAACCTTTGCATCAAGATGGGACAAACATTTCAACCTCATATACAACTTGTAAAACATCATATGCCAACTTTGCAAATAATTCAGTGATTCTTGTATCAGCCAATAAGGTGCCGAATAGCATCCATGCATCTGGATAGAATTTTGCATATTGTGGAAGTCCCAGGATTACTTTTTGGATGAAACTCTCCCTTGATTTGATTGATTCAAAACTAGGTATTACCACCAAAGCATTCAGTCTCTTGCAGACACATGCCTAAAAACCTCCAGGAAAAACATTTGAGAAAAACCTCCATGGAACTTGTTGACCTCCACAGAGGTGCAACTAGCGAAATACTACCCAGGGCAATCGCCGGCGGGGAGCCGGCAAATTTCGGGCCGGGAAATGAGTGCAATGTCGGACTAGTCATCATCGAGCTCGACCTCCAGAGTGCCAAATACATTTAATAGCCACAAGATTTGCAGATAGGGTACATCAAGGCCATGCTGAACCACAGATAAAATTTCAGAGCAACCAGATACTCAGAACATGGTGGATTGAACAAATACTTTTCGGATGACCTTTCTGATAATGGTGAATTTCTCCATTCCTCTCCCTCTTGCTCCTGGGTCTTTGAGTCTAGTGGTTTTGTTGAACAAACAACCTCCAAAACAGGGTAATCATCAACTATACTCCTTCGAATAGGGCAAGCAACCAGGTCGCATCGAACAATTCCTTTTCTACAGATCGAGGTGATTTAATGCACTCTTTTTCTATCCTTGTCGAGACCTTGTCGAGACATTATGAATTCTTTGGTGATATGTTGACCTTTCTATTGAGCAACTCTAACCCCCACTGAGGCTTGTTTCGACGATTTCACGACTAAAAGTCAAGATGATGGTGGTTCTAGTCTGAGTCTGTATTTAGTTACTTACCTTCCAACTTGCCAAGGACCAGGCACTTCGCATATGGCGAGTTGTTTCAGAACGTTTTCCAATCCAAGCGAAGGCTATGTAGTCAACGGCTAGCAAGGACCTCGAGGAAGCCTCAGACAGGCTGTAATGCATGACCTGCTCCAACAGATGTGTGTATGAATGATGAGTGCATTGGGCCGGTTAAAAGAATGATGTGTATGTGGTTGCTCAAGCTGCCGCTCAAGGACAAGGATGCGATATGGAGTTTCTTGGATGTTCTCTGATTTGGGATACGATAGGATATCAGTAACCACTTTTGGTGCTGTGGGAGGTTTTGCTGGTTTGCGCAGAGCAAACGGGACATTGCCTCTGGGGGTCCATCATTGTATATTTCAACGGAATGTCGCCTGACATTTCATAACGATGGTTCCGGTAGGCTGTTCTGTGGCAAAATGGCAAATTTTCGAGGATGCTACACATGTATCAAGTCCCATTTAAAAATGTTAGAAGAAATGCTACGGCGTGATGTGAGGAAAGCAGGGATTTCCGAAGATACAATGCGAAATAGGATAAAATGACTAGAATAACGTACAACAGAAGCAAAATTCAAACAATAACACCCAGAAAACGTTTCCCACTTTGCCAAACTGCGAAACTCACCGCAGTCATTGGAATGACTTTCAGATAACCTATGCTGAGTCCGACATAAAATCCTCTCCATCCGGATGAAGCCCATATAGCGTGTACAGTCTCTCCCCATTGTAGCCATCTGTTGGGTTGCGTTATTCCTCCCACTTGCATTCTCCTTCTTATGACTTCAAAAGGGTAAGACGCGGTCTGTGCCATTGCACCTGACACAGCACCTGTTGTCAGATCAGCAACAGGCGTCGATTTTATCTTGCCTTCCTTGGGCGGAGGGAGAAAACGCGCGCGTAAGTACCCCCAACTCAAGAAGGATACCCCGGCGTACGGTATCATTCCAATGAGAGTAGCTGAAAATCCGCGATAGAATTTCAGGATAGGGTATTGTTTGAAGTAATAGTTCGTGTTGGGTGTCAGTCCAGATGGACGGCTATCAGTAGCTTGTTCGTGATAAATTTGTTTGAAGGAACGAAGGAGGGAATGATTCGACTGTTCCGGAAATTTCGTGTGGAAAGCTAGTCGAACACGAAAGACTTCCAAAGGATAAGTGAATAATACTGATATCAGTCCTAAGATCCGGCTGTAAGCGCCCCAACATGCTAGTTAGAGTCGTCATCACATACCGGATATTGAGCCAGCGGAAAATCTACGAAAATTGGTTTCCTTATCTCGAGTTGGCATTAGATACTTAGTAGAACAAGAGAGTTCAGTTCTGATTAAGAACATATTGGGGGAAAATTTATACCAACGTGATGGACTTGGTCATAGGCCATATACTTGATGGCAGCATAGGGAAATATGCGAAGTAAGGTCACTGAGTGACCTTGGAACAGTCCGCGCGCTCCGGAGGACTTGTAGATATCAGAGCCAGCCCGAAAGGCACCACTCCAGGTCCCTTCAGAAGATCAATATGATTCTGTGAAATAACAGTATCTGGCGCACCTGCATACTTCTGAAAATCAGGATTTGAAGCCTGAAATAGAATCTTTACTCGGTCTAATGGTGCAACTACAGTCTTCGCCTGACAGTTACATCATCAGTGCTATATTCGACAGAAGATAATTAGCGGACGTACAAGACAACCAGCAACTCCTCCTGCTAGACCCGACCGAACGATATAGTGTAAACTCCGTTTATCTTGTGTAGCGGAGACATCTGAACTCATTTGCAAAGCAGCCGCTGGGTCTCATACGACTTCCAAAAGTGACCAGGTTCTCTTCGGCTCTACAGTCGTCGTCAGTGTAAGAAGAGAAAAGGCGTCCGTGCACTTGTGCTGAATTCGGTGCTCCGCGCGCTGAGTAAAGATGCCATGTGATTATCCGGAACATTTTTGACGCGTTCAAATACCACTTCTGGCATTTGGCTCACAGCTCAAATTGACGATGGCGAGCAAACAGAAATCCGATGTGAAGGTCCTTAAGGGTCAAGAAGGTTAGTGTGAATAGTATTTTCAACCATTATCTTTTCACTTAGATACTCTAAGCCGAAAACAAAGTATTGGAATATGTTAGACGAGTTCAGTTGCATTTTGCTGCATCTATTCTTGTAAACACGGATTGATACGCGTCTTCGTACAAGATGAATCGTCCATACGGTGCTGTGGACGTGGCTGCAAATCTCAAAGGCGCGGTTCCGAAAGCTGCGACACAGAAAATATTAGTAGCGCTTGCAGAAAAGGGAGAGCTGGTTCAAAAGAACTACGGTGCGTCCCCGTCGCGTTTTACCCAGGATAAGGCCGGATACAACGACTATTTCAACTATTTCAGGGAAAACAACATTCTTTGTTGCCAATCAAGCGAAAATTGATACGTTGTCGCCTGAGAAGATATCTGCCCTCGAGGAAGAATGTAAGAGACTAGACGAGGAAAACAAAGCAATCGCGCTCCAAATCAAAGCAGCCACTACTGGTATATCTTCTCCCAACCATGTACATCTCCTGAAGTCATCAACATCCTGATAGAACTCAGCAAAATCAAGAACTTGCCCTCTGATTCCGAGTTAGACGAGCAACTTGCGTCTCTCAAGGATGCGGTAAGGTCCTAAGTCAAAGCTATCTTCAGCTGTTTCTTGAGTGTCGATCCTCAGATCGCTAAACGGACCGCCTTGCTTCAACCGTTACGCTCCGGCGCGCCGCCTATATCTGCCGAGGAAATCGCTCGGATCGATGCTGACTGGCTGAAATGGAGAGAAGAATGGATACGACGGAAGAAGACATTCAATTCGTCAGTCATTACTGCATGGATCGCTTTGATTCTTCAGATCTTACTCATATGTCATCAGGTTCTGGCAACTCGCAACCGATGCCTTACCTCCTCAGGACGCTACGATACTTTCAGAAGACCTTGGAATTGAATACGATACTCCTGAACACGCTACCCTGGAGAAAAGTCACCTCTGCATCGATACGAAGAAAAATCCTCTAAAGAGGAAACGGTAGAGGTTGTTTGAACACGCAGTTCTATGCTATGTATTGATATGTTTATGACTCCGGATTCTCGACTTTTGCAACTGCTATGTTTTGTTCGCTTTCCACACTGCGTATATTCGCGCATCCCCAACGAGATAAGGCCATCAGACCTAGTTGCGGTGTTAAGAAAAATGTATATCATACTATATGCTCAACCCCGGATATGTGTCAACTATAGAGCTCGGGGACACAAAACTGAACGCAATTCTCAAAGTCGAAGGGCCCAGAGAGTAGGGAGGAATTGATTGCAATCTACGTACTCGCAAATATTTCTTGGTATTTTACGGCTGTCATATCTATGGATGTACCGGGTATACAAAGGTGTACAATGTGCATGATAGGCAGAATGTCGTGTTCGTTGAGTGCTGATATCTGGCTAATATGCTCTTGCCCAGCTGGGCACCCATAAAATGATGTAACATTCTAGGACTTGATTCTAACAATTTCCCTTGGAAAGTGCGCATATAGTAGGGCGTTCTCCAAAATGGGACCTATTTACGAGTCGTTGGTCATTTTACGCAATGATCCTGTTGTCGAGTGCTACGTGAAGCAACCTGTGGGTTGTAGTGCCCATGACACGATTAGCAGCAGACCATGAGGCCTCATGTATCAACGCTGAATCACAACTCCTCGCACAGCCTACACTAAGACCGTTTTACTGCCAAGTCATGGAACAATCAAACCATCTCATCGAGGATGCGAGTAGTGAGCATCATGATCACTTGGCAATCAATGGGGTGTACCTAAGTTTGTCGTATACAGAATATGACTTTACCTGCACAAACGTGAATTGTACATGGAGACTCGGCGTTGACCAAAATACGTTGACCAAAAGCTGTTCAAGCTGCTGGCAAAAGAATTCGGGCCAGAGTAATGGTACGAACCGTACGATGCACTTTATCATCCTATCCTATCCTTCAACGGTTTTGACACTTCGCGATAAAGAATCAATTATGTACCATGTTTACTGCACCTTTGTTAGTTAACATATTTATTGTGTTCGAAATCTACCCACCGGGATCGTCGTGTTATACTACATAGGTAAGACTGGCAAGCTCCAAAAAGGCTTCTCAAGTAAAGTTTAGTGGTGTAAATTGTATCTGATTGCACCTTTCACCTCCCCCTGACCCCCTTGACAAATATGCATTGAGGCAAAGTTGAACAGCTGACTGCGATTCAGCTTATCTCTGAATAGCATTTTAGAAACCTAGTGGTGAAGGTGCTGGTCGACAACCTTCGACAACGGACAGTCTAGAGATGATAAAATTCGCGGGTCGACATCATTCCGAGTCTGTACGATCTACAGTTTGTTCCGTCCTCCGTATCCAGTGCGCTGCTCGGCGAGGAAAGGATGTATGTAGCACGATATGATTCATCGGATCCTCTTCGATATACTGAAGGCGAAGATCTCATGCTAGTGAGAAAAGGGTGGACAAAGTGCGGTAGGCCGATCTAATACTTCCAACAAGATTGTACAGAAGTACAGAACGCTTGCATTGATATGTTAAAAATCAAGAAAGCCGTCCACGGGTATGTAACCTTATATCGGAATGGAGTTGCATGAGATATAAGATTATCTTATAGGAATTTGAATGCATCATTGCAGCTAGTGCGGAAATAGTCGAGTATATCTAGGTGAATCTGCAGCAAGGATGATAACATTGCAGTGGGAATGTTCTAGCGCCAAGTACGCGCTCATCCTTGGAGTTGACCGCGGAAAGCAGAACGCCGCAGAACGATTCAAGGGGTTGGATCATCATTGATTGATTGAAAGATCGCAGAGAAAAATCAGAAAGATGTGAACCAGTTGCGGAGAAAGAACTTCGTGACAGTATATTGTTCGAGTCTGTATTTGCCATAGTACATCAAGAAGCCTGATCCAGTAAAGCGAAGATTGACAAACGACGAACATGAAATGAAAAATCAACGATTTCGGTAGGAAGATTGAGAGATCTTGAAGATGGTCGTACTTTGTATCAGATGTTCTAGGATTGGATTTGTATAGATTTGCACTGTGGTGAGGAGAGACGACCTATATTTAGTTTACGGATGGACCATGCACATAACCCGGTGAAATTTTTCTTTCAAGCAACGTCCTTGTCTATGTTGACGCGAGTGCGCTGCACCCTAGATAGCTATTCTGTTGTTCTAATTTGATCATGTCAAGCCTGCGACGCAACGACGGGAAGCTTCAGGCTTTGGACAATTGTTATTTGTATCCATATTTATATTCTTCTCCGATTTTCACGATCGTTCATTCAGCAGGCCAATGACCGCTGCTGCAACCACGTACTGGAGGAAAAGAAATTTGATACGATTGTTGATAATCCATCCGTTGGCAGATGAAGTATTAAGGATCCTGGAAGTGGAATGGACCGTGACTTTGGGTCTGGAAACAAAGAATGAAAGAAAGAGAAGCGGTGCTACAGTAACATAGTGGCAGTGAGGTCCGATGCCATATCACATGCCGGATCTGTGCCGAATTCGAGACGGGCTCATCGGAATCTAAGGATACATCTCTTCGTTCTCTCCTGTCATATCTTGGTCATATCTTCCCATCTCTTTCTCGTCGATTATCTTTGTCGACGATTCCCTTTGTCTCCGAGTCCCCCTGCATTCTGGTCTTGTTTTGGTCTCAAGTTTCACCTGGTCAATATACCTCTCATTGTATCTATTGGCTCTCTCTTGTACTAAAATTTGCACCATCTTTCCTTGCCACCACACCGACAGAATGCCCGTCCCTTTACGGGCCAATGCGAATCTTCGAGCTGAAGCCAAGTACAACGTTGTCACCGAATGTAAGTGCATCACCTTGCGTCAATTCCAACTGTCTGTAACTTAAACTATTGTTTCCTTCCGACTTGTCTAAACCCAGTCCCCAACTACGATTTGCATTCAGCCGCAGCTTCAGGAAATCAAGGCCTTGCTGAATATGCACTGACCCGCGGTCAACCAGTTAATTCAGTTGTAGACGGTGTACTCCCTTTACATGCTGCTTGCGCCGGAGGCCACGAACAGGTAGTCAAATTGTTGCTTGACCATGGGGCGGACGTGAACGCGGCCAGGTGAGCTTACTGTCAGATATTTTAGTCGCTAATTCACTTGCCTAACCCCTTACCAACCTGTAAGATTGCCACGACGTTACTCCAATGAGAAGAATCGGGATTCCTCTGCGCCTATTGTAGGCACAACTGGTTCTACACCTCTACATTTTGCGGCAGCCAACGGAAACAAGAATGTCATAATCACCTTGTTAATGCGAGGCGCGCACGCAGATCGTCGCGATAAACACGGAATCACTCCCGCTATGCTGGCCGAGCAGTATGGTTGGCTCGAGTGCGCTGATGTTCTCAACAGTTGGGTCAAAGACAAGGACCGTGATCTGAGAGAACGTGTACAGCCAGATGAGGGTATTTCTATGGCTCTGTCTGTAGCGCGGGCTCCTTCTGGTGGCGAGGATGATATCAAGCCGAACACGAGGAAGCATATACAGGTCAAGCGGTCAATTGACACTGCTCTCAATATACTCAAGGCTGGTTCGACTTCCACACCCTTGTCCAAGCTTGCATTGAGTTCTACGTCATCTTCTACAAACAACGCTCGCACTACCTCACCTATTTCTCCAACCATTGCTCGTCGCGACTTCTCACCTTCTCCATCAGAAGATGGACGCTTCAGCCCAAGCCCGAGTCCTATCAACCAAGAGTCTCGAAGACCATCACTTCCTCACATATTTCAAACGCCTTCCAGCTCCTCACAACGGTCTCAGAAACCTGCGACACTCACTAAATCTAGGAATTCACGTAGACCCCGGTCTGCTGGTACTGACGCTGAGCAGGATCCTGATCCTGATGGCAGTGGCACTGGGTTCGGCCGAGGGAGTACCGGAAAAAAACTAGGGACCAAATATTCTTTGTTGAATCTTTTCAAGAAAGGCAATGAATCAGGAGGCGTTCCGCTAGAGAGGACTGTCTCGTATCAGAGCTCTGCGTCTATCCCATCGCCTAGCCCAAATTCGTCCAAGTTTACAGCCACTCTTTCAAGTTCCCCACAACTGAATGCATCTCCGCTGTACGATAATGGCCCCCTCCCTGCTGTTGGATTTCGGTTCGGTGGGTCAAGTTCTTCCCACACGCGGACGTCTCCATCAACATCATCATTATTCCATCAGCAGACGTACACTCCTCCTCGTCCTTCGGTCCCCCTTGCTGCCGATTTGCAACACGGCATCACCGCTCAACATCATCGTTATTCTAATCGAGACCGATCGGGTTCTTCGGGGAGCGCTGCGCGCTATGAACCTCCAACGGGCCTAGGAATTTCCTTTGACGAGGCCGACGGCGAGACTGCCGCCGGTATCAATAAGCTCTCGACTCGACGCTTTCGACCTTCTGACATTGAACAACATCGGGATAGGTCAGGCTCAAATGCGAGCAATCGTAATGGCACTATATTTGACGACGAAGTTATAATTTCTACTGGTCCGAACAACGGCAGCTCCGGAAACATCTCCACAACCGAAAGCATCATTGGAGGAACCAGCAAGAATAGTTCTCGACCCAGTATATTGCGGGGTCATAACCGGACTTCTTCGTCAAGTCAACCACGTGCTCTAAGGTTCGATTCGTCTACTTCTGGGAGTGGCGTGGTCCCACGAAGAGAAAGCGACGCGCAACCTCCGAGGACTGTCAATATACCTCTCCGTGGATGCATCAGTGCTGGATCTCTGAACCGATTTCAAAACGAACGGAATGGTTCACCTAGACTCCAACCTATGGCTTTAGAAAAGGAAAAGGAGCAGCCATGGAAAGCTCGTGTCCCAGATTCCGCCCCCGCCAACATCGGTGATTTCGACTTTACGGTCACTGAGGAAAACGAATATGGGCATCCCATCCAGCCGTCTATCGCAGCGCGCCTCGGTATCCAGACTCGCAACCGGGGTTCGTCATTCACCTCTTCCGAGTCATCACTGTCGCCTGCACTCTCAGCAGGCGATGAGCCCACATCAACAGTTGCATTGCATTCCGAATTTCCGTTTAGCCTTGACGCGCCTCCTCCAATCGATGAAGTGGATGGTGTGGCGCCGCTCCAGGTGCAATTATCACCTCCACCTGTTGATTCTCGAATGAGAGGTGACAGTGTCAGTAGCACGAGTACGGCTGATAGTGGATTAAACCCGAGCTTGAGTGCAAGTGCCACCACTAGTGGAAGTGGGAGAAGCGGCACAATACCAACTCCTATGGTTTCGCCAGAAGGCGGTTCATACTTGAATTTATCGGGTGCAGATTCCAGACCAAGGAGCAATCACGAAAAAATCAATCTGCCCGAAGTTTCTTACGACGATTACCTAGAAACGGGTCCCGCACAAGGTGTGGCGGTTATTGGCATAAATGAACGTCGCGGGAATACGGCATTAGAGAACATCGATGTCAATATCGTTTCTTCGCATGCTCAAGCTGAGGCACTGGTACAACGTACACAACAGGATATTCTTTCTGCCCATGCAGATGGACACAGTTCAAGCACTGATTCAATGCCTTTAAGTGCTAGATTAGCTGCACTTGGTGAAAGTCTCGAGTTGGAGAGAAGATTGAGGGAGAAGAAGCAGGCAGAAGAGGTTAAGACACAGGTTATAGCTGAACAGTTGGAAGACAGTACTAGTTCGACAGCACGAACGGAAATCCTCCGTCAGTGTAGCCTCGAACAACTGTCGAGATCAGTCTCGTCTTCTCAACAAATTCGACGACCTCACGCGAATAGTGAGGGCTCGCGAATTGCAACCGTCACTGGTAGGCTATGTTTTCTTTCAATGGGTAAAGCAAAAATGATGCTCATTTGCCGCTTCCTAGATATTGATAGTGCACGAATTGACCGAACCAAATCCACACATCATCCTTCGCTCTCAGCATCTATCGTTGAGGCTTCTGTTTCGTCACCGACGTTTGACTCCGATGTTGATAGTCCCTCGATTCAGTCCAAATTCTTTGATCGTAGGGCAATTCATTCTCGGACACCCGATCCCGAGAACGACCTGAGTCGCATAAACTCTTTGGAAGGATTTGATGTGGATACAGAGCTGGGACCCTCTTTGTTCCGCGTATCCACAGCGCCCAATTCGAGCTTTTCGACTCGCGACAAACGGGAGCGGGAATTGGCTAGTAACACTAAATTAACTCGCATGGGATTTTCACCCAGTGAGAATGCGCGCGCACCGTCGAAACGGTTCGGGGGACTCAAGTCTTTGATGCAGTCGTTCAAGGGTAGCAAGTAATGCTGAATATTTTTTCTTGTGCGCATTGTTGTACCACTCTCTTTTCTCTTGCATAAAAGTTTACTTTCCTCTGCTCTGAACTGCATTGTCGTCGTCGCTTTCATTATTCTTATTTTGCTTCTTTGTTGTTCATTTGTATACTACACGCACTTCTTTGCACTATATCATCTTGTCTTGTTGTTTCTGCACTTCGTGTATGTATGTACATGTACTCCAAACAAGAGGCTTTCTTGTCGATACCTTTTCGGTCGATTATTATTATATGACATGTTTTTTACACGTGTTCGTTCACACGGCGTGTGTATCGGATGTTCAGTTGCTAGCGGTTATTTGTTGAACAACAAGCTAAATGAGATACTCTCTTCTCGGATTCCCTTCCTCATAATAACCGCGCCGCCACCTTCTGTCGAACAGAATGAAACGCTCACAGTCCAGAGCCCCGTCGCCGACGCCCACTGCCTTTTCGGGCATTTCCAACTATCGCACGGATTCGTATAGACCAATCAGCAAAAATGCTCCTCCTGTGCCCCAGATCGACTATCGCTCCATATCCAAGATCCATTTCGATGAACTAAGCCAGTATCTTGCGGCATATCTTGCCCGAGGTTCGTCTATCACTCCCTGCAGTTTCATAATACTTAACTCTCTTCGCTTAGCCCTTCCCAATTCCCGCTCAACAGCAAGACAAAAGCTCACCCGACTTACCATTCAGCAATTCCACGAACTATCCACCGACGTATATGATGAACTTATCCGCAGAAAGAGCGACAAAGAAGGCAAGTTAATTTCCTTGCTCTCCATTGAGTCTGTTTCTCACCTTTTTTTACGTCTTCAGTGCCTTTCCTTCCGGTCAGAGAAGAATTTCATCCGAAACGTAACCAAGCTCGACAGAAGCTGGCCACGCTTCCGACTTCAAGATTCGAGGATCTTTCCAGCGATGTTTACTTTGAGCTCGCGAGGAGATATCCGGAATTCAAAGAAGATGTGTGTTCACTGTTTTCTTGCAGTTAGAGACCATCATTTAGTCTTTTTTTTTCTTACAGCCAGCAGGAAGGACTTCAGTTGGATCTAATTATGACGACTATCCTGCCCCTGGCTTTCCTTCTACAACCACTCCTCGGGCTGCAAACACTTCTCGAACGTCTGGAAGGGCTTCGGCTGATCGTCCGTCTGATAGTGGCTATGGCGGCAGCGTCTCTAGTCGGCGACCATCACAGGATCGTCGCCGTCCTAGCGAGGATCTCTATGGCGGAAGGATGAGCGATGACAATTATGCTTCAAGTATATCATCCCGGCGAAAGGCGTCCCAGGACACAACCACCCGGAGATCAGAGGATAGAGAACGAGAACGGGAATACAGTCGACGGCCTAGTGCTGCTGCCAGTATGAGCGCAAACAGCGACAGCACTGCTACTGCCGCCCAGAGTACTATGGCAACCAGTGGGATGATTATTCCCAACACGAGTACGATGGAAGAGGAGTATATAGAGGTTCCGTATGGACGCGATGCTCGCGAGAGTGGTAGTTCGACCAACGATGAGAGAGATAGAAGTCGCGACAGGGGCCAGACTCCCGGTTTTTCTCCGGGATTCACAGATGATGAACCTGATAGCGCGAGCAACTACGCTAGCCCGCTGAGTCCTAACAGTCCTGCAGTCGGTCTTAGTGGATTGAGTGCAAGGCTTAAGACTGATGAAGAAGAAGATGGTCCATCCACCCGGGGCGGTGACGACTTCTACGACAAGCCATTATCTTATGGTCGAAATTCCGCCAACTCAGACAGATCCATCAATGCTTATTCTAATAGAATGGGTGGTCGCGCGAGTGTCGTCGAAGAGAACGAGAAGATGCGGCGGGATTATGAATTCAGGATAGCCACCATGCAAACGCAAATATCAAATTTACAGCGAGACCTTGGTGACTCTCAGCAGACTCAATTCAAACTATCAGAATCAGAAATGAGGGTCCGGCAATTGGAAGAGGAGTTAGCCAGTGTTTTGCGGGTACGTGCACCCTCTGGCTACGATCTTGAACTAGTTCACTGATTTCTTTCTAGCGAACAGAAGAACAGACTTCGGTCATGCGTACCTTACAGAAGGAGCTTGATGATCTCCAAGAGACACGACAGAGAGAAAAGGAGCGAGAGTCTCGGCGAGCTCGAGAAGATGAAGATGAACTTCAAATCTTGCGAGATAGATTGGAGAGCCTCGAGGAAGAAAGAGCTAACGGACGAGGCGGAGCGGTATGTCGCCACTTTGAATATCTATGCTATGATTCTCAACATTTTCCAGGCCGATGCGGAGGTAGTCGAGCAACTGCGTTCTGACATGCAAGGCCTCCTCATCGAAGTCAGCGATCTATCTCGACGCAACGATGAACTGATGACTGCCAAAGACTCGGATCTGGTGGTCATACGAGATCTGGACAATCAGCTGAAAGAGTACAAGCGGAAGTACGAACAGGCTAAGACTGAGTTGCGGAGTGTTAAAGGTATGCCCCATATAATACTATTACTCCGCGCTCGACTGACGGTCGCTATCAATAGCCACGTCTCAGCTGTTCTTGCAAGCACCGAAGATAGACAAACTTGAAGACCAACTACCTGTCAGTGCTGACGGTGGTATTCTCGACATACATGTCACTGCTTTCTTATCCGCCGTCGACGGGCTGTTGACTGCAGGCCGTTCAAACGCTCCTACAAGGGTCCTTTCTCCCATGAAATACGTTGTCAACGCTGTCACGAATATCATCGATGATGTTCGGGCGTATGAAAGAAGGCCATCTCGGGCGGACGTTGACGTAGACACCCTCCATATGCTACGCGAACGAGCCGATGCTACTCTTAGCAACCTCGTTACTGCTTCTAAAACTCACGCCACCAGCTCGGGAATGTCACCCGTTAGTTTATTGGATGCTGCAGCTAGTCATGTAGCCGCCACCATTACAGATATTGGGAAACTGATCTACATCCGTAAGGCAACCAAAGCCGAGCAAGAACAGTTTGCCTCATCAACGTATTCCCCTGGTCCATCAGCTACTAACGGATTTACACCAAGCCTCCGATCCGTCAATGAGAAGGATCATCAACGGAAGGGCAGTGCTGCATCGTCTGCGTTTGGCAGTAGTTCGCGGTATGACAATCCGTCGATGTATCCATCAGGTCGTTCCTCTGATGAACACGCTCGCCGAACTCCATCTGATAATTCCAGCTCTGAAAAGACAAACTCCCCACCTCCGATATTTGATCATCCTCCGAATACTGCTAGCACAGTTAGCGATGGGGATGGAACAGAGGATAATTGGGCTGAAGTAAAGGTAAACATACCATCTATTGATAGATTTGGATAGCTGGTTAACGTATAGTCTTCCTGCAGCCATATTTAGAAACCCAAACCGAAACAATAGTCTACGCCATCCAGAGTGTCTTGTCCGGAGTGCGGAGTCCCACCCCTTCTCCGACTCTCAACGAGAACATTACGCAGATCATAACGATCGTGTTTAGTATTGTCGCTGTTTGCAAGGATAACTTCCCTCCTGCGTCTGCCCAGCAAGGGAATGAAATCCTACAAGAGCTCAGCGAACATGCAAACACGCTCAGTGAGATGCAGGCGCTGCCCGAGGTCACCAAGGAATCACGCCAAGTCATGGCCAAGTCGAGTTTCGCTATCGCAAATGCGATGAAGGGGCTAATGAAGCTTGAGTAGAAGATGTTGTTATTGGTGTACATAACGCGCTTTCGACATTTCCCCGCTAGCTGGGTATTACTTGTATGATCTTGATACCGCCTATGCTCTTCCGTTACATTTTCATTCCCATTCACCGTGAGGTAGGAGCACCTCTTCAGGTGCTTGATACCACCGCATTTTCGCATTTTCGTAGGTGTGCTTGTGTTCCATATGTTAGTAGGTAAAAACAATTAATTCTAATCCAACGAAATCGGAGGGACAACAGAATGCAATGCTATACTTTTGACTGAATAGATCATCAAGAAAGATTGTACGATGGGTAAATGTCTACAGAGCCTTGGCCTCTCTCTCCATCTTCTTCAACGCGCGCCTCCGGATGTCCTTGTGTAGCCCATGAGTGTATTTTATTAACAAGGTGGGCATATCTAGCACAGTCATTGCATAGTCAATGAGCGCATGAGACCAATACGGTGTTGATGTATTGGGTCGTCGGCTATAAGCTGCACCGCAAGGGAGGCCGATTTTTGACAATACCGAACGAACGTAGGGTCCTGGACGGGGAATCAAAGCTGAGGATTTGCGAATCTTGGATAGTTTTGAGACCTAGTCGGCGTCAAAAGTCAGAATACCTCGGAAAACGCGAGTCTCGTATGTGGCATACCACAAAGTAGGTGTTGATGTGTTCCACGGTGATGCCATGTTGTCGGACTTCTTCTGCGAGAGCGCTGGTGAAAGTAGCAAGGAAAGCCTTGGTTCCCGAATAAGTGGCCAACATGGGAGAAGGGATAGCTCCCGCGAAAGAGCCTATGTTCAAGATGAGTCCTCGCTTCCTGTGATAGCGCGTAAGAAATCGATTCTACGACGAACGGTGCGTTGATTACGCACCTCTGAATCATGCCAGGAAGAACGGAATACGTGACTCTCATCGTAGCGTTCACATTGATAGAGACAATGTCAGCCATTTCTTCTTTGGGTGTGTCAACAAGATAGGCAGGCATCGCGTGCGATTTCCCAACGTTGTTGACTGTTACAGAATGTAAATTGTGATGAAAAGTTTCTGAACGCGAAAACGCTTGCCCAATACACCAACGTCAAGTCCCTGAAACTTTCGATCAAGAATTTCATAGGCAGCATCGTCAGCTTTCGCAAAGTCTATCGAGGCTGTTTGGGTTGACACGGAGTACTTGCTGGCTTATCCACACACACACAAGTCAGCTTTTGAGAACCTCCAATTTCAGAATCACGGCCACGTACCAATCTCAGCAGCAGCAGCATCCAATAACTCAAGGTTTCTAGCGACCAAAAACACATTGAAGCCTGCTTTAGCCAGCTGAAACGCGAATTCTTTGCCAATTCCATCCGAGGCACCCGTGACAATTGCCCATGCTCCCTTCTTCGCACCGTATCGCTTGAGCTGTAGAAACATCAATGCTTTGAACGAATCTGTAACGGGTTATATCTCACACTTTGACCGGGAAGAACGAATATCTGCAGGAAAACTGAAAGGGTTCTATAACAGAACTTGGCTATAGTGATTGCTCCTAAACCCAGAAGCAAAGACGCCGCGAGCGGATACGCGTTTGCTGCATATAATGAGTCAGTTTCATGTACCGAAAAACGTCGGGGTGACATTCACTAAGCTGAATGCCTGAATTCGCCAACGAGCGTGCGTAGGACATTGGGGGAAATGAGGGTATTGAGCTGAGCCGAGTAAAATTAGTCATCCTATATCAGACTGAGATACTCAAATTGAAATTGACGATTATCGATGGAAGGTCGAGCTCGCCAAAATTCATGAGATATGAATATGCCCTCTGAGGCTCAAATTCTTACGCTGGTGCACTACATAGGACGGTGTAACGCCACACTTGTAATCTTATTGCTGTTTTCACAAAAGTTGGCGCCTCGGTCACACGCTTTACTTTTTGGCTTCAAAATGATACCGAACGAAAACATCAATATCTCACTCGTTCCTCGACCGATTACTGTAAAATTTAGTGCGTTGACAAGCTGTAGTATACGCTCAGAGCGCCCCAAGGTTATTTTTTCCAAAATATATAATTTTACAAATCTCAGCTATCAAATGGTGCCAAATGAAAACAAAGATATCTTGCTCAATTTTCCACCAATGACTGTAATTTTTAGTGCGTTGACAAGCTGTAAGGCATCCTTAGAACGCCCCATAGTTGTAGTATGTGGTAGAGCCAAATCAATTCAAAGCTGTTTGTTACTGCTTGTCCTATCCTTTGCGCTGCCTTCTTGACGTTACACCCCATCTCACTGCAGTATGACTCGCGGAAAGCCTCTATCTGAAGACCTTTGCCACACAATCATCAACCTTCGTCGCAATTGTGTGTCTCTTGATGAGATTGTTACAAAATCAGCATGCAAACGTCGGACACTGCAACGCATCCTGTCTCAACACCGGAAACGCATCCAAGGCACTCTACTTCTTACCACTGACCTTCGAGGGAGAAAACGGAAGATTAGCATTGAGGATATGAAGGTATGTTGTTCTTTTGCTTGTGTATAGAAGCAATACTGATGGAAGGACCAGCTTATTCACGGGTTACTTGCACACACACCGGACATGTACCTTGATGCATTGAAGCAACAGTTAGAGCGACGAGGTACACAGGTTAGCATTACAACAATATGGAGGACACTCAGGCAAACTGGATACAAGCTCAAGAAGGGATGATATCTTGTCCTCAACTGACATTCTCGTCATTTTCCGGCCATATGTGACATTCCTCAACTTCTACTGCCTGGGTCACACCATTCAAGATACGACTATGGGGTGTTCTAAGGATGCCTTAAGGATGCCTTACAGCTTGTCAACGCACTAAAAATTACAGTCATTGGTGGAAAATTGAGCAAGATATCTTTGTTTTCATTTGGCACCATTTGATAGCTGAGATTTGTAAAATTATATATTTTGGAAAAAATAACCTTGGGGCGCTCTGAGCGTATACTACAGCTTGTCAACGCACTAAATTTTACAGTAATCGGTCGAGGAACGAGTGAGATATTGATGTTTTCGTTCGGTATCATTTTGAAGCCAAAAAGTAAAGCGTGTGACCGAGGCGCCAACTTTTGTGAAAACAGCTATAAAACGGTAAATTTTGCAAAATTGATTGATTGATTGACCAATCTTCATCTCCTTACTACCGTCTACGAGTTTCTGGAGTTCCGGATGTCCTTCTGTAAGTAAAAAGTAGGTCAGGGCACTCATTATTTTGACCAAGAAGGAAGTATTTCTGCGAGTCCATGAGGACTGGAAGTCCAGTAATTGAACCTAAGGATACCGCAAGCTGATATGAATTCGCTGAGTCGTTCACAGGAGAGCACATACACAGGAGTTCAATCATCGCTGAAAAATGAGAAATACAGAAAGAATATTAGTCATCCTTTCGTGGGCAGCCTCAGCCTGCATTCAGCTTCCATCATCTCAGAAGTTATACTCCACTTTGCGGCTTAGTATAAGATGAATATCGAACAGTGAGCCGCTCTATATCCAGCGTGGTCTATGATGAACTTCAATCTCCCACCAGGTTCAGAAAAGCAGGGTATCTATGTAGCATCTGTGGATCCACCATCATCGAGCTAATCACCGATTCAGTTACCAGGCAATAGATCGCATTTGTGACTATTACTATGCTTTGCAGGATTCCAAATTTCCCGTTCTCCCGGATGTGGAGCCTGGCTATCTACGTCCTTTGCTCCCTTGTGAGTTGGCACTACTCTGTCTGCGTTACATTTTAATCATGCTGTATTCGGTCCAGCTAGTGCTCCTGAATCTGGGGAGGATTTCTCGCAGATTGCAGAGGATTATCAAAAATTGATTGTTAAAGGTCAAAATTCATATATCCACTGCATATTGATTGATATCCTCAGTACTAACAGGTTATACCCATTGGCAACACCCATCTTTCCTGGCTTATTTTCCTGCTGTGAGACCGATCATTCCTCGATATTTCTACTCACCGAGTTGAACTTGTTAGATAGGGCTTTAGCTTTGAAGGAATTTTGGGTGACCTTTACGCTAGTAGCGTCAGCAATCCTGGTTTCAATGTTCGCGACCTCTGGTTTCTACTTTTTCTACTCTCTGACGGTAATCGTCAGTGGCTATCAAGCCCATCTTGCACCGAATTAGAATCTATCGTTCTCGATTGGGCTTCTAAAATGCTGGGGCTGAGTGGTTCCTTCTTGAACGCATCGGGCGTAGGCGGTGGATGCTTCCAGGTGTGTTGCCTTTTTTCTACCCCGGGTCCCAAGAACGATCCGCCGACGATCTATAGAATACAGCTTCTGAGGCTGCGCTGGTTGCAATCATAGCTGCCCGCACGGCCTACAAGGCTGCACACCCTGATACAAAATTAGAAGACATGAGGATTTACACCTCCACACAAACACACTCGCTTGGTCTGAAGGCTGGTGTGATCCTCGGACTTACTGTTCGCGCTTTAGAGGTGACCAGGGAAGACAATTTCTCGCTGAGAGGTGACACTCTGCGTAGTGCGCTGGAGGAAGACAAGAAAAAGGGCCTTCATCCCTTCATCTTGAGTTCAATGATTCACATGTTGCAACGAGAACACTCTGCTTACCTTTCTTTGTTGCAGTCGCTACTATAGGCACAACATCTTCGGGTGCAGTAGACAATATAGCCGAAATCCGAACAGTAGGTACGTGACCCTCGAGAATGAAAATAAACCAGACTCTTACAGGTTGGCAAAAGTCACTGACTTTCCTGATATCAAAATACACGTCGACGCGGCATGGGCTGGGATGGCTTTAGTCTGCCCTGAGTTTCGAGAAATGTGTTATTTGAAAGATATCAATGCAATCGCAGATTCTTTCTCTACAAACTTTCACAAAGTGAGTGTTCCTTGGTATTATGATCGAATAGTCTACTAAGCCTGGTCCTTTGCAGTGGGGGCTCACAAATTTTGATGCTTGTCCTTTGTGGGTTCGAGATCGAAAGTATCTAATTGATGCTTTAGATATCACTCCTCCCTTTTTACGCACAGCACAAGGAGACGCTGGTGAGTAGAAACAAAACATCATTGAGGCTGCAGCTTAGTATTTTCTAGGAACCGTTATTGATTATCGAAATTGGCATCTGGGTTTGGGACGCCGTTATCGTTCTCTCAAATTATGGTTTGTTCTACGGGGATACGGAGTGGAAGGCTTTCAGAAGCACATCCGCAAGGTAATACTTAGTAGCTCGATATACTCAATCATTGCCGTCCTGAATAATTCTTATCATGCAGGCAGTCGATCTCAACAAAGTTTTTGTCGAGCTTGTCTCGTCCTCGGATATGCTTTCACTTTGTGCTCCTCCTTCGTTGGCTCTTTCAGTCTTTCGCATCAATCCCAAACCATCCACGCTCAATCAAGCAACCCTTCCAGAAGACGCATTGAATGATCTCAATAAATTATTTTACGGAAGGATAAGTGTTCGGAAAGATATTTTCCTTACTCAGACTGTTTTGAATGGTCAGTTTTGCATCAGGCTTGCCATCGGGTCAGCTTTCACACAGGATGTCCATATACGGGAGGCCTTCGAGGTCATTACGCACGAAGGGAAGTTAACCTTGGAAGCTTGGGATCGGTTACTACCGCGTGGGCCGTAGATACAACATTAACTTTCAAAAAAGTTGCTGTATTCCCGTACTACCAAACAAAATCAATATCACCTATTATCATTTGCGTCTACATGAGTGTAGATCTGTTCCCTACACCAGCATAATCAGAAGGCGCAGACGGAACATCGCCTCGATCAAACATGAATGTACGATATCTTTGCAATATTAGCTTGAGAAAATCAGAAAGAGGTTGAGAAAATGGCTCACATTTTATCCAAGCGTTGTCGCTCTTCTGTGGAAACAGAAGGCTTGGTCGTCTTGAGGACATGGCGGATGTGATCTTGCATGATCTGCTGCTGAAGCGCAGAGTTCGGCTAAAAATTTGTGCAGCAACAATCTGAACAACACACCTTGTGTGCTACAGCATCGACACGGTCATCAGGCCATTCTTGTATCGGTTGGCTTGCAACTTGTATTTGTTGAAGCTATCGAGATATGTAAACAGAATTTGTCGACGATAAAAGATGCAACAGACTTTTCTTTGAAGCGCTGATTCTTCGGCTTTGCTTCTAATAGTCTTCGAGTGTCCACCAATGGTGGTGTATCTTATTGCCCGCTTATTCGGCTGGGAGAGAGTACCTTTTCCCGAAGGAGAGGACACAATCGCAGCATTGACGACCTCGAGATGTGCATTGTATATCAGAGCTTGCAAGTCAGCACCAGAAAATCCTTCGGTAGCTTGCGCAATTTCATCGAGGTCAACTGAGGCTGCAAGGGAAACCTTGCGACTGACAGCTTCTAAAATCTTTGTGATAGTCATTAGTAATATGACGAACTGACCCCACATAAACGTACGTCTTTGCGTTCACCGACGTCCGGCATGTTGCAGAGAAGGGATTTATCCAATCGACCTGGCCGAAGAAGGGCGGAATCTATGAGATCTGGTCGACTAGTCCGTTGTTCTCTCAGCATCGCTGCACATTCAAGACGTCGACATACGCACCTAGTGGCAGCGAGAACGTAAACACCATCGAGGCCTTCTGCGCCATCCATCTGCGTTAGCATCTGATTGACTACTCGGTCTGTTACACCAGTGCTATCGTGACCTCTCTTCGGAGCAATGGAATCAAACTCGTCGAAAAAGAGCACACAGGGTTTCGCGGAACTAGCACGTTCGAAGATGTCTCTCACCTATAACGAGGCATCTAGTTAGATAACATGCCGGCATTGTATCAGTTGGAAGCTCACAGTCTGCTCACTAGCACCGATGTACTTGTTCAGGATTTCAGGACCTTTGATGCTAATGAAGTTTAGACCGCATTCTTTCGCTACTGCTGAAGCAAGGAGAGTCTTGCCGCATCCAGGATACCCAAACAGAAGAAGCCTGTCCCCAAGATAAGTTTCGTGCGTGAACGCAATGAACGCAAGGCAAACCCAGATCGAAGCCGCAGTGGCGATTGAGCGAATATAGGACCATACTTTGTTGGCCATTCTAAAGTTTCACGAAGTATTCGACGGGTTTCATGCAAACCTTGGGAAAAGAAATTAATCACTGGTCTTTCACACCTGCACGGGCAAGCCTCACCGCCGATATCTGCCCAGGACACCTCAGACTTTTCCAGTTTTATATCTCGTAAGGAGAGTGGAATAAAATCTGCGCGCGCAGTTTCAAAATCAGCCATAGTAATGATTGGCTAGAATGGAATCTGAGGACGACAACGTGTGTACTGTATGTGGTCACTCACTCGTTGGTTCTCGCTCGTCAATCTCATGGTGACCTGGTGCACGGTTCTAGAAACCAAATCCTGCAAGTCTGTGGCGGAGTAACCTTCGGTTTGGGTAGCCAGGTATGTAAAATTAATCGGGGCTTCGGATGACTGAGCCAAATCATTTGCCGCAACCAAACGATCGTGCATAATCTTCGAAAGGATCTAAATTACGACTCAACAAAGTATTCATGAGACAATGATGAAAGATCTTACATCTCTACGTGCATCCTTATTTGGTGGAGTCACATTGACCACTTTCTCAAAGACATGAGCAGTACCAATCAATGGATGGAGGGCAGCAGAGGATGGTGCAGTAGCCAGTAAAATTATACCACGGTAGTTTGATGAGGCAGACCGTGCTGAGGAAGAGAACATTGACAGAAATAACTCAGTTATATGACGCGTCCGGAATGAATCACTTTGCTATCAACAATATTAGAGAGCGTTTTATTTTAAGATGGATAAGCCAGACCTCGGATTCGATTCCTAACAGCTCATGAACATTGTCCAACACTAGAATGGAGGGTTTATGCCAGATAGATGTCTCTAGCCAATACCTGAAAAGCTGTTTAACGACAGGAATGGGTTTGTCGGCGTAGGGGACAACATCGATATAATGAGTGTCTGAAAGGGGAATAAATTGAAATAGGACAGGCCTGATAAGGAACCAACATACAGGTATAAGTCTTGGGGTTCTGCTGTAAAGCCTTCGCCACAGTCTTGACTATAGATGTTTTTCCCACCCCAGCTCGCCCAGTTAAGAGAAGGGATGATACTGCTTCGGGTTAAAAACTTTTAACATCAGGCTCACTAAGATTACGTACCTCCTGGCACAGACAGTTTGGTACTGTGGATAGCTATCTTCCTTACACAGAACTCGACACATTGCTTGAGAATATCGTCCACTCCAGCAAGGAATTCAGCCGTTCTACACGAGCAGATGAGCCTTTCTGATGCTAGCATAGAGTACCAAACCTTACTCTGGATGCGGAGTTAAAGTTTCGGTGTTATTATCACCAGAAATCGTGAGGGTTCCAGCGGAGCTATCCGCCACTATTCTAAGAAGTTCTTGAGTTCGAAAAAGAGGAGATTCAACCATGCGAGGCACAAACTTGATGAGATCCCAGTGCTCTATACCGGCGGGAAGACTAGGAAAGACAATATGTCCACCAATCAACTCATCTCTTCCGCCTACGTAACTGTACTCTGCATTGTCCGAGTTTTCCACGTTGTGTGTCTTTTCGCTGGGATTCAATACTTTTGTTTCGGGGACTGTTTCTGGTGTTTGTAGCGTAGAAACAGGATTGACAGGAGACTCAAGACGCTTAACAGATACCTTATGGTATGTTGGTTGCTTTGCCACACTTCGACTTGCTGGAAGTAATTGAGCTAAAGTGGAGGATGACACATATCCAAGCACTTCGGTTCCACTGTATGCGGTTAAGGGTTTTGACAGCACATGATTTGGAAGGACTCTGAGGATTTGGAAAGGCTGAGGTATAGACTTGAGAACAGCAGCATCGGCGGTTCTATTAACCGTGGGTTCTTTCGCATGAACGCGTCTATTGGCATGCAATTTAGGGGAAATGGAGACTTCGGTGTTGGTACTAAGAAGAAGTGCGTCGTTTTTGGCTTGGGGAGCAAGAGATACTACGATGGTTATTAAATTTAGGGTAGGAACGAAAGGGCACGGTAAACGTGCCTATCTTGAGTCGGACGCGCGTCCTGCCCAGCACCCACACATTGATCTCCTGGCCTACTTTTGCTACGCGGACTTGAGAGAGAAGAGTAGATTCTACATGAGATGCATGGATTTCCTGGGCAACGAATCAACGGAAAATCAAACGAATTCATGGACCAACATACAATAATCTCCCAATCGTCCGAGGTCAAAGGTTCGGTCGCCACAGACTTTGCGAAAGCCATGTCATGAAGTAGGCCAATTTCAACCTGATTCGTGTCAATTGTAACTCTAGTGAAATGGAGAGACACGAACAATATCTCCTTGAGCAAATCCTAAGCTCTGTGAGTACTGTGGGTCAATCTCGATTGTTTCAAGACCTTTTTCCGTGGGTTCCGAGACGTTAAACTGGGCCAGAGACGACGCAGAAGCCATGCCAGTCCATCCTACATACGCTTCCTTCCTGATCGCAGTGGAATTTGGAGGCACAAGAGTCAAATGAACGGCTAGATTTTGGGGACGCTAGTAAAGAAAGACTACGCCTAAGTTGGGCCATACATCTTGCTGGAAGCGAAAACCATACGATGTTACGCTCAAGAAGCGGTCCGTATATTGAGATGGGAAGGTTAACCAATGAAGAATGAAGTGAAACAAAGTGAATGCGAGCTTTTCGTGGCATTTTCTAGAGGTGAAAGGAGGAGTATTGATTTGCGCCGGGACCTCGGTATCGAGGTCAAGAAGATGTCCATGATGCCTAAAGCCAGCCTAAAGCATTTGCCCGAACTGAGTACATAATTCACTTGTATTTCACGCGCTAAATTGTTGTTTTGATCAACAACAGTTAACAAACTTTTATTCCAACACACTATGTACAGCGGGTACAGCAATCTAGGTACAGATATATACAGACAGAGAGTTACAGGGGCCAGTTAAATATTACTTCGAAGATGGGTGGAAAACGGGAAAGATGACACGATGAACGCACAGCAGATTGGAATGGATGTTATTTACGTCTGAAGCAACACGTGCACGATTGAGATTATCACCAAGGAGCGGGCGATGAGGAACAGGCAAGAAAGGGCTCTAGTTCATTCCAGTTCATGCGAGGGTGTCGATATAGCCCACATCGATAATAATGCAGATGGATCCGGAATGATGGGAGGAGTCGTATTTCAATCAAAATCAGTTGTTCCAAGAAGCCTGTTGGCCGGTGATAGACGGCGATGCGATGCGAATGGGGAAAATGAAAAGAAACACCCAATAAGGAAGATCCTAGCGTTTGAAACTTGAAGGTTTGAACAAAACCGGTAGTCCCCTTGAGTGCCACTGCATTCATAACGTAGTGCCCACGGACACGGCCAAATTGGTTAACAGCGTGCAACATTAATCAGATCTGGAAAAAAAAAATCAAGATAGAATCGTCAGACAAGTGCCGGATAAATATAAAGCCTCATAGACCGTACAATTTCATCGCCCTCTTTTGCCATTGCTAACCTTCAGAACTCAACCCATAGCAAATCCAAGAGGATATGCATTTTCGGGAGATCCTGGACTACCGAACCTCTCTCTCGCATGGTCAGGTAAGGGGTCATTATAGATAGAATTATTTCCGAAGGACCCCATTCCTCCAACGCCATGATCATGGTGCTCCCCATTTGCGCTCGATGTCGGAAGTGAAGCAGAGGGCAGAGAAGAAGCAGGAAGGAACCACGAATCAGTTTCCACTACAGGAAAACCAATCATGCCTAAACCAACACCGACCCCCATCATGTCAAACCGGTTGATCCCCATGCCCATGCCGAAACCAACGCTGACCCCAACGTTGAGGTTCATTCCAATGCCCTGCATTCCCGATTCGGGAAAGCCTGCAGGATTCGTTTCTGCGAATGATCGATTGGGAACAGTTTCTGGAAGTGGGGTTTCGGAATTTGGCATGCCATGCCCGACGACGTCATTTGCATCGAGCGCGACCGTACCGCTATAGATGCCCATCCGACTGTCATGAAATCCAGAGCTAGGTCCGCTGGAGTCAAATCCGATACCCCCGTTGGAATGACCATCTAGTGGCAACCCGGAAAAAGAGTCCATACCCGCTGTCGAAGGGCTATACGAGCGGTTTTCGTGCACCCCTGTTGTAATTAGGTTTCCACCCGAACTAACAGGGTCGTTGGATGAGGAATTAGTAAATTTGGAAACAGATTGTACGACATCGGGATCAATATCACCCTCAGCATCTTCGTCTGAGAGGTTCTCATCCATGGCTATTTTAGGACTGAATCTTGAAGGTGCATTTGGCGCAGTACCTTGATTCAAATTGCTGTTCGTATTCGGTGTAGCACCACGATTTACCGGAGAATACTGGTATTGGGCCTGATCAGTACCACAGCCGCGGCTTGATCCCTGTTGGAAATCAACATCTATCGAATGGGGTTAGCAAGATACCGGTTTCCTTCAAGAGGACGGACATACTTTGCATGATATCGGAAGATGATACCCCTTCATCAACAAAGTAAGCCTTTGCATCCATCCAGTTGTGATTTCTGAACGTTTCCAGATCACCAGGTTGAACAGTCAAAGGAGGCCAACTGGTTTCGAAAGACGTTTGCGCTTCCAGCTGTTGTTGCTGGGTTCCAGCCAAAAGTGCTTGCGGTGACGATGTAGTAGGGCCTGTCGACGTTATGAAAACATCGGGCTTGACGGCAATCGATTTGAGTACAGGTTGTGGGGAAAGCGTTGACGGAAAGCGCATAGCATACCACGCAGAAGAACCTACTGGAGGCAGTCGCTCCAGGCCATGTTTCACGAACACTTTTTCTGATATGGCACGGGTATTGTTGACAACTTTCCGATCCTCAAGCCAAGCGATCAAATTCCTTCGTCGATTTGGGTCTATAGGAGTGCCATGCCCTATTGAACCTAACTTCCTAGAAGCATAATTCAAACGCCTCGAATAGGGCGTACGAAGACGGATATCGGCTTGCCGCTGGATCTCAGCACGGAGGACAGCAGGAGATGCTGATGAGGAAAAAGCCGGTGGAACGTCATTTTGGGATAATTCTCGGACTTTCTCTGCCTGATAACCTGGTAATATTTCTTGCTGGAAGGTCTCGCTTAATTGATCAGCCTCATATAGTCTTGATTGTGCAGGGACAATAGTAGCCAAAGGAGGGGGAGGAATGGATAGAGGAGGAGGTGCAAAGGGTGTTTTTTCTTCGAACGGAGATCTAGTAATGAAAGGTGGCAGGTCTTGGGGAGTTTCCGGTTTCTTAGGTGGCAGAGGTACCGGTAGCGCAAAAACGCCTGTCGTAAAATTCTGCGGAGACTCGGATGGAGCCAGAGGAGTCAATGCTTCTGCCAAAGATGAGGGTGTCGGCATGTACACAGGCAGGTTTAATTCCATTTCATTTTCGCCATGTACAGAAGAAAGGTCTTCACTTTCATCTGATTCATCACTTTCTGTGTCCTCATGTTCTTCTTCGACGTTCGCTCCGGTGCTAGGATCCGGATCACTGGGAGGGTCGGACAAAGAGGGCTGTTCTGCATGCTCTTCTTCTTCTTCATCGCTTTCAGCCAACTCAAATGGAAAGCAGTCCTCCGTTCTGAAGTCCAACTCCCGATCAGACACATCTTGACTGGGGTTGCGAGATTCTATTATGGAGGGAGGTAGCACGGAGGATGAAGCTATAGGAGATACAGGATGCATAGCATGTATATGCCCATCCCATTCGCCAGCATCTTGCAAGCGATCCTCCCAGTGTAATGCAACGCTCCAAGTAGGGGACTGGGGCCGTGAAGGTGGAACTACTGAATCATCAGATGTGAATGAAGACACCTCACTAGATTCGAATCTTGAGGAGGCAGCAACACGAGTGAAGAACTGGAACGCCTGGTCAGCCTCGTAGTCCTTAAGTTGTCCCATATAGTAATATCTTCTGTTGGCAATAGATATCAATGACTAACGAATAATTAACAGGCAGAGCAAGAGGTTACCCACAAATAATCTACTCTCTCACGACAGGCAAGCGTGAAAAGTGTTTCGGAGGGCCTTTCAGTAACCCGGGCAACTTGACGAGGCTTTTGTCTAGGGCGTCTTGTTCGCGGGCTTCGAATAGCTTTGCGACCACGCTGGGCGTCATCTGGAGAGGAAGATGCTTCTGATTGTCCGGATGATAATGCGTCCTCCCAAGCAGAAGATTCGACTGGTACGACTGGTTGTGTTCCGGTAGGCCAATTCCAGCCTATGTCTTGACTGGCTTTTTTTGGACCTTCGATAGAAGGAACAGAACAATGATCGTACGGGATGGGGTCTGAGGTGGATACTGGAGGAGGTGAGTTTGGCGGGGTAGGGGGGGTCACACTTAATGTGGGAATCGGATTCGGAAGAGACATTGGATAGGGAAGAGCTGCAGCTATGGGGATCGTTGGTTCCGATGGAACGGTGGTCACGGCTTCCACATCCTCGGAAGGGGTTGACGCATCCGAGTCTTCTTCGTCCAGGATATCACCCTCTATCTCAACGATCTTTGGCTTCTTCTTGCCTGTTGGCACTCCAGTACTTGAAGCTCTCTTTCGCTTCGTCAACGATGCTTTCGCTGTGGTCTGGGCTAGGCTGCGTAACCGACGAAGTGGTGAACGACTCTGTGATTTCATGACCGACTGTGTCGCTTCATTATCAGCGCTAACAAATACAGGGAGTTCAGTTTTCTGTAGAGGCGAAGTGAGTTTGCTCCGCATGAGTTCCGGTAAGTCATCGTTAGCGACTTGATTGAATTTTCCCATACTGAAGCTGGGACAGGATGATGGAGAAGCATTGCCATAAGCAACGGAGGATGGACTGGGATCTCGTTCTTTGCCCTTCAGAGTGGGAGTCCGAGGTGTGTGGACGGGAGGAGATATGTCCGCAGATCGTTTCACCGAGTCCCACGTCGGGCCCCGAGAACCCTAGTAAAAAATCAGCAATTCGAAGGACTTGAGGCATAGGAAATACGGACTGTGATAATTCTCTCTCCAAGGAAGTTTTCTTTCCTTCGAGTTCGCCGTTGCGTTGAGTCAATCGGGTTGTTGACGACAAGTGGTGGGAGATAGGATGTGGATGCGATGGCCTGTGAGTTGTCCGTCTCTGAAAATCCTCCGTTGAATACGCTGGGGTGACGACGCTGATACCGTTGAGATCGTGCGGAAGCAGAAGATGTATTATTACGGTCTGCAGGAGGCGAATTATTAGCGGTTGGGGTATCAGCTTGAATGATGTGTGAACGTTTGGAGGCCCTGCCCGTAGATCGTTCTTTAGATGTAGAGGAAGTGCGCTTCCGCTTGTTAGAAGCAGATAGAGGAAAATGAGATGGCGTTGTTCCTGCAGTGGCACTGTGAGAATATCTGGCGGGAAGTCGACCAACCCTTGCACTGCGACGCAAACTGCCACCTTCTGTATCCTTTGCTAGCAGCGTAGTAGAAGTTGAAGGTCGACGGTTGGACCGTCTAAGGGATTTGTCAATGTCTGGTGCAGCCATAATTACTGGCGCAGTGTTAATGTCTACAGTTAAAGTTCCTAAGCATATAAGAAAGTAGTGTAGTAGTTGGAAGTATCCTGATTTCCGTCCGTTGGTTGTTGTCTGTATTGAGAGCGACAACGATAAAAGGCTTATTGTTAAATCGGCCTGTGTTTCCGTGGCGTTTCGGTGACCCAATTAACTGAGCCTAAAACGACTAGGTAGTAAGATTTAGCATGGTTATCCGGAGACTATAAAGGCCGCGCACCGTGTACCGCGTCGTATGTCCTCCCTGAATCCCTCTTGTGTAATTTAAGCTTGGCCGGCGGGTGTCGTTTATAGTAGTAAACAGAAGCAGCAGGGAGACTAAATATGACCAAGCTCGACCAAACTGATGGACACATGCCGAAGCGGCAGAAATTCTCTCAGAGTCTCTGTTGGAGTCGCGATCGAACACTTTACTATGGCACATTTTGTCCTCGAGGTCTTTCCAAGTCTTCTTTCAGGCTTTCTCGACCATTCAGATTTGCTGTGTTTATCGGCGCGCAACAAGTCGAAGAACAACGCAGGATCAAGCTGAAGGAGCTTCCAGGGAGCTTCTTTGAATAATCGCCCCCAGAATCGCCCTAGCGTCAACCTCGAGCTCGTGCGCCGCGTGATATCATGCAACAACATCTAATAGCATGCAATTTAAGACTATTGTATCGGGCTTGAAGTCCTGTGGACGATCTCAAATGATCTAGAGGGGATTTCAGTTTCGGGTCAGGATTCTATTTTTCGTTGCTCCAGGCCGCTCAATCGGTTTGGGAGTTCGTACGCGAGCAGTCACTCAGAATAAGTTATATTATCCTTTTAACCGCCGGGCCAATGCACTCAACATTCAAACATTCCTGTTCGATCCATCGCATTACAGACTTTTTGGTTATGTACATCCATGGCAAACATCCAGCGCAATGTGTGTAGCATGGACCCCGGCTATTCCTCAATGGGACCGTGTCGGTTTTCCTTTCCTTTCCAGCCTGTCTGAGGTTCCCTTGAGCTCCTTGCTACATAGCCTTCGCTTGGATTGCTTGGATTGGCAAACCCTGAATCAGCTCGCCATTTGCAAAGTTCTCGGTTAATTCCTTCCTTCCTACGGGCCCTACCGTGCCCTACCAGGTCCTCCTTGCCCGATGGTGTTTGGGATGCGGGATTATAGCCAAGACGAGGGACTTCGATTATTACTGAATCAACTTTTCAAGGGATATCTGAAACTATCAATAGAACTGCAGCGATATCCGAAAGGTTCTGAGTCAGTGGTGAATCACTGTGCACATATAAAAGGCATACACAGACAGAGAGATTTTCCCCGCAGCTGCTGGTCAGTTCCCCTTCGTGTTACCTGCCTCTCCTAAAAGCCATTTCCACCACTCGTCGCTCTATTGCCTCTGGCTATCTTTCCCCTAAAGTCACTCCTCGTATCCATTTTGCAATGCGCCTCAACTTTGCATGTATTGTTGCAGCCCTCCTAGCATCTGCTGCCAACGTGCATGCCGCACCTTTGACTGTGGGTCGTTGGCCGATTTGATTTTCATAATATTGACTTCCTTTCTCCGTTGATGTAGGCCGCTGGCAGCACTGGTTCCGACCTCAGAATCAGGGGAAGCGACGTGATTGAGACCCGAAATACTGGGCTCGTCAACGTTAAATTTATGAGTCTAAGTGCAGGGGAAGATTTTGACTCGCCAAGAATTCACCTTTTCCATGAAACGATTGAGGAGCGAGTGAAAATCGCGCTCGCAAACCATTTCTCAGTCCCTCTATACAATATACGATTTAAAAACGACTACAAAAATGATTTTGCGCTGGAACCCAAAGGACCGTCCGAGATTCTAGTTTGGGTCACTGAATCTAACAAGCAGTCATTCGGGACTCTCTTCTCTATCAACAGAAATTCTGTCGCCAGTGAACCAAGAGTCCCAGGGTAGCATGAGGTACATCATGTGAGTTGTTCTTCCGCTTCGAGTTGCGCTCTGTTGCACTCCAGGCTTACTCCATACTGTCCTAGGCACTGCACATTCATTATCATATCATGTTCATTGTAATCGAGATGATAGAGTCGACTTCTACTTCATGTTTTTTACCATCACCGTAGCTGAAGGCAATTGCGTCGGACGGCCTTCTATAATTTCCCAAAGTCCGGAAAGGCATGCATCAATATTGGTAACGCCTAAACCTGCTGCTTCAACTCTGAAAGTATCTAGACCTGAGCAGTCCCTGAGAACATTAGTTGTATGTAAATGATAAATGTAGTACCTAAGCTGTACCTAAGGTTCATTGGGAAGGCAACGGCCAGGGTCAGTTCACCTTGAGTTTTAGCGCCCTCAGCATTTCCTAATAGGCACATAACCATTGTAAATGCTTGGGACCGGCTCAAGAAGGGCCTGTCGGTGAAGGCTTATATACAGACCTTCCTCGGTATAATCTATAATTCAAAACGACGGGAGGGTGAATCTACATACTACGCTCGCCGACCATCGAGCGTGACGACGATGATATTGATCACCTTGTTTAGGAACTAGGGAAGGAGTGTTCTTATTACTCTGAATAAACTACAAGGAGATATTTATACAAGCGCAGGACGAACTTACAGGGCGGAGCAATGACATTATTACAGTACCTCAAAGCAAAAATGGAAAGAGGTATCCGTAGGACCGTACGGAATGGGACGGTATGTACGATGGACTCTTTCTTTTCCTTTTTTTGAATCTGCCGAGTTTTATTGCAGGGTCATATATTGATTAATACCAGCTTCTCTTTAAAATATCGAGCTGCGAAACAAAGAACTTTACCAGAACATACCCCTACGTTTTGGGGCATATACATTTATCCGCATTCTCCTTTTGCCCTTGGTGTATTGGAATCGAGTTCGAAATTCGACCCAAATTCGACCGAACATGACCATCGACGACCTCCACTATTTCACTCAACTGCGAGCGACTCACCCTGAGCTCACGGACTCGATGTTACTCAATTCCAACAACCTATCCCGATTCTCCACCGAACCTGACGTAGTCGTGGCGGGAGCCGGTATATTAGGTCTCTGTTATGCCATCCATCTTAAAAACATCTCCCCGCACTTGAATATTGCGATATACAAAAAGAATCGGGCACCAGTACAAAAAATCGGTGAATCAACCCTTTCGTCTTTCTCCAGATTCACCACTGGGGCCGTTATGCCTCAGGACTATTTCTTTCGCCTGTTTGGGTTAAAGGATGGGCTGCAGTTCTACTGCATAGATCGAGAAGGAGTGGAGGTCACATCTGAAGATATTGGAGGACTAGATTTGTCCTTCCAACTGGATCGTCGTATGTCGGAATTGTTCTTCACGATGTGGGCGCAAAGGATTGGTATCAATGTATACCATGGCGTCGAAGTTGATTTTGATGTTGCAGTGAACGCACAGGAGCATTCTGTAAGTACATTTAGCGCTCTACAACAAGCTGAGCGTTTATATGTGATCCTTAGTCTCGGAAGAGTACACACCATTTCAACACTCCTCAGGTCAAGCTGAAGAATTTCCCAAAACCCGGAGTGACGGACGTCGACGCTAAGATAGTCTGTGACGCTTCAGGATTTTCTAGGAAGCTGACGTCCAAGTTCGGGAACAAAGAATTGCTCGACGGGTGGAACTGCGATGCTTACTGGGCATACTTCAAAGAAAAGGAAGGCGGTAAAGCTGAGACTCGCTTGGACCATTGGGACTATCCTGCTACGAAGCACATGTGCTTCCCAGAGGGTTGGGGTTGGTTCATTAAACTCATCTCGTGGCATCATGCTCCTCTTGCTAATCTCATGGACCTCGTTGCCTATATCATCAACAAGGCTAAGAGTGGTGTTCCCGCTAATGCCATCCCACCTACCAAAATTCTTTCCGAGATGTTTAACTGTCCGTTCGAATCCATCACCTCAATCGGATGGGCAGTCAGGAATGATCACGAATTCCCCGATAACCTTGAGGAGTACGGGGGTGGCGAGGGCGAGCGAAAATTTAATTATTTCAAGGTCCTATATCCGACCTTAAACAAGCTGATGAATGGGGTATACGAACTTCTTCCCAAATATTACGGAAATCAGACTTACTTTGTGCGCAAGTCGATGACTTACCGCAGCCCAGTTGTCGCTGGCGAAGGATGGTTCGCAATCGGAAATTCTGCCGGTTTCACGAACCCTTTGATCTCACCCGGGATCAACGCCGGTATAGGAACCTCTGTTCTTGCTGCTAACATGTCAAAGGAGATCCTAGACCAACCACCGGAGCATTCTCATGTGGTAATGAAGAAATGCGCTGCATCGTATCAAACCTATAGCCACGAATTTATGATCCCTCGACTTCATCAAATGAACCGTTACTGGTACAACAGTTTCCGTGATCACAGACTGTTCGAAGTAATGGTGCCATGTTTCTGGACATTGGGGGTTGATGATGTAGATAGCCAGTACGTGAATGAGTTCACTGAAGAGGACGTGTATTGGGTCATTGGGGTTGGACATGATGATTTTGTGGATTTCAGCGGCAAGATCCTGGATATCTTGGAACCTTCGGACGGGATGACCGTGAATGAAGAAAAAGTAGAGCAGGCTCGGGCGTTGGCCAAGCAATGCATGGACTACCGCAAGGAGCGTTTCCCAGGAAACGAGTGGGGAAAATATCTTCGAAGGCACGACTGCAAGCTACAGCTAGTTCCGGAGAAACACGAAAGAATGCCTGGAGGTCGTTGCTTCGGAGTTCGGTGTAAATCATGCAAGGTCTGGAGACATAACAATATGAACGCATGTCCTGTGTGTGGGGCATGAGTCAACCTAAAATTAAATCAGATTAAACCGTTCTTCACCATTACGTATCATGTATGCTTGAACCGGCGTTTCTTGTTCAACCAACTGAGGGCCTGCGGCTAGTTCGAGAGAATCTCACGTTTTTCTTGTTTCTTCCATGTCCTACCGGCGCCGTCTCCTCTTTGGATTTCTGACATTCCTTTCCGTCTGCCTATATCTATTCGTCTTCTCTCGTTCAAATACACATGACTCCTCAATAACGAAGTTCTTCGGAGATCCGTTTGGCCTTATGTCCTCCAAGAACCCAACGCCATCCGTGGACGAAATCTACGGCCTGATATCCCTGGTCACACGTGAAAGCGAAAATAGTCAGCGTGTTCTGACTGCGAAGAGCGTGGACATAACCAATCCGGTGGATATCAACGTATATGCGGCGAAAAGAGGGATGAATTGGAAGAAGGAATTGCAGAGGTTGAATGAGGACTTCCCTGTTGTGGTTTTTAGTAAAGTAAGTGATATCGGAGTTGATAGTAATTCGTTTGTCTCACTACCGCTCAGACTTACTGCCCGTGTGTATTCAAGCGCTTGGAATGAACCACTGTACTCCTAACATTATTCACTCTTGAATTGGATAGGTACTCCCGGAAAGCTAAGCAGCTTCTGCAGGCGTATGAACTTTCTCCGCCGCCCAAAATCATTGAGGTCGATTTACGAGGTGTGATAATTCTTTAAATTCCGCAGGCAGCATTGCTCATCTCCCTAAATATTTGTTCCTGTCTCTCCCGCGGAACCGTGTGACCTATTCTGCCTACTCCTTCATACCAACAGAAGACGCCGCCCAGCTCAAAACGGTGTTGACAAGACTTACTCGCCGGTCTACTTTCCCGAACATACTTCTGCGAGGCAAATCAATCGGCGGTTCGGACGATCTACACGCTTTGCACAATGCAAATGCATTGAGGGACATGTTCCAAGAAGCCGGGGTGGACGTAAACGGAGATTTCATGTAGGATTATAGGGATACTTTGAGTTCTGATTTTATTTTCGAAGAGATTCAATATACAGTGTACGCTTTCTGAATCGAATCAAGAGCTATAATAGGTGATTGGATTCATACCAAATCACGATCTGTCTGAGCGGCTCCAATGGCTGAGCAAAGTGATAACCAAACTTTTTTTCAATATATGAACTTCTTGGCTGCCTCGAGGGACTGTTTAGATTGCGGGACAGATGAAGCTTACACGGTGAATTCTTTATTTATTCTGCGTATTTAGCAAGCTGAAGCACTAATAATCCTTCGGAGTTGTTTGTTTACACAAACTCGACAGTGACGGTACTTCCACTCTGCGAAACCGACGTCAAAACCGAATTCTGCTCGATGTCGAAGATCGTAGCACCAGCTGGTGTAACGGTGCCCGAGCTGGTGGTCGCCGAAGCTCCCGTGAATTCGATCGTGCCAAAGTTCGCGAAGGGAACCAACTCGCAGTCGTTACCCTCGCATTCTTCGAAATCCTCCACAATCCACTCCGCGTTAGTTTCACAGAGTCTCGCGGTGGATGTAACGGTCTTGGTGGCGGAAGTTCCCTTGCTGTTGTTCTTGATGGTCAAGGTGCCCTCGGTTGTGCTGATAACGGTTGCTGTAACGGTGACAGAGTCACCAGCAGAGACGGAGAAACCGGAGAAGTCGAAAGAGTCAGCGGGCTTTTTTGAAGATTTAGGGCACTGCGGGAAGTATACAAAATCATATTACTCACGAAGAACTCATACCTGAAAAAAAGGAGAAAACTCGTATCAGTGTCTTCGGAGACAATGGGAAAAAGATGATATCGGTATAGTGACTGACCAGGCATCAAAAGAAACAGCAGATCCAGAGACACAGAAGTCGACACCAGTCTGCAAGATGGCAGTCTCACAAGTGTCACCGTCAATACCGACCCAAGCAGAAGCACATTGCTCGCCGCTTCCACCTGTAGATTTAGGTGTAGGGACAGTGAAGGTGCCGGTGACGGACTTGTACGTTGCCTACAGACATTGACTTTATCAGTATTCAAGCAATTTAGAAGGGGGGAGACTGGGAGCATGATATCACTCACGGTGCTAGCAACCAACACAGCGCCAGCCCAATTCGAGCTGAATTCAGCATGAGACGCGTTGCCAACAGCAGCGGATACCTGCGGGCTGGTAATGATGTTCACGGGCTTGCTCTGGCGGGTACGAGCGACATCACCACTGCGGCGAGCTCGGCGTGAGGCCAAGCGGTCTTTGCTCGAAGGGAGGGCAAAAGCAGCTGAGGCAAGAAGGGCCTGTACGAGGAAAGCAGCGGAGAACATCATGTAAAGGGTGTTGAAAATAGGACTCGTGAATGAGCTGAAGAACTGTAAGCTTCAATTTTTATGGCTTTTATACAATTCCTGAATCGGTGTGGAGTCTCTTGAGTCCGGTTTGTGTTGTTGGCTTGAAACGGACCGCACGGAAATACATACGCATATTGTTTCTAATTCTGTGGGACGAAACCGACCGGTTCAAGGGATCTTGGTGTTTATTCGCTGATAGGCCACAAGATACAAGATCAAGGAAGGTATATTCCATGATTAGATCCTCGTGCTTGTCCTGATGATTGAAGCTTGCATGTCGATGGATTCGACATGTCTTTTGGATCAACACATGTGTAACAATGGGAATTTGACGAGTAAAAGAGGAGATAGAAGGGAGAAAATCGATGTTCTAGTTCCCTTGCAATTCCCTCCACCAACCGATAGCGATTAAAAATAGTATATCCAACATGCAACATGCCGGAGAAGATAGACTTTTGCAACTTGGAGAATGAGCACCAATAAAAATAAGGATATTATTTATTTAGAGAATTCACTTCAAGACATACATAGGGAGATCCGATAGATAAGAGGAAACAGTGTGCCGGCGTGATCACTGGGCTACCGTACGCGTCGAAGCAGATTCAAGCCATGGATATCATCACGTACATTGCAGGCTTCCTAAGCGTTCAACGTTCAGCCTTTGAATGCCCAGGAAGAGCTAGGAAGGGATTCAACAATGAGATTTTCTTCTGCCGAAGTCTCGGGTCTGACAAATGATATCTTGTCGAGGAAATGAATCATAGGCTATAGCTTGATAAGACCTGATAGTTAGGAGGTTATGTTGACTGAATAGCGAGCCTGACTCCGGGAGAAGGTTCAGAATCATAGTTGGAGAAGGATGTACGGACACAGATGATTTAGCCAACTTTGAGTTTCGCGACCGGTGCCGGCGAAAAAGAGTTTGAAAAGGAAATTTATATGTACAGACGCCTATAACGGTTTGTTCCAAAGATTTTCCCAGTGTCGGCCCCGCTCTGGATAAAGAGCGAGATGTCACCGGATACTACATGACAAGGAAAGCATCATAGGACATCATATCACCCATATCAGATAAGAGGCCTGGATCCTTCAAAAAATACACACACACTACACATAATCTCTTAAACTAATCAGTAGGTTCATTAGCTTTAAAGCAGCTAACCCTCACATAAATTCGCCATCGCACTGGCAGCGATCCGGAGAGAAGAAGTGGTCGATAAAAAGACTGCATTAGATCAAGAAGTGGACTGGATGCCTACCAGATACTGACAATTGTAGGCATGTCGTTCTTTGTCGTTCGTCTAGAGATTTGCACGAACGCTTCTAGAACGATAATTAGTGTACGACAGACGAAGTCTATTTTTGCAGCAGAAGCAATCAACGAGAAGAGTTTTGAAGAAAGTCAACTCCGGATTAATCTCGCAAGCGAAATTGTTCGTAGTGAAGAATCATCAACGCAGAGATTGCACCGCGCATATTCAAGTTTATGATTTCGATTGCCTAAGTACACATCTCTACCTTGAAGGCGAGAACGTAAATCCTACGCCAGAGATCCGATACATAGCCAATGTTGAAGACCGAGTCAGCTAAGTCTTCGGGAGATATGCCAAATGTTTGATGTATATCATCTCTATCAAATTTCAAGTTGGAAGTGAGAACAAGCGCAACCTTACGCCCATCCTGGTCGGTGGCGAGGAATGAGGAGGAATGGATAGTCTCAAAAGCAATTGTACTGGACAAATCATGGCTTACGACATGATACCAATCATAGTTCACAGACCTTTCGACAGACCTTGATCTTTCAATCCAAGGGTGAAGAAGGAATTCGAAAGCAACCTGTGCCCACGTAGGAGAGATAGTGGTCAATGGTTTGAGAGCTGTTCGTGGTAAATATCGCGCAATGGAAATGCAGATTTCTGCTGGGAGCGATTCTATCATCGAACCGGATGCCAGCTTATGACAAACATAGTTTCTGTCGAGGACATCCTGTCGAAGATGTTTTTCAAAGACCAGTTGGCCGAGGCGAGAGAGCGCTTCGAGCCCGGGCGTGAAAGAACTCGTTGGGTGCTCCGTTGGGAGAAATCGGAGATGGTTTGTATGTGTCAATTCGAAGGCTTTCGTCCCATCATGTTCAATTACCCTGAGACGGACAATAGAAACATGGTACAAAGACATGATAGCGGCATGAAACATAGTACCGACGGCATGGACTTCGATTTGAAAGTGGTTTTCAATGTGCTGCATCAGGTGAACAATTGCAGCTTGTACAAGGGTGTCTTCATCGAGACGCGGTACAGCAAGTATGCAAAGGATATCTTTGACTACCCATTGGAAGGGTGAAGTGTCCAGCGATTTTTGATCCACAGAAGCAATAGAGTTCGAAAAGACAAGAGGACCAGACAGGGTATCAACTATGACACGAAGTCTAGTAACAACGTTGTCGGATACTTTATCGGAAAGCACAGTGTTGATTCCCAATCCAATAGAATTATACAACGTTCGCATTGAGGATGCAATGAAAACTTGCATGAATTTGAACCTGATCTCCTCTATGCCACGCAATTCAGGTGGAACATGGAGCACTTCATGTGTAGATGTGCAGGTAGAATGGAGGCCTTCGTAAATATCATGAACCTCAGGCGCCACCGGAAGTGGTGGCGGGAGTTTGTAGCGGTGCTCTTCGGGAGTGTCTGTAGTGAAAGAGCGACATCCGTAACTGTTTGTTCCTAGGAATCCAAGTTGAATAGTAAAGAAATACTCTGATTATACCACTCACCGATGTAAGAGGTAAAATCATCGATACGAGGCATGTTTCGTATGTCAAACAACGGTTCTCCGTCAACATGGAATATGTAGTTGTCCAAATCAATTTCGTACATCCACTCAATGAAGATATCATTTTGTGGGGGATTCTGTCTAATTTCCGGATCCGACCCCTCGTCACTTTCCTTCGATTCCGAAAACAGTCGAAGGAGATACTTTTTGGTTGACGCCACATAACTCTCGAACTTGGTCGGATCCGAGGGAATTTCATTAGCAACCTGAACACCTAGCCCCTCTGGATAAGAGTCATATTGGTTAAAAAAGACATAGTAGAAGCCTTTGTAGCGATAGACATAGAATCCGCGTGTGCCCATGGGAGAACAAGAACAAGTCGGCGTAGTACGGGCTTATTTATTGATGTAGGATGCTTATTCAGATCACCTCTTCTATCACCTATATTTCAGATCCAAAACAAGTCCAAAATGCCCTTCTCAAAGGGAATAGAATATGTGCTCTTTGATATGGACGGTGAGCAACATCTTCTACGCATCTTCATTGCATCCAAATTCTGGCAGGTTTAATGATTGACTCTGAAAAAATATACACCGACGTTACTAGTATGCTGCAGTCTGTATACGATGATCAGATTTCAACTGCTGTACAGACGAAATACTGGCCAAGTATGGAAAAGAAATGACATGGGATATCAAAGCTGGCTGTATGGGCAAACGTACGTCCGACTGTTATTTTTCGCGTATGTTTCGAGACTCAACGCAAGAGGTATCTTTATTATGCACAGCTGAAAAAGAAGCTGCACTATATCTACTCTCATTCTTCCCTGATATATCGCTCCGATTAGAAGACTATCTAACTCAACGCAATCAACACTACAAAAAATTATGTGTTTGTCCCTGCTTGGTCCAATCATTCCGATTGGTTAGACAAATTTTGTCTTAACATAAATGCACGTGCGGAGCTGTTTGATGTGCATCGCACACTAAGTATAATTATAATACAAACGAACACTGCACGGGCGAAGGTAGCGAGTGGGCGGAGCAACGCGACGCCCTGAGCGGAACTGAGCTTCTCATCGTGCATCGCACGGGTCACTGCTAGTACTCTACAAGATCTTGCTTGGCCGACAGTTCCTCTCCTCCCAGGCGTACGGAAACTCGTTCTTCATCTCAAGAAACACAACATTCCCATAGCTGTTGCCACCGGTTCGCGTAGAAGGAATTACGAAATGAAGACTAGCCATCTTAGTGAAGTTTTTGGTTGCTTTGAAGGCAATGTCGTCTGTGGTGATGATCCGAGGTCTGGTATGAGGTCGAAGCCGGATCCAGATATCTTTTTGGTTGCAGCGAAAGAGACCCTTGGTAGGGACGTTGGACCCTTGAAAGGCGAGGATGAAAAAGGTGATGAGGTGACCGACGCGCAAAGGATAGAAAGAGGAAAGGGTTTGGTATTGGAGGATGGATTGCCGGGGATGCAAGCAGGAAAAAGAGCGGGAATGGCTGGTATGTTTGATTCTTCTCTGCCTTAATTTGAGCCTGACTTTTTCATTGTAGTTGTATGGGTTCCGGATGCCAATCTTTTAGATGTGAACTACTCGGGCGATGAAAAGGCAGATCAGATTTTGAAATCGCTGGAAGAGTTTGTACCGGAGGAATGGGGATTACCACCATATGATCCATAGTACTGCAGACAGCTGCTATATAGGCATTCACTTGGATCATTGCGACCAATTATTCTTAATTTGCTCTTCTTGTTTGCCATGATTATCAAGAACAGCACTCAAGATCGGCGGAAATCAACGAGCCTTTATGATTACCTGCTTCTTCCTTTCAAGTTGATTTCCAACACTTTCCAGCACTTTCCCCACTTCCCCACGTTTCACATCCGAAAATTGCCCCTATCCATCTCCACATTAATGGCTCCTCGTCAGCTCTTCAGACGTCCTTTCCCTCTGACAGTGATTGAACATTGATTGATCTCTCATCGCAATCTTTACACGCGTTACACAACTCTATCATCTGAAGGAACTCAAAGGATTACTCCGAGTCGTGATAAATTGTCTTGTCACCGAATGGCATGAACGCCTGTGCCACTTGACACCCCCATGTTAATCAAGCTAGAAGGGCGCTTTCAAAGCGGCAAGGATAACATCTGAATTAGAGTGGAGCTAGCTGCTTCGGACTTTGCGCGAGTTCCAGTATCTACGATGGTCCGAAACAGTCTCAACGAACAAAAGAGCTTGAAACTCGATTACAACTTTCTTCCCCTTTCTCGTACTTCACTTGACCAGCACCAATTGCTGCCACGAAATGTCCTCGGAACCTGCCTCTGTGTTCCCCCCAGGCGTTGATATTTCGGAATTGTGAGTGTACAATACTCGCGTAACCGGATTAGTTCGAAATTTTGACATTTTTGGGCTGTAGATCTGGCCCACTGGTGCGATAATGCCTTCCAATTGCATTGGCAAATTCGTTAACTTATATTGTTTGCCAGATTATCGCCTATATCTTGCACTGGGGTCTTTTTGGAACACTTTCAATACAAATATGTGCGTTTTTAAATATTTCCCTTTCAACTCTTAGTAACTCTTCACCATCCGGCGATTGTTTCTAGACCTCTACTATCTCGCCTTTCCCTCAGATCGTACCATCATTAAGTCTGTAGTGTATGGAATCTTCCTCATTGAGATCTTCCAAACCATTCTAGTCACTCACGATGCATTCGCAATTTTTGGATATGGGTTTGGAAGCTTCGAGAGTTTGACAAAAATGTATTTCGATTGGTTCACTGTACCCGTTATGAGTGGTATCGGCGAGTGCAGTTACTCAGATTCACTGCTGTTTCAAACTAATTTTCCCCTTTTAGTGGCTTTCATCGGACAAACATTTTATGCCTACCGTATTCGAGTAATATCTAAATCCAACCTTGTGCCTGCGTTCATAATAATTGTGCGTTTTTGGTTGTACTCGCGTCAGAATAACGATGTATTTGTTGACACTGTTTGTCAGGTTTCGCTTACCAGTTCGATAGCTGCTTTCATGACTGGTGCATATAGTTATCAAGGTAAATCTACTTTTCTCCAGATCGCTGAACACTTTTTGCTAAATTAAATTATGAAGCTGGCAATGTGCTTACTCTACGCCAGAGCATAAAGACTTCGACTGTCGTTGGTGTTAGTCATCTTCCCCGGATTTCCTGTCACCGTCAGTCAGCTTCTGATAACAGATGTAGATCTGGTGTGCAGGAGCTGCATTGGGCGATATTGTTATTGCAGTATGCATGACTTATTATGTATCTGTTCTTCTTCATTCCCCAAAAATCCATTGGTGCTAAGATTTTTCATTCAGCTTTCTCAAAAAGATTCTGGCCTCTCAGAAACACACGCTATAGTGACCAAGTTTATACGTTTGACCATTGAAACTGGTTCTGTGACAGGTGAGTACTCCAAGACATGAGACAAGTAAGCCTGATTGAGAAAATTATAGCAATTGTCGCTCTCTTGAATTTCATATTTTTCTTTGTATTCCCCGATACAGGCTACTATGGCGTCCCTGCTCTCATTATGCCCAAACTTTACGCCAACTCCGTGCTGATGGTGCTCAATGCTCGAATCAAAATCATCGGTGGACGTGCAACCTATATCTCGACTTTTGACGCCGCACACGGACCACGCAATGCTCATAACGGCGCAACGGGATATAATGTGCATGAGTCGAGCATGCATTTCAGAGTATACACCTCTGGTAGAACGGGCGAGGATACGGAGGACACGGAGCTTAGCATGAATGAACTGAGGTTCGCAGGAGCAGGCGGTAACGAAGTGCCGAAAATTCTCGATGGTGCGGGGAACATTAAATGAATTCTCGCATTATAGCTATTTCCGTACCACCGTATCTTCTCTCTACCCAGGTACTTGTCTTGAACCACGCGTACTTCATGAGCTGGTAGCCGTAACGTTATAAGTAGGGGGTCTTGTCACACGTCACGAAGCATCACGCTTTCGTGACTTGAGCACGCAATAAGGCGCAATAGCGGCACCATCGATCTGGGGGATTATAAACATTGGTCGGAAATTTGGAGAGTCGTTTTTTCCTCTCTCTCCTTTCTGTGCATGGAGAAATTATTCAATCTTTTGCTTTATGCTCGATGAAGACCAAATCAAGTTACGAACGACCAATCACATAATCGGACCGATTCTCCGAGGACCAGGAAACAAGCAAAAATCCAGTTAAAAGCTTTAAAGGACTGGTGAACAATGCAAGAGGCTGAAGTTACCAATGGGATGGAATGTGCGGTTTGGGTAGGAGGTCAAACAGAGAGCATAGTACAGTTTTCGTTAGTTGGTGGGTACCTCGCTCTTGGCGTCAATTGATAACGCTAATCTCTCCCCTCTTATCGTTTACTCTTCAACGTCAAGGTTTTCACCCCATTTTACCCTAGCGACATTCCGTATTTACGAATTTCCACCATTTGTTCCCAAGATCAAACTATCGTCCACTCAGAGCTCGCCACGTCTTATCTGTGCGATGTTCGCGTATTGCCGCCGTCTTCCATTGGTCGGCTCCATCGGATCTTTCTATCTATTCACTCCTTCACTACCTGCAGCATCATGCGTGCTAGATTTCCAATAAAATTTTCCGATATCTTCTAATTTTGGTCCTCATGATCAGTATCGGTCAATACGTTGCGTTGTTTTGGCTTTCTCTGGGCTTCTACATGGATTGTCGAGCGGCTCCTCAGGCTGGCAAATATTCGAACCACCTTTTTTACACCGGATTAGAGAAGTCCTACCTTGGATCGGCTGGGTTAACGCGTGTTGGTTTTATCGCTATCAAGTGGATACGTTCAATCAACGCTGCATTTATTGTACATAAATTCTACCTGTGCAGATTGGATCCGGTGTCCGCTTGTATTGTCCTTCGGTACACCGTACACGGAACCACTTTGGTAGCAAAAAATCTGTATCGGATTTTGTCGCATTTAGCTGGTTTTTGTAGGTATCTCTCACAATATAAAGTGCCTTTGTTTTGCTCTCCCTGTCGCCCCATTCTAAATTCCCTCCTGTGCGATGACAACTCCAGCTTCCACTGCAAATCCTGGACACATCGATCGCTTCGTCTCAGATTCTTTCTCAATGCACTTAAACTTGATGCGTACTGAGTCGACGTCCTCAAGTTCGTCTTTGGACAGTCCTCGCTCGTCTTCTCCTTTTTCCGATCATGATTCGTGCTCCTCAGCCTCGAATTCAGAACTTGAGTTGGATTTGTTGGACCCTTCCACTTATGTCTATCTCCCTTCTCTCGCTTCTGTTTCGTCCATAGTGTCGATCGAACACTTAGCTCACATTTTGAGCCATTTGTTCGATTTGCATGCTGTCGGTGGAGTGTTGGGTTTAGTTTTGACTAGCGACGAAAATTTCACCAAAAAAGAAGAAATGGATGGGGTTGAGTACTCTGTTTTAAAAAGCATTTCAACAACACACAAGCCTGTTACCGAATTCGAAGTGAGTAAACTAGAATCATAGGAAGCCTTTTAATTAACACCATATTACTAGATCTCTACACTCAGAACTCCTGCCAACCACGCCATTCTTCTGAATGTTTTCTCCCTCGCAGGGCTACGCTCTATCGTTTCTTTGCCTTCCTCGAGGCCGAATGCTTCTACCTACATCCTTGAACGACCACCTGTCGTTTTCCCTTCGATGTCTCATACACCTTCGTATGAACCTGCTTACCTTTCTACGATCTCTTCCTCCTCCAAAACAAGTGTTGACAGCATTCCAAATATCCCGACCTTGGCTGAATGGAATACCCTCTGGTCTGCTTGGGATCTCGTTACCCTTCGTATGATCCCCTCCGAAATGTTATTACAGAAACCAATCGACCTGAGGCACAAGTGTCTCTTCTACATTGGACATATTCCTACATTTCTGGATATGCTTATTTCAAAGGCGGTCGGTGGAGAGCCGACTGAGCCGAAGTATTTCTGGAACATTTTCGAGGTTCGACTCATCCATCCTCCTTTTTAGCATTCAAAATCTAACGAGAACGATTCTTTACAGCGAGGGATTGATCCGCATGTTGACGATCCGGACCATTGCCACGTATGTTTCGCTTTGCTTTCCTCTTCAATTTCATCAACTTAAATATCCCTTTGCAGAACCATTCGGTCGTCCCGGAATCCGATTCTGACTGGCCTTCCCTTTCCACCATAATACAATTCCGTGACGGGGTTCGTTCGCGTCTAGAAAACCTTTATGCTGAACTGGATAGCGGAGAACGAGTGCTTACCAGACGGATAGCCCGGATGTTGGTCATGTGCATCGAGCATGAGGGATGGCATGTCGAGACGCTATTGTACATGTTGATACAACGTTCCCCCGGAGCCCTTCCTTCCAATCTTCCTACCACGTTGCCCCCTCCAGGATTCGCTCTACCTCCTTGGGATTCGCTTGCTGCTCAGTGGGACACTACTTGGGATTCATTCGATATGCCCAAATCTGATTCCGATGTCAAGTCCAAGACCAAAACCGTCTCGCTCGGCCCAGCAACAGTCGTGTTAGGACACAACGACAGCGAAGGCGACGACCCTCACTTTGAGGGAGGTAACACGGAGGAAGTCATCAACCATGAATACGGCTGGGACAACGAGTCCCCTTCTCGCTCCCTCACGGTAGGTCAATTCAAAGCTGAATTGCGACCAGTAAGCAACGGCGAATTCGCCCAATACTGGCGACGAGGCAACGGCAAAGTCCCCGCGCCAAAAACCTGGATCATAACCGACAACGAAACAACAGGTGAAACCGAAATTCAAGTGCGCACCATCTACGGCCCCGTTCCTCTCCGAATCGCACATACATGGCCCGTACTGACTGCATACGATGATCTGGAGGCCTACGCAAAATCCAAAGGGGGGAGAATGCCGACAGAGGGAGAACTGAGGCTGTTTTTGGATACGTATGAGGTTGAATATGAAGGTGGAGGAAATTCCGGATTCAGGAATTGGCATCCCGTATGTCCAACTGCAGGCTCTGCATCGCCTTCCAGTAAAGGAACCAATGGTGGGATTTGGGAGTGGACTTCGACACCTTTCCAAGGTCACGCAGGATTTGTCGGTACGAATCTGTTCACGGGGTATTCAGAGGATTTCTGGGATGGGAAACATCATGTTGTTGTGAGTACTGCCGCAGTTTCTTATTTATTCAGATCTGATTGCCTTCTTTTCCATAGCTCGGAGCGTCCTACGCCACAATTCCACGCCTTTCCTCTCGGAGGACTGTACGCAACTTTTGGCAACATAATTATCCATATGCTTGGGTCGGGGGAAGAGTTGTTTATAGTGTCGATCATTGAGTGTGTGGATGCTAAAAATCAAAGTATGAGAATGAGGTGCATGCTATTATTAGGTGTATACACTGTATACTTATGTATGTATTGAAGCAATGGCGAAAATATTCACAATCTTCACAATGTATTCCTGAAATCATAGGTATGCACACACATAGGTGTCGCAGCTTATTCTATATCGGTTCATTTTACAACTATTGCAGCCGTCATTTGCAAATTGCAATGCAAAACATGGCGGCCCGAATGTCTTCTATCCTCATATAGGAAGAGCCTACTTCCTCTCTTTCACACAACGGTCGCATTGGCAGTGCATAATCTCCGTCTGCGCAAGGGGTTAGGACTGCGAATACGTCTCAGTTCTGATATGTTCTCATATTCCATCATCCAGTAGGAGCTTCCGCTTCCCCGCTTTTTCCTCAAAACGATTATATAGATATTCGAGTCATATACCTGCTCCATTCAAGGATTGCTTACAAACAGTTTCGCCATTTGAAAGCTCTAACTCTGGAACATTCATGTTTACGTTTACAAATCCAGTTTTGACTCGTGTCCACAGCGAGATCAAGCATATATAAACTATGGTAGGTCATAATCCGCGAATATTCAACGCAGCTTGTCCTAGTGCAGACTCTCGTCCGCTCTCATCCGACTCTATTCATGCCATCGATGGAATCCCTCCCGTGTTATACGTCTTCCCCTCCCCCGTTCTACTCGGAGCGAGTAAACGAAGGGGAGGAAGTTCTGGCCGCTACTCGCGTTTATCAAACACCTACAGGATCTTTTACCGCACGGTGTCACTGCGGTGATTTGGTAGTAACGGTGAAGGAGCAGAACGAGGACATTGAAATTCCCCTCTACCATCAGCGAGGCCTTATATTGGGTACATTCTCACATAAAGATACAGAGAATTTTTTGCAGGTGATTTTAAAGGTATGTTTGAATAGACAATATGATTCCTTTACCATGCCCACTCTGAGATTTGAATTATGTCAGGTCGAAGGCAAGCTCAAGCTTAATGTTTTCGGCAAAAATTCAGCTTCGGTTTCTATCAAACTCGTCGATGAGAGTTACGAGCTGTGGTCCAAGAAACGTGACGGCGCAAAGTGTCCAGGTGCAATCGACTTTGCAACCGTACTTCCATCTACATTCAAGGAAGGGAACACCGAATTCCCACTCCCCCCCTCGCATAAAATATCTCTTGCTGGACTTCCTGGTCTATATTCTGAATGTGCGCTCTGTACATTTTTTCAATGTCTAGCACTGACGTTCATAGTAGGCTCTTATGCCATGAAAGTGAGCATGTTAGTTCGCAGCCCACTTTGGAATAGAACTAGAACGTCAGTCGCGATAAAATGATACTTCTGCTTATATTGCTGAGGACATCATCAGATTCTCCATTCCTTTCAAATATTGGCCTCGAGAACGGCCCTCAATGCCTCTCATCTCGTACACAAGTGTTCCCCCGGGATGCGAGTTATTCCGGGAGACAATCAAAACTGCACCGGAAGTCTGGGTCGAAAAAAGCGCCACCTTGCACACTCGACCTTCTCTAAAGCTGGACCCCATAGAAGTCCAGGTCAGCCTTATTTCTCCCTTCGTCGAAGGAAGTTGATCTAATCGTAGCTCATCTTCGAACAGTTTTTTGTACCCTCAGAGCGAAAATTTGGACTGGCTGACAAAATACCTTTCCACGTCCAACTTACCGGATCCGAATCTTCACTACTCAAATTGTACTCACATCTTTTAACCGAGCAGTCTTCGTCATCTTCCGCGCTACCCGTGCAATCGCGAGTGTTTAATCCAGATTCCGAACGGTTTCTCTCTTTGAATGTCACGCTGAACCGTCAGGTCTGTGTAGACGTCAGAAATCAAGCCGTCTGGAGAAACTTCGTCATCGGTGAAGGGCGAGTCCATCCTCTTCCTCCCCACTTTGAGACAGACAGTAATACACAAAAGCCCTCCGGTAAATTCAATTCGGAGTCTGTTGCACGATCTGTGCGCGATGCAGGGAGGACGGGATACCTTGATGTCGTAGGCGATATAAAATGTTCACCAGAAGTGGAACACGGTTCCTTCGATGTCGGAAGGGTGAAGGCACAGGCAAGCCAATTCCTGCTTTATATATCCATGAAACTCAGGAATTGATCTGAGAACTTAGGACTTCTTACTTCTTCAAATTGCGCCTGTGATCCCAAGCGACAACGCTAAGTCTCCGTTCTTTCCACTCAAGATCGCTATTCCTATATCTCTTGTATCAGAAAGCTGGAGTGAGACAGTGATCATCTAATACCCGCCCAATCCGCTATAACATTTCATGACGCGTCACTCCAACGATTCTTTGTTAGAATAAGTACTTATGCAATAATGGCTCTCTTACTACCATATAGCAGACGGACCACTATAAATATAGAGCAACCAATATTCGAACAACTTTGACTTCTCTTAAATTCAGAAACTCGGAACTTGGGAAACGCGATAGAGCATCATCACGTGTCCGTGTTAGATTCGCATTTATACAGCTTTGGCCTTCTAACTTCAAGCTTCACCGGCTCACCCATCGATGAAACGCGCGAAGACAATTTCTGCGTTAGCAATCCTGTTAACAGCTCTGTGGCGCATATATACAACAACCCAGGATCTTTCTTTCAACAATCCTCACTCGTTGGATGTCTATCTTTCAGCCAAATGTCTTCCGTTTCTCAAGAACGAAATTGTCAAATATATTCCCACTCAACCTGAAACAGTATATCTAGAGCGGTATAAGACTGTTCAAGAGATGATTTCGTGCCGACTAGCGAAGAGGTCACGGGAAGAGGACAATGGGCGACCGCTAGCCAATGGTACAACAAGTTCGAGAGACCACCCAAAATTTGTGTCCTCCAATCCGGCTGAATTTTTTTCAGACACCTTATGTCCAGATGCGAACCTAGTTTTTGATTGGACGAGCCCTACATTCCAAGATTCCCTTCGCGTTGACACCTTATGTCCACTGATTCGCCGGAAGAAGATTCTCTTTGCAGGACCAGACACAACGTTCTATTTGCACGCCAACCTACTACAAGCATTTGAGCTACATGAAAACAGATCACACAGCTGCCTTGGTACAGAATTCTGCACATTTCATCAAATCTGTCGCGTACCTCGCTCGTCAAATTCGGCAGAGCCATTCTTTCCGCCCGGTGGATTTAAGAAATATCCGAGCAACCGCGAACTCGATGCGTCTCAATCAGGCATCCTCAAATACATCTTGTCGAGTTCGCTCTATGCAGGCTCTGATATACAAGACCCGAGGTATACCGATCCCCTCGCGCAAGTCGATCAAGACACAGGTGTGCGACAGAAAGAACGGTATTGGTTAGGACAGGCAAGAAAGGCGGACGTGCTCGTTCTCAACCGAGGCCCGCTTCCTGCTCCTGCGTGGACATATGACGGAACACTCCAAGGCAATTGGTCGTTTGTGCAGAAGCCACTGAGAATCATGCGCGGTAGAGAAATTGAACGAGATGGTAGAGTGGGTGAAAACACGTTGGAGTCCAGGAATTTGTACGGAGAGGGCATATTGGATATTGCACTACGTGTAACAGTGGATAAATTTCTGCCAGAAATTGTGGAAACGCTGAAGGCGCTGTCTAAGGAAGCACAACAACACAGGCAAGTGGTATTGTGGCATGGAAGCTGGATCATGGAACCAGTGTGTGCGGGGAAAGATGCTAGAGGTTTGAGTACACTCGATTCCAAGATGGATCCATGGACATTGTTTTATAATGCGCAAGGTAAGATGATTGTCTATCATGGTAGGGAGTAGCCTGACCGTTGAGATGCTTAGTTCACATGCAGAACTACGTGCTTCGAGCTCTGCTCCCGCATTACAAAGTGTTGTTCGTCCCCATGATTGTGCCTTCATGGTTTTCAAGCGGGATAGATATGGGGTACTCGAAAAAAATGATAATGGGTCGAAAGGATTGTCTGAGATACCCGTTTGGATCGATCCTGGAAGAGATGACGAGGGAAGCGCTGCTTCGAGGCATATCGCTGGCACTGGAGGGAATGCCACTCGATCTCTAGTGTATCATTTCTTCTTCTTTTGGCCTTTCTTCTTGGGGCGTTCACTAACTCTATCGGCCTCGTCTCTCATCCCACAAAACCCTCCCTTATCCAACGCTTCTTTCGCTACATGGGTAATTCGCCTCCACCTGTCACCCCCCAACTGCACACCTCCATACCATCTTGAACAGACGACTACAGTGTTTTCACAACCTGTCACGTCGAGAAGTCGAGCTAGGTGGTTTCCGCTGCCGCTCTCTCCTCCATCATGTTGTCCAGTAATCAATTTCGATTTTGAATGGGATGTTGAAGATTGTGGCTCTGAAGTACGGTAAGCATACATACAGTGTGTGGCTTTCTTAAGCTTCGGGGAAGCTGTCAGGACTTCCAGGAACAAAGGAAACAGACTGTCGTTAGGTAATCTTGAAGCATGTGCTACGAAGATTGATTTTCGATCATGAAGCCGTTCGGAAGCGTAGATGGGGTATGGCCAGCTGCTAGAATCTAAAAAAACCACGTTCAGGAAGGGAAAACAAAGCACACTTGGGACCATCTTCTTACTGGCAATTTCGGTGGATAAATTACGTCGCTGAATGATGAAAGTTAGTCTCTGTCGAGCGAAGAAAAGCATGGACTAGTAAGAATTCGGAATGTTCATTGAACGGAAGGTTCATGATCAATGAACGCTTTGCGGCCCGTGAGACAGTTTTAGAATTGTGAGTGCCATGTGCTACGTTCAAAACAGTGCTGGCCGATGAAGATCCGCAAGGTGAAAGAGCCAGCTGAAAACCCAAGTAGACAGGAAGGGGAAATCATGGACCATAGGACTATTAGGAGAAAATGAGAACGTGCACGTTGGTCAATTAGTATTCGGATTATTTGTTCAATAAGCTCGCTGAGACCACCCAGAACAGTCCAAATTACAGGAAAATTTGATCCATCTGGCCCGAATTGCGCATGATTATCAAGTAGATCGCAAGTGAGCAAGAAGAAGTATATAAGACCAGCACATGAATCAAAACGGTTTCGCTCCCGGTTCTTTCTTACCCATCCTCTACCACCGCTGTTCATCTGCACTTTACTTTCTCGTCGTTATGCGTATGTCATAGAACAGCAGGACATGTCTTGCTTTCCATGCTCATGGTGAACCAGGTTTGATCATACGTGAAACTCCTCCCTCTGTTGGCGACTATATCGCCCATTACATCTGTAGACGGTATGTTGAATTTGCTGTTTCATTGAAAACCGTATTCCTTGACCGTGCATTATGTAGCATAAACGATTTCGCTCCTACTGCCGAGAAACCTTTTGTCCTTGGCCTGCCGACAGGCTCTTCGCCCATACCTACATACAAGGCCCTTATCAAGCTTGTCAAGGACGGAAAATTATCGTAGGCTAATCTGACAACATTCATGTCGGAAGGTTACGAACTATCTTTCTATAGCTTCAAACATGTCGTGACTTTCAATATGGACGAGTACGTTGGCCTTCCCAAAGATCATCCAGAGTCATATCACACCTTCATGTTCCGTGAATTCTTCTCTCATGGTGGGTAGATGTTGAATTGGTGCTGTATGATTTCTGAAAATCCTCCTCGCAGTCGACATACCTCCTTCGCAAGTCCACATCTTGAACGGAAATGCCATAGACCTGATTGCCGAGTGCAACTCATATGAAGAGAAAATCAAAAAATACGGTGGTATTGAACTGTTCCTTGGTGGTATCGGAGAGGATGGTCATATCGCTTTCAATGTAAGCAGTCTCCATCTACTGCCATGGGACTCCAGAAAGTCTAAATGATTTGATACAACATAGGAACCTGGTACGCACTTAAATCATTGGATAAATACATATGGAAGGAGCCTCACTGTGATTTCCATTCGCAGGATCTTCCCTCGCGTCCCGAACTCGTATCAAGACGCTTGCGTACGACACTATCCTAGCCAATGCACGTTTCTTCAACAACGATATTAGTGCTGTGCCGCACATGGCTTTGACTGTTGGCGTCGCCACAGTGCTAGATTCTAGAGAGATCGTTGTTGTCGTTACCGGGCAGCGGAAGGCTTTGGCTTTGAGCAAAGCAATTGGTGGGCTCCGTTTATTTCTTGTGAAATTGTAAAAACTCACAGAGCACGACTCAATTTCTTTCTGTAGAGGGGGGTGTAAATCACTTGGTATGCCTCGTCTTCACAAGAATATCAATATCAGCTCACATCCATCTTTTATCCACAGTGGACCCTCTCCGCGCTTCAATTGCACCCCTGGGCTCTTATCGTTGTTGATGAGGATGCGACCGCTGGTACGTCATAGATATTCACGTTCACCACAATATCTTACCTCACCTTTTCAATCTTCCAGAGCTCCGCGTGAAGACCGTCAAGTACTTTAAATCTATCGAACGTGTGCAAGACGAAGTAGAGGCTACTCAGCGTGAGCTCAAAGCCAAGGGCAATGTCCCGGTGCCCCAGGTTGGTAGCATGGAGTGAGGTGGACCTCCCCTCGTACTCTATATACATGGATTCCCCCCCAAAGAAAATGCAAAGTGCAAACGGGGCAGGAATCAACCACCGATACTAAAGTGTAAGACCATACAATGACTCACCGGGTTTTCTGTCTAAAATGTGTGCTACATACTTGTCGTTCTTCTTGTAATTACATAGAATTTTACTGTTGCACGTGCATATTGCTGTCTGGAAACCAAATGTTCAAAACCGTTACCTATAAACCGTTACCTATAATATCCTGTATCTCTAGCGTTCTTCCGACGTTCCGTTGTATTTTTGCTATTTGTGTATGTATCTATATCTGTGTATTTGTGTATTGTCTTGTATGTTGTCCTCGGTACGTCTATACAATTGGTGACCTCTCTCACATTGCCATGTTCAGAGTTCTCCTATCCTATGGTAAAATGCATTGGGAAACTTCTAGGTAACTAGCGAACCCCTGCGGGGCACAATAAACCTGGCTTGCATTCTCATAAATTCCAACCCACATTCACAATCAAACCAAAGGTTGTATGGTAACAAAAGGTAAAGTAGTGTATGAGTGCATGAACAAGGATTAGAAGAAATACATCGGAGCGAGCTAATTCAAGCGCCTAGTGTGTGAAAAAAAAATGCACGGGCGCTTGGTAAAGACGGGGTGGCAAAGGACCTAGCAAGCAAGGTGAACCATATAAGGCTCATCTCCTTCTCAGATTAGCCTTACTGAATGTTGCACTTGAGATGGGTGTCAAATAGAGTTAAACTCACCCTGGAGTGGCTCTGAGCAGTGTACTGGAAACCCTGAAAGCACTGCACATTGGCCTTTGCCTCATTCCGAATGCAAACCCCCAAAAGGCACTGCACATCGGGTAGCGAGGCCGCCCAACGAATTATGCAATTTCATGTAATATTCCCACAGCGATAACGTCACATGACTTTTGAGATAACCCAAAAAGGTCAATTACGCGCCCGAGCTTGAAAACGTTAAGTTTCCCTTTCAAGCGTATTGTTGCGCCCCGCCGTGCTCCCAAGTCTCCCGAGATGTTAGTGTTTGCTGTTAGAAGATCCCCATAATCACGCTTCCATGTCAAAAGGCTGTTTTGGTACCCGATTCTTCTCTCAAATGGTTATAGATAGTAAATAATGAGTGCTTCTAACACGATCTGCGCTTTCATTCCTCAGGAAGGATCACAGCAATGCTTCTAGCAATTCCTGGAATGTCGGAGCTGGCGCAAGTAGCTATTACTGCCGCAGCACATATCTCTACTTCAAAGACTGTACATACAAGTTACTGAAAGGAAATACAAAGATGAACAACTCACCGCCAAGCTCTACACTGTTGTCTGAAGCTATTAAGAATCTTCCACCACTCCGACCTGCTCGCTCATATGCAGTAAGTATCTCCGAAATCGTCTAGTTTCTTATACTCAGAATTCCGAAGTCCAGACTATCTTTGAGTTCAACACAAAGTACATCCTCACGACGTGGGCTACAAGTTCGGAGCAATTCTATGCCAACGCTTCGATTTGCAGAGCAAAGCAAAATAATTGGCCAAAACAGTCAGCATACACCACCAGTTAAGCCGGCAATTGGACGAGTTGGAAAGGTACAGTCCCCTATGTACCTATTTGAATGTTGTTTAACAATCTGTAGATATACACCGAACATCTTTCCCTTTCCCTGGACCACCGTGCGGAGTTGAATGAGATATACGGTTCCTCTCGAGTAGTCAGCATCGAATTCCCGCCAAATGACCTTAGAGCACAGGAAGAAGCACAGGCTACATTGGTGGAAATAGGACTTGACAAGAATACACGAGAGCTTCTCGAGAGCCGGTGGAATATTCAGTGGTCCAAAACCTGGGCCCGCACAAAAACAAACGATGAACATAAGCGTAGTCTGTATCAATGGTCAGTAGAATTAGTAGAGCTCGAATTGATCTGATTATATACCCTAGTGCTTGCAGATACAATTCACAAGAGCGACAAAAGCAAGAGTCTGTAAAAGACAGATCCGACTTAACTCAATCCACGCCATGGCAGCAAAAAGCTCCCTATCCACATACCGGATGCCTGGGCCATGTCGAAATTACTAAATGTGTAGGAGATGGGAGCATCATACGGATCGCAGGTTTCTGGGAGCATAACGAAGGATGTAAGAAGGCAACTCTGGAGAGGATCCCTGCTATTCCTCTCCACGAACATGTTTATGAGGTTGCTTTGGAGCAGCTTGAGAACGGAGCAAGGTAAGTAATTCTTCATTATGTGATGTATAAGTACCGAAATTCTCCTGAATAGTTTGACTGGCATTCAGGAAAGGAATCAGCAGATGTATGATGCGAAGCTTTACTGTGGAATGAAGACTTGGAATCCGCAGACTGCAAATACTCGTTACCTTCTTCTACCCTCTGACAATGTCACACTCTATTGAAAGTTGAATCGTCGGACCCTTAATCTTGATACAACTATACTTCCTGAGTACAATATCGATAGTTGGATAGATCCAAAGTCAAGGGACCACAACGCCACTCTCGCAGAAGCAGTTTTCCACTATAGTGCCTGCACAGATGTCAATGAACGATTCAAAATTTGTATTTCAACCAAAGAGATGGATGACGCTGCCTACAAATACGCCCATCACTCTCAGCTTTTCCTTGATGGTACATTTGGTGTCTGTAGCTCCCGTCTACTCCTTTTCATCGCTATGGCTGTGGATGAGGACCGGAAAGGAGTTCCGATAGCTCTTTTTCTATTTTCTGCTCCAACAGGAAATCGTGCAACACAGGCGGGGTATAATACCGAGATACTCCGAGAGCTCTTGAGCTACTGGAAGGAGCACCTCATGAGGAAGTATGGTACATTCGAGCCATATACCTGCATTACCGACACAGATACGAAGGAACGCAGGGCCCTGGTTCAAGTTTGGCCGAAGATTATCCTCCTCATCTGTCGGTTTCATCTCCGTCAGTGCTGGACAAATCATCGAAAGAAGATAGTGATGGGCGGTCAAAATGACTACTGGAAAAATCACGTTCGGGAACATCTTCAAGACCTCGAAGTTTTGTAAGTACTTATGGTCAATATCTGAAATAGCTATCTCAAGTATATTGGTTATAGCCTCATCACTACGGTGGAACATCCTGTAGCCATGGAACGCCTGTCGCAGTCAAGAGTATACCTTACATCTCTAGCTGATGATCCCGCTGCAAAGGTTGCATCAAAAGGAGGAATTTCTCATTTAGATTATCTTGAAAAATATTGGATGCCAGTTCCTATGTGGCAGAGCTGGTCAGAATGGGGGCATATCACTGCTTCAGCCCTCCTGAAAATAGCTGTTGAAGACGTTATACCCACAACCAACCATCTAGAATCCTTTAATGCCATCCTCAAGCGGAAGTACATTCGATCTTGGTTACACTCTGGGCACCGTCTGCGTTTTGACGTCCTTATTATGCTCCTTGTCACCCATATCCTTCCCGACATCTTCAAATGCCGGGCCTCTCGCAAAAACTATCGACTTTGGGTTAGTCAACGGTTCAACAAAGCTGCAGGAGGCGTGGACTTGTGAGAATTGCAAGAACAATTTCGAGTGCAGAGGAAGCTTGACAAGGATAAGGCCCGTCAGATTTGTTGGTGGCCGAACGATGAGAAGCATCGATCTCTGGGTGAAGCCTTAGTCCTCTCGACTTCGCAATGTGTTTACAAAGGTCAAGATAGCAACGGTAACTTTTACACAGTCCACTGCCCATCCTCCAAAGATGTTACCAAGAATTATGCTGTTTTCTTGCACCAAACAGGGCGCGGTTCTTGTACATGTCTAGATTTCACTCAGCGAGGTGGAGCCTGTAAGCACCTGTGGTCCCTCCGTCAATGTGTGGACTACTACGTATCGGTTCTCCACGTTGAAACTCCATTCAACTACCCGACTACATTCCAAGCAGCTCAACAACTCGCTGCAAGATATCTCAACTCCCTACCGGACAGCTTAATTACTACATTATCTGCTCCAACGCTTGACTGGAAAGCCGTTCAAACCTTGGGACAGGATAACATTGGTCTTGGGGGAGACTTAGATGAAGGGGAACTTGAAGATGAAGAGGAGTGTATTGTGCCAGAAAATGAACATTCAGTTCTGGTGAGTCCTCCGGGTTATTCTATGCTTGAACAGCAGTACTTACACATTTTTGGCTTAGGAGGGTTATGATGCTCAAGCGGCCATACACATTCAGAGGATACACCGTCTTGAGCACGAAATGGAACAAGTCATGCCCAGTCTTCATGGTATCAATAACCTTCTTTCAGACAAGCCGACTCTCCGCAATAATCGTAGTTTGGAGGAATTTCAACAAGTTCTTTGGGCCACAATCTCAAAGCTCAATGCGCTTCAATTACAACCCAAACTCTCTCAAATTGAGACTGACAAGAACCATGAAAATACTTCGACAGGTAGCTCTCGAAAACGGAAAGATCTCAAAGCTCCTTCGCCAGAACGAGGGCAAAAAAGAAAGGCTTCGCATGGTACGATGTAGACTAGCTTTGTTACCTCCTAATGAACTACAAGGCAAAGCTGCGTATACTTAGTTCAATAATATCTCAACTATTACACCCTAAAAGAAAGCGTTTTAGGTTATGTTTCTTGTGTGATAAGTGAGTGATACGGCAAATGAGGGAGTTAACTCAACGGCTGTGCCTAAAAATGCGCGGTTACGGGAAGCGCGCAGCAAAATTTGTTTAATCCCTCACCACCACCAGCCGCCACCCCAACGGTTGTTTTTCTTTAATCTAGGCAAGTTATTTTCCTTCTATCCCTGTCCCCCTGCCGTTGAGAATCAGTCCCAAATAACCCGCCTGTTCCAAACGCCACTGGGTCACGGATTCCGCCCCAATGGGATCCAACGGTGGCTCGAGGAACAGGGTGGGCGTTTTGGCGCATTTTTCTCGGGGGGCGGGTTTATATTGCCTTCCAAACTGTAGCTGAGACCTTATCACTATTTCACAGGCTCTATTAATCCCACAACTGATGTATTTCCTGTGTTCAGTAAGCAAAAATAGTTGTAGCTTGAGTAATGGTTCTCAACCCGTTTCTTCAACAGAGCGTCTCTCAACGCGTCACCCCCATATCCTCCCATTTCAAAATCGACTTCTTATCCTTACTCAGAGCCTCATCGGGGCCTGACAAGACCGTGCCTACAGGTCAATAACTATAGTGGTTCTGAGGTCGAATATGGGCCGGAAAAGGCCCGGGATAACTCCGAGGTCCGGAGCTCGAGTACTGGCCTGTAGTACACACTGGGAGTGGGACGTCGGTGAAGCTATTAGCAACACCCTTCACACACTGTTGTGTCCCCGGGAATATAATGGCAAGGATATAATGTCAAGATGAGCAGCCTAGATGGGTTCCTGTGATCCGGGAGTCCGGAATAGCTCGGAAGCAAGGGTAAAGGAGATATTAAAGAGTGGGATAAGGTGGTACACTTGATTTCAAGCTTGACTACAACGTACAAAGTATCCTAGCTTATATACCTCCCGAATACAGTCATAAGACCTCGATGAAAGCTCGGAATAATAAATAGGTCACAAGGTGATTATTCCGAAGTCCGGCCGCTCCGGGCCGGGCCGGGGAGCGTATTGGGTGAATTGCATGCATATGACAGGGCCCAACTCCGCGGGCGACTTTGACCCAGTAACCCCTCCCACCTCTGACTCGCCTCTACCTCCCGACGCCCCCCCGCCTTCTAAAGCCTCCCCGCTCTCCGACTCGCGTCTGCCTTCCGACGCGCCCCTTCTCCTACCACCCACCCACCCTCAGACCCACTTCCACCCTCCCGCCACTCTCCGCCTTCCAATAAGCCCCTGCCTTCCGAGGCCTCTTCGCCTCCTAACATGCGTCCATTTTCCGGCGCCTTTTATCCTCTCAATGCCCGTCCACCCTTTGAGTCGCTTCCACCCTCCCGCGCCTCTCTACATCCCGACGCGTCTCCATTTCCCAATGTGCCTCCTTCTGCCACCGCGTCTCTGCTTCCCAACGCCTTCCCTGCCGCCAATGCCTCTCCTTCCACCAATGCCACTCTACATCCCGAGGCGCCTCCTTCCACCAACGCCTCTCCTTCCATCAACGCCTCTCCTTCCATCAACGCCTCTCCTTCCATCAATGCCTCTCCTTCCATCAATGCCTCTCCTTCCACCAACGCCCCTTCTTCACTTGCGGGTCGCAAACGAAAATCCCTCAGAAACTCCAAATGAGCTGAGAAACGCCGCAAGATATCCACCCAAACAGATCTGAAAAATTGTTTGAAGCGGAATCTTGCCCACGTCCTCTCGTCGGGAGCCGCTATTGAAGCGGATATCGACGCCTCCAAGTTTGAAGCGGCTCGAGGAGCGCACACGGGGAATCCAGGTAAAAAGGCAGACCTGGGAACCAAAGCGCACACGGGGAATCCAGGTAAAAAGGCAGACCTGGGAACCAAGTCTGACCGGGAGAAGGAGTACACTGTGGCTGAGCTTGTCAATATGGGCTTTGATCATGTTCAATGGGATGGAGTGTACGTCCTTTCTACTTATTTCTTGAACCATCTGACCCATATTACATTTTAGTACTCCTATCCCCATTGTTGACTGCCACGGATGAATTATTGCTGTTCTGGCAGGACGGCCAGATGGAGATTACTCGCAAGAACTTCCAGAAGCATTCAGGTTTATGCTCGAAGAGGGAGAACAGGCAGGACTTTCGACTAAGGCTGCGGATGGGCCTCATAAACGCGGCGCTTTTCCAGCCTACAATCGAGGTATTACGATGGGCATGGGTAATGCCCATCCTGTTGTTCTGAATCCCAGGTCCATGACACAGGTCTTGAATCGCCTCGTGGGTCACTCTGCTTTCCAACGGATGGCCAGGTATCAGAACGGTATGTATATTACAGTTTTTCACGTTACACTGCGGATAATTTGATGGTTCCCCTCTACTTGTAGCTGCATTTGGACTTTGGGCTCCATGCGTATATGCAGAATATGAGAAGGTGCACAACACCGTGCACTCGAACTTGGAGCTTCCCGAGAACTTTCCCGGAGTGGTTTTCACCGCGTCCGCTTTCAATTTTGGCGGCGATGTCTGGACCTTCAAACACTGCGACTCCCTCAACTGGGCTTTTGGATGGTGTGCGATTACGGCGCTAGGCAAGTTCAATGCAGCCCGTAGTGCCCAACTCATCCTCTGGGAGCTGAAACTTGTAATTGATTTCCCTCACGCCGCTACTGTACTCCTTCCTTCCGCCATTATAACACATTCAAACACTCCTGTTGCATACGGAGATCTTAGAACATCCTTCACTCAATACACCGCGGGCGCTATCTTCCGTTGGGTTGAGAATGGTTGCCGTACAGAGTTGGAGTTTGAGAAGGAAGATCCGGAGGGTTGCGCTAGGATGCAGGGGGACAAAGAAACAGCATATCTCCGCCGCCTTGATAATTTTTCAACCGTAGATGAACTTTTGGGTAGATTGTCATAGCTCTGATTTTGATTATTTCATTCATGACAGTACAGCATACAGTACAAGCAGGGTAACACAGACGTTGAAATATATGCTCTAATTAACAGTCTTGGGAAGTACTGAGTAACATATCACAGATTATCGAAAATACCTAAGCAGAGCTCTCTGTGAAGAGCAGTATCAATTTCTTGACTACAGTCAGCACACGTTTCAACGTCTACAATTTCATCAGATGTGTTGTAGGTAGTTGCTGTGAGGTCACTTACAGTCAACATCTATCGGGTCATCTATGCTCGAACCTGTATTCACAAATAAGCAAAATTGAAACACCTGTTTCCTACCACCTACCGGTTGCAAAAAATGCAGAGCTTGGAGGACTAATCATTTCGTTGTTGGGTCCAACTCCGGCTCCTTTGATATCCTTGAGTAGACTGCGCAATTCTAAAAAGAGGTCATTGCCGGAAGGCCTACTCAAAAACATAGTCTAAACTTACCTCGTTGATCTTGCTGAAGATTGTGTTGATTACGCTCTTCAACACCTATGCAAGTTATAGCTAATCCCATATACACTAAGATACATATAAGTAGGAACTTACAGGCTTCAGATTTGAAGATTTCCCGCCGGAGTTGCTTGATAAGAACCTCAATATCAATCGCCGTCTCTGTAAAGGTCCCCTGGGAGTTCTCTAGATGCACCTGAGATACAGATTTAAGGCTAAAAAACCTCGATTACTCACTGGTTTCATCGTGAATAACAGTTCCTTTGGGTCCTATGGTGGCATCGCAGAGGTCGGTAAAGAAAGATACAATTTCTGAACTGAAGTTAGAGGTGTAGCGGCGGCCCGTAGCGTAGTTACTCACCGTCATCACTTGCCTCAAGCAATAGAAATCCATTGTCTTCGAATGGAGGGGGTAAATAATACGACCCTTTAGGATAACTGGTTGAAAGAGGATTGGGATCAACATATTCTTGGCCATTTGTTTTCCGACCTTCTTGGAGCGTTTCGTGGGTGTATTGGGAAGTTCAGTCAAGGAGGAGGGCCGCTTCCGAGATTGAGGGGGAGATGGATAAGGCTCCATTTTGCGGGAAGCTTTCAGCTGGTGTGCTTGGTGCAACGGCCCATAAATATCGTTCAGCTTGACTGCAAAATCATGAGTGTATAATTACATATATATAATGATAAAGAATTGAACTCAGCGCACCGTAGAATCCACATCGGTGATTTATTTGCCTGGGGCACCGTATAAAGGCGCATCCACGTAGCTCATTAGCACTGTTTAGTCCAATGTACCAAGCCTCGCAAATCATTCCATGGGCACAGCGAAAGAAGAGTTCGCCTTTGTTGTGAATCCTGATAACTTCGCTGGGATGCATGGGAACGCCTTTCACCAACGGGCTAGAGTGTGATCAGTTAGAATAAATAATAGGTTTCAAAACATACTAGGGTATATCAATTGGGTTACGCTTCTCATCGTACGTACTAATGAAGTTATCAGGCTCGGTCATTGCGAGTGATGCTAGGAAGGTAGGAGGGAGCAGAAGGGAGCAGGAGAGGTCGGATGTATAGAATTGTGCTTTTTAGAGATGCCCTAAGATCCCAGTTGGTTCACGAGCTTTGGACAGACCTCTGACATTTGACAGACAGTTCACAAGTTAGTGAAATATTGAGAAGAGAAGCGGCACAAATCAAGGCCCGAGAAATAGAAAAGATCTGCGCGCGCACGTCGAAACCAAATTTGGGATAGAGGCGCGCAAAGGCGGGACAGGTTATCTTATCGTAAATACAATATCTAATCGAACAGGGCATGTGACGATCTCGCTTACATGAAATGGCGCAATTGGTTGGGCGGCCTCGAAAATCCTGCACATCTGTCTCACATCACAAAAACTGGCGACTTTTGATTGCCATTACAACCTCCTCTTTCGGCGTCGGTGATGTTGTGACTGATGTATATTATGATCCCTTCCGAATCCATGTATAATGAATTATCCTACAACTTTGGCTTCTTTCCTTATGGGAGGTAGGAATGTTAATTGGTCCTTTGGTTCGTGAAATAGATGATTGGATGACATGTGCTTGAGGATAATACAGACTACCTCCAAGTGTCATTCGTAGCGAATGTTCCATTAGCAGGAGTTGTAATTTCCATGTTCGGATCGGACTCCCAGGTGACAGTGCCCGATCCATCCTTCTTTATATACTTGTATTGAACATCGGTACTTCCAGGAAGATTCACCGTGACTTGAATCCTAAAGCGTTAGATACTACTACTACATAAAACTGGAGGTAGACTTAGGCTTACCGCTCCAAGTGGGATAATTTGCGGAGCTCAAAAGGATAGCATTATCAGTCGACCAGTCTTCAAGAGCGTCAACTGCGCCAGTCAGGTAGACATTTTCTATACAGAACCATAACTTGTTAGTCCGGATCTAGGACGAGAGAAAACAGCTTACGGCCTTCAAGAGTAGGAGCATCGACATTGAAAGTCACAGACACCGTTTGAGCTACAGGACCACCAGCACAGTTCAGAGACAGGCCTTGTGCACCCCAACTACCAGGGATGACACCCGCTCGAGCATCGAACGCCGTCAACGCAGATGCATAACTCCATGTCAGATCCACTGCGCTCACGGGAGCCCCATTGCTCCTGCTGATTTGTTCAGCCAGTCCCCCTGATGATGGTGTATATTTGGCCACGAGCGCGACAAAACCGTCAGAAAAGGTTTTTACTGCTGCAGTGAGGGTACTGTATTCGGGCGATGAAGAGGTATATGTGCCTGCAGTGATCGTCGAGTCAAACTGCTTGAAAAAGGGAAGAGAGATGTTGGTAATGTCGAGCGATCCTTGACTATTCCAAACGATTAAAGAATCGTAGAGTTGTTCCGCTACAGCAAGGGTAGTAAGATACCAGGGCTATCCATGTCTAGTGAGTTTGGTACAGGTTGAAGAAGCAGAAACTGACTTACATTTCCACCCATGTAAACATCTTCCGGATACCGTCCTGTAAGGACAGCTTCATTCGTAGAGATGCCAGAATTGATTTCATATGTATTCCGGAACGCGTTCACGTAGGTAAAGAGATTCAGGAGCGCAACGTCAGAACACGGTTGAAAGGTGATGGCGTCACAGCCAGCAGTCGCGTCAAACGTGTGAATACTCGCGAGAACGCTGTTAGCATCAATGCCAGATCGTCCACCTCCCGTGTTAGCGGTCACGTATCCTGTAGGATTCCAGTAAGACTGGAGGAAACAAAGCAGGAAGTCCGCTTGATTTCCATAGCTCGAAGCGAGCGACGTTTGACCAATGGCTCTAGCGAGCGTGGTTCCTTGACGAAGGGCACGGTGTTGGACGGCAGTAGAGAAGAACGAAGACGAATAAATTTCCTCCCAGAGATCATAGCTAGAAAGGAAAGTTCAACGAAAGAATCACATAGAAATTGTGCCAGATACATACGTGCTTTGGTTCCAATTGGAAGATACATAGTTCAAATCGTTCTCAATGATGGGCCACAAGGTATCCGTCACGTAAGACGTATTGTCTTCAGATAAAAGATAGTTTGCCCATGTTATGAGGGCAGTAGAACGAAGGGCAGGCCCATCTAAGTCGCGTCAAAAACATAGTAGTGGGTCAAAGAAACGAATACCTCGCTGTGGGCGACTTAAAAAAGGATTAGAGAAGTGCAAGTCAAATAGTCATCAAACATACCCCCAGGGTCCAGTGAACGCAGTCTCATTGACATAGAACTTAGGCTCGCCAAGGCCGCCAGTAGTGATATCACCCGAAGGATTGGTAATCTGTTGAACGATAGCCTGAGCTCCGACATAGTTATCAATTTCTCCTCGAAGCGTGGTGTCAATACCGAGTGTGAACCTGACCATTTCATTACTTTTGTTCCAGTCAAAATATAATCAATTACTCACTGGTCGATGATTGTCTGAAATGTCAAGGCTGAGTCTCTTGTCCACGTATAAAGGTAATCTGGATTTTCTGTAGATGGCGAGGCAATGACGATTCCAGAAAAGGCTCCTGATGATTTGCTGCCAGATGGACCAATGTTGGCGAGCATGGATGCTTTAGCGATGGGCGATTCAGAGGCTACATAGGCATCAGTGACGCTGGATTGTGCCCAGACACTGGGAGCAAATAACGCGAGGAATACAGCAGAGAGCAACATTGCTGAGTTCACTTGAAAGTCGATGGCAAAGGAATGTTTGTGGAAACATATAGGGACCTGCTTTTAAGCTTGGTTCCGATCAGGTGTTTGAATGTATGTATGTAACCCATATGTCCCTCTATGTCCCTACTTATACCATTCGAATTTTGCGAACCATTCTATACGTCGCGGTCGGCTCCCTTGACTTTCCTTTCCGAAATGGCGTATAGTTGCGACAAGATTTAAGATTTTCATAAAAGTTCGCTTTCAGACCGTCATCAGCATTGAGGGAACGCACTTTGTCTTCCCTCTCGTGAATTCTGGCCCGCGAGAGTACACTGGCATGGAAAAGAGTGTGGTGATAGCTGCAACGGAATAACGGAGTCTTCATACTGATTAGTCAATTCAGAGTCAATTTCTTACATAGGAGGCCAGCCGGCCGATTACAGCCTCGTTTTTTACGCGATCATTGAGGATCATTGAATACTTGACACCCAAACCGCCCAAGACCGACCGCAATGGCCGCTAATGGCTGCTAATGGCCGTCCCATTTCCAGCGTCATTACTCGTTCAAGACTCTGCTCACATTTACAGCTGATAAAAAAACCTACGCCACTGCTGAGATTTCCTTGGAGCAATGACACTCAATCATATGTCTAAGAATGGTCGCCTTTGTATCGCCGATGAAGAAACAAGGTGGTGTATATAAGAATAACAACAAAAATTTCAATGAAATAAGTGAGCGAACTGAAAAATACAGGATATCGAAAAAGTGGATTTTTGGTCGTTCAAACACTCAGGATGTCCCCTCCACTCATCGCCAAGTGTCGTTCTCGATGTACGTACCACTTGCAGGAGTTGTAATCTCCATGTTCGGGTCTGATTCCCAGGTGATGCTAGAGCCGTCAATACGAACATACTTGTACTGTATGTCCGTGCTCGCAGGAAGATTGACCGTAACTAGTGAACAAGCGAGTAAGCGACATGGCGACACGAACGATGTCATTTTTGACGAAATGAACGTACTGCTCCAGATGGGGTAGTCCGCAGAACTCAACAGCAAAGCGGTGTTCGGGTCCCAGTTTTGAAGGGCGTCAACAGACCTACATTTTTGATATTAATTCATGAAAGGAACGGACATTTCAGTTATTCTATACGCACCCGCAAATATAAATGTTTTCTGAGGCATAGTGAGATATGAGTTTGTTAACGGATCAGTGGGTCACCCGACGTACCTCCGAAAACAGTGATAGCATCGACGTTAAAAGTGACAGCAACGGTACCTGCTCCTCCTCCTCCTCCAGTGGAAATCCCACATGTGCTGGTTAAGCCTTGTGCACCCCAGCTGGCCGGGACAACTCCCGCTCTAGCGTCGAAGGCAGTCAGAGCGGAGGCATAGCTCCAGGTCAGGTCTACAGCACTCAGTTGGGACCCGTCAGTCTTGGAATACCTAAAAACAACTTGAGATCATACGACTCTATGAAAAGGACACCAGCTTACTGTTCTGATAATTCTCCGTCTGAGGGTGTATATTTTGCCACAATTTCCACGAACGCGTCAGCATAGTCTTGAATGGCAGCAGTAAGGGTAGTAAATGTAGTAGTGCTCGAGGCGTAGCTGCCTACAGCTACGGAAGAATCGAAGACTTGGAAAAATGGAAGGGAAAGGGAAGTGACGTTGAGAGATCCTTGTGCATTCCAGACGGTGAGGGAATCATAGAGCAGCTCGGCGACAGCAAGTGTAGTCAGATACCAAGGCTATTCAGATTTTTGAATCGTCAACCAGAGCGAATTGAACGATCAACATGAATTCCTACTCACATTTCCACCTTGGTACGAGTCCTCTGGGTATCGTCCAGTGGCAACACCTGAATTTTCAGCTATCCCAGAATTGATAGAGTAGACGGATCGGAAAGCGTCGACGTATGTTAGCAAATTCGATAAAGCGACGTCGGAGCAAGGTTGGAAAGTAAGAGCATCACAGCCAGCAGCGGCATCGAAAGTATGAATGCTGGCAAGAACTGTGTTCGCGTCCTTGCCTGATCTACCGCCTCCAGTGTTGGCTGTAATGTAGCCTGCAGTATTCCAGAAAGACTGAAGGAAGCAAAGCAGGTTTTCAGCCTGTGTAGTCCAGCTCGATACAACAGACGTCTGACTGATAGCATTTGCTAGTTGAACACCCTGCCGCAAGCTGCGATGCTGGACAGCCGTGGTAAAGAACGAGGACGAATCAACTTCCTCCCAAAGGTCATACCTATGTACGGTAGAACACAGTTAAATGACAAAATTTTTCGAATATAGCAGTTAGACACAAACGTAGATTGATTCCAATTTTCTGCGACATAATTGAGATCATTCTGAATGATGGGCCACAGAGTATTAGTGACATAAGTGGTGTTGTCTTCAGTCAAGAGATAATTCGCCCATGTTATCAGGGCATTCGAACGCAGGGCGGGGCCATCTAATGTACGGAATAACTGAGGTCAAAACTAGAGATTTAATGGTGATGAATTCATAATGTACCTCTTTGGGGACGTCTGGAATATACCATGTCAATAAACATTCGAAGACGGACAACAACGTTTTCAAACTTACCCCCAGGCTCCGGTAAAGGCAGTTTCATCAATATTGAACTTGGGTTCACCTGAGCGTACATCAGAAAATATCAGAAACTTGACACCCGACGTGTCGGACAATAAGAGCTTGAACCTACCAAGACCGCCAGTGGTAATAGTGCCGGATGGGTTGGAAACCTGTTGAATGATAGCCTGAGCTCCGACGTAGTTGTCGATCTCGCTACGCAAAGTCGTATCAAGACCAAGGGTGAATCTAGAAGCAGCACAGACTTTTGGTCAGTAGAGGATAGTTGAAAGGCAAGGAAGTAATTCACTGGTCAATGATAGTTTGGAAAACAAGAGCAGAGTCTCGGGTCCATGTATATAGGTAGTCGGGGTTCACGTTCGACGGCGAAGCGATCACTATTCCCGACAGAGCTCCCGAAGACTTGGACCCCGAAGGACCAATGTTGGCGAGTAAACCTGCTTTCGCAAGCGGCGATTCCGTGGAGACATACGCGTCGACCGTGCTGGACTGGGCCCAAACGTTGCGAACAACGAGGAAGCTGTACAAGGTGGTTAACAACATGCTGAGGATAGACGTAAAAAATGAGGAGAGCTCTGGTCTTTTGTTAACGAATTCTTCAAGCTTTTATGCAGAGACCTGTTACCCTTCCCTTGCGAAAACATGACGCGACATGTCATTACGCGACTTGAAATTCCCCAAAGTGGACTGGCGTAAAGAAAACATCCATAGAGCTGCTGCTTTGGTAACTCCGAGTCAGAAATTCAGAGCCTTGAGCCTAATAAAGGTACCCGAATAAAAGTTGTAAACCCTAAGAAATATAGAAGCTTACGCGTAGATCATCGCGGTATAGAAAACCAAAAGCAGATGAAAGTAAGGGGACGAGTCATATGTTGAAGGAAACGCGTGGACGCCGAAGAATCGTGCTAATTTTGAACTCGCACACATGGTAGGAGATAAATCGATAGAAACTGAAGTCAGAAGTCGTTCTTCTGGACAAATGACGACGTAGCCTATTTTGACGTAGATACGTCCGACTGATCCCTTGTCCAAGATTCGGGTTTCGGTAAGCTGTGAATAGGACTTGTGGGGCAGTGGGAAAGTTGGCTGGATTCGTTCCTTTGAGTACATACTCCTGTTAATGTACATAGCGCAATCGTTATGTGTAGATGGCCCACATCACACCGCGGATATAAGAGGGAAGTGCTTAGTCACATTGGAGGCACACCCAATTGTCATTCAAGATATTTGTTGGAAACCCTACATATACTTAAAGCCATTTCTGTTACAAACATATAATCTGACAGTGATCTTCTGTTCAAGATAGTATTTACCTGGTACTTATTACCAAGATATTACTCCATTTCATCCGACCACATGGGTAGCGTGAGAGGGAACGACAACCTTCGTTGTGCTGCATTGGGAACTTGTACTAGTGATTGTGAGGTCGTGATGGAACTTTTTCTTGAAATCTTGGAAATGTTGCTGAGGCGTGTTTCCGAATCGGCTATTGACGTGCGGTGAGCTCGGGTAATGCCTTCTGAGTTCAATGGAATAGTTGATAATGTTGATATCTGGTCCTCATTTTCGCTTGGACTTGATACTTGATGTAAAACAGGTTTCTCGGGACATCCACAGGTCCCTGGAATATTACACGGAGGTCGAAACACAGGCGAAGCATCGGCAGGACCAGACGGGAAAGGTAGAAGAGTCAGATCAGGACGACGGAAGACGCAAGGAAGAAGGATTGAGACGATGATCGCGAAGGGGAACGGAGCAGGTGAGGAGTCGATGTCACGCTTCCATACGTTTTTGTCGAACGAGAAGTGAGTCAACATAGCTAAAGTAACTAGTATGATTGTGTAGCCGAACTCTTTCAAAATGTACAGTTGGGTGAGTTATCTTGTATGCACTACAAAAAAACTCCAACAACTCACGAGTGAACACGACGACGAGTACAATATGAATCCAGACATGGATCGTGAGACCCATATTCAAACGCGCTATTTCTCTATCGTTGACTTCAAGCGATACAACGAGCAGAGATAGCACTGAGTAATCGCTCAAAGTAGAATCGGTTATACATTGAATAACGACGGACCTGAGTTCAATGCGAAAGCCGCAAAGCTGCTGCAGAGCTCTTGCAATACGGAGGTAGTATGTTTGAACAACGGCTTGGCGACAGCTCTGGGAAGAAGGATTGGGAGCGGCGTTGCCCGCAATAGTAAGTCCACGTACGAGTTGACGAAAAGAGATACCAGTGCGACTTCTAGAAACCCGATGATCCAGATAGTGTTACGAGACATAAATGAGCGACAGAGATAGATAGCTAAAGCTAGACAAGAGATATGAATAAAAGCGAGATTGACTGTGAAGCAGATTATTCTGGTTGCAGAGGTACACATAAGTTGGCGAGGAAAGCTTGCCGGATAGAATTCGCCTAATAGTAGAGAACCTAAAAGCCATCTTGTGGCAGCCGGATAGTTGAAGACGCCCTGTATGTTAGAAGATATTCTGGTGGTTGTTCTTGTGAGATGAGAAATTCAAATTTCAATTGTCACTGCATTGCCAATGCCTACGGTAGCACGTGGCCCGTGTTTGTGACAGCAACCTCATTGCTTTCAACAACTTGAACCCCCTCCGACCTTACCCTCAAGTGGCTCTTGGCGCGTAGACCAAAGCGCTCTCGTGCCATAAGCTATGAAGAACAGAAATATCAGGGTTCTCCACTCTGTTTCTCCTGCACAAACCTACGTTCTTTCTCGCTCACCATCTCCCGTACAAATTTATCCTATAAACGAAAATTCTACCGGAAACTCGACCCAGTTTGCCAGCGCTTCTCTTAAGAGCTGTATCGATATCATATACAACTCTAGCCCTGAACTTTTTAATAACAGCAAGAAAGACTTCTCGGTGTATTCCCTAGATCCCTTGGAATCGCTGGCTTCAGTGGCTAGCACTAGTACTTCATCGCAGACGGTTTCAGTGGCATGTGGTCGTATATCTGCCATACGGGCATCAGATGGGCATTCCATTGTGACTGGGACGATAGTGAAGGACAGGGTAGGACAAGAGGCCTTGCAAGTGGTTTTTGTGCTTTGCGAGGTGCGTTGACAAGAATGTTCTCCGACAATGATCTTCTGATCCCTATTTCGCTCAGACTCCTGCTATCTACAAAGGTGAGACCTCAAACAAATGGGTGGAGTAATGTGCTCGTATTGATCTACCCATGAAAAGTGCCTGACTCTGCTGCAGCTGGCAGAATCAGCGCTGCTCTTGCGCGTCAAATGGAAGAGAGTGATAAGGCGCAAAGACGTAAACAGAGAGAAATAGAACGGCTCAATAGTAAACCTGCTCCTGTTTTGAAGACTGAAGCCGATCGCATATTGGAGGCGTCTGGCGATTTGTGCTTAATTCAGCCTGCAGGTCCCTCATTGGCTCTACCAAAACCATTTGCTTACCGGTACTCTTCTTCACAAACGTCACATTCAACATTCGCCTCAAGTGCACTACCTATTCAGAATGCACATGCGCTTCTGAATTCTCAGTCTCCCCAGGCATCCTCGTCGTCTGTTCAGGAAGTTTCCTCACAAAACTTGTCTTTGGAACTTCTCTCCATATTGGAAGCAGCGAAAAATAATCCGCAGGTCAATCGTGAAGCTTTGTTACGTGTTATAAGCTTCATCGATTCCGCCACTAAGCAGAATACAACCCTCACAATCGCAGACGCTCTCAGAAAACTAGCGCCTTCACAAGCTCCTGCAACATCACCCCAAGCACCACAAACACCGCCGCGAACACCTCCTGCCCCTACTGCCCCTACGTCACCTGATGATACAATCGTAATTCTTGACAAAGAGAATGTTAATCCGTCTGCATTTCGCAGGCGTGCAGAACGTGATGCAGAGGGGGGAAAAGCCTTTGCGACTCTCCCCACAGATATTCCTCCTCCATTGCCGCAGCAGCAGGTCCTCCTAGCTTCCGGCGTTAGTCAGTATCTACAGCCCACTACTACTTTCACCAACGAAGCCATTCCTTCTGTTCTGAGCACTAGAAAGCGGACCCTGAGTGAAGTTCTAGATGACACCCGTTCCTTCAAACGAAATCAAGAGCGAAATGGCACATTTTCCTCACCCCCACGGTCCGATAGGACCACAATGAGCCCCGGGTTTTCAAAGGACCGACCTATTGTCATACCTGATTCTCCCTCCATGCCGAAACCAGGTGGTCAGAGAACACAATCTCGAGCACGACTAAAGATGCCATACGTAGTTCCCGATTGGGCTCGGACACAGACAGCCCTGCAACCGAGATTGTCAGAAGAGGCCCTGTCGATGATGAAGGAGATGGAACAGCGCAAGCAGGAAGAAAAGTTGGTGAAGAGAATGAAATGGTCGCAACAAAGAAAATCAGGACTAATGCATAGAACCATGAGCACACCTGCGGTGTTCTCAAGCGGGGCCGATGAGCCTGTCGCATCCGGCTCTGGGCTCTCTTCGTTTTCGAAGAAAGGGCCGATCGCGGCTCCTCCGCCGCATCTTGTACCGGATCCACTACCTCCCGTCATCGCCGCTACCGGCACCTCTATATCATTTCCATCTTCTCCTCAGCGCACACCCTCTCCTTCTCCTATGCAGCCTCCCGCACCCCCACAAACACCTCCACGTAGACGCTTTGCTTCTTCAACCTCGTCTCCTGAGGAATTCTCATTGTTCACCCCTCGTAGAATGGCTACACCACAGAGAGGCCCGTCTGTATTCAAAAGCCTGACTATCATCCAATCTCCCAGCATTCGACCTATTCACAGGCGCGAGGCTACGCCCCCACCTTCCAGTGAACCCGGAGCAGCAGAAGATGATACTGCGAGCTGTCAGGGAGATGACTCGGATGATGAAGATTTCCTTACTCAAGAGTTGAACAGCGCTATGGAAGAGACAGAGATTTCCGCAATCTTGCCAGTTGAACGATCCGACAAAGAGATAACAGATTCTCGTGATGATGTTGATGCCCATATTCAGGACGAAGATGAGGAAGATGAGGATGGGTCTGACAAACCATTCTGGCCAGGGCTTCCTCCATCGTCTCCACCGCCTCAGAGTAGTCCTATGCTTCAACCAACTGATGACCTGGAAGACGATTTTGAATTGCCTACCGTTTCTTCGGACTTTGACATTGAAGACTTTCCGCCCAAAACTGAGCAGATAGTTGACTCGGAAAATGTAGAGAACACGTTCTCTGATGTGGACCATGAAGCAAACCATTTTGATGATACCGCACTTGCTGCCATACTGGAAATGTTAACTAACTCCAATAACGTCAACTCAGGTTCACCTTTTATCGCAGATAATTCTGACGACATATTCAAAGACTTGGGAGCCGTCGTCGACCAAACGGGACAGAGTCAACACGTTTATACCGCACATAGAGATAACCTCTTAGGATTCCCTTCTGATATCACTCTCGACAACCCCGGATTCTGGAGTGCAGTAGGACCTCTGCTCAACCAAATTCCCAATAGCGATACCGCTATTGAGGGACCCGATCCAATCAAGAACCTCTTGAGTGGTTGTGTGCTCTAAAATCCGCAATTTGCGGTTACTCCACCATTGCGTCCTGTAATCTTGTAATGACTTTATCGCTCTTCGAATTATTTTTGCTATCTTGCTCGCTTTCAGTCTCTTTGCATACCACACATTGTACAATGTTTCATTATTATTGAAGGAAAGACCGTTTACTGTTCGATTGATTTGTGTTCTTTTGTGAAGGCGGTGATATTTGCTCGACTTAGAAGTGGCAGTTGGAATATTTGTTCCCATTTTGAGGTGCTGCATGTATGGAGGCGGTTCATGTACCTTTCACAAGGTTTTTCCCATCAAGCGTGTTCCATTATTGAGGATGTACAGTATCGTTCAGTAAGTTAATAAGACTAGATTCGAACCAGTAACTTCGATGTCGAAACCTTGGCGCTTATACATATCACGTCTCTACAGTGGATGGGTTCGAGTCTAGAATCAGCATTAATTCTATCCCAACTGGTTCATGTTAGGAAGTGTCCAGTAAAAAGCGCCACATTCCGAACAGCACATTTGCCAAGAAACCTGCTACCAGCCCAAACTGTATCGTCCGCCTAGAACTGTTTAAGAAAGCGAAGACAGAAAAGGAAAAGTAGCACATACGGAAACACTACGCTTTCAGTGGGTCGGTGCTCGATCCCATCTTCCCAAAATATGGGCTGCGCAGGTTTATTGCCATTGATGAATGCAGGTATGAACGGAAAGAAAAAGCCAATAATGATGCCAATCATTGCCGGGGAGTTGGAATTGGAGGAATTAGACAAGGAAACATCGTTATTGTCCAAATTGTCTATCCACTGCTCTTCGAGCGCACGAGCATGCTCGTCATCTAAAGGCATAATTTAGCTTGAGGTCGATATGTAAAGCAAATTTGATCACAGTCTTCATCCAAGTCGAAGTCTCGGTCGTCTAGAAAGTTGGAAGTCGATTGACTGTGAAACTGACGTCGAATTCCCGCAATATCTTCTTCTGAGAAGCCCAAGGAGGCAAGCCTATCGAATCCCCTCGCAGGCTGGATTTGAGAGATCTGGCGACAGCGTAAGAGTTGTTGCCAGTAGGCAGAGGAAATATCGTACTTGTTCTTTACTCTCGTCGTTCTCTAATTCATTCGGCTCTAGTTCTTGCCCCACCGAACAATGCAGCCATGCGACATGTGGACTATCCACTCCCACTTGACGCTCGTCCGGAGGCTTGAGCCATGAGAAGACCAACGTGCCATCGGTTAGCAGTCTTCCTGAGTATCTGAGGCAAAAAATTTGAGTCAAGTCACAACTCGAGTCGTCGCTAGGTCGCACATGAGCCGCAATCTTCGGTCTTTGAATTCTGGTCTTTGATCCCGAATCTTTGGACCTTGACTAATTAGACTAAGAGATATTCCAAGGTCGATGCTCCTCACATATCTCTTGACATCTCGAATAGTGTCCTGTTCATTGACAGCTAATTCCAGATCAGGTGCATCCTCTGTGAAGCGGACGATGAAGCTTCTTATGTCTTTTGGAGATGTAGCAATGTTTGAGGTCGAGGCTACTCCAGTAGGAGGGTCAGCGGCTTTCTGTTTGCCTTTCGCCTTTTCACTAAGCATCATGGGTATGTGCGACAAGGGTGTTTCCACTGAGTACTGACCTGACTTCGCGTACCTCACCGATTATTCTCACGTATCAAAGCCCTTTGATTCTACCTCGTCCTGCCAGCATCAGGAGGACCCGACCTCCCTTCCCGGAACATACTCAGCTTATACTCAATCGTCTGTTTCTAGCGTAGAGTTGATTGAAGACGTGCATAGCGTGTATATAAATACAAAAAGCACACTAAAACCAAAGTTCCTCGCTGGTAGTAATCACTATCGCCAGGTATCATTCTCAATGAAGGAACCACCGGAAGGAGTGTTGATCACATCATTGGGGTCAGACTCCCAGGTCAAACTGGAGCCAAATTTACGAATGTACTTGTATTGGACTTGAGTGCTGGCGGGTAGATTAACGGTTACTGAAAGCCAAGTCAGAACGATGCATGAAGGACGTCTGGGAAGTGTACTTACTGCTCCAAATAGGATAAGTCGCAGCACTCAGGATAAGGGCAGTGTCAGGATCCCAATTTTGAAGTGCGTCCACGGAGCCACAGATGTATATATTTTCTGCAAGAATAAGGCAACAGTATTAGTGAATAATTTGGATGGACATCCTTGACTACTCATACCCCCAAATACTGTCGTGGCATCTACGTTGAACGTAACAGAAACAGTACCAGAGCTACTTCCGCCCCCACCTCCAGTGGAAATACCACATGAACTGGTCAAGCCCTTCGCTCCCCAACTTGTAGGAATAACGCCGGCGCGCGCGTCGAAGGAAGTGAGGGTAGCGGCATAGCTCCACGTCAGATCGGTGGCACTCAAAGGCGAACCGTCGGATTTCGAGTATTGCTCGGAAAGAGAGCCACTGTGTGGATATTATAAGATTCCCCAGTCGCTAAATGAGAACCAGACCCTCACCTGGATGGTGTGTATTTCGCCACTGTGGCGACAAAACCATCAGCAAACGTTTTAACGCCTGTCGTCAGAGTGGTAAAAGTAGAGGAGGTCGACGTGTATGTTCCAACGGTGACGCTAGCATCAAAGAGCTGGAAGAAGGGAAGAGAAAGGCTGGTGACATTGAGGGATTTCTGTTGATTCCATACGATGAGAGAGTCATAGAGTTGCTCCGACACTGCAAGCGTTGTAAGGTACCATGGCTAATCAAAATACTTCAATGACAGATCTTCAACCACAAAGAGAATTCGACAGCCTACGTTGCCACCCATGTAGCTGTCCTCTGGATATCTACCGGTAGCCGCAGCGACGTTATTAGCAAGACCGGAGTTGATAGAATAGATGCTTCTAAATGCGGTAACATATGTCAACAGATTCGAGAGAGCAACGTCTGAGCAAGGTTGGAAAGTAAGAGCATCACAGCCAGCAGCAGCGTCGAAGGTATGAATGCTCGCGAGAACCGTGTTCGCGTCTTTGCCTGAGCGGCCGCCTCCGGTATTAGCTGTGATATAACCGGCAGTGTTCCAGTAGGACTGAAGGAAACAAAGCAGGTTTCCTGCTTGAGTAGTCCAGCTGGATACAACGGAGGTCTGTCCTATGGTATTTGCAAGCTGAACACCTTGACGAAGACCGCGATGTTGGATGGCCGTTGTGAAAAAGGACGACGAATCGACTTCTTCCCAGAGATCAAACCTGGCATAAAGTCATGAGCAGAAGAAGTTCACTCTGTTTCCGAAATACTTACGTGCTTTGATTCCAGTTTTGTGCTACGTAGTTCAAGTCGTTTGAGATCAGAGGCCATAGCGTATTCGTGACATAAGATGTGTTGCCTTCTGTCAACAAAAAGTTCGCCCAGGTGATCAAAGCAATGGATCGAAGGGCAGGTCCATCTAAAGCACATGAAATGAGTGACTACATTTTGATTACGAAAAGCGCACCTCGCTGAGGGCGACTAGAATACATTTGTCAATGACAGTGTTAGTAAGGACTAGCAATTACACTTACCCCCAAGCACCGGTGAAGGCAGTCTCGTCAATGTTGAATTTTGGTTCCCCTGCGCGCATACGTCGGCTTTCAGCGTGGTTTCTGATGAATATGCACTCACCAAGACCTCCGGTAGTAATAGTGCCAGAGGGGTTGGAAACTTGCTGAATGATAGCTTGCGCAGCAACATAATTGTCGATTTCCCCTCTTGTGCTAGTGTCTATGCTCAGAGAAAACCTGGCATACAGTCAGATTTTTAGCACGGACATTCAAAGATTTCCAAATGACGAGTCCTTACTGATCGATGATGGTTTGAAATACTAGTGCGGAGTCGCGAGTCCAGGTATACAAGTAGTCAGGGTTCACATTAGATGGTGAAGCGACCACAATCCCTGACTTCGCGCCCATTGATTTAGATCCCGAAGGACCAATGTTGGCGAGTAGTCCAGCTTTGGCTAGCGGTGATTGAGAGGCGACATACGCGTCCACTGTGCTAGACTGAGCCAAAGTCTGTCCAATGACAAGAAATCCACACAGTGTAGAGAATAACATGGTGAAATCAACGATAGAGAACGAAAATTCGCTGCTCTTGAAAGTGGAGAATATACGGTCTGATATAGGCCACAAATATGCCTTGGCTCGAAATGGAATATACGAAATATGTTGGCGACCATCGATTTCTTGAATGGAAGTGCCCATTCAAGCAAGATTAAAGGATTATAAAAATTGAGCTTACACGGGTTGGACAGCAAAGACAAGGAATCAAATCCTTGGCTTTTGGTAAGCAGTCTGAAATTTTTCTCCTAGTGAGCATCAACCACACACGAACCAGAAAAAACCATACGATTCCGATATTTACAAGTAACCACATGTGCTGGCTACAATATTTTCGCTGCAAAACGCCAAAAAATTATATATATAGACGAATTTTTGCGCAAAGCCAAGGCAAAGATATATTGCAGTATATTGTTCGGTGTTCTCGCGATATTGTGATGTGGTGTTGAAGATTTTACCCAGGACAAGAAGGTTATTGAGCTGTCGAAAGTTGGCTAGTTCGTCTAAATCAGTACCTTTGTTCGGTCATTTCCGAAGAGCGACGGTTTCTTCACCATATGATCCTCCCTTCAAACAGAGACACACGACAGTGAGAGAAAGACGGGACCTTGAAAGTTAAACTCCGAAACTTTCGAACCTGAATGCAAGAAAAAAAAACATGATGGCTGTGAAAGAATTATTCGACAATAGCGCTTCGCGCGCTTTATTGACGTGTCGAGTGGCCTCGATTTGGTAGTCGAAGACTCGTGGTCCTGAAGCACCTGCTTCTTGCAACTTCTTGCCAGCTTGACTCGGAGTGTGACGATCGATTGGAATAGAGATACCGCGATTATGTGTGTCTACTCGATGAAGGTAAGCTATACAAATAGAAATTCAGGGGGTAGAGATAGTCAGAGTCAGTTCAAGCAACTGACCGATGAGTGCGATCCTGTACTATCATGACAATGTGCAATGGGAGGTGCCCCGAGTTAAATAAATCCTCTTATCTTACAGACGTATGAAGCGTATTGAAGATAACACATGATGGCGGAGAACTTGGAGTTGAAGAGATACGTACAACTTGCATGACCTGGTTAATCATGAGTAGATTGAAAGTAAATTATTTATTCCCACGGTGTGATCACGTTTCCTCCTTCCCCTTCGCGTGCTTACGGGTCAATGGGTCTCTCAGGTCGTAAAATCAAACAACGCATCGGTCCAGACCCTAGAAACCTCACCTGGGCTGATGGTCAGTACATTGTGGCTCTAAAATGAATTCAAAATCAACTAGTGCATTCATCACTTTACTTCAGATGCGTCAAAATTCGGTGCCAATTACCTTGCTAAATTCGGATGGGACTCTTCCAAAGGCCTTGGCGTTGAAGGTCAAGGCCGTACGTCGCATATCAAGGTCTCCCAAAAACTGGATATGCTAGGTATTGGCGCGGCCCAGTCTAAAGATCCTAATGGGATTGCGTGGAAGCAGAATAAAGACTTCGAGAGTTTGCTCAGACGGTTGAACGAAAATAATGCAGCTTCCTCTGATTCTGGGGCTCAAGTAATCGATGTAAATGCAGTGAATATCCGAGAGGAAGAGGGAATTAATGGAGACGACGATGTCGAAAAAGATGGGAAGAAGGAGAATAAGGAGGATAGGAAGAAGCGCAAGAAGGAGGCGAAGGAGGCGAAAAAAGAAAGAAAAGAAGAAAGGAAAAGAAAACGAGCTGAAAGCGTTGATGAAGAGGTAGAACAACCGAAGCCGAGGAAGAAAGCAAAGGCAGATACAAAAGTGAAAGAGGAACCCAAAGTAGAGAAGGCTGAAGAGCCAAAACGGATTATACCCCGTCACCGAGCGTCGGTCTTTTTTTTCAATCATAATACCTCACTGTTCTAATTTCATAATATAGGCATCGTGCACGAGCCATCGCAGCCAAAAACATTTCATCAAAATCAGCGGTGCACATATCCGAAATTTTAGGAATCGCATCATCGTCTTCATCCTCATCTGCCACACCAATGACTGCTGCCACCCCCTCTGGCACGTTGACACCTTTAGATCAAGACGTCTTGGGCTTGGTGAAGCTCACGACGTCAACAAAAAGTGTCTCCGAATACTTCAAAGAGAGATTACTGGTGAAGACCTCCGGAAATTCCTCACCTCTGTCCTCAACAGTCACGCCTGAGACAAATGCACGCGCAGCAGATGACAGCGAAAACGAAGATACCCCACGAGTCGGCCTAGGTTCTTACCCCAACTTGACCAGGGATGACCTCGATGATACACCCCGTGGAGGCCTTGGATCTACTCGGGCATCGACGAAATTTACTTCTGCTGCATCCACCTTTCAATCAGGGATATCTAAATTCGCATCGATGTTTACGTCGGCCTCTGTCATTGCCAAAGAAGAGACCATAGTACAAGTTGATGTCAAAAGCGTGGATAACATTATCAGAGACACTGATACGCGAGAAGATCGCAAGAGAAGTCGGAAAGAATCTCAGAAGAAAGAGAAGGAAAGCAGGAATGGTGTAGCAGAAGTAGTTGGCGAGCCAGGAGCTGTAGATGTAGACGATAAAGCAAGAAAGATGGCCAAGGATGAACGAAGGCGGGAAAAGGCGGAGAAGAAGGAGAAGAAGAAGAGACACAAAAGGGAACTTCTGGAGACGATTGAGAATAGTACTATGTAGAGAGAAAGCCAGCTCAATCAGAATCCACTTCGCGTAGTGGACTGCAGTAAGTTGAAACAGCTAATCAAGCAGATGTTATGGCCGCCTAACAGACTCAGAGAGAGGCATCGGACCGACAGGTAACAGTTAATCTATACAGTCCCCCTCTTAAAGTTGCTCTCACCTGGTACCAGAAGTGTCTGTGGACCAGCTAACACTATATCTATAGTCAAAACTTAGAGAAACGTCGACGCCGCTTTTGCGTCATAGGCTCCGGCGGTCTCCTCAGGTGTCAAGGAATGGACGAAACGCACATAAGTACCGGACAAAGAGCTGTGCATGTGAGTTTTGTTTCGCGGGGGGCGAAGTTGAAAGAAAAATAGAAATCATATAAACCAATTTGTTCGTTAGGATATGGAACAGATACCCTCCCTCGATCTCTGCCGGTCAGGGATCCATGCTCCTACGCCAAGAGCGTTTTATCGTCAAAATCATTTTTTTTAAGTTTATCATTCCTCACTTACGAGATGTGGCTCCGCAGCATCTTTCTGCAGCTAGTCATTGGGACTGCTTTCTGGATCCTTGATGCCAATGCGCTCCCGCTCAACTCTTCATTATTGGGATCTAGCGCTTCCTAGCACACATTGGATAATTCAGAACAAACGGTAGAAGATCCATGGGATACAATAAGAAAATGGAATTTGAGGAGGAACATCGAAGTAAGTACTTCTTGAGTTGCATCAGATGGATATTGACACATAGGTCCCAATTTCCTGTTGGAACCCGTAGCAGTCATGGGTTGAATACCAGGAAAAATGTCCAGGATTTGGAGAGAACGAGAATACTTCCGTGAGTACGCGTGTGTACCTTTCTGCGGCTTATCGCTGACATCGGACAAGAACATGTCATTACTGGCCTGTCAATGAAACCTCTACATTTGAATCTTGGAGGATTCAACGGGGGAATTTACAAACTTTCTGCTTTAGACTCCGAATTTGAAGATGAGAATCGCGCAGGACCGGGGCACGTCATTAAGCTGGTAGATCTCCACCAAGAATATGCGTCCGTGCGAGCCATATGCTCTTCAGGCGCATAACATCTGGGTTCAAACTGGATTTTTAATGGATTCGGTGGGGACAAAATGGGGTACTCTTCAGATGGAAGAGATTCCTGGGTAACCATTGTATAGGTACCAGCTCTGGCTTAGGAGGCCCTCTTTAGAGGAAAAGAAGAATATATTCGCAGAGGTTTGAAATCACCTTTTCGAAATCACTTACTCGAAGGCTAAGGAGACTCACCATCTCCTTCATACTTTAATCCCCGGTCTTGAATTCATTCGAATTTTGTTGACCGGGTTTTTAGTGACTTCCACCCTAACAACGTTCACGTTGTACTTAAGCTCGAGAATAAGCGTATAACGGTCGTTGGGGTACGTCTGTTGGACTTTGGATATCCAGGAGTTCATACTACGACGGAGCTTCCACCGGAGAAAAAATTCGTGAGTGTCTCCATTTTCGTGTAAGATTTATGCTCATGAGCACTTACGAATAATACAGAGGGCATGGTTCGACTTACGATTTGACCTTTTGTGGAACTACGTTTATGAATTGCTCGGTGAAAAGCCGCCTCATTATATGAAATACGTAGCTTTGATTGAGGGGGAGATACTCGAGGTGGACGACCCTAGCGTGAAGATGTAGCTTGAGGTCGGGAGAGGGAAACCCATATACGTCGAGCGCTATACCTACACGCTGGCATTTGGCACTACACTTCCACATGACTCATAGCTACTGTTGAGGTATATACTCCGCACGCTCCCGGGAACCTACCGTACACACCCGGACACCTACTTACAGGTAAAGACCGAACACGGCGTTATTACATTATACTATACAGTACCTACATACAACACGACCGAAGCATCTCGAACACCTCAGTTATCTTACAGTTAACTGAGGTGAGCCTAACCTAGTATACCCACTACGATACCGAGCTAACACAGAGTAGTTTAACCCTGACAGGTACATACTAAATGATAGTTATCTTACAGTTACAGCGTATTCAAAAAACCTTGTCAGTAGCGTAAAAAACGAGATAAAATAAAATAAAATCGAAAAGGTACCCGACGTTTTAGCCGACCGCCTGGAGCCGCTTGGCGAGTGCGCTGTCACTCGTGCACGCCTTTCGACAACGATCTTCCGTGGTGGAAGAGGGTGGAGGTAACAAAGGGTAATAAGTCCACTCAAGATCACAATGTCGATGGAGCTCCTCCCGGCATGGTCAGACTCTCCAGAGGCATCAGCATCGATATCTGTTTCCTACCTCAGAAGCAAAAGATCCACGATCATACTACATTGTTGAAAGGCGCGAGTGACAGCGCGCTCGCCAAGCGGCTCCAAGCGGTCGGCTAAAACGTCGGGTACCTTTTCGATTTTATTTTATTTTATCTCGTTTTTTATGCTACTGACAAGGTTTTTTGAATACGCTGTAACTGAGTTTAACCCTGACAGATTATGAGACTCATAGTCTGAGCTAAAGGAAAATTACCGGTGATAAAAGAATCTAAATTCGAGCACTCACAAAATGTCATTCGGAAATAGCCCGAATATACCGAGACTCCCCGACGCGAAACAACTCGTCGGAGAGGAAAACTGGAGACCGTACAAATGGGAAATCCAATTTGCAGTGCAGTCGAAGGGACTGACTGGCTACCTCGACGGCACCATACCCAGACCAACCTCCTACCCAGGGCCGATATACCTACTAACGACACAGACCGCCACTCCGCTGTTCAGCCCAACACTGTGCCTTGAGGAATGGGAAGCACGCGATTGACTCGTTGCCGGAGCCATCGTGTCAAATATTACAGACCCGGTGGGCCTAGGTGTGGATGAAACGAAACGGGCATCTGAAATCTGGCAAGCGCTAATCAAACGGTTTGAGAAAAGGGACGAACAGCATATACACCTAGCCGATACAAGCCTGCGCCAAGAAAAATACGACCCCTCGGAAGACTCGATGGAAGACCACGAGAAAAGGATGCGTAACCTGCTGAAGAAAGTCCATGACCTAGGGGGAACAGCAAGCGACGCCCAGTTCAGGCGGATAGTGATATCCTCAATGCCCCCCGAGTGGAGGCAAGACGTCCGCAGCGTACCGGGAACGTCCAGTACCGACGCCTTCACCTACCTCCACACGCTCTGGTACGAGAAGGAAGAGGAGCGAAAAGAGGCGGAGAGACACGAAAAGGGTTAAGGCGCTGATGGCAGCACAATCCACTAACCCTGCCAACCAGACAGCACTAGCGAATCAGGCAAGAACAGGAGGTAAATCGACGATTACCTGCCACAACTGTAGCAAGCCAGGGCACATCACGCGGAAGTGCTGGGCGAAAGGTGGAGGAATGGAGGGGCAGTGGCCAAAGCAGGGACAACCAGGCAAGCCAAAGACCGGAGCAAGCGCAAGTGCAAATGCAGCAACCGTGAACACAGACAACGCCGAGGTCTCGTCCCCGATGGAGACATACGTGATGTCGACCAGGACTAGCGGTACCCCAAGTATGTCTAAACCCACCCCAAAATCCAAACCGACTGCTGACTCCGGCAACAGGCAGAACGATCCCATTCTAGGGAACGAGAGTCAGCAGGAGAGGAGGACAGGGAACGGGGTAAAAGACGTAGATATGTACCTACCAGTAGGAAAATCCGAATGTACTGCATGCCATGGCGACACGCCACTGTACTCCCCAGCCATCCCCACAATAAAAACCTTCATTGACTCCGGGGCCTCAGAACACTGCTGGGTACAGAAGTCAGACTTCATAGAGTACACACAGCAGAGTCGAAGGACAAGGAGGTAACAGCACAATATCAGGCGAGGCAGGGAAATTCCAGATATTGGGAACGGGTACGGTGCAATTTGTCACATGAATCAAGGACAGCGAGAGGCTAATCTAACTTCGCGGAGTGAAACACACCCCGTCATTCGGACATAATCTTATCTCACTCTTGACACTCGACAGTTGAGGCATGAGAGGAGAATGGGGGCGGGGAATTATGACTGTCAAATTGGCAGGTGGAGAAACGATTTTTGAGGGATACGGCCGCGACAAGATGTATGAGGTTGAGATCCTGGGGACAGGGAACATGTCAGCCAACTACTCGCGAGCGAGGGACAGACCCGTAGACATCCTCACTTGGCACAGGAGATTAGGTCACATAGGAATCCGCCGCATCCTCTGAATGTCGAATAGAAAACTGGTGGATGAACTGAACATCACAAGCCGGGAAGTCTGAGGAATGTGTGAAGACTGCATATACGGGAAAGCAACCAAACATCCGTTTGATGAGGTGCTCACTCACTCAACTGAAGTCCTAGAACGGGTACACCTCGACTTGTTTGGGCCTGCGAGGACGCAGACGCGGGGAGGGGCCACATACTTGATGCTCTGCACGGACAGCAAGTCATCCTTCCGGGTACCGTACTACCTCACGAACAAGCGCAAAGAAACGGGAGTGAAAGCGCTACACGAATACCGGACGATGGCCGAGAAACAAACCGGCAAGGTACTGAAGATCATATGGATAGACGGCGGGGGGGAGCTGAACAACACAGTTGTAGACGCGCGAACATTGTGATTATACTTTCACAACTTTACAGGAAAACATGCCAAAGGCATTAGAGTCTGTGGCAGTTGCTACGATTCGGAGATGGGAGCATCGCATGCAGCGATGGATGGAAGCCTACCGTCAGGGCATGGATGCTCAATCAGCTCAACTGCATGTGCGGCAGTTCAGTTCACGCAAATACACTTCTCATTGACGCATTCCAGAGGCTGTAGCTAGAGCTTTCGATTAGTGATGTATCTTTCTGTGTACACGCGCCAAATTGGGAAGTACTTAAAAAAATATCTCTCTCAATTTTGAAGTTATCAAAAATCGGTCTGGGGGTTTTGTTCCTATGATGAAAAGGAGTCGATTGGCCAAAGGGATAAGAAAAATCTCTTTTTTTGGGTGTGTAATAAAATTTGCAAAAAGTTTGCAGTGTTTAAGTGAATTGCACCATAGGTTCCCGGGGACTGGACTCGGAGATGGTCGTCCTCGAGTGTGGGAGGTTGTAACGGAGAAGCAATACATAGTTCGACGTAAGAAGTAGCTTCAACATTACCTAGATTGAGATCCCGAAGCTTGGGGAGCAATGGGGGAGCTCAAGGAGGTATTGGGGAGGTTGGCTCTCCAAGGCGTTAGGCATTGGGGAGCTTTAGTATTGTTCGGGGGAGCTCGAAGACTCACTCGGGTTGCTTATACGTGAAGTGAAAGCGTATATTGGATCGGGTAGGCGATCGTCGAGACAGTAACAAGAGTAGAGAGAAACAGAGATAAAGAGACTGAGAGTAAAGAGAATTCCGTACGGTTAGCAGGTACAAAGGGACAGGGACTGGACCTATGTAAAGGGTGTGTGTTCAAAATATACCAAGCTAGGGATTCGGGACATTGCGGCGCTACTTAAATAGGTACGGGAAGTGAACAAGAGAACATCTGGAGACATGAGGCAGCTTAGTCGAGGGAGGGAGGTAATCTAGATTAGTACTTAAAGGGGTTGGCGGTTAGGGGGGTCTTGTATGCGTGTCGGAGTGGAGGACGTTTGGGTTACAATGCTTGGGGAGGTGCATGGTGGTACTTGGGGAGGTATAGGGAGGTGTAGAGGGGGGACAGGATGTGGATGGGATGTATGACAACGTATGACGGGTACTGAGACTGGTCTGGTTGTAGTCAGGGCATGACACCGGCGAGAACATAGTGGATATCTTTACCAAAGCGCTCAACGGCACACTGCACTCCAAAATGGTGTCATTGCTCTGCCTGGATCGTACGGAGTAGGGGGGGTGTTGAGGTACAGTCGACTCCCTCTTAACCCATACCCCTATAAACCCATACTCCCTTATACTCCATACATTTTCTGGGTTACCGACCTCGTTTGCAGGGAAATGCCATGCATAACCCATAACTCTCCCATACCCCATAATCCATACCTTTTTGGGGGTATTCTCCGCTATATTTTTACCCATAACCCATACCTTGATTGCTATCATTGCATTTGATACTCCCAAAATGGGATCAGTAAATAGACAATTGGCACAAAATCAATACAAAACCAATAAAATGGTCGATTTACACTAATTTTGAGCTAACATAACCCATGATAACCCATATGTGGGGTGTTACAACTCCCGATTAGGCAAATTGTCACGTATGTCACTTGGTGTGACCACCCCATAAACCCATACTCTCCCATAACCCATAGGTCTGGACCTCCACGGAGGGGTATGGGTTAAGAGGGAGTCGACTGTATATACTCCGCACGCTCCCGGGAACCTACCGTACACACCCGGACACCTACTTACAGGTAAAGACCGAACACGGTGTTATTACATTATACTATACAGTACCTACATACAACATGACCGAAGCATCTCGAACACCTCAGTTATCTTACAGTTAACTGAGGTGAGCCTAACCTAGTATACCCACTACGATACCGAGCTAACACAGAGTAGTTTAACCCTGACAGGTACATACTAAATGATAGTTATCTTACAGTTAACTGAGTTTAACCCTGACAGCTACACCACCGACTTATATAATGACCAGGAACCAATGAATGGAGGTGGGCGACCTCAAATAATAGGTCGCCGCGGCTCCCCTCGCCTCAGTACTGTAGTCTCACTTACCTTTGCGGTTAATGAAGGGGGGAACACCTGGGAACACCTGAACATTCTTTATCTTATCTTATCTTATACGGTATACGTAAATGACGTAATTGATCACACCTTCACTCTTTACCAACATGGCGCGAGTTCCTCTAATCGGGCGACTCTCCTTCAGAGAATATGTGGCACTTGTTTTTGGCTTAATCTTCATTGCATTCGAGGGCCTAATTCGCCTGGTCATTCTGCTCTTGCTTCCGCGAATCCTCATCAACTGGTTCTATGACCGTTCACGATCTCTTTTCCACTTTCTCGGAGGGCGAGGACTCAAGAAGCAAAATTCTCGCGATCCAAAGACGACTCCTCGAGTCAACGCACAGCGGCAAATCAAACGCTCAATGGCGGACCAGATCTTGCATGCTCGAGACTTCGGCGAGCTATGTGCACTGCATGGTTATATGCCAGAAGAGCATGTCGTTTTGACGAAAGACGGGTACTTGTTGGGCCTGCACCGTATCTCGTCAAAAAAGGGCCAACAAAATTCAAGGCCCGGTATAAGTACTGGGAAGCCGGTGGTCTACCTTCACCATGGCTTGTTGATGAATAGCGAGGTGTGGGTTTGTTTGACTGATGCGGAGCGGGCGTTACCTTTTGTGTTAGTGGAGCAGGGCTTCGATGTTTGGCTGGGGAATAACAGGTACGCTATCAATAGCGCTCAAGTCTATTGTTTTCCGACCTTCATGTAGAGGTAACAAGTATTCCAAGAAGAGCATTCACCATGGCCCCAATTCCACCAAATTCTGGGATTTTAGGTCAGTCTCGCGTCAGCCAGTCATAATCGAAAGAACTCGCCTTTGACATTTCCTTTCAGTATTGATGATTTTGCATGGCACGATATTCCAGACTCGATACAATACATATTAGACATTACCAAAGCACCCAAGCTAAGCTATGTCGGTTTCAGCCAGGGAACGGCACAGGCTTTTGCCGCTCTCAGCATCCATCCCCAGCTCAACGAAAAGATCAACGTGTTCATTGCGCTAGCCCCAGCCTTGAGTCCTGCGGGTCTATCTGCCTCAATCGTTGACGGACTCATGAAATCATCGTAAGTGTTATTGCCCCATCCGAAGGTCGTTTTGTTGAACCCTTATCCTGGATATTCAGGCCTACCTTGATGTTCCTTTTCTTCGGTCGTAAATCAATTCTGTCTTCCGCTACGATGTGGCAGTCAATCCTATACCCACCTATATTTGCCAAAGTCATCGACGTCTCCCTTATCTGGATGTTCAATTGGCACAATCGTAATATAACTCCTTCGCAAAAGATTGCCGCATATGCCCATCTATATTCCTTCGCTTCGACCAAGTCCGTGGTCCATTGGTTTCAGATCATGCGCAATGGTGCATTTTTGATGTACGACGACGAGGTGATGTCTCCAGTCGTTCGTACGTCGGTGAGCTCTTACCGACCCGCACGCTTCCCAACCAAGAACATTGCGACTCCAATTGTTTTGCTATATGGCGACCGCGACAGTCTTGTAGACATCGACGCGATGATGAGCCAACTCCCTGAACACACAGAGGCTCGACGTCTTCACTCGTATGAACATATAGATATTCTGTGGGGCAAGGATGTGGATAGAGATGTCATTCCGGAAGTTCTGGATGCACTAAAGAGGTACTGCGAAGACAAGGACAAGTTGTCAGGGATAGTAAATGGAGTGAAAAGAACAGGTGATGGGACAGAGACTGACGGGCTTTCAGATTCCTTCTAGTCCAGCTTCAAGTGCATTATTCATTTCCATATACCCATATGTTGTATCACCATATACCGTATATTCAGATTGAAATAATATAAATGCCAATAGGGTACCTTCACACGGTTCAACCGACGCGAGTCCTTCAGGACGAACGGTATACAAGGGTATACATAACCGGGGTTCATTTCAAAATGAAGTTCAATGCAGCATTTGCGTATTTCTTCCTCTCCCCTCTCCTGCCATTCGACTTGCTTAGCTTCACCATGTCCAATCCAGAAAATCACACTTTCTACAGGTTATATGGGTTCCCCGTCGCTCATTCAGCCTCTCCCTCGTTCCACAATCACATATTCAATCAACTAGGAGGAAACAAAGAATATTCACTATTTTCTACTAGCAAAGTCATTCCTGAGTTGCTTGAAGAGATCCGCAATGAAAGCTTCGGTGGGTCAAGGTATGCTCGATACAAGGTTCGAGCGTTACGTGCTCATATTCATGAATCGCAATGAAGTGTTACCATGCCTATCAAATCCGCGATAATACCTTACCTCGATGGCCTCTCACCGGAATCAGAAGCTTCTGGCGCGGTGAACACTATTGTCAAGGTCCCTTCACCAGGCGGCCCCAAACTCATAGGGACAAACACAGACATCCTCGGCATACAGAACGCGTTACTCAACCAGCTTCGTTTACAACACCCAATGATCTCTATTTCCTCACAAGCATCATATTCAGAAGGCCTCGGTGCTGGTGCTATCTTCGGAGGAGGGGCGACAACTCGTAGCGCAGTTTACGCTCTCACGAAACTCGGATTACATCCCATATACCTTGTCAACAGAGACGCAGATGAGGTTAAAGCTGGTGCATCTTTTCCCTTTTTCGCCCAAACGGGTTTTCACATGTTGAACTGTGGTCGCTGTTCCAGTACAAGATGCATATCCTGAATTGGTCAAAAGAGAATCGTTAATACGTCTTGATCACCCCGACGCGGTCGAGAATTTCCTTGCGCAACCAAATTCCCCTCGTATTCTTATGATTGTGGGAGCCATACCAGCGATACCTCCTATCACCAAAGCCGAACGCATGGTATATACTGTTGCGTCTGCCTTGTTCACATTACCTTATCATCCTCCGACTGCCGATCCGTCGACAAGGAATTCTCTACCTATTCCCACCGAGAGGTTATTCTTGGAAATGGCTTACAAGCCGAGACTCACGCCCATGGTAAGCCGGTTGTTTTCTTCAATTTTCCATAGACAAGACTGAGGTGACATTCATTCCTGCCAGCTCAAAGTCGCAATTGCTCACAACTGGGATGGTATAGATGGGACGCACGCTGTTGTAGAGCAAGGTTTTGCTCAGCAGAGGATGTGGCTTCGCGGAGATGTCAGTGCGGAGACCGGGAGTGATACAACCATACTTGGTCCAATCATCGAGCAGAAGGCCCGGAATCTCATAGCAAAGATGGGAGAGTGAGTATATAAGATACAATATTCAGATCACTTCTTATCTAACCAGTTTCACTTTTCGTCAGTGTCGTAGTTGAAGACACCGAAGTTGATAGGGCTGCAAGTATAGAGGCTACCCCGATACCGAAGACGTACAGTCAGTAACCACCAGAGATGTGCAAGCGTTCCAGTTGAGTGTTGTATTCACTGCAAGGAATCGAAAGAGTGGAGCCTTTCCTTTCATAATCATGTAACCAGCATACATAGTGCCGCCCGTGAAGACATACACACAAGTCTATTTCTTCAAAACTCTACCTCATGAACTTATCGGTGTCTTTCATGCGAATCCCCATTATTCCTTCGCCTTCCCTTTACCTTTGACTTCACCAGTTTGAGCTTCGAGTTCCTCGTTTTCTTTCAACGTCTCTAAACCTCCGCCATTCTTTTGAGTTGTTGGTCGCGAGGACTTTTGACTTGTTCTTGGACCTGTTCTTCCCAAGTAACTACTTGGTCCTTCCTTGACGATAGCAGGTGGCGGCAGAGTAAGCAGCGGTATATCATTGTTCTCCGTGCCCTGGAGAAATATATAGGTAAGTCGATTGGAAAAAAACAACCTCAAGGAGCGTACGAACCACGGGAGCAACAACCTTATCATTCATAATGGTCACTAGCCTCGCGTTCGATCCATCACTCAGTTGCCCGAAAATGATGTTATATTTTTTCTTTGGCAAATGGCAACTGGGACACCGCTGACTTGGGACGAGCCTGAGAGTCCCTTGGAAAGCACTGGGCCTCCGACCCCAAAGCCAGCGGGATCCAGTCTTCCCGGGCCAATTCGTGACTTTGACCGTGAAGCTAAACTCTGGAGGCGCTGCAGCGTACTTATGTTGTGCCCATTCAACATTCAGCTTGGCTGATGTTGATTTATGACGATTACTAGCGGAGTCGCTGCCATCCAGATCTTTCAAAGCGGCGTCCAAAGCAAAGTTCAGCAACTTTTTAACGGCGCTTCGGGCATCGTTCTCCCATAGGTAGACCTTCTTATCGCTGTTCAGTGTTACTTTAGCAGTTACTTCTTGAGTAACCTCTGGTGCCGCAACTGCGTCAGCGGAAGTGGGAGCTGGTGGGTCAGATGTCGAGGTGTGATCGATACCTGTGGAAGTGCTGATCGCATTAGCAGCCTATATCGAATGAAGAAGGTCAACAAATTATCAGCCAAGAATCAAAGCACTGAACTCACTGTTGGGGGAAGAGGGGGAGGTGCGGCCACCACCATGGTCGCCGTGGCGAAGAAGAAAAGCATACCAAAGATCGTGCGCATCGCGATATGTCGTACGGAAAAGAGCTTTGGGAATAGTACCTTGTAGATGGTCCTTTTCAAAAATTTTCGAACAGAAGATCTTTCTGACCAGCAGAAGGGAAGAAATCCAGGTTGTGAATTCGCAAGAGAAGGTTTCGCGAGTCTTTAAACCTCTTTCACCTTGTGCAAGCTTGCGCAAAAACCAGGAGACTGACAGGGTACCCGCTGGTACAGGCTGGTACCTATGAGAGGTATTTTTTGTGGTTTATGAAACCAGGGTCAGCGGCTCAGGTATTCAGTAATAGTACACATATGACTTGGAAGGTACCCTTCCATGTCTATTTAGGGAAATTTCCCCCTCAAAATTACGAGTTACTTGTGACGGAGTGTGTCAAGGCTTAAGCTGTGTCCTGACCGCAACAGCCACAACAGATCATACTATTTGACCGAGCCAATCGGAAGCCGATTATTTCATTCCCTTGAAGCTATCGCTCAACGACGAACGAGCGTGGTCAAATTAGGTCTACGTACATTTTGCACGTCCTATTCAATGCAACAATGCTGCTCATTTTGTGTTTTGAATCAAAGGCCGTACGCATTCTGTGGTAAATATGATATGAGTTTCATGCATGTGTTGGCAAAAGTTGTGGCGATTGTATGAACGGACACTCAAGGATTAATGCTGGGATATGACAAGCAAGACTGATTATACTATGCTGTTTTATGCGTTTTTTGGACACACCCTACATACATTGCCATGCCTTTTCATCTGTCACCAAGCCATTGCCAGTGTATCGGTTTTTCTTGGGCCATTTGCAATGTGCTCTCCAATATTCTACTTGCGAACCATCTGCAGAAAGTTTCGCACCTCGCAGTACATCCGGCGGAATCCCTTCTTCAACCCAGCGAACCATTGCCATGAGAGCATTTTCGTTAGGGTCTCTCCCAGCGGAGGATCCAACATCTTGTCCGATAACCGATGCTCCGTCTCCATCTCGACAGTGATCCATACCACTGACATAGAACAAACGATAGAAGCTATCCAACTCATGAGGTGGTAGGTTCATGGTTCGTGAAACATGGGCATAATACAGTTGGGATATCTCAGAACTGCAAACAAAGTCTTGCAATCCATGATAGGTGAGTATCTTCCCACCGTTTCCGGCGAACGCGCTGAGGTCTCCTTCCCATGTTTGGATGTTGAAAGGATTCTGGGATGCAGCGTTCATGGCGTCGGCTAACGAAAAGTTTCTTCCGTCCCACGTCGTGTCATTGTAGACTACATACCGGAACCAATCCTGAACGAAATACGTCAGAGGTGATAAGCAAGAATTTTGAGGGATTTACCGGGATTTACCTCAGTCAAGTCCCAAGGAATTCCCTGAAAGTAGAAGGGGACTTGTTTTTTGGTGTTGATACCTGGTTGCATACGCGGGTACAACAGTTGACCATCCGAACCATAGAGCGGACTGTATATTGACCTCACGGTCTGCGCTTGTAAACCAGTCAAACACTGTGAAGTTTGCCCCTTGGAACAAATTAGAGTTTCTGGAGTGAATTGACACGTGCTAGGGTCCTCCAAGAGGCCGTCTACGGCTCCATCCAGTGCATCACATTGTCGAAGAACCTCGTCGTAAACAACAGCCCATAATTCTGGCGAGAGGAACGATTCTGACTTTGGATCCCCAGTAGCCTTATATAACGCGCCACCCCACGACATGATATTGGGGAGTGCAAGTGCAGGGGCGCCTGCAACGATACCATCAAAGTCCTCCGGAAAATCCTGTGCCTCTTTCAAACCTTGTCGACCACCGGAAGAACATCCAAGGAAATAAGATTTGTGGAACGGAAACCCATAGAACTTCTTGGTCAACTCTTTCCCAGCCACCACACCTGTATGCAAGGAGCGATATGTATAGTCCGCGAGCGCATCCGTGTTGTTTAAGAATGCATATCCACTTGTCCCATTGTGGCCATTATTGGCACCAATGGACGCGAAACCTAATGAAGTTGCAAACTCAAGCTCGTTATAAAGGATACCTGAAGTTGACATCAATCCCTGACATGGATATAAGCAATTGTATGCGCACATCCTGAGAACCCTTTGGGAGATTGACTCAATTAGCAACTGCGAATGAGAGATTTCTGATCCTTACACACCTCTGTTTGCAGTACTCAGGAAACGGCCAGAGTAGTCCAAGGGGAACCATGCCTCCAGTGAGATTTCACTCGATTCCGAAGTTGGAACCGCCATTACGACGCGACAAAGGTCAGAAGAAACAACATGATACGGAATACCACACGTGGGGTGATTTTCAGGAAACGATAAATTCGTTCCCCCATGAACATATTGCGTGAAGTGTAACTTGATACCAGGAATATCGAGTTCCGAGGCGAAACGACTACAGTTGGCAACAAAATCAAGATTGTCTGTTGTTGTTAACAAGGAAGATGATGATTGGGAACTGAAATTTAGCGATGTCGGGTCGCTGATGAGATTCGACGTTATATTGAGAACTTGGTTCATCCATAGGACTATGTCTTGCAGAGGTTGATACATGAGGGAAGTTGAGTGCTGTGGAGCAATCAATTTTAAAATCAAAAGCCCGTGTTTTGATTATGGATTTGATCGGCATGTACCGTACTGTGGGAGCGAACAACCCGGTCCTCATGTAATTAATCAATCTTCCTTTCAACCTCTTTCAACGCTGACGACGCACTTGTGCGAAGGCTTGATGTTCTCTCTTTCTGTTTTCCAAGGTCAGTCACTGTTGTTGAATTTCCCGATTGCTTTGGACTACAAATCTTCATTAAAATCTTCCATTCCAGAAGGAAGATGCGCAGAGATGTAGTTGTATTCGAAGAACACCAAGTGTACTGATCCGATTAAGGGTGGGGTATTGGAGCATAGTTCAACGGAGGTAAGTATGATCTGAACCTAAAAATGCTTTCAATTTCGCAAACGTGTCGATACTCAATTTATTCGTTAGTTATTTGTAGTTATTCAGTGTTTGAATTCCTTTATCAGTACATATACGGAGGATATTAGTACGTTTGACTACGTTTTGCCCCACCAATCATCATCCCAAGTAGAAAACAACGGCAACAATGACGCTGAGCTACTCAAAATCATGTCTCATAGGCGCAGTCATGGAATCCATGGCTTATGGTGAGCTTCGAGGCGCAGATAAATTCTACGAAATTTGATCTTACTCTGATAATGTTAGGAATCTACTTTCTCTTGGTTTGTCGTTGCGTACGGATCCTCTGGCAAAGACATATCAAAGGGAGGATATCACTTTATCTAATCACTGCGACGGCGACTCTTTTTGTCCTGATCACGATTGTGAGACCGCGAATTGGCCCAGGAGAGCCAAATGTAAGTTGCTTGCTGACAATTTCATTAGCGAATGGCTTTGGACAACTATGCTTCAGTGACGGCATTTACTTACGCTCCATTGACACCAGACGCAGCAGAGCTCTATCTTGGTAGCTTTGGTAATGGTGCTATGTTTAGGACTGGGACATATGTTGCTTTGACAATTGTTGCGGACATATTCATTGTATGTTTCAAATATTTATATACACATCCGAGCCTGTTTGGCGTTAACATCTCAAATTCTTTTACTATTAGGTTTTCCGTGTATATGCCGTGTGGGGAAGTAACATTTATGCAGCAATGGTCCCAGCATTGCTAGCGGTTGCGGACATAAGTATAAATCAAAGCCTTCTCGTGATATTGCTGCTTGTACTAATTTTAATTTTAGTTACTGGTGCATTGACCATTCAGACTATTCACCAATTGACTGCGGGAGAAAGCCCAGATGGTTCGACTCTCGCAACTCACCTTCTAATTTTCTATGGATTCACGCTAAGTGTCAATGTCCTCTCAACATGTAAATAAGTATATGGATTGCTCGTGTTATTGCCTACTCATTTACCTGTTTCTAGTTATGATTGCATCCAGAATCTACTTGGCGCAGCGTCAAACAAGGCTCATCAAGTCCTCCATGAATTTGAACATGGCAATCGAGGTCGTGGTAGAATCTGGTGAACAGGGAGCCAATCTTATACCAATAACCTGCTCAATTTCAACATAATCTACAGCTGCATTATATTCTAGCTCCCTTGTAGCCATGATCGCTCCGACAGCAACAGGAAGCAATGTTCAATATTGTATGCTTAGTGTGGTGAGTAATCACTCGAAAGAAACACAGAAGAGATATCCTAATCACGGTTATTGAACGAAATCCTTTCAGATGTCCCCAATTGTGGTCAGATAATCTGCTACTATCTACCGTGGATAACTCACGACCCTTTTTCTTTTCAATGCATTTTCGATTCAGGGGATCGCAGTATGTGCATGTCATTGACTTACTATGGCTTTATACTAACATTTACGGGAAATTGGGAATAGTTCACTTTGATCATTGTGCGAGTGGGGTCTGGATTGAGCCCAGACACCAATGCTGCTCCGCCTACTAGGTCACTGCGTTTTGTGACACCGCGCAGTGAGTTTACGTCTGAGGTGGAAATTTCCCAATTCCAAGCAGCCGACCCGCTGCATACAATGGAAAACAATGAGTTCCAGTTGCATCTTACTGAAGCATCTCACAGCCAACATACAGATCACTCAGATGGTGGCTTGGGACGGGAGTTGTCCAAATAAAACAATTTTTGCACTTGCAAGTGATTGGAAAATATGAATCACTATGTGACTTAAACTACAGGAGAAGGAGAGGGAGGAGGGGAAGAGGAAGCCATTTAGTATTAATATCCGTGCTTACCCTGTTAAATCTATCATTTGATGCCCGAGTCTTGAAGCTTGATCGAAGAGCAGCTGCAGCTTTGGTCTTGGGGGAGGGGGGCGCGAGTTCACCAGTGTCCCAAATTCCAGTAAAGGATTGTATAAGTACACTGATTGACTACGTGCGATGCCATGGTAGCACCCACATAGATAGTATACATACATGTACATGGTCTGAGCAAAAATAAAACCAACCAAGACTGAAGAGAAGATAGCAGTGAGACGCATAGAATACGGATATAAGATCGCAAACACGCGAAATGATAGATTAACTGAGACAAGAAAAATGGAATGCTCGATGTAGATGTGAGCATATCCTTGAACCCGACGAAGATACTGCAAGTAGATAAAGATCGAATAACGGACACAACGGCTCAACAACCCAGAACAAATATAGATCACAGCAAAAACAACAAGACGATGCAGATGAGGAAGTTTAGTTATCCTCACACCAGATTTCTAATTTCCCTTCTGGCTTTCCCTTCGAGCTTTCGCGTGCAGTCTCGATGGCAAGATCATAGTCAGACTCGTCCTGCAACGTAACCTTACCACCATCCTCATCTTTGAACTTCAGTCCGAGCCCACCAAAGCCCTTGCCGAATTTGCTGGTGACTTTGTCCATAAAGTCCTCAAACGAAGTGTCGGGTGTCAGTGCCATACCACGTACGTCGTCTTTGTAGTGTAGCTACAATGGTGAAAAAGAAGGTGAGTGAACGAAGGGAATATACTTTGAAATCCACTGACCTTCACACGAATCTTGACCAATTCAAATGGGCCGTCGTCATAATCACCACTTGCATAGCCCTCTTCTTCCTCTTCATAAGAGCTTTGAATGCGACTATTCGCAGTACGAGCGGTGTTCCGCCTTGTTACTCTTCTCCTAACACTGCCACCGCCGAAAGAACTTGGAGCATAATTACTAGCAGGTGCACTTCGTGAACCTGATCTTGCAATTGGAGGAAGATTATTGGGGTTTGCGTTCGAACGTGCCCAAGCAGCGATGCGGTCGGGAGGTCCACTTGCAGCTGCACCTGCACTCGCAAGGGGCAAAGGTGGAGGTGGTCCGTCATTCCCGTAGCTATCAAGATAGTCGTCATAAAATTCCGTAAGACGGTTGTCTTCTGCGGAAAAAAAAATTAGCGTGAGGTTCTGGGACAAAGGCCTCTTGTTAACGGACCTTTGAGAGGAGGCGGGGGTGGTGCAGTATTGCCTGCCGGCGTTTTCCTAACACTGAGCCCACGAACGGGACCTCCCATACCCAAGCCCATAGTGGCATTGACGCTTGGCTTGATCGGAGATATAGTAGTGTTGCTCCTAGTAACGCTAGCGGTGGGTTCTGGCGAAGAGTCTGAACCATTGATTCGTTCACGAGCATTGGAAGGAACGTTTAACGTAGTGTTTGCTCTGCCCAAGGCAGGAGCTCGTCCCACTTCAGTATCTAATTCTACGGACAGATGTCAGAACACATCGATCAATACGTTTGAGGAACGTACTAGGTAGAGAAGGTGCAGGGGCAGTAGCGCTCCTGGTGAGATCAGGCGCTGTTTCAACGAACACGCCAGAAGGAGATATACCCTGCTTCAGATTGGTGGAACCTGTGAAGCCCGTGAAAGCATCTCGAGAATCCGCAGCAGCAATCAGAACCTGGTGGAATTTTAGTCAATATGGAAGTGGTCTAGAAGGCCCAAATACATACAGCTTTGCCCATATAGTTCTTGCTAACGGCATTCTTGAGTTTCTTCTCCGATGGACGGTAGAGGACACCAACAGGCTGTAATGTTGTCTATGATGTGATGTTCAACATGAGAACGAAAAGGAAACCTACAATACTGAAGACCGTGTAACCCTCTCCGCGATCAGCAATAGCATCATCAATAACATTATGTTCGTCGGTGGCTTTGTCTTTCCTTGCCTCCTGCATGTCCGCCAATCCTGCGTCCACACTGCCCAAGTAAATTTGAGACAGCCCTTTGTTAAATAGCACTTCTGCTGAGAACAATTTGAACTTGAGCCCGAGCTGTTCGTAATTTCTGGTAACCATCGATCAATATCATTCCAACGACGACCAGAACGCGGAAAGAATCATACATGGATTGATTCCCTCTCAAATATAGAAGCGCCTCCTCGAAGTCTTTCAACGCCAGATCGTACCGAGCGAGCAGGAAATTAGAGACCCCACATTGGAAATATCTACAGAGAGAATAAGACGGAGTAGATGTCGTATTTAACTGACTGTGAACTCACGCAACTGCCAAAAAACTATCCAACCCAGTCGCTTCAATAAACTTATCCACAGCAGCTTCATGCTCGCCCAGCGTCGCGTATATCAAGCCCATGTTCGTCAAAATTTTGGACGAATCAGCAATACGCTGTAGCTCTGATGATTAGAGTGAAGACTAGCAACAAAAGTAGACTGAACGAACAGAGAAAAGATCGAGAGACTTTTCGAAATCTTCTTCATCGTACGCTTTGAGTGCAGCAGACCAGGTTTCAAGTTCAGCTTTGAGAGACATAATGTTAAACGGTAAGAAGCGAGCCGGTCGCGATTAATGATTGCCTGGAGTCGGAATAAAGGAGTGGTTGGTAGTGTGGCAGTAACAGAGAATTAGGAGGGAGAAAAATGAAAAAGTCGAGACCCAGTCCCAAGCGGTAAGGAAAGAATTCGTCTCAAGCAAAGAGGAACCTGGATATTTAACAGTCTGCGATGGCGTTGTCAAGGACGAGTTTGGCATCTGCCAGTTTGGCAAATAATCACGCGGTATTGATACCCGTTTGTCCGTTCCGATATTTCGCTCGGCGCGTTCCTTCTACGTTGTTCCTCATTAGTCCTCCAGTCTCCCAAATCTCATCTTGCACTTTGTTACTAGTGAAGGAACGTTCCATAGATCACGGTTCGTCGCCTTTCATCACCGCGATAAACATCAATCTTTCGTCAATGGAAACACCTTTGTACGCGTTACTGCGGGAATGCCTTCCTTCAGCCCATTGATTCTTAAAAGGGGTTATCTCGCCGTAGCGATGCAGCTTCTCGATTTGGGCTGGACGTGGCTGGATGTCCAAGATTTCATTGTCGGAACGTGTATCATCAATCAAGTCAAGGCCATTCGAAAGCAGCGAAGTAACGGCAGCACTAGTAGTTTGGGGTGCACCAACTAAGCGTCTGAAGGAACGAAAGACAAAGAAAAATAATAAGATAAGAGCGAAGATGTATGCTATGTGCCTATGTACTCGAAAAAATACAATTGTCCCTTCCGATGACGGAGAATAACGGCACGCAAGTAACAGAAAGTGCGACAAAATGGGAATAAGGAGTGTGAGCTTATACTGCTCAGTAGCCTGAAGGTTTAGCATCCGATTTAGAGGTATCGTATGCCCTGATCAGCTTTGCCTGGTCCTGCTTGCCATTCTCTGTCTGACTGAACGCAAATCCACGGTTGCGACGCATACGTTGGACCGCACGAACTTTCTTGATTGCCTTTTGAAACCTGAGATATTCCCATTAGAAGGTTAGAAAGAACAAAGGAAATGGGTATAACGCACTGTTCTTGTCGGGGGCGATAATCGGGAATGTTGTACTTCTGCAACTCCTGAGCGATGTGGTAAGAGGAGGGCATGTACGTTCTCTTGTAGCTGCGTATCATGAGAATGTTGAGCAATACCCGAATGAACAAATGGAATTGTCCTAAAACGTACTATTTCCAAGCTAAGTCACGGCTGAGACAGAATATTGGAATCAAGAGAAGGACAAAATAGAAAACGGCATCCGTCCAGAGACGAGGAGCAATATTTTCGTACTCCTTAGAGAACCCAATTGCGGGAGCAACCACAGCGTAGATAGGAAGGAAAACCATGGTGAAAGCAAAGGATCCTGGTATTGCTGCGAAGATATTCAGTAAGAATTTTCATAACGCAAGCGATGGAAGTGCCTACCTGCAACCGTGTACTTCGTCCAGATACTATAAAATGGTCAGAGGATACCCTTTGGTCAAGTGAATGTGAAATCGTACTCGGAAATGAGGGCCGCCTTTCCAAGCACTGTGAGAAGGACTGCAAGGTATAGTGTTGTACCCCAAAACCAATGACCAGTGTCATAGCCGGTAGCCTGTTTGATATCCCCCCACCAGAGTATGACAGAGAATCCGAACAGAATCTTTCTCAAAGTTGATTACTATTGCATGATGAAACCCAAGAAGAGAAATCCTTACGACAGAGTGATATAGGGCGTTGATGACCCACATCCAGAATGCCTTGCTTGTGAAAAACTCGTTCTTCTGACCGAGTATATACAGCTGCGGGTATCTGTCCAGTATTCGCGCGGAGACGAACTGATCAAAAACGCCGATCACCAATGGGGGTAACAATGTGAATACAACATTGTATAGCGACAAGGTCCAGGACTCGTATGCAATTTGGCCAGAGAAATTGTTGAAGAACGAAAACTTTCAAGATATATCAATTTTTACGTAGTCCAGAAAGAATATGGAAACTCAAACTCACCCAAAACTGAGTCATATATAAAGTAATGTTCTTGTAGAACGAATCTATTCGACATTTAGTGTTGCTATGCCTAGAAAAGATTAGAACCACGAACATAGGATCAGTTTAGAGAGCCTTCGGTAACTCCATGAACCGTGGACTAGTAATAACTTCTTCAGATATCTGAATTGGGATATCGCTACATCTGCGGAACGCGCTGCTTGCAAGCCCTATGTAGATACGTATTAGTAGGAGAAATAGATTCATCAACGTTTACGAACCTCAACGCCAGATATACCGACGCCAACGTGTGCCGCCTGGATCATGCTGACATCATTGGCACCATCGCCGATAGCTAGTAGGATGGCCTTTTGGTTCTTTTTCACAAGTTTGACGACAAGGGCCTTCTGCAATGGAGAAACACGACCTAGATTTTATTCATGATCAGCAACTACTCGTCGGCGCAGGAGTCTCCCAACTCACAGCAAATGACGGCCTTGCACATGATAGCCAGTTCCAGGAACACTTTCGATATTGGTTTTTCAAGAGCGAAAGTCAAGCTTTTTCCATCTAATAATGAGATCGATGAAACCATGATTTCAATAGCCAGACCGAGGTATACTTACCGATGACAAGTGCTAAATCCTCAAGCTCGAGCTCCCCAGTACTACGCTGATTCTTGATGGCAGCCAATCGTTTTGACAAGAACTCTTCAGTGCCTTGAGCCGTTTCCTCGTTGACGATGACCTGATTTGGAACTCAGCAGGAAAGCTACGCAATCATGTTTAAAAATTTACTGACGAGGTTCATTGACTCGGATATCAGCCTACATGACATTCCAATATTGATAGCTGTCTCTTGTCGGTCGCCAGTCAGAACCCAAACCTACCAACGAGGCAACGAGTTGAAAAACAGTATTCAGTCGTGGTCTATCGAGAAATATAGAAACATACCTTGATACCAGCCTGTTGTAGTGTGTGGATAGTATCCGGAACACCCTCTTGAAGTTTATCTTCAATTGCTGTAGCGCCAAGAAGGAATAGATCTTTCTCGATTAGTTCGGCTGCCTGATCAAGAGCATCACCACGACCATTTATGGTTGAGGCAGCTTGATCGTATATCGTAGACCATTGCCGGTATTCCTGTTCGGATATGTCCCGGGAAGCAAGGCAGAGAGTCCGGAGACCATCGGTAGCGTATTCCTGATCAAACGGTCATTAGATATATGGTACAGGTTGAGGCGCTTGTCACCTCGAGATGGGCTAGCGTTTTCTCGGTGTAAGGTTGATTCTTGCTTAATCGCTCTAAGATGACGGTGTCGGCGCCTTTAGTGAACAACTTGATCGTTGCATCGGGCATTCGTACAACTGTTGACATTCTTTTCCGAGTAGAGTTGAACTCGCAAACATTGAGAATCTGGAATTCCTGTGACACGCCTAAAACATTGACAAAGACGGACTTGGGTTTCCGAATCTTGAACAGGCATATGAACGACGATAGCAGGTTGATTTTCGAAGAACACGTACGTGAAACTGGTACCCCAACAACTCAGCTCCAGCGACTAGAGCAGCTTCATCAGGACTACTAGCTTGATACTGGAGCTTTCCATCCTTTTCCTCAGGTATCACAGTATGACAAACCGCCAATAGCGTGAGGAATTCTCCTATGACCTCTTTCTCCCTATCCGCATCCGACGTCAATGATCCTGACGCAGATGGATCCACGAACGGATTGGCATTGTCCTCAAGCATCGCCTTCATCTCTGCAAATGTCCTCCAAACGTCCTCGTTACCTTTACTGTCTTCGCCGTCACCTCTCCGATTGTCATCTACCACGTCAGCATACGCAATTCCCGCTATACTGCACATCCGGAACTCCATCTCATTTCGTGTCAGGGTGCCGGTTTTGTCACTGAAGACGTATTCGATTTGACCTAGTTCTTCAACAAGGGAAGATGTTCGACATAGGGCCGGGGTATCGGTACGGGCGTAGTACATATCAAGATCGGAATTGATGAGCTGGGCTTGTTGAAACTTGACTACCTCCATTGTGACAATCAGGGAGATCGGGATGAGATTGTTGTACAGAATGATGAATGTCAGTATATCTGCAAATATCGGTCGATTAAGCAGTTGGGAGTAGGCAGAAAGCATATCCGACCTTCGATGAATGTTTTCGCTATATCATTGAAAAGCTAAAGTAAGTATTTTGAATATAGTGAAAGTAAGCGACACCACCTCTTGCGCTTAGCGTTGTAGTCTCGACGAGATACCATTGGGCACTAGATAAGAACCAAGTCCGAATACTGCTTCCGATCGTACTGCCAATGGACAAAAGCAAAAGCAAAATGAACAGATACACGATTTGCACATTGACCTGTCTTTCAACAGCCGTGCGCTTGATCGGGGCAGCGCTGAGAGCTCTTGGTCAATGATGTGCAATTGCAGTATCAGAACGCACTCACGTAGCATTTCTCATCAATTTAGTTTCATGCCCGGTGAACACGACAAGGCCATATAGCCAAGGTGTATTCCGAATCTGAGCTCCACGAAGCAGTAGTTGATCTGGGCCTAAAGGCACTTGCTTCGGTGTTCCCATACTTGTTAAAAGCTCCAGGGTACCCTCGAAGGTGTACAAGGAGTTATTGGGTTGTTCAGAGCGTAAAGAGCCGCGTAAAGATGTGACCATGTGAGGCGATGTCATTGTAGAAGTTTGAGGAGAACCCTGCTTGATTTTGAGGTTGGTTTCCCTGTAAGACAGAGCTAAGCATTCCAGGTGTTTTGTAAAAGCATGTACAATCTGACCCGTCTAGATTTGAAGTCTCGATGTAGCATAGCCCTTCCGGTTCGCTTGAACTGAGGAGGACCATGTCGGCAGGAATGAATTCGTTGCTTTCTAACCGCACCACGTCGCCCACGGATATATCCTTCCACTTCTTTTCCTCGAAGGTGCCTTGAGATTCAAGGACTTTGGCTTTCCGTGCGTTGAGCTCGGAGTCTGATTGGTGTCGTTTCTAACAGAGGATAAGATAGTGAATTTACACACACAAAGTTTGCTACAAACCAAATCTTCCTGCACCTCCTTGAATGCAGAAGCTAATAGGACAACCGCCAGCGGTACAATCGTAGTATACTGATTAGTAGGTGATACATCGGGTATCTGCTGTATACAAGCGGTAAAAAGGAAGAAAAGATTGGCGTATTTGGAGAATTGTTCTACCCCGCAAAAATAGTTATTAGTACGGATTGGTCCAAGTATAGATTCTGAACGCACCTGCCAAGAACTTGGGGACAAACGTGATCATATTATACTTGCTCGTAGACACATAGTTTGAGATAAACTCCGCGTTCGCAGCTCTATTATTGAGGGCAACTACTCGCTCGCCCTCCAGCACCTTCTCCCGTTGCCAGGGCCATCTCCAAGCCCGCTTCTTTGATTTTCTTGGGCTTTTTTCGAGAGTAGAGGAAGCCTGTCCGGGAAAGGAATGCGAGCCTTGGAAGGGCCGTTGATTTGAAGTTTGCAGATCGTCGTCATCAAAGTTCCAGCCCTGAGGAACGCCGTCTCCGAGCATGACTTTGGATACACCGGCCGGCGGTGCAGCAGAACGAGCTAAAGGCAGGCCGCTCTCTTGAGACTCCATTGGCATCGGCCTTCCAAAGGCAGAATCGGGCATGTCATCATCATCGTCGAAGAAGGGATCCAATAGCTGCGGGTCGGACGAGTTGGCATAAGGACCGGATACAGAAGTTGAAGGGTGGTAGCCGTTGTTATTATTGTTGGCTGGTTGGTATTCTCTTGAAGCTGGGTTCGCCTGCGAGACTAGCCGTAGGAAATCGTCGCTCATTTTCGTGGACGACGTCGACGTCGACGATAGGAAGTAAAGTGGAAAGGTACGGTGGGAATTATTTACCAGAGTCGGTCAAACTTCCCACTTTCTGTGGATGATATTAGGCTATCATCTTTTTCTACATACGCACCAACGATAATGTTGGCCACTGTCTCGGTGCTCGGAAAACGAAAAGCATCAGTTTCTGAATCCAAGGGCTATGTCCTGCATCTTAATTCAAGCCCAGAGCCCCAGACTGCACTCTCCGAGTCGGAATACGAGCCCGAAGCATCATCTAGTAAAAAACCGGTCATCATCAATGGCAAGCTCATATCAGGGACAACAAAATGGTATCAGTGCACTGTTGAGGGCTGTGGAAAGGCATATTTAAAGCCGTCACGTTTAGAAGAGCATTCACGCTCGCACACGGGTATAGTGAGTGTCAATAACCATTTTTGACTTTCCATTATACTTATACTACTTAGCGTCCGTTCGTTTGCAGCACTTGCCAGAAATCCTACCTCAGGGAGACTCATCTGCAGGCTCATGCGCGTGTCCATCTTCCTGCATCTGAGCGACCTTTCGTTTGCTCATTGCCAAACTGTGAAAAACGTTTTTGGACTCAACAACACCTGCGCGCTCATGTCGACTGGCATAAGGGCCTGAAAACATTCCCAGTACATTGTTCACTCCTAAATGCGCTGAAACAGGTTCTTACATGTATCTCAGTGTACAGAACCAGATTGTAATGATATATTTGGAAAACATCATCAACTCCGTTCTCATATCTGCAGTGTACACTCTCCTCCCGGCACCAAACCTTATTCTTGCACTCACGCAGGATGCACGAAGTCTTTCGATACTAATCAACATCTACGTACCCATTTGCGAGTGCACAATGGCGAGTAAAATGTATGCCCTTTCTACTATAAGTGATTTCAGAAGAATTTCTATAGACAAACGCTACACTTGTGTCAATGAAGCGTGCCTACCCACTGCTGAACACCCTATCGTTTTCTATCCCACTTGGACGGCGCTTCAGCACCATACGCGCATGGCCCATCCGCCTACTTGCACGAATCCGTCCTGCAATGGGCGTGTTTTTGCATCTCAAAAAGGCCTGCGATTGCATCAAAGAATTCATGAACAGCGTGATGAAGAAACCCAGTTGAATGCAGTCGTCTTTGAATCTGACCGGGATGACGAACAACCGCCAAAAAAACGTCGTAGGGGGGGTGAACATGGAAGAGACTGGAAATGTGAAGTTGAAGGTTGCGAAAAGGACTTCAAATCTGTGCGTATTCATGCTTTGCTCGAAAAGCTATTAAACTTCTTCCTCCTCCAGAGTAAAGCTCTGAATGTGCACCACAAAGTCACTCATTTAGGCCGTAAAGACTTCATTTGTTCTCACGAAAGTTGTGGTGCCAGTTTTGGCTACAAGCACCTTCTTCAACGTCACGTCGTCAGGCTTCATTTCAAACATTCCGATAATTCCTCTACTGACAAGAGGGATGCTTACCAAGACGCTAGCTCTAGCTCAGGTTCTGACGTTCCAACTAAACCGCTTATGGGTATCGAAGATATAACTGGCAGTGCTTACTCCAGTCGTGCTCAAGAACTTCTAGGCACTACTCAAGCCATACGATGTCCTTATCCTCATCTCCAGGATATCTCTTTTGTCCTTTGTTCGAGAGATGATGAAACCGCTACCGAACAGCTCGGGGGAACGGAAAGCACACTAGCTGGTCCGTATTGCGCCTACGTCTTCCGCCGCGCGTATGATTTGCGTCGACATTTGCGTGCGATTCATAAGGTGGAGGCTGAGAAAGAGAGTACTGATTTGTGGGTGAGCAAAATGAAGTTGAAAGAAATTGGCGCATAAAATAGAAATAGAATTCTGTATTCCCTTACACAGTACATATGTATGTACGTTAGTTATTCTTATGTCCTTCTTGAGCCCGCAGCAATCAAACGGGCTGTGCTTGAACCTTGGAAAAATCATTGAAGCGAATTCAGTTTTTCCACACTCTGACTGCTTCAGCGTTCATACATTGGGGTTACAACATTCCAAGTTTCTTGTCCTTGCACTCTTTGGAGCCGGATTAGATGTCGCACATCCATCTCCGGGCCCCGTCTTCTGCCTCAGGTCGAAGGTCCAGTCGTGCTTCAGATGCTTTACCAAAATTTTACTCCGACAAACCTGTTTATCACACCCGGGGCTCAACACCTTGGATTATACCCTTTTCCGTCGTGATCCCTGGTTCCAGGCGGAAACTACGACTCTGGATACCCAACATACGAGGCTTACATCGCGCTAGCCTTTCGAGATTCGGGAAGAAAACCGGTTCTCTTTTTATTATCCTCGTATATTTACTGTTCATATTTTCGGTATTCGCTGTCGCGCATCGGTTTGGGTCAAAGAAGAAGACGTGGCCAGGAGTTCCAAGCACAACGCTGGTGTTTGAGAAAGAAGATTTACAAAGAATCTGGGAGTGGGAGATTGCCAATGGTCATCATCCTTCTACTCAGCCCAGTGAGTTGTCTATGAATTCTTGGAGCCATAAGTCTGATGGACAAGTTCAGTACCGGCTGAGTTCAATCTCGAATTCCAACCTAAAAATCCCTCCCTTCCACATGCAGGCGTAGACCGTGTCTACCTCGATGGTCAAAGTCGCGTTCCTGGTAACAATGTCGCGTATCCTTCACGGCCCAAGGCCGGAAGCATCGCCGACCTTGATGTCCTTATGCGCCACTGTGATTTCAACACGAATAGCGTGCGGAATCTTTTCATTCGTTCCTGTCTCGCATACTTACAAGTTTACAGTACGTCCGTGACTGTCTAGAGGTCCTTCGAATCGGTGGAGGTCTAGACAACGGCAAACGGGTCCGCAGAGTGATTCCTGACGAGTGGAAATATGTATTTATCGAAGATAGCAATAACTCTGGAAGGAGTACCACTTCATCACCCACACCTCAGGTCCCAGATTCCAAACGGCAAGGCGTCTTACGCGGTGACAATGATGCAGAAGGCGACAGCGCATTTACGAAGAGCAGGCACGCTGTATGGGAAATCCCTCCAATATCCCTTCCCTCGACAAGGAACCCTCGCGCACCCTACTGTAGTCCCGAGGAGCCCCGCATCTTCCATATGTTCTGGTCTGGCGACTTCACAGACAAGCCTTATCTAGCTTTGTTATCCTTCCTCTACACGCAGAACATTGGCCTTCACGACACACAATCATCGAAAGATGTCTGTTCACCCAAACTCTGGCTTTGGATCAACCCAGGTTTTCTGCTCACTCTTAAAAATCCGGCCCTAAGCCGGGAGAAGTTCGAGAAAATCATACAAAACCAGTGGGCAGCTCCTTTCCTGCATCCTCGGTTGAAAGGCATCATCGAGTTCAAGTTTTGGAACACAACTGAGCAGCTCGACGGTGTCTCGGAACTCCGGGACGTTTGGCGGTTTGCTCCTACGCTCTTCAACTCCGGGGGGCACCATATTCCTGGAATGCCTAAGACGTGGGGAGTACAGGATGAGGGAACTACAAGCGTTGTCGAAGGCCACTCGAACGCAACTTCTATTCCTGTCAGCTACAGTGAACCCGAAAAAGTTGCGGTCGTCCTTTCGGATATGGCGCGATTCCTACTTTGTCACAGATTTGGTGGTGTGTATCTTGACGCTGACACCCTTTTCCTTCGAGATTGGGAAGAGCTATGGGGATGGAAAGGTGCATTTGCGTATAGGTGGTCGTGGCATGATAACTACAATACTGCCGCACTCAAGATGAGCAAGGGTTCCGCATTGGGCTCATTCATACTTCGAACGGCGTTCAAGAACGATTTTGACTTTCATCCAATGACGATTACGAATTATTTGAAAGACGCACATATGGAAGATCTTCTGTTCAGGCTACCTGATGCGATGTTCGATTCAGCCTGGCTAAACATGGAAGGATACCAGCGCGAGAGACCGCCACAACCATACTTCTCAAGGTAATAATTACCCTCACTACAAGCTTTAACCTAGCTTAACTTGGCTCATAGATTCGAAGAGTTCTTCGAGACTCCTCAACAAAATAGCGCCGCGCCTTCTGTAGTTGGCTTCGATGGCTTTTTCAGGGGTGCATTTTCGTACCATTTCCACAATTCATGGTACGTACTGACTTGCCTGCGAGTTTTTCCCGCTGTTCGATTTTTGCTCACAACTTTCCCTCGCTCACAGGTCAAGATTGAACGATCCTTCACGAAATTTCCCTGATCTAGGGCCGCGCTTTGCTCGCGATGTCGACATATTCATACACAAACCAGATCCACAAGATTTTAACTGGTCAACGGTTCTGAAACGGACTTTCGAGGCGTATCTTCGTGGAGAAATTCCCAATATGTATGGAGAATGGATGAAATACTAATCGTATGATCGTATGTAGACTCAAACACACCACTATACTTAAGTACAGGTCCGCGTTGTACCTAGGGAGAGCACGATTCGTGGGTACATAGCTGCTTCGATAAGCTGGAAACTCAAGCCTCACGCGCACGCTTGAGTACTTTGAAGTTATTTCACCAATGGCAAACCTAATTCACTACTACAACCACAGAAAGACAACTGATCGTGAAATCATGCTACCTATCGACGATACCTATAGCTAGGGTAAGGTCGCGTGCTGCGAGAGCGGAACCTTTGCATTCGTCGATTGGTGCTGGGAACATGGGAGATAATCACTTCAATTGCACTTCTCTCTGAGTATAGACTATGTAGTCACGCCCGGATGACCACTTTTGAAATCCACGGGAACAACGGGGAACAATTTCGTAAATTCTTAGTCTTACAGGTACGTGTGTCTCGAGGCAAAGCTAATAGTAATACATAGTAAGTGTGCCGTCAATGTATTTTGCCCACCGATATCTAACTTCCTATTCCATTCCGTCTTTCAAACAGCAAATGAATATATGATACGTCCGATGACTAGATTCCAGGACATACATACATGGATTGCTGTACTCCACCATACATAGCACTGCCCAGGCGTGCACTGACCTGGTGAACGAAAATGTCGAAGTTCTATCAAATGAAGTTTCTATGGATCTGTCACTAAAAATGAAGAAGCATTCTAAAGTTTCGTCGATGATAAATACCCCAAATCGTCCTTCTTTCTCTTTGTCTACCTGCCAGTGCCGCCGATTCACCCTCAAACGGTCACTAGCCATTGCTTGAAGATGTCTGCCTCATTATCTCAGCCCAAGGCGTATTTTGTTTCGCTGTTCTGTGAGGCGATCTTTGCAGGTGCGTCTACCGGCTTGTTTTGCCTCCTCAGTCTGGATTCAGTGGTTGGTGCGCAGGCTTATACACTGTACTGTTCTGCGCCGCAATGTATCTTCTGTTGTGAGTAGTTCTACACGGTGATCGTTCTCCGAAGGTTCGAATGGTTGACCTGTGCCTACACGTGCTGATCATGGAATTTTCGTCAGGCATCATCGCAAACGACATGAAAACACAACAAAGAACGTGATGACCGCGATGACGGTCGTAATGTACTGTCTATCGATGCTACATCTAGCATTCTCATTCCAGATCAACCTGGTAGCGCTGTTCGACCAAAAAGCCTCTGCCCCACTGGACGGAGTCCCCAAAAGTGTAGAAAACACAGAAAATGTCTCGGCTTGTACCCCAATTGCAGCCGAAACTCTGAATGTGATGACGTTCTATCATGCACGTTTACATACTGATCTAGATGATTATCTTTCCAGTGTATCGTTGGAGATTCCATAGTGATATGGCGTACATGGACTCTTTGGAATCGCAGTTGGAAGGTCATATTCTTGCCTTGCGCTCTTTTGTTAGGCGGTATTGGTAAGAGGATTCGACAGAATCGGAACTCGTTGCAATCTTATTCACTGATTCACAATCAGTATCCGCTGGGTTCTTGGTTCATGCTATATTTATCTCCCTAGTCGGGCAAACTTTATTCAATCCAAAGACTATTGGTGCTATGGTGGCTTTCGGAATCCTTACTACTATGATAAATTTCTATGCTATCATCGTCATTGGCTATCGCGCATGGTGAGCCTACTTCTACTCTCATTCTTTCAATCATGAACGACCTTTTCTGCAACGCAGGTCTCATGATCGAGAAATGAAAGTTTTCGCTAGGTCAGGAAGCGTGATCATGGGTAGATTCGGAGGTCAATACCTTCGCATCTTCCTTGTTTTCATCGAGTCGGGTTTCATTTACTGCATCATTCCGGTGTGTTTCGCAAGGCTATGATAATTGCTTTCACTAAATCTCTCCATCATTTGTGTAGGTCCTGATGGTGATTCTCTTTGGCGTGGCAAATAATGGCGTATATATAGTCATAGGCGTGCTCGCTCAAATGACGGTGAGTGACTGCCAAAAGGCAAGACGTCTTTTGACGAAGCTTCAACCATATACAGGGTATCTACCCGACCGCGATCATTGTCCTCATCTGCTTACAGCTTACTCAACGCGACATTATAACTCAGACAGAATTTGCCGCTGGCAACATGACCGTTCGTTTGCAGCAGATGAATCGTGATAGCCAGCCTGAGTATACTCTCACTATTCCGGCATCAGTCAGCACCGTATCTTCAAGTGGTAGTCAATCCTACGGGACACAACCAATCAGGATTCACGTTATGAAAGATATTAAAGACTCTCGAAGTGATTCGGGGCCTATGGACATCGATAAATCCAGCTCAATGGTTTAAGCATACAAGTCAAGTGGAATGTATCGCGTCATTATAATTGTTGGCCCTTGAGTTCTCTGTATTTTATGAATATGCAATCTACCCCACAAAATTCTCAGATTTGATCGAAGAGGAAATCACAGCCACTACCATATTAGATATGCGGCGACCCGAATTTGGTCGCGTCTATATTTTCGTACTGTACCAGCATCTTCACGCGCCCATTGCTCCATACATCTCCAGCGCTGACAAACCTTGGATTTCGAATTGAGCACCTCATGTTACCAATTCGGAATAGCCTGTTCGAGAAGAGCACTCAAGTCTATAGGTTTATACTATAAAATAAAACAAGATTCATAGGAAAGAATTGGGGATATAACATGATATTAGACGCTTTTACCCTGATTTTCCTATTGACTACTTTGTAGTAGCCACCTTCGGCCACACGACACACACAAGCTCACGAAAATACAGGACAGGGATTGGCATGGATTGCAGGTTCTCGTTCGAGAGTGCCATAGAAATCTGAGCTTCTCAATACATAGATTACCTTTTATTAAAAAACCAATGAAAATACAGCGTAAGAGAAATAAATATAAGATCCAGACTAAGCAGCGCAATGGCGGATTGAAAATAAGATAGTATCCACTGATGCACAGTGCATTATCGTCCGTTTGTACGCTGTCATCATGTATCGCAGTGCTCGACTAGCCTTTATCGACCTGCGGTAGTTAGAAAATGGGGAGTAACGGAGGAGAGGGAAGGATGTTGTGGAGATCCAGATTCAACGAATCAGCTGAACTGGTCAATCTATCGATCGCTAATATGCGCACCAGCCAACTCTCGTTCCAGCATTTCGCTGGGATCATCCATGACGGGACTAGGTGGTCGCTGGTTTTGAGGAGGCGCCGTAAAGTTGGACGTAGTCCCCTCTTGTCCCTGCATTGGGGAGTTGAGAATTTCCTCTCGAGAGGGGATGGGTAGGCTGGGGAATATGAGTTCCGAAGGGGAGGAACAGAAATTACTGGTTTACCTGTCCTGCCTACGGATCTGGCTCGCAGCACGAGCCTGAGCGCGCACCTCCGCACGGAATGCGTTAACTTCCTCGACGATCAATTTCTTCATTCCGTCGATGCTGTCCTCCTCTTCGAAGCTGAAATCAAATTTCTGAAACAAGAACTTTAGCAATGGGGACCGAGTTAAAATCATCGAGGTATACCGAGTGACACGTGGGCTCATCAGTGGGATCATGCCAAACTTGCAAGTACGGGTGGTTAAGCGCTTGATCACAACTGATACGCTTAGCCGGGTCAAAGCGTAGCATCTGCGACAGCAGATCAATGGCAAGGGGATTTGCATGCGGATACAGTGTAGAAAAGGGGACACGCGGCTTGATAGGCAGAGAACGAATGTAATCCTGAGCCTGCAAAGGCGATGAGAACACTGTAAATTGGCCGGTGACTAATGAACGTACTCGGGGAGAACCAACGCGTCGAAGTGTTTCCTCCGAAGGTGTCCCAAGGTAATGTAGAATTTGATTCAATTGGTCGACGTAACTGGTTGAGTTCGAGCAAATGTCTAATTGCAGCGGAAATAATTAATGATGGAACACATACTCTCGGCCTTTGAAAATGGGTTTCCCGCCTAAAAGTTCAGCAAGTATGCATCCAACTGACCACACATCAATGGCAGTAGTCTGTCAAAAGAAATCAAAGTCCGAAATGATATTCATAAAACCCGAACGCACATAGTTGGCGAAGCTCAACATGATCTCGGGGGCTCGGTACCATCTCGTAGCGACGTATTCGGTCATGAATCCTTGATTACCCGCAACTTTAGAGGTTCCACTCCCTGGAGTGTATCCTCGTGCAAGACCAAAATCACAAATTTTGAGCTCACAATCCGCATTGACAAGTAAGTTACCAGGCTTGAGATCCCGGTGCAGGACATTTGCGGAATGAATATATTTCAATCCGCAGAGAGTTTGGTAAAGGAATGACTGGAAGTGGGCATCGGTGAGAGGTTGGCCTGAACGAATCTGTGTATTATGGGTGAGTTGTCAACTTTCGTAATCGGGTCGGTCTTACGATAGCGTGCAGATCGGCCTCCATCAACTCTTCCTACGGACATTGTCAGTGAAATCCTTTAACCCGTAACAAGTACACATACATAAAGATACACTTCATCAAAATTGCCGTTTGGTTGGAATACAATATCCATATCGTAGAGACTAGTAATCTGTAAAAAAAAGTGAGATCAGTGCGTATTTCGGTGCTGGTCATGTAAACATAGGAATTTCCGAGATTGAACGGTTGGGGCCCCGTCTCCGAGTCCGTGTTAAAATGAAGATTGGAAGATATGGACGTTGGCCGGATACGACAACGAATGTTAGATAACGAACATTTTTGTGGCCCCTAAAATGGTGTAATAACCTGGATAATGTGGTGAGTCTGCGGATAATCGATTCATGCCAATAGCACTTGAGAACACACACCTAATTTCCCTCAAGCACCGCTTCGTTAGGATGCGCTGTATGACCAATGAAATATCAGATCGATGAGGGGGCGAAGAAAATATCGGACGAACTTTGGTGTTGATATTGGTGATTTTCTTGATTGCACATCCATCCCCAGTTCGTCGATGTCTGGCAGCTACGACACAACCATAAGCACCTTGGCCGAGCTCCTTGACAAATTGATATTCGGAGTCAACCACAAATGTGGAGTTTAAGGCAGTAAAGCTGTGTCTCTGCATTATTCACGGCGATAAGAAACGTGAAGAAATCGAGAGTAGAAGTGGATGGGAGGAAGACAGATGGAAAACAATATTTTGATTGACATCAACGCGCGCTTATCACCGTCACCAGCAGGCGCCTAACAAAACCGGCGCTTGCCTGCGCTTGCCCTCAAACGTGTTTCCACCGACAAAGCTGACTCCCACAATAGAAAAGATTATCATGCTGTTCCAAGTACTGCTTATATCCGTTTGCAACGGTTTTGTAGGTTATATGTACATAAGTGAGCGCCATTTTTTATGTAACAAGAAAAAAACTGATCACCAGTTACTGAGCATCATTTGTGCACATTCCTGTCCAAAGTCATATATCATTGCCATCAGAATGAGAGACACAATTCAGAGGAAAATTTTCACCTTCAACTTATTCATGCTATGAACAATTGCGACATTGACTACAGTCTTCAATTTTCTCTTCACCTCCGCCTTTCCGATTGTCAACTGATAGCTTCCGGAGCAATGGCACCACCGGCTGACATAGTCCCCTTGAATCTGTTTGCACTTGCTACACTTCAGATCTTGTCCCGCGAAATTCCGTTCCATGGCCCACACCATACGAATGAGTGAGAACTCAATCAAGGTTCGATCATATTCGCCTTTGCAATTGAAGCACACCCATTTTGGAGGGCCAGTCTCGCCCTGAGCGGGTAGTAGTTCGGGATCCCGACAGAAGTCAAAATCTTTGAGGGCATCACAGTGCTTGCAAGGGACATTGAACAATTTGAGTGGCTCGCAAGGGTTTCGGAAAATAGCTTCAGATGCAAACTCTTTAACGCCGATCAAGTCGAGAGCGTTCCGTTTGACCAAGCCTATTTCAACGTGATTTTCCTTTGCCAGCTGGAATATCGCACAAGCAAACTTGATAAATTCGAGCGGGGGGTTTGACATATGTAGATGTGATCCAGGAAGAATAGGAAATTGCCATTCTACTGCAGTTTCTTCATTCATCATTGCTTCCCGATACTGTTCTTGAATGTTTCCGACAGTTCTGAGCATGCGCCGTGTAAGCTTCCCAGCAATGAACTGTCGAACATTCTCTACCTCATCCTTCATCTGAGAATCATGCTGCGTCGCGCCTGGTGGATCTCCATTTTGAAGAGGCCGAAGAGGCACGCGGGCCATTTCATTTGTCTTTTGACGAATTTTGAAGAGGGAGACAATGAAGTACTGTATTATGGATATAATTTCTTTTTGGGCTGGCCGCGGAAGGAATTCGGCGATGTTCAATTTCATCATAATTGACAACTCTTCGGGTGGTTCCAGTGCCAAAGGATTCTCACATACAATGCCACCCCAATTGGCCTGGTCCATGAACAGAAGATAATCATAGAAGCAATCGTTACGGAGGTAAATATGCTGGAAGAGTTCATGCGAAGTAACAGCGGTATTGATATATGTGGCATATGCGTGAGCGGTACCCGGGGGTTTTGAGGTCGCTAGCAGGATTTTGCTGAAATCAGCATAAATAACATGGGACCCTAGTCGTTTGAACTCGGCCAGAAGTTGCACGAATGTTTTCCGCATAAGACCGTGCACAAAGCGATGAAGGCTAGGATCGTACATATTTGACGCACTTGAGCTGATCCAGCGCCAAAAGTGGTCCACGGTGAGGACGGAAGGACATTCCGCCCCTTCGAGTTCACCTTGTAGTCGATCTGTCAACCATGCCTTTACCATGGCTTTCAGGATACTGAAGGTCTGAACAGGAACATTGGATTCGCCCAGCGAGATGTTTTTTTGTCCGTCTCCTTGAGCGTACTCGTCCAAGGTGCGTGAAACAGAATCGAATGCAGTGGAACCGCCACTGCCTTCAAGCTCATTGATTACTAGAGAATGTACGACAGAGTTGATCGCCAAATTCCGCACCGCGATCTCGAGACTGACATGAGAGTAAGCTCCTGGCATGGTGAACTCTGTCTTGGGAAGGTCATCCGTTGGACGTTTGTCAGTTTCCATTCCTCCAAGATCAGGAAGTTCGCTCGAAGACCACCACAACACCATGTCTTGTTGAACCAGCCGTCGAGCAAAAGTAATATCGGACAGCTGGAGAGGCTGGTCGCCTTCGATATGCCCGAGGGGTATGTCATAGTATTCCGATAGTGCCATCGACCTATCTAACCAGCCTCCCATGGCAAGATAACGGTTCAACATTTTTCCCACGACGTGAGATTGCCAAGGGAAAACGTCCAGAGTGTGAGCAGATTTTGCTTTTGCCATAGAGAGCACAGGGAACCTGGCAAGTTTTGGGACATTCATTTCAAAATAAGAGTTGTCTTTACTAGACGATAAGACAATGATATAATTCTGGTCTTCGGCAACACCTAGCTCCCGAGAAATGGCTTTGAGAGCCGTTATATCAGTTGAATGGTAGGTGGTGGTGAAATCTCTCGTATCAGGGTATACGAACGAACTGCTGCCGAAGTGCTCGTCGCGCTTTTTCTTGATCTCCGTGTAGTCCTCTCGTAAACGAGGAATGGCCTGCCTTCGAGTAGCAGGATCAACGATATGAAGTTTGACCAGTCCAGAAGGGAAAAAAACGGCGAAGACGTGAAGAGGGGCATTCGCAGAACAGGCGTGGTAGATGAATATGTACTTTTGATTTTTGCCACCCCTCAGGTATCTGTGCTTAGAGTTTCCAGATACAGAAGGCGCTTCAAGTTGATATAAGTCAAACCCGATAGCTTCCGCGCGATTCAAAGTCATGCTGCTGTCTGTAGACTCACAGATACGGCCGAGTTTTAGCAAAGCGCGCACTACTAATGGAACCTGGAACTGGTAAGTGCAAAATAGTTTAGGGATTTTGAGGCACTCACTTGCAGTTCGAAGACTCCATCAACGTTCGGATCGTTAGTAAGGTCTATGAAGTGTTCACTGATCTCGCGATAAAGGTCCTCTCGAACGGTGATTTTGTACAGATTAATGCAAGGAAGGTCTCGAGGCAAATTGCGTGAAACCTTCTCATAGGAATAGAAGTCCGTACGAAATATCTCCTCTTTCGGGGTACGAAGGTGCACATAGAATTCTCGCGCTATACGCAGAGGCAGCGGAATAAGTTCTGAGTCGACCGATAGCCACAGCATGTATCTACCCAAGGTCGCTGTAGGTCGAATTTGCACAATGTCCCATCTTCGGTCCGCGCGCACCTTCACATTGCTGAACATAGAAGGTACTACGACAGATCTAGGGTCTGGTCCTTGGCGCCTACGTTTCCAGCGAGGTCGTATCGCTTTCAACCAGGCAGAATAACTAATCATGGGATCGGGAAGCGCCTTGTCTTCTTCGGCAACGCCTGGCTCAGGGATGTCTTGCCGGACGAAGCGAGGCTCTGACGGAGCGAGAAGTGTTTGAGTAGATGGACCTTCACCACCCCAGTCTTCAATGTCCATCAGCTGCGTTTCTTCCTCCTGGGCTTCTACATCGGTGGCTAGTCTGAAGAAGTCTGTCAGCTTGTTCTGCTTCATTTTATCAATGGTCCCTGCGACTCGACGATGTAGCCAGTCTGGGTGATGAATTCGAGGCACAGGGTTGGAAACCTTCTGCATCGCAGCGGGGATAGTTATCAATTTCTGAATCACAGAGCCCAAACGCTCAATATAGTAGCTCCAATCAAGAATGGAACGAAGGTCAAAATCGATGAGACTACTATCCTTGAGCCATTTGCGGAGGTACACCCGCTTGATGCTTTCCTCTGCAGAGAAAATAGCGACTGGAACAGCACGATCTGTGACAGGGGCACCAATCGGTTTGGCAGATATGATGAACTTGCAAGCCAGCCCTTTGTCCTTGACCATCTGGTCACCTAAAAATTCCGCCAAACGTCTGGCAGTACTGATAGATGTAGATTTTTGACCGCCATACTCCGCCAGAGTTTTCGACATGCTACGATTCTCAGCAATAAGCTCCACCAACTCCTCATCTGTAAGTGCTGCCGCCTTGCTGAACAGGACATCCAGCCACTGGTCTGCAACCTGCGCAACAGCTTTGTAACATTCCTCCGTCGTCGACCCAAGTAAGAATTTCTCAAAGATCTGAGATTGGAAATGTTTTATCAGCTGTAGTTCACCACGACGCTTCACTTCAAACCCTTTCAGTTCAGCCAAGGAACCATCATCGTTGAACACGGCGTAACGCTTCTTCAAAAGCTTATCTTCTTCCTTCGAAGAGGGTAAGATCATTGCCTTGTAAGGTCCATCCAGCTCGAAGAAGATAGAGTTTTCGCTGTGGATTTTGTATTCCCCAGTCTCAGGATCAAGATCGTGATATTGATGGTTGGTGAATTTGGCGTGGACGAGGTGATTGAGTATCGTACAAGGATATGAAAATCCAATTGATTTACCATTGTCTAACTTGAACTTGAAGTTTTCGGGGAAGACTCCGGGGAGCATACACCAAATACCATCGGTATCTAGTTCTAGTGGTCGCCCAATCTGCTCCACCAGCGCTCGAGCCATTTGAATAATGGTAGCACCGGTTAAGCAAGTAATTCCAGCCATCTCCATCGAGTGCCAGCGAGCGCCCTTCCGCATTACGTATCCGTAGAAGGAATTCAGAATGCACTTGTGTGCCAGTTGGAGGGAGTCATATAACACGATCATCTTCTTCGCCTCATCGACCTCTGCAAGGGAGCGCCCTTCATTGATAACGGTATCGAGGTTTTTCTTCCACGTTTTAAGCAGACCTTTATACTCGTATCGTCGATCTCGGAACCTCCTTACAGTGTCGACATAGAACGGGTTTTCCCGTTGGCAGACGATAGACTCCCGGTTTTCCACCTTCGTGTCCTTGGTTTTTTTGTAAACCTTTCGCGAATAATCGCCCAATCGTTTATGCAATAACGCAGTCTGCTCAGCAGGCGAAAGATCGGCGTATCGGCGTTGAGGACCATTCGGACGTTTGGAAGGGAAAATCTCTTGGTTGAGCGCATGTCGGATCATATTATACTCGTCACGGTGGGATGGAAAGAATTCTCCTCGCCATGCCCATTCCAATCTGCGGTCGCACGTTTTTCCCGGTCGATTGTAGTCGCAGACGGCGCATATAGATTCGTCAACCATTGAATCGGGCTGGAGACGATTAGACAACATGATGTTGGGATACATGGCAGCTACATCCAAGTGGTAGATTAAGGGATTGTCGGTACGCTTTGGATTATCGCGCATGGCTTCGAGGGCTAATTGGATGGCAGTTTTGACTTCTTCATAGTTGGTGACTGTTTCTATTGAACATTTAGACTCCTCCACGATGCAAAACGTCAGGGCGGCATCAAGGTCGTTGATTAGCTAAAAATCATTAGCCCAGGACCTTGCCACAAGAAGCGTACCCCACCTCTTGAACAGCAGAAGGCGTAATTTTGAAGTCTGTGGGGATATCACTACGGAAAACTCCCGCTTCGAGAGCTTCTACGTGACCGCCGACATACGTTTCCGATGCCAAGAGGTGTCCATCGTAGAAGTTTCCATGCTCCTCCTCGTGCCTGTTCGGCATTATGATGTGACCTCGATACGCTTCAACCTATCTCAGACGGAGGTTGAGGGAGGCCCCAGGGAACAGCCAGTGAACGTACCATCAACAAAGTTTCGCAAAGAGTGCCACTTCCTTTCCTCAAAACTTCGTCGGGGTTCAGCGGAATGATGTTACAAAGAGAGAAGATGAAGGGGTGCACATATTTCATATACAGATAGTAAGTTGCGACTGCATCTGACACAGAGTACTGCGCTAGTGTCTGGGGTTGTTCTAGCGCGTAACTATTAGGAAGATCAGGTCACTGAAGGGAACAAACAACGAGCCGTACTCACGGAGTCATGAGTTCAGGATCTAATTCTATAGGGTTGTAGCCCAACTTTGAGGCAGTCACAGCCTTCAAGCCCTGACTCCCCTGAGGTAGGTAGGAATCACGCTTCACCCAACGGAAGCAGTCCATATGTACACAAGTTCTCGACTTGTATTCATCGTCAGAGTCCTTTGCGAAACCAGTTTCAAGGTACAGGTCTATTCCGTTGACTTTTGCGCGCGCGTCTAGGAACGGAAAATCAAAGAAATCGCCGTTGAAAGTGGCTATCACGGTGGGTTTAACGTCTTGAATATGGGAAAAGAAGCGTCTGATAGTTTCAGCCTAAGCATGCCATGAACAAAGATAGCCGGAGAAGTAGAATGTGTGCGCACTTCATTTGGTTCATTGAATATTATGAAAGGACCCTCATAACCTTCCATTGGGGTATACTCAAAATCTTCGATGTCTTCGCTAACGATCTCCCGGTTGGTGATGAGATATCCCTGACCATCCACCATATATGAGATCATCATGACTTGATCTGTCGCTTGGTCAGGAAATTTGAGCGGAGCCTTGGTGGTTTCGATATCGTAGGCCATGACCACTGGGTCCGCACGTTTTACACGCTCAGCAATGTGACGGAAATCGGGCTGACCAGCAGTAAAGCTTACTGCATACCAGAGCCCGACACGAATGTCATTGTCGATAGCCACTCGTAGATAATAAGGAACGTCGTATTCACGAATATCAATGATGGCCTCTCGGGCGTCTTCACGAAATGTCGCATTCCTGGAAAAGCCTGCGTTACCCCATCCTTCTTCTTCGAACGCGATATCCATGTCAGCAAGACCCGTGGAAGTCGCGTTGACGACCTCTGCATACGCGTCTACAGCGTCGCGTTTGGCGCCGTTGGCAAGAGCCAAGGGGAGGAGTTCACGACGGACATTAAGCAAGTCTGAAACGTTCCGAAAGCAGAGCTGAAGGTAGAGGCGACGGTGGCCCATGAGATGGTTGGGAAGTTTAAGATCTTCTTTACGATCGCGAACAATGCGACAGATGAGGCCTTCATACTTTTTGTTCAGCCATTCTTCGACTGAATTTTCCATACCGCTCTGAGAGAATATGAATAATGAGTAAATGTTGGTGAAAGAAGGAGCCGACCTTGCAAGCAATATAAAAATAAGGCTCATACTGATACGTGCACTTGAACATTTGTCCATCGTCTTGTATAAAGTAATAGTCCACAGCTGCCTTCCCAGATGGCCAATCCGCGTCTTTGACAAGAGTCTAGGTGTAATCTCAGAGTTTAATACGAACGACCAACAAAATGCTACGCACCGGATGCATGTTCACCAACCAGCCTTCTTTGACTACGCCTTCTTGTACCAATGCGAATCCGAGTTTTTCATCAATCTCATCACTGACTTTGACCGCCTCGAATCTCTCCGCCAGCTGTGTGCCGTCATCTTCGCGTTTCGGAGCGTCTTCTGGCTTTCCTTTGCCTTTTCCTCGTCCCCTACCTCTCCAAGAACCTCCTCGATAGCTTGAAGCGCGAAAAGCGCCACGATTCCCGCCTCGCGCAGAGGAGAGACCAAAGCCGCGACCTCTAGCCATAGCAATTAATACAAAGGAATCGCGTTTAAACCTGGGAGAGAAACGCGTCACGACCCACGTGCCTCTTTGTGCCGCTCGGCGTTTTTAGTATTTACTGTGTAGCTCTGTAAAGACTCCCGAAATAGTGTACATGCATTTAAATGGAGCTCAAGCCTTCAGGATACACATTCGTGAATAAGCTTTCGCAAAAGGGACACTGAATTGCAAGCGTAAGCTTAAAACGCCACGTTCCAACTGACGAAACAAGACGAAACGGAGTACCCGACCGAAACTACCGCGAACGAACGCTTGGGCGCGTGCGAAAAATTTCCATTGAACCTGAAACATGTTCGCGTACCTTTTTCGCTTGCCATGCAATTTCAGAATTTCCAAAAATGGGTAATTCTCGCTCTGGTTCTTCATTTACTGCCACTCCAATGATTTCTGACTCTTCGGACGACGATGAGAATGAACAACATACTAATGCCAACGGATTTGACTCTGCTTCTCGCCTTGGCTCACCCTCGATTTCTTCAGTTCATGAATCACGGGCAGAGGTCGACGATGACAGCGTCACTTGCCTTTGGGATGACTGTGGACTTGTATTTACGGATCTTCAAGTATTCATTGACCACATTCATAACGGTGCGAACTGCTTCATGGGTTGCTACGATGATGCTCAAGCTTGAATAAAACCTTAGGACATATCGGTGTCAACAAATCAAATTACACATGTGAATGGGCCACCTGCCATCGAAGAGGCCTCTCTCAGACTTCGCGCTTTGCTCTTATTTCTCACATCCGGTCACATACAGGAGAAAAACCATTTGTATGCTCGTTACCAGGCGCGTCTTGTTCCGTTCCTTGAAATCATAGTTCTAAACAATCCTCCGCACAGTGTGTGACAAGTCCTTTACCCGATCCGATGCTTTAGCAAAGCACATGCGCTTACAGCACAGTATCGAACCACCAGCGCCTGGTCGTGGTGGGACCCGTAAACGAAAACGAGACGAGACCTCTCCCCCGCCAACCAATGGTGCAACACCAGCGACTGGGAGCGGTTTTAGAACATTTAAGGTGGAACAGCCTTGGTCAAACTCAGAAACCATGGATGAAGCCGATTTAGATTATGAAAACTATGCTCGTGCGGAGGCCGCTCATCGTAGGCCTCCAGCTGATGAAGAAGAGGAATCTGCATTAGATGTTCTCCCAGCCCATCTCAAATCTCAATTCGACTCATCTTCGAGGCGGGTTATGGGACGTTCACCAGAAATGGTTATGTATATCTTGACGAAGGCGAAACACAAGTATGCGTTGCAACGGCAGGAGGCTTTGTTAGATGAACTGACGTTGGCCAGCGCAGAGTTAAACAGGGTGAGGGGCGAAAAGGATGCGATGATGGATCGAGTATTGCATGCCACATTTGGGTGCGTTGTATACCTGCTCCGTTATGGACTTCTGCTCACTCCTTCACCTGCAGCTCTCAGGCCGAAGTTTTCACAAAACCCATACAGAAACCTGCAGCGATGATTTTGGATCAGAAAGCTATTCTCACTTATGCGAATGGTACTGAGTCTGGACATTGAGACAAATTCTGTTTCATCTTGCCTGATATCTTATGACACAACTATAATCTATAATTACCATCTTCGACTTCATTCTGTGTATTCTTTCTGTATGTAAGGCGACGTACTTCCTCCTATTCTATTCTCTTACTTTAAATTGTGTCAGAGCATGTAGCGTTGCCAAAGACACAGGACCCTTCATCAGCGCGAAATTGTGGCGCTTTCGGCGTCGTCGGATTTTTCTCCATTGCCAGTAATGCTATTCTGCTCTACCCCATTTTCAGAGCCTCTCGCATAAACCTGGTAGTAAGCTTGTCGAATCGTTGTTTGGAAACAGTACTGACAGTTCTCTGGTTCAGGCAAAGAAAGACAAGAGAATTGAAAGTGACACTATTTTCCCTGCGTGAACGGTTTGGCAAGAAACGAGAGGACCAAGAACAACTCAAGAACAACTAGACCCCTTTTCGCCGAGACGCTAAATAAAACTTGGCCGGGGCGCTCAAGGCAATGTTATCATGCTCCGCTCAAGAGTGAAGGATCGTGATCGTCAAAATCTCCTTGGCCTATAAAAGCATGAACTTGTGCTGGCTCCAAATAATATCTCCCATTTCTCAGGCATCCGGTTAGAACTCGATACAGGACATGGCTCGACACCACTTCCTTTGCTGTCTTCCTATCCGGGTCTGTTTCCCTTACTACGTTGGATTTATCAAATGTCATACTCATTCGTTCGTTTTGACGTTAGCTTGGAGCCTTTGTGATATCATTGCTGACAATGGCTTACTCTGGATTCCTGACCTTCATCTCCATCTGCGTTATCATCGATGTTCGTAAAGGTGGGCTCCAATTCGAAATCAGTTTTCCAGAAACTAATAGTTTAATGAAGGTCTGGTATCGACAGGACAGACGCGAGGCATGACGACAGGGATAGAAATTATGTTTGGTGTCTTAGCAGTCTCCTATGGTTTGCTATTCATGTCGGCTCTGTTCGGGTGGGTGACTCCAAGTACCTTAAAACCTTACTTACTAAGATCAAACAACTGGCTTCCTACGACAGGCTCATTGGTGTTCTTAGTCATCGAATTAGTTGGATCCACACCTTTAATAGCTTCATGAAGACCATACTGTTCCTGAACCTCTCCGCGGGCGTCACTGCAATTGTGCTGTTTGCAATTGACAAGAAGAATATATGCGCCAATGGCAATAGCTCGTCAAATGCAAACTCGTGCCCAAGTTTTCTTGGAACTGCTTCACGAGATTTGGTTATAGTTATCGCATCTTTAATTCTAGCAGTTGTCCTACTCTTGCAAGGATGTGCGTGTATTTCTCCTTTAATTTCTCGAGTTTCTAATTCCAACTACATATCTTTCACAATTAACTCCGAACTCTGATGCTGCATTTTTAGATGGTATCTGGATTGTATCAGATTGCATTGATGATCTTGAAACTAAACAAGTGGCGGAGTATCCCTTTGCTACGCGCTATGCTGGCGTCGCTCCAGTGCCTCCGTCCGAAGACAGAATTCCTTTGACAAACGGGAAGGGATATTAGCCTCAATCAGAACAGGATTCTATATTTATTATCATCGCCGCCTTCTCCATTGGAGTATATACATCGTGATGCTTTACAAAGTTATCTTTAATGGAATCCTTCAGTTCAGTCGTGAACTGCCCAACTTCTGAAATGGTCTGAAGTGGTATTTCGACTTGAATTTTTACATAACCTACTGATCACAGGAATGCATGCCAGTAAGGTCTTTGAAAGCCCTAAGAAAAGCTCCATCTACTCCAGATTTTGACTGCGAAAATGTAAGTGAGAGCATGCCTAGGATTGAACAAGTCAGTGTCCTAATGCCTCAGACTTCCAATAAAAAGAAGAGTAGATCCAATGTCACAGTACTGGTAATAGTAAAAAGTTTCCGATGATTATACTAGTTTCAAAGATGATTATAGATTTCAAGAATTCAGTATGCAACTTCAAGCTTCCCCAGCAGTTTCACAGTGGTACTCTTTCATCTTTCAGGATGTTTTCAATGTTCTGTCCTAATCGCTGAATAACCTGATTCTAAAGGTAGCTTAAAAATGACAAAAGGCTTACTGAGGTCGGAATAACATGCAGGTCGGTCAACCAATGGTTTGCGAGCAAGACCAGATAGAGCAAGAGGAAGCAGTAGCCCCACATCAGGAAAACCACCCTCCGGAAATTTAGCATAAACTTTCCAAAATTACCCAAAATAATGTAAATTACCCAGAATATGCTAATTTGGGTGAATACGCTAATTAGCCAGGCCCCCCTCTACGGTGCCCGACTGGGCTCAGGCCGAATTTTCCATCAGCGAGTCTAGATTTTATGTCACAAGCATTAAGCGATATTAAGCGCTTAATATTCGGACCTTTGTTCCGGTTCACACGTGTTTAGTTAACGCGTTCAACGTCGTTCTCCCAGTCCGCTCCCCACTACATCCATCTTTCCGTGCTGCAAACGCACAACTTCTTTGAATATACCTATCAATAGATGTCTTATAACTTTGACTTGAGCTTCTACATAATGAGAATCAGATGTTCATTACATGTATAAGTCGTGTAGTAATGATCTTTTCAGTGATAGCATGTGTGTACATGCGGAAAACACACGAAACAGGCATGGATTCAAGATATAAAACATCGACATGCATGCCAATAGGTGCCTCGAACCCTTTTCCCTCTTGCTCCAGTAGTCCAATGTCCGAATCAGAGGCAGAGGTAGCCTCTCAGTTGATTGCTTCACAGCCCGAATCCGAGGACAACATTCCAGAGTCTTCCAGTCAACCCCGAACTAATGACAACAATAACTGGACAGGTAGAAATCAGTACCAGAACCGTCGTAAGCAGAAATATTTATTTATTTATTTGGTTGTATAACTTACAGTTTCTACAATATCAGCCAAGATTGGTGATGAGAGTGTCCACCAAGCTCTGCTTGAGTATCATCGACGGAACATTACCAATAAGCTAACAATTTCTGAGTTACTGAAGGCTGACTATGGTATCATCCTCAGGTAAATCATGACATTCTATATCTTGAATGAACCCAGGACCAACAAGTCATAGTGCATCGTCTGTAACCCGACACAAGAAGTATTGGAACATTACTGCAAGTCAGGTGACAACAGCAAAAATGGCAGAACTCGACAAACGGCAGTTAGTCTTTGATGAAATGAGTAAGGATCCAAATGCAAAACGAGGGCCGAAGACTGTAAAAGAAAATATTGCAAGGGTAGCAGGAGTGCATCTTACCCGGTTTAGTGTTTTTATATCAATATCTCATGCAGATTCTGACAAGCTCATACTTTACTATAGAGATTTCATCGAGGCAACAATGCGGGATCAACATCCGGAAGGATTTGCAAACCGTGAACCAACTGCGAAAAAAATCCATCGAAGTGCGCTTGTCTGTGTTGGGCCTCACCAGGAATGGAGCGGTGATGGTCATGATAAGTTAACTGGTATTGGGTTCCCAATCTGGGCTGTTCGGGATGTGTGGTCAGGCAAATGGCTTGGAATTTGGGTTGTTCCCAATAACCGCCTCAAAGACACCATTGCTTATCTATATCTTAAGCTTGTATATGAGTATGGAGGTATGTCTGATTATTGACAATGATTTTTCTCTGACAGTGAATATATATGATAGGCATTCCAGTACAAACAACAACTGACTGTGGGAGTGAATTAGTGATGGTTTATGGTTTTGCAAATGCACTTCGGTATGCAAATTTGCTATAGTGAGGTGTTCATTGATTTTTCTGATACTATGTCTTTATGTACAGAGAGGCATTTGCTGGTGATATTCCAGTTGAGCAGGTGGCTGCTCACCGCTTCCTCCAAAGTATCCACAATATAACTATTGAACGTGGGTGGCTCCGATTGCGGTTAGAATGGGGTGACAATGTCAAGATTTTCTGGGATGCCGGAAATACTGTCTACAATGCAGCAATTCCAGAGCACTAGTAAGTCATTAATATTGTTGTCTGTTGACCTCCTTTCACAATCTACAGCAATCTTGCCAGGTGGTTGTGGTCAAAATTGATCCAATCTGAGCTTGATGATTTGCGTGACAAATTCAACAATCACCGTTCACGGAAGGACAGAGGTAAATGGTTACCAAGTGGATTGTCTCCAAATGTGGCATTTTCACTTCATGAGAAGTACGGAGCAGTCAGTGGTTTGCTTCCTGTTGACAGAGAGATTATTGGAAGGCTCATGGAGGATATTGGTGGTGAGGAACTGGTCAGATTTGTGTCAGTGGCATATGCAGCAAAGGCACAACAAGTATTCAATGGTGAACTTGGTGCTCCTCAGATGACAATGCAGAATGTATGGCATATATTTCAAGACATGCTACCACATATGTAGTTGAAAATTATATGGGAGTTGTGTTGAAACCCAACTGATAATAAAGTAATAGAGAGAGTAACTCTTGAATTAAAGTGAATTGAGTAAGTATCAGAAAGCCATGCACAAGAATAGAATGCTGGGCAAGGAGATATCAAAAGAATGATATAAATTATGAAGAGCTAACATAACTTTGACAAATCACAGAGTTGGATCTGAGTGCAAATGTCATTGCAATGATGTTTTTGACAAAACTTTTGGATTTCTTCAATGCCACGGTCCCAGTCACCAGAGTCTTGATATTTGCTATATAGGATTTTCTATTAGTGACAAGTTGAATATCAGAAATGAACATGGAGTACGTGTGAGCTTGAGGGTCAAACAATGTGACTGAACTATCAGGACCAACAACACCTGTACTCTTTACCAGTCAGCAAAATGTCTATCAAAAAATTCACAGTATCCTTACCCTGAAGATCTGCCAGCATATATTCTCCTTTGGTATGCTCAAGGACATGATGTGCAAATGCATCTATCAGTTTCCCTGCAAAGTCATCATCATTGTAGCCAATCATGGAGTTCCCAGAGAATTTCTTCTCTTGGTACAACCCCGAAATTGTAAGCAGCGGGACAACTAAGAAGGTGTTATACAAAAGACTACGGTCATCATTTTCAATGCTTTCTTCCATAGGTAGACCTCCTGAAGGAATAGGCAATATAGTTGTGCCCACAAATGCATCTGTGATATTGAATGTAAGACCTGTGGGATGTGGCTGCAAGTTAGAAATTGGATGTATATGGTGTTAGAAAGTCAATACCTGAACCTGGTATACTCACACCAGCCAGCTTGGCCCGCTCATTGAAACTCTCTGCAAAACCAGATGCTTGGATGAGAATTTCAAATTCTTTCAGCAGCAAATTTCTGTTGGATTCAGTAGTGCTGCCAAGCTCAGGAATGCATTGCAATAATGCTACTGGTTTGGCATTGTACCGGGCCTATGATTTTGCAGTATTAAATATCAGCAGGGTGAGAAAAAAAATTGGTGGCTACTCACCTCAATGCAATATTTGAAGGAGCCTTTCCCTCGATACCCACCTTTGGGAACACCACCTTTGGCAAAACGGCGCCAGTTCCTTGGGACATCAATGGTACACTCCTCCATACTTTGAATGAACGTTGTGTCTCCCCATTTGGACAAATGACACGTCAACTTCTTGAATAAATGTGATTCATATTCAATAATAATTGGAGAAATGGATGAAGGACGTCGGCTCCAGCTACTTGTATAGGTGCTTTGAGGCCTCAATGAAGTTCGAGATGCCTGGGAGCCTAGAATATTGTTCAAAAATGTTGATGCCATAGATTATTATAATCACCTTCAGAAATAGGTATACTTAACTTCATCCGTTTGCGAGATTTTGTTGGCGATACTCGGGATGATATATCACTATCATATTGTTCATCCTATTTTAGAACTTGGGCATCAGAATTTAGTTTGTTGACAAATTTGAGAATTCACGTACAGGGTGAATAACACGAACACAACATTTGATTCCAAACTTGCGGTCCGAAAAGTCACCCTTGCTTAGCTTCCCACTGCTATTCATCTCCATAAATAGATGTTCAAGACTTTCTGACCACTTAAGCTGTGCAGGTGCAAGTGAGTTCTTGTGCTTGCCAGAGACAGATGTATAAGAGATGTGGGATCTGTGTATGCCTGAATCAACATAGCTATAACAATCAGAGAAAATGAAACACACGGAGTTCAATCAAGATATGCATTATGTGCATACTTTTGAACAATACCAGCATGTGCTGAGGTAGCAAATCCCTCTTTCATAAGGCTGAGCAGTTTTGTAAAGACCGTTTCAACAGTGAGGCTTGATGCATACTTGTCGCCATATGGACGCAAATTGACCTGCAAACATGCTAAGCATAATGAAAATGTAGAAAATAAAAACCGGAAGTCATGCCTTGGACTGTTTGTGATTTGGATACAGCAATGAAAGTGAAATTTCTACAGCAAGAACTTGAGCACCACTAAGTTTACGCTGATTAGCTCTTGCTTCGATGATTGCGGTTCCTCTTTGTAGGTTTTTATTCTGTTTTGTAGCAGTAGTATGCTGATTCAATCGCTTCTCAGAAGCTGATCCACTCCAAGCAGCAGCACGATGATGTATAGCTAATACGGAAGCTGACATGCATGATCAATATTTGATTCTTGAGTGACAATGAAGTGAAAAGAAAGACCTTGTGAATTATTCCCAGTTCGGTCATTATCTGTATCACTTTCTCTCGGACGCTTCTTCAACTTCTTTGCACAAGGACCACAGTGAATATCTGCAAGGTTCTCATAATATACACTACAATGTTGGCAAGCCGGAAAACTCTACATAAAAATATAGTTAGTTGAATTGACAGGTAAACAAAGCAATTACAAGTACCTGTATAGCTTTCTTCTCTGTCATTGTCATCCCTGGTTGTGCGAGCTTCCGACACTTTGCACAGATAGCATTTTCCTCGAGTCCAGTGTATTCCTTTGAGCAATTAGGACAGAAGGACATAGGAAGAATGGAAGGGAAGATGTATTCCAGCACTACTTGGTGACTCCTTTTATACCTCCTCGCATAAATTTTTGCGCACAGACCACCCTTGAGTGACACGATCTTGAATAAAATACAAAATGGGGAATTCGGAACATGTACACAGGAGGCGAGTGTGCCCAGGCTGCAAATGAGTGAGTGCAATTTCCTTGATTTTGTCATAGTTCATTGCTGCCTCACTGGAACACTTTTCGAAGTTTTTTCTCAGTAGTTTAGCATTGTGGCGTGAATTTCTCGCCACTCAACACCATGCGTCAATTTCATTCCTCTGGTAGGATCCTGCATTTAACATTTTTGAGATTTATATAGCATTGTAGTGAGAATTTGTTCTCCCAACTCACTGTGTCTCTAAATTTGTTCTTCTTCTGGGGTACTGTATTTCTTCATTCTCTCTAACAATGTATGTAGTATTGTAGCGAGAATTTCTCGCCGCTGACTACCCATCACTAAATAGTAGTTATTATAATGTACTTTGTGAGAAAATAAAGGAGTAGCAAAGCAGAGAACGGTCGAAGCAAAGTCGTAAGACATCAATTGATAGGTATATTCAAAGAAATTGTGCATTGGCAGCACGGAAAGATGGATGTAGTGGGGAGCGGACTGGGAGAACGAGGGAGAACGACGTTGAACGCGTTGACTAAACACGTGTGAACCGGAACAAAGGTCCGAATATTAAGCGCTTAATATCGCTTAACGCTTGTGACATAAAATCTAGACTCGCTGATGGAAAATTCGGCCTGAGCCCAGTCGGGCACCGTACCCCTCCCCAATTACCATAATTTTGACTAATTCCCGGAGTATTACGGAGACATTAGAGCTAAGTTATAGGAAACTTTCCTGAAAATTTCTTCACATTTTATGTGTTTGTTTTGTAATTTGTCAATCTTTTCCAACCCAAGCATGAAGTAAAATAAATGAAGACGTTTATTCACAATGACTATTCCCTACTACAACCATATGTACACTACACTATTATTTACAGCCCGAGAAATCAACAAATTAAAACCTCGATGGATTACTCTACATATATACTCAGTATCTACAATCATTGTGTACAAATCCAAAACTGACACAACTTCGAAACACTCATATACTTATTGAGAGTCACTAGGGAAAGATTACAATGCATTAGGAGGTTGTTTTACATGTGAAGAAAACGGATACACACCACATCTATAAACCCCCTTGAAAGACTGAAATCCATGACAACAAGAAACTACAGTTAAGCTGGATACATATGAGTTGCAAAAAGTAATAGAGAACTAGCACACACCTTGGGGTCTTAAATCCAGCAACAATTCAATATAAGAGGAAGCATGCCATGACATAAGGTGCAGGAAATTGTGGCTGGAGAATGAGGACACGCATCGTGGGTGAACGAACAAGAGTGAAGGAGGCAGGCAAAATATTGAAATCGAACCATTTATAATTATATTATTCCGTTTAAACTCCGACAGCGCTCAGCAGAGTCAACGCACCAGCGCTTAACACTTAGTTGTTTTTTTGACTTAGTCTTACACCGGCATGCGCATTGGGTCAAGGTATCAATCATTTCAGGTTGCCAAAGACATCATGAGCTGAACCAGGGTAAAGTACAGTAATCAACAGGAGGAACAGTAAGTATAATACCTTGTGTTTAGTATAACTAACTTCGAAGTTTCAAGCAAAACTGAATAACCAAATAACCTGTACTAATTTTCCAATAAGTTTCTGAAAACTTTTTGGAATTTTATTGAGAGCAATTACAAATTTGATAATTCCAGTTAATAAGCCCAATTAGCGAGATTTTGAATAATTACCAAATATTAATGCCAAATTTGCCGGAGGAGGTTTTCCTGATGCATCCAAGTAGTCTAGCGAGGATTCTTGATTTTCACCCGCAGCCTCTTGAAAAGGTCTGCCTTAGATCACTTCGTTTTCAACACGGATATGAAAATGTGGAAGCAAATGTCCCATTAGATACCCAGATCTCATATGATCCTATCCGTATGAAAAGACGAGACAAGTGCACAAAGGAAGGTCCTGTAAGGTCATCACAATGATAGTGTCAGCTCATCGATTCGGGGAGGCCTAAAAGACCCTTCATTTACATGGAAATGAGGGACTGCTACGAAAGCGCCAGCGAGACGGAGTTGCAAAATTTAGCTTCACGAAGCTGAAGCGTAGCATGCACTTGATCTGCGTTTTTTCGAAGAAAATAAATATTTACAGAAGAGCCAGTTCTAACCATCAAATGCGCTTCGGACAGTAGACACTGCATTCACGAAGATCCATTCTCTTTTCACCGGGTTCGCTAAGATCGAGAAAAGGCCAGCTACCCGGCATATAGTCATGGCTAGCTCCCCATACTTAGACATACTTGAACTGTATCAATCACGTTTTGAAGATTAATTTGTGGGCCCGGTCTGATTGTGAAGTGGTCGAATCAACGTCCATACTTTGGTTTATTGCCGACCTGAAAGGTGAGTACAGATCCGGGAGTTCTAGCGTTTCATTACTCTCTTCATGCACGAGTGAAAAAGAAAAGCCGGGTGAGTCATACCGACTATGGTCGTCTCACGTGTCAACTAGATTGGCCTCGGCTTGAGACTTGGCTAAGACGACGAACTCCATTTATTTTCTCTTCTACTCTCGAGCCTGTCCTAAGAGGTTACTACGCATCTATTGGTTCTCATTCTGAACCATGGATTTTAGTTCTCCTACACCATCTCTTACTCCAAGCATCGGTTCTCCTCCTTTCATTCCTGTGCAACCAGACCACTTTTATCGCTTAGATGACAGCAGTGGTTTGCCGTCATCTCCTCGCTCCCTCGATGGGACTACTTGGTACGAACCAGAAGACGACCGTTTGGCATCACGTGGAATTCCTGTTTTCAGGCCAACAATGGAAGAATTTCGAGATTTCGAAGCGTACATGAACATGGTCGAATGTTGGGGAAAATACAGCGGTATAGTCAAGGTCATTCCTCCCAAAGAGTGGTGCGTCAGGAGCTCTACGTTGCACATCGCGATCTTAATCTATATCTCCTCAGGAGCGATGCTTTGCCCTCTGTGAAAGAACAACTATCTTCTGTTCAGATCAAGGCGCCGATAGAACAACTTATGCTCGGGCAAACCGGCCTTTTTCGTCAACAGAACATGGAAAAACGTAGAACGATGAGCGTGCGCGAATGGGCCGAGTTCTGTAGCCAACCTGAATACCGGGCTCCAAGTGTCGATGAAGTTGGAATCCATGCGCGAACCACCGTGAAACCCAAGACGCGGAAAACTAGGAAGTCTAAAGTCACCGCTAAAGACGAAGCGAGTGACCTTGATCTGGCAAACCAAGTAGTAATTAAAGAAGAGCCGGTCGATAGCCTGACACACGACCATGTTCTGCTGTCTCATTCTGCTACTCCTGTTGCAGACGACATAAAGCCAAAGGTCAAGAATAACAGGAGACAACAGGCAAAACTCACCGAAGTTCAAAAGTTAGAGAGAGATGCTTCGTTCCTCGACAGTTTCGATCCCGCGCTAGATTGGCTGCCTTTTAGTATGAGTCCGGAGGATTACACTCCAGAGTTTTGCGCAAAGCTTGAAAGGCACTATTGGCGTAATCTGGGTCTGGGAAAAGCTCCGTGGTATGGAGCAGATACACAAGGTATGTTACATCTATTATCCAGGTTTACTACACCCCTTACTACGGACCTCAGGCTCTCTTTTCACCCATGAGACGGAAGAATGGAATGTGGCTCATCTTGAGTCGGAGCTCTCTCGACTTCTACCTTCGAGCGACAGAGGACTACCAGGTGTAAATACACCTTATCTCTACTGGGGGATGTGGAGAGCCACCTTCGCTTGGCACGTCGAAGACATGGATCTATTTAGCATAAATTATATCCATTTTGGAGCCCCAAAATTCTGGTATGCCATGCCACAAGGAAGAGCGGCCGCACTTGAGCAAACAATGCGAAGTAAGGTTCCTTTGACGATTTCTGAATTACTAGAATGTTTATCTGATTTTTAGGTTACTTTCCTAAGGACACTTCTCAATGCCCAGAGTTCCTTCGTCACAAGTCGTTTCTCGCCTCGCCTACCTTGTTGGCCAGATCGGCATGTAGACCCAATACCGTAGTTCAACACGCAGGCGAATTCATCATCACATATCCTCGAGGGTATCATGCAGGATTCAACCTTGGCCTCAACTGTGCAGAAAGCGTCAATTTTGCCTTGAAGAGTTGGGTAGAATTAGGGAAAGTAGCGAAGGCTTGCAAATGTGTGCCGGACAGGTATTAATCCTTCTCAGTCATAATCAATCACTCGTCCTCACATCTATGCTCAGCGTCGTTATAGATGTCGGTCAACTGATAGCAGATCGCGCCAGAGAAAAAGAAACAGCAGAGACTCATCCCTCAGATATTCTTCCTTCTTCACTCAGAGCTAAACCTTACGCCAGGAAGTCGCCCACTAGAGCTCCTTCGATCCTTGTCAAGGAACAGGAGATTTATGTATCTATCCCTCCTTTGGCAAAGAATAAGCGGAAGGCTACCTCTTCCGCAAATCATACGCCGGCAGCGAAGAGATCACGCAAGTCAAAACCCACAACCATAACGCTGCCCCCCATCGCTTCTTCACACACCGTCGTGACTCAACCGTTCCCCAAACTATCAATCAAATTGAAGTTAGGGCCAAGACCTGTACCAGAAGTGTTCCCATGTTGTCTGTGTGTTTCCATGAGCAATGAAGGGCTACTTCATGTTCATGATCCACCTTTCGATCGGAAAGAAGCGTTAGAAGCTTGTTCAAATCCTTCTGTCTGGATGGCTCACGAACAGTGTGCGAACATTATCCCGGAAACTTGGGTTGACGCGGTTGAAAAGGTTTCTGGTGAGAGGGAAAAGATGGTTTTTGGTGTAGATGGCATCGTGAAAGATAGATGGAATCTCGTATGATTCTCTTCTCTTCTTTTAGTGAAATGAAAGTCATTCATTATTCTTCAACTTCTGTTTCAGAAATGTTCTGCATGTACCAGGATGCAACCAAAAGCCCATGGCGCACCCATTCAATGTACGAGGGGCAAATGTTTGAAAGCATTCCATGTGTCTTGTGCATGCGAGGGGAAAGATAACAATATTGTTTTCAACGTATTGCGGGAATCGGAGAAAGAAGTCGTCCTACTTGATGCAGTTTCACCACCTAATCATAAGCGGGTTGACGTTGAAACACACGCCGTTAACGGTCATGATGCAATGGCTCCAAACAAAGATCCCCCGTCGCCGAACGTTCTCAAAGTAATCAAGAAATTGGAAGTACAGGTGCTATGCTCTCAACACAACCCAGTCCGTTCTCGTTTATTTGTGCCCCAAATTGATATTAAAGGTACTATTGCAGGCTGTTGCAGCTGCGAAGAGAGCGTCGAAGCAAGATAGGATCAAAGCGGATCTGCTCGCTCTTCCTTCAATGTCACGTATCAAGCTTCGGGTGAGTGCGGGCGTCTTTGAGGTATCCCTCATCCGAGTTATTGAGGAGATCGGGTCTGTCGAAGTTGTGTGGGATCGTGGATCGAAGAGGGAGTTTAAATGGGGTAGCGTTGTTTTCGGGAATACAGATGGTCCAATATTACAGAAGCCATCAGAACCTGCTCCGGACCCTCCGCGTGAGTATCCGTAGATTGATTTAGACAACTTTGTCCAACTACCACTTTCACAGCAATGGGGGCTAGTTTAACTCCCTATTCTACCTCGTCGACCCCTCAAGTGACGGCCAGCCATCTACCTCCTGTTGAGGCAACTTCAACAAGCCCTTCATATAGTACGACTTCGCAGTACCCTTATGCGGCATACAATCTATATGATTATGGAAAGTATCTGCCTCAGCCATCCCATGCTTCCCACGGCGCCCCAAATATGGGCGCGTCATCCACCAATCACGTTTCAGGGCCGTCGTTTACTGCCTCGTATACACACCTAGCCCAAAGCCATTATCTTCAGAGTGCATGGCAGCAGCAATATCAACAACTAAATTTGACACAGCAGTATCGACCTTCTGCTGTCTATATTGCACCGCAATTATCAACTCAGTCTGGTTCTCTTTTATCAGCACTTAACCAAACACCCTCAACCTCCGTCTCCCCAACTGCTTTGAACACCCCGACTCCGATACCAACTCCGATATTAACGCCTTCGTATAACTCTATTTCAAGCAGCGTTAATGTCATGCCGAACTGTATTCACCCAACTCCGATAAGAACGACCGGCTCTATTTCCAACACTATACAGACGAGCGCCCCTACTCTTCCTTCTCCGAATATGCAAGATCCTCCATCCGTTACTCTCCCGCATGCTCAGAGTTCTTCTATTGCATATACACCTCCTCAATCTCATATGACACATGAGACTTCTACTCAGGCTCCAGTCTTTGATTTCGATGCACTGAAATCTTTGCGCCCGGAGCAGCTCGTCCAACTCGTTCGTGATAATGCTCAATTCCGAGATATTTTCCAATCTGCCTTCCAATCATGAAATACGGAATGAAACACTTGATTCTTCAATTCGTCTCATAATTTCCTTATGTATACTTATATTATTTACTTTCTTCATGTACTTATAATCCGTACAGCTATACTACTCATATCGGCATAGTGCATGGCACCTGGAAGCTCAGCTGCTGACTTAAAAGAGGTCTTTGTTTTGATCTTCAACAGGCAAAATTACTACTAAATTCAGCACGACTTCACAGACGTCAGGACAGCAACACATATAATTCGGATTCCACACATACTGTACATGGGATGGTTTATGTTTATGCTCCTGTAAGGCTGTTGATCCGAGAGAAGAGCTGCCCACAGGATAAGATAAGATGAGGCGAGCAGGCGCTTATCGCCTTTGAACTACGCTCTCATCGTTGAAACTCGTCTACCCTCCTTTCCCTGTGTCATTCTAGTGTTCAGTCTTCTCAGCCAGACTGCATGTCGTGTGATCTTCTGAGTGGGTCTGTACCTCAGGCAAAAGTTTATCCACTAGCATAGAGCACTCGACAGTGCTCCTCACATTCCACATTGTGTTCGGCCAAGCAAGTACTTATCCTGTCCCGAAAATTTCTGGAAATCTCCATTCAGGACAACAGTTATCAAAATGTCATGCGTCCACTATCAAGAGTAGGCTATGGACTGGCTCTATTACCTTTAAGCTTGAAACTTGAAATTTTGCAAGGCCCATATCTATTCAAGTCTTCGTACTATCGCAATTTGTAACCACAAGTGTCTATATAGCATGTTCAAGTTTTTCGTACTGTTAATTCTTGACTGTGTCGAATATCACGCAAGTACTTAGTATATCATGCGTTCTGTCCAAGTCCAGTGCACCGTGCTTCTTACCCGCCAAGATGGATTTACCGGAAAGGAAAGAAATTCTATTTTTATTATAGAGCATGGTTCAAGAACTGAATGTAGGTTTCCAGAGGTTTTCCCGGAAATGCTATCGCTTCTGTCATTTCACTGCGATACCACGGCTAGCCTTATTCATGACAGTACTTACTGCCATGCATTGGTGGTGAGTGTTCCTCAGATCGCATCCGAGGAAGGTCCCACTGAATTTTCCTGTGCAAGATTCTTCTGCAACGCCGTTGCATTATATTATTCATGTCAGCCACGAATGCGATTTTGACCGCCTATATCATAGGATTGACAGTCTTTCAACAGGCACAGCAGAAATCCGCTAGACAGAAAAGACTGAAGAACTGAAAATACTTAGGTGAATGTATGCCCTCCGAAATGCAACGATTCGTGTTTGCAGCCAGTGAAATAGCCTGATTCAACACCTCCATCCGTCGAGCAGTGTTTTTCTACTTCAGATGTGTGGTAGACGCTTTGACTAAATCACCGAGGGCGACGCTTTGGAAAGACGTTGAAGATCGAACCTACAGACCAATGTCAATGCAAAGACACTGTTAGTTGTTAGCGTCAATCAAAGCTACCACCGTACGAATATAATAATATCCTGACACATATAGGCACTCGGAGGGAGATCAATCTGGCATTCATTGGCGTCGTTCAGAAATCGGTAGAAGTCATCAAAGATGAGAAGTGCCAACGCCGTACGATGATTGTTGACAGTTACATATCCTCTCAACTATGGTGCCGACCTAGAAAAATACTGTGACTGATTGAATTGAGTGAGGCATAGAAAATGAAAATGCGGAACTCGCGAGGGACTGACTTTTTCTATTACAGCGTATTCAAAAAACCTTGTCAGTAGCATAAAAAACGAGATAAAATAAAATAAAATCGAAAAGGTACCCGACGTTTTAGCCGACCGCCTGGAGCCGCTTGGCGAGTGCGCTGTCACTCACGCCTTTCGACAACGATCTTCCGTGGTGGAAGAGGGTGGAGGTAACAAAGGGTAATAAGTCCACTCAAGATCACAATGTCAATGGAGCTCCTCCCGGCATGGTCAGACTCTCCAGAGGCATCAGCATCGATATCTGTTAGTCCTACCTCAGAAGCAAAAGGATCCACGATCATACTACATTGTTGAAAGGCGCGAGTGACAGCGCGCTCGCCAAGCGGCTCCAAGCGGTCGGCTAAAACGTCGGGTACCTTTTCGATTTTATTTTATTTTATCTCATTTTTTATGCTACTGACAAGGTTTTTTGAATACGCTGTAATCAATTTCAACTTGTTTTGCAATACCAAGCGCCGCGGGCGTACTTAGAGTCAGTTTGATGTCAAGAGTCGCCCTGACTTTACTAGTGTCAGATTCCTATATACAGTAATTGATCACTTATGAAAATGTGAGGTAATTGTGACAAGATGTGACAGACTGCTTGCTACGATGATGGTTCATTCCCATCACTGTTCCCCCCATCCATCATCACCTTACCAGCTTGCTCAGAGGTGTTCAGTAGTGCTCAGTTGCTTTGTGTGGACAACAATCAGTTTTCATTATGGTATATTTAAATAGGCAGTACAGTACTGAAAGTAAAATTGTGTTAAAATGACACATTCTCAGTGTGCACATTGTGCACTGCATTGAGCGGGATGAGAGCAGGATGGGAGCAGGATGGGGGCAGGATGGGGCGGGATGTTGGAAAACAATTTGAAGAAGGGCCGAATGGGCGCTACGGGGCGCTTCGATATCCTGCCGAATAGCCGCTGACATCCATTGTCACACCAGAGATCAATTACTGTATATAGGAATCTGACACTAGTAAAGTCAGGGCGACTCTTGACATCAAACTGACTCTTAATGTTCAACCCTGAACCTTGTAACCTACTTGCAAACTCGAATAATAGATAAAGAGCAGGGAAAAATGCGACACGTTTATTGCCACGGAAAGGGCTAACGAGGACTGCGATGTACATCCGACTACATATCAAGTACAACAGTAAATTAGGAATTATACAGTATAGGTTGAAGTACTAAAGAATGTAAGATTTATGTATATTCAAAGGAATGGAAATATTTTAGTTTGGGTACGTGAGATCATCTCGTTTTGATTTACTGGCTGTGAACCCAACGGGTACTCCCTTGCGCGACAGGGCATCTGTGATTTCCAAGTGTCTTGCCCGATGAAAAAAACCTCCCACAATCGTCGCACGAAAATTCACAGATCTTTCCATGCTTTGCGACTTCATGTCGTAAGCGATCGTGCTGACGGGAGAAGCGCTCTGAGCACCCCAATGTGCAAAGGAAAGACACTTTAGGCTTCGGCTTGTGGGCCTCCATGTGAACTTTCAACGTGTATTGACTGGTGAATCTGCGCGAACAGCCGGCTAATAGGCAAGGAAATCGTCGTCGATGATCAGAGTGGGAACTGGAGCCGGAATCTGAAGGGGGTGAGGGAGTGCGGATTGTTGGAGATGGACGAGCAGATCGGATAGGTGCCCACGAGTCAAGCGTCGGTGACGATGATGCAGAGTCACTACCGCTACCACTGGCGCGTGGTTGATAAGACGGTTGGCGGCCAATGACAGCACCAAACTGCATATCAAAAACGTTTCCGAATGATTCATCCAAAGTGCCAGTTGAAGTAGGGCTATGGACTAACGATAGACAGATGAGCGCAGATTTTTCGGGCGGATGATTTGGCTTACAATCCGGCGTACTCGGTGAGGGAAGATAAGATTCAGAAACAAAGTCAGCGCCTACGGGAGCAACGAAATACTCCACGGGCCAGGTAAACACAGATTGTGGGGCGTCTTCAGCGTAATCTGCAATGTCAGATAAGGTCCGGTTACGATTACATGGCTTTCTCTTCTTACCTGGATGACATGCGAATTGTGATTCCAACGCGAATGTGTCTTCATGAAGACGATGGTGCTCTGATCTATGGATAAGGATGGATTGAAAAGCTTAGGGGGAAGAGATCTGACCTGAATTTGTCGACCCAGAATCATGGATTAATGATGAATACTGTATTTCATCGTATGTCGGCTGGTAGTGAAACTCGGGTACTTTTTGAGTGTAAAAATTTGGATCCTGCAATTCGTAGGACGACGGTGTCAAGTGGGGGTAGCCAGACGAATCTGAGGAATAATTATCAGCGACAACGATGAGAAATCTAGTGTCGAATTGTCGAACATACCCAAATAAGGATAATCATTCTCTGTGTTAGGAAATGCAGCCGCCATGGTGTGTTAGGTTGTGAGAGAAAAGGAGTAAGCGTCAAAGTGCAACTGAGAGGGAGAGAGCGCACGCGACTGGCCGCTGGGATAGAAGCTTGAGGTTTTTATTCTTTCCGTGCAAGGAGCCAAGTATGTTCAGAATCAGATTAATTATGGATGGAAGTCAGGGGTCGACTTTGGAATGAAATTCAACCGTTCCTGGAAGTTATTACCACGCCACATAGGGCCAGACCTTCTGACTTTAATTTGGCTCCGTTTTCATCTTCCTCCGGATCCGTCATCGCAGGCTTCTCTCTCAATTATGAACCAACGACGACCTCTACGGCCAAGTATTCCCGTTATCGTCTGCCTTTCGGGCTTTGTTTCGTGTTCATAAAGAATTATCGTCCTTTCCGCTTCCTCCCGGAAAGAAGCATTTTAGGTACTATAACTGAAATCATCTCATTTACACAGCTGTCTGATCATGATTGTCTTGCTCAGGTTCATTCCAGCTGACAGGCGTAATCACGGATCGTCAAGCGATATTCGCCGATTCCTCGTCGCCGCGACGTTACAGACTCGCAAAAACGTGTAAAGCAGTATCTTTGTATACAGGTTACATGTATAGTCCTTTGTTCTGTTTTTATTTAGTGGCGTTAATAATTTGGAAGAGCGATATTTTCGCGTTAGCTAACATGAACGAAGGATATTGAAGATTTCGCAGGTATTGTTCTCCTGATCGAGATAAGATGAGATTTCCTGGGGCTCAATCGACACGGCTAAACGCTGTCTTGCATGTACTGATACATATTACAAGTGCACAGATACTATAAACAAACCCTATAAAGAGTATTGTCAACAAACGATACAAGAGTTTTGGTCGTCGCTAATTATTGTGCGCGCCTTGTTCCTTGGAGAAATTTCTAATCTGGCACGGAAACAAAACGCAATGCGGGATATAAATTACAACCGGAAGAAGAAATGCCGATGATGAACAACAAAAAAGCAAAGCACTGTGCTGTTAGCCAGTCCTAGGCCTAGATCGCGCCAGGACACTCATCGCTGTCATGATGATAATATACACCGACAAGTCGCATTGATGCGTATGTGTTTTTGCCAAGACCGTAAAATTTTGATGTGTACCCAGCTGGAGGTCTGACTGAGCTACACATTGAAGAACGTTACAGAATATCTATATTTCATGTAATACATAAGCAGAATCCTAAAACCCAATGCACAAAAGATATTTTTAAACTTTTACATGCTGAGGTATTTTCTCCTCATGGGCGCCCGAACTTGAAAAGCCCTTTGCTCCCTGGATGAAAGCTCTCACTTTCTCCATGTCCTTCCCGGTCTTTTCTGCATTTTCCACACCACCGCTAACGTCAACCGCCCACGGGCGAACTTGCGATACGGCTTCGGCAATATTCGCCGGGGTCAATCCTCCAGCAAGAATAACGGGAAGAGGGTATTTGGAAGGTTCAGTCGGGGAAGATGATATAGTACCATGTTTTGCATGTCCGTTTTCATGCCCGTTTGCGTGCCCGGCGGTGTGCCCGTTGAGATCTCTATTTGTTCGTACCGGGAGAGGTTCTTCAGCGATGTTTCCATTACTTCCTGATATCGTCGTTTCGACAGAACCTGTAGGTATAACTTCAGGGGATAGTTCAGCAGTAGCGATGTTGTAGGTAGCCCCGTCCGGAACAATCTCACCTGCGTCAATGACGCGTTTGGCGAGGTTCCAGTCGACGACTTTGCCTGTACCTCCGCTAACACCACTTCCGTCGTCTCGCATTGAATCGAGAAGGATAAAGTGGTGGTTTCCCCCGCGAGTAATTCCGTGTATACCTGAGGTCTTCCCCACATGGAACGCACGAATGACAGGAACGGGGATGTGTCGTGCCCATTCGGTTGGCTCTGAGCCGTGTAATTGGACCAGGTCTAAATTGCAGTATGACACAGCATGGAGGATGGTAGATAAAGACGCGTCTTGGAACACACCGACGACGAGAGGTTTGGATATTGTTGAAGAGAGCCGGTTGACTTGGGATGTGAACCAGGGTACGTTGAGAGAAGAGTCGTCAAGCGTATTTGAAGGCGAAAGAGAGGGTTTTGAGGTATGGATGGCCTCGGAGATACTTTTGCCAGTGTCAAAGTCGATGTAACGACTCGACTTCTTGACGAACATCAATCCCAACATATCAGCTCCAGCTTCCGCGATGAACAACGCCTCCTCCGTATTACGAACACCGCATATCTTGACTAGGGGTGCCTCTGAGCGCCACTCTCTTGGAGCGAGCTCAGGTTCAGGGGACGATAAAAGCTTACGAATGTAACCCGCAGGATCCTTCGCTCGCATCAAACTTTCCCCTACAAGGACAGCATTAACTCCTTCCGAAGCATACTTCTTCACATCATCCGCGCTCACTATCCCACTTAACGCACACAGAAACACATCCTTCCCTTTCACCATCTCGCTAAGACGGCTGGTAGTGGTCATATCCACCTGGAAATCATGCAGATTCCGATTGTTCACTCCAATGACTTTGGCGGGGAGGGACAACGCGAGTTCCATTTCCTTCGCGTTGTTTACTTCGACGAGAGGCTCCATGCCAAGCTCCAAGCTATATTGGTATAGATCACGAAGGAGGGTTTCGGAAAGCATGCTTACGATAAGCAGGATGGAATCTGCACCCCAGATACGTGATTCGAGGACTTGATACCGACTAAGGATAAAGTCTTTCCGTAAGATAGCAGGCCTATTTGGTAGATTGGCAACGCTCATACGGGCGTGAAGCATGTCCTGCAGAGACCCTAAGAACCACTTGGGCTCTGTAAGAACAGATATGGTGTTCGCGCCAGCAAGTGCATAAGTCAATGCCTGGGCGGCTGGCGAAGTGGCGACAGAGATGGGTCCTTTGGAAGGCGATGCGCGTTTGATTTCAGCAAGGAGAGAAGGTCGATCTTCCGTGTTCTGCTTGAGGCGGGGAAGTAAAGGTATTAAAGGTGGCGCGATGTTCGATGATAGGAGAGTCTGCAAGTCGGCGACCGTAGTTCCTGGAGCCTTTTGTGCCTCAGAAACATCGGCCAGCCTCTGAGTGTAGATCTTGTTGAGTATAGAAGGAATTTTTGATTTGGAAGTAGTGCTTTTGTTGGTGACAGGAAGGTCAAGATGGAAAGGGGGGAGTGTTGTATCGAGAACTCGAGCTTCCGGGTTCTCCTCCCAAGAGCCACCTCGGAGGGCAAGAAAGTTCCGCAGAAGGTCGTCACCTCCTTCACTAAGTATACTTTCGGGATGATACTGGACCGATTCTAAAGTGAACTGACGGTGGCGTATGCCCATAATGACACCAGACTCTTCGGAAGCTGCAGTTACCACGAGATGTGAGGGTAATGAGGTAAGGGCCGCGCTAAGGGAGTGGTACCGGATAGACTGGATGCTCTGCGAAACACCCCTGAAGCAACCTCGGTCGTCGTGTCGTATCCGACTGACTTTGCCGTGCATAATTTCACCTGCATATCTGTGAGCTGTTAACAAGAGTGACTCCAACAAGATGAGGATTGCTTACGCGATCGTACCACCATGTAAGTCTACCATGCACTCGAGACCCATGCATACTCCTAGAACAGGAACTTTGCCCTGAAAATACTCGATAGCTGCATTGGATATTCCAGAATCTGTCTTTGGATGACCAGGTCCAGGTGATATTACGAGTGAATTAATCTTGAGCTCCGGGAATAACGAAGGAGAGAGAGCGTCGTTCCTAATAACTGTAACCTGAGCACCAAGCAGACATAGTTGCTGGTAAAGATTCCAGGTGAAAGAGTCAAAGTTGTCTATCATGAGCACATCGAGTTGTCCAGTGAGGAAAGGGGGTAAGGTGGTTGCCATTGTGAGATGAAAGCGATGGTTGTCAACCGAGCAATCAGCCTTTTTATTGGGACCTCGGGCGAATGCAATCAGATAGTCACTGACTGACTGAGTTGAAGATTCGAGTCACAGCCTAGAAGTTTTTCCGCGTACGAATCCGAGCATCAATTAGGTCAGCACTGCAATTGGTATACTTGCAACAAGAATTTTGTATCAAAATCCATCACAGTTGGCTAAAGCTTGATGCAGATGCATTGTTTAGAGGAGTAAGTATGGTCAAAGCGAAATTATTCATGGCTATAACCGGGTCAAGTTGTCTTTTTTGATAAACCGTGATGCCGCGGCGGACGCGGCCGTTTGAACTCCGTCATGAACGCGCCCAGACGCGTCAAACCAACAGTGAACAACATCTCACTCGGCCGCTACAGAACCGCCGTTATCGCAATGGGTCTCATTATATAGACAGTACTGTAGTGACCAGACTGTGCAGCGTGAATCACAGTTTCCAAGTACATAATGAAGGCAGTTTAAACTTGAGGTGGTGTACGCCCAGTAAATTTAACTGTAGATCTACCGGTTAGCGTCACGCTCGAGATATAGGATCCTTCCGATCTGGGGCTCTTGTCCATGGTTTCCTGACCGCGGGGACAGCTTGGACGCGGAACTAGGACAGGAGGGGATAGGATTATGAGTAGTCGTTTGAATTCTTTTATCGGACATCCAACAGCCAAGAACGATGACCGGCTTCATTTAAGTAAGTGATCAATATCTTCTTTTCACTAATAGAGCTTATTAGCAACACGTCGAAAACTTTTTGAAAACGAAAAATGAACAGTCATGCTTCGAAAAAGCACGGTTTGATCACGCTACTGACATTGTGACCACAACTCAAGAATGTTCCGCCCTCTACCCTTTGTAACAAAGTTGCCCAGCCTCCGGTTGCGCTATAATGATCCATCCGTGTGGGCCATCAAAGCCTGTCATATTCGTGTACCCTCTCTTCAAAAAATTATGTCGTACGAGCAATTACTAGAAGTTGTACAGTACATAGAATATAGACAAACCAACGCAACTTTGTCTGATGCTGATCACGTTCTCGTCATACTTTTCGACTTTATCCCAGGATCTTTTCGACGTGGAGCAACTTTTCGACGTGCTGCTAATAAGCTCTAATATACCATCAGATGTTCATTCACGATCCCAGGTCTCGACAACGAAGAACTAGGGAACTGCTCTAAAGCAGTTCCACCTCAGTGATTCCCGCAAAGTTAACGGAACAGAGTTTGTGAAGGTCGAGTCTTAACTTGAGAGCTTGAGAGGCCTCGAGGAACAGTTTTCAAGGATGAGGCCGTATCTTGTAAGCTTGAAAGTCAATCTCGAAGGTGTAATGATAAACGCTCAAAATTCGGAATCTTGGGGATCTCTCTCTCACGGGGTTAACCGGTTTCGGAATATCTCTCGGCCTACCCCCGATACTCCCCGACCTACCCAACTCTCTTTTTAACAATTTTTACAACCAACCACATATCGAAACTCAACCTTCCGTTATCGCTGAAGCGCCTTCCTTACCAAACTCTCGTATCAGATATAGCATTGCGACTGGTTCCAAGTTACAACGCTCGAAATTTTCAGAAAGATATCCCAGGAATGGCATACTACTTGGAACAACAGAAATGGCAGTGTTCAGGCAGTATTTTAGATCTGCTTCATGCAATTGTGACTGTCAAGAGAGTAACGATTCCATCTGTAGCAATCCCGTCCTCGATTCCTGTACTCCCAGGCTGGATTAACCCAGTAATATTCGTCCCCACAGTCGAATAAGTCGTTCCACCGAATGATGTAGTTCCTCCGTTATTGATAGCTGCTGCGCTAAAAAGATCCCTGCCTGTGTCATACCCATCAGGCGCTGTCGTGTGTCCCTCTGTCACGTTTTCTTCTGTCGAGACGCTAAAGAGCAAAATTCAGACCAACATACAATCAAGAACAAAAGTCATCAGCTCAATACGTACGCCAGGAACAACGCTCCTGTAGGATGCTCCGTTCCATTTTGAACAAACACTCTGCAATTCGAGTCGGATGAAGAATCAGCTTTGATCGCTATGTTCTGCTCACCTGAAATGATTCCCCCCAATCAAACTTTCCAAACATGTCCCAAGAACAGAATCACCATAGTCCTCTCTAAGTTCGATTGTCTGATTCACCCAGCCGTTTCCATCTCCAAGATTGGCAGACTGTGGTGCACCCGAGTGGATTCCAAGGCATTCTGTCGAACTATGGATGTAAATGTGAGTTGTATGGACGACAATAGTATGGGAATGGACGATGGCGAACGTGCAACCGGGGCATCATGATATGGAGGAATGTGCGAACCGACACTTACAACCCAATTGCCTTTGCAAAATTTATGATCCCGTCCAGAGTAAGTACATCAGGAGACGATTGCGCTGATATGATCACCTATTGATTTTGTGAATGAGACGAGCAGGGTAAATTCGCGTGTTTTGCGACTCACGTTCAAAGGCTCCCCAAGAACTCCGGGGACTAGTCGTCAAAAGTCAGCACTACATGGATAACGATCATCTACCGAGTTTACCTTGATCAAGCATACTTCCTCCATTCAGTAACGGATTGAAGAAGTCTGCATCGGTCGCTTGACGAGGAGCAACAGGAAGAATCCTGAAAGAGAGTGCGAAAGTAGTAGCTGAAAGGAGGGACACAAGTCGGATGAGAGAAGCCTTGGGGTAGAACATATGTACTACGTGGAGTGAAGGTATTCTGCAATGAACGAGCTTCTACGCTTTGGCCGAGGCTTGAAATCCAGCGAGAACCGACGAGCTATGGTGTGAATACAACTATTTATACGGAGGTACATCTGTCATCGCGCGAACTTTAACAAAACAGAACGGGGAAGAAGTCGAAACTGAATTTCATCATGCGTTCTAGTATGTTTTGTTCCCCATGTGCTTTGACTTGAATGTGAATACTGCATTGAATTTCTCTTCTTCGTCCTCTTGACGAGAGCATATGGGTGTCGCTGCTATGAATTACGAGCTCAAACGTTCGTTGAGTCGAAGCCTCAACCCTCTGTAACATGTGTAAGAATCTTTTACCATTGGGTGGAAGACATAGCACTCAATAAGTGGTCAAATGATATTTCATGGCAGTTCATAAGTAGGCCATCTTTGTTACAACCCACGTTTGGGAAATGGGAACTAGATCTGACACCTGTCGATGCAGATGCAAATTATAACGCCAATAGCTGATGGTGGTCTGCCCAGTATGCAGTCCGGTAACAACACAGTATAATGGTGCTGATGATGAGCTTTCGGAGGAGAGGTATCGGAATAGTCACTAATGAAGGACAATCATGATGATAGCTTGTATATTGGTTTGAGCTAATTTACAGTTAATTGTCTATTTACTGTTTAGCAGACATTGCAGTATTTTCACGTGGAAGGGGAATCTTGAAGACCAAGTAAGAATGAGATGGCATTATAGGCTGCCCAGGGGACGAATTCTAGAGGGGAGTCAGCAATTTTCACAGTGTATATTACATAGACAACGTACGAGGAGTCATATGTCCACTGTAGTAGAATTCAAGGTCTATGCCGGGCCAAAAAGTCGGTTCACATTGTTACCATCACATTGGGAATTATAAACGTACAAGTAAGCCCGCGTTCAGTGTGTTCGTTACCAAACACGCCAAAGTTCTTGACCGTAAAGGTTTCGTTTTCAATGGGAGTCTGGAAGCCTTGCGCGCCATTCCAAGTCATGTTTTGAATGGCGATCCGGGTCCCTTCAGCTACGAGGATGAAGTCCGCAAGACCATGGACGACGACTACCCGTTCGGATTTCTCGATCACATTCGGGAACACACTAAGCATGGAGGCGACGGATTGATCGTTTCCTGGGCGCCCTGCGGCATTCACGTATACTGATCCTTCTGAGCAAATATCCCAGTTGATGTGAGGAGCATGGATGGCATCTTGAACCTAGGATGGGGTGGAATGGTCATTTCAAGTTCGAACTATCCAAAATCAGGACTTACGTCCGTTCTGAAATGTAAAGCATAAGTATAAACTTGAATCCTCAGGGAGAATACATTATCACGGGAATGCTTACCGGTTGAAATAGATGAACTGTTGTGTGGATTCCGGGAATCCGAGTACACTCCAAAGACTGGGAAATGTATCTGACACCCTGGATCATCAAGTTCAATACATCTACACTACGTTATGGATGGCAATCCATAAACGTACCTATAAACATCGAACACCGGATTCAACCTGTTCAAATACTCTCAGTCAAAAAATCAATCAGAATCAATCAATTATCACGTACACTCCAACAGCCTGTTGAATTGGACTGTGTAGTCTACAGCCAGGCTTCAGCGTCCCAAAAGTCCCTTCAACTACACCAGCTGGGAACGGCAGCTGCCCAGCAGGAGGATAAGTGACGAATTTGTCGAGGTAATCGGTATATCCACAAGTGTCCGAAATATTTTGGAATTCAGCCCATTGAGCTTGGGTAAATGGGAAAAGATCAGCATGAGCCTGATCATGACACGAGAAATTCATTGAGCAATGTTTAGAGAGATCGAGTTTCTGAAAGCCACAACTCACTTGTGCAAAGCGGAGTGCTGGGATCTCATCCTGGACGACATCGTAGGAGAGTGAAGGGTCCGCAATATCGATGCCCTTCAACTTCAAATCGAGGAGATCTGGGTTTTCATAGATGAAGTTGGCGATGTACGGAACGTCTTTGAATTCCTTTTAGTTTAATCATGGACTACAAGGGAAGACGGAATATTCTTACAGAATCCCGCGTACTAGAACAATCAATCGATTGAATAAATATTCGAATGGTTTGACGTGACTGGAAACTCACACTTTCTCCAGAAAGGAAAAAGTCCTTCCCCTTTAGTTCCGAAAAGACTTCGAGGAACTGGCCGAGGAAGCCTACTAGTTGCGCCGCAAGCTCGTCGTCGTTGGTGATATTGGGAGTACCTTGGGAAAATCCGGTCTTGCAGTACACAAGTTAGCAATGTGCCCATACAGGACCAAAGAAATTGGTATTACCCCCACTGGTTGCTCAACCCATAGCATATGAGCCAAATTAGTCCACGCGAATGGATTTCTGTGAATCGGTGCGGCCTTAATAAGTGATCGCAGGCGAGAAGAATTCGTCCATACGGAGTAGGCTCGGATTGACCCCAAGACCAAGCTATTTGAGATTCATCAATAATTTCAACGAGAGGTGACGGGATCAAACGAATTCTACATACAAATGGGGCCATTTTCTTGTAAGAATCCTTCGAGAGAAGAACAACCGGGGCCGCCTAAGGAGCGAAAGAATGTCAGTCATTGGGCTGAAAACATTAGTATGAAAGTTGCGATCGACGAACCATTCGTCCAGAACAAAAGTTTGTCCCCGTTAGTAATGTTGTTCGTAGGCCAGAACCTCAATTGGAATCGTCAGAGGAACTTCGCCTTGGGCTAGACGTATGTGATTCACCAGAAGAAAAGTTTGCGTGTTTCGTTTGGGTCACTGGAGATGGGTAGCAAACCACTCCAAGAAGGACCTGAGAATCTAATATCAGACAAAATTCAAATTCTTGGGGGAAATCGGCGATCTTACCAGCATCAAAGTTGACTAGGGTAAGAGGGAGGATAATTAACGGGAGACTCAGAAGAAACACATCTAATCTGCGCTTACCATCAGGAAGGCTAGTACCGGGCACGAAGAATTGTTGAGCAGCAGGGTTTGAGAAGTTGATTGTCTGAGGAGGCGCCTGCCTCTTCGACAGAAAATCGTTATTAGGTCCCAAAAAGTCGCGCATACGCTTGAGCTGGTCCCGTTGGATCTGTTGCGATTCTTCGAACCCTGGATTCGCTCCTCCGATACCAAGGACGCCTCGAGCGGCGAATAGAGTCACCAGAGTAGCGTATATGAAATCTAGAAGTCTCATGGAGTAAAAGATACACTCAGTGGTGTTTACAGCTTTGAGTATTAGGAGGGAGGTTTATATACAAGAGGTTATATTTTTGAATACAGTCCATGCGTTGAAAGAAGTCGAAGTGGTGAACAGAAGTATGCTTCAGAATCAATCAGCTGATGGACATTTACTCCCCGATGGCATTATCTTGAAGCTGGAGGCATCTCCGGTATATGACATTGAGTTATGGCATTGACATAAGAGATTGCAAGACACAGGGTACAGGAAGAAGGATTCCTGAATCGCTTTGTGCGTCTCTATGTTGATTGATAGGGAAGGATCCTGAGTTACGTGTTCAGCGAACACAAATGTTTGCTCAAGCTCGACGCGATTACGCGTCATCTATGCCACATGTTCGTAACATAGATATGATGATTCGGATACAAACCAAGGCAGAGATTCCCATTGTTCCTGAGCAGTGCAGTATGAGACGACTTCGGAGTCACGAACGACCACGTCGAATAGCAAAAGGATCCGATGGCGCCAAGAAATTGTATTCAGAAAACAGAAACTTAGATAGGTGCATCGAGGGACAGGCGACTCGTGATAAATCAAGAAATCAAGAAGACGGTGCGGCGCGGAAGCTGTAAATAGGAACTAAGAGCATAGTAGATGCCAGGTGGATAAGCCTGGAGGTCCCTCTCTCTATGTTCACCGGGAGACTGAGATAGCGCTATAGATGACTTGTAGTTTTGGAGGCATTCTAGGGAGTGATGGTGGTGAGTGATGAGAGACGCGACTGCACAGCCACATCTTTCGCTGTGCATTGTCATCAACGATGGGGAAGCGCATCGGATTTTGGAATATCCTCCTTGCTGCCTCTCTAGTTTCCCTTTTGTTCATCTTTAGCAAGACATTTTCCCTTGTGCGCGAGGGCCGGTCATCCTTGGTATACGCTCTTGAGCTAGATGGGACAAACACAAGTTCCCACAACGATCAACAGATTCTTCTCGTGTCTGGCCTCTTTCCTCTGTCCAAATCTAAGCATTCTACTGAAGATTATCGATCCTGGCTAACTCTGTTCCTTGGGTCAGTGACCACAGATATCTACTTCTTTACCACTCCAGAGCTTGCAGAAGTTGTCGCAGATGTTCGCGGAAGCCTTCCAATCACCATAAACACCACCTTTTCAACTCCTTTTGATATTCCCCCGCTTGCCAAACTGAAGGAGCCCTACGAACAGATGCATGCGATAGACCGCGAGCGCTCACGCCACTCCGCAGAACTATACGCCATTTGGAACGGGAAGCCATATTATCTGGACGAAGCGGTGAAGAACTCTGAGAAGCAGTATTCGTATGCATTCTGGAGTGATGCGGGGAGCTTTAGGAATGACCATGTGTATCGGGACTGGCCGAGCAGTGCCCGTGTAGAGGAAGTCTGGGACGAGGGCAGTAGAATGAGCGGTGTTGCAAAAGAAGACTTGCTATTCTTTCCTATGTGGGAGCCTCCCCATGCAAGCATGAAAAACTGGCAGGAAGCACTTGGTCCAGTGGATACTGACTTCAGTGAAGGCATGATCCTGATCCTCTCAATTCTGCAGTCATCCATGACCTTCATTCTCTAGGCTCATTTTTCGGAGGATCCCCTCAAACTGTTCGCTGGTGGAAGGAGCTCTTCTACCTGTATCACGATTATTATCTCTCTCAAGGCATCTTTGTTGGCAAAGACCAGACGTTGATTAATGCTCTTTTCCTACTCCATCCCTCTCGAGTCATCACCGTATGGGTCTCTGATCCGGATGCTCCTGCACATCAAGGTCTCGTATCGTCCATTGAAGGACCTTTGGGAAGCTGCGGTGATAACTGGTATTATTATCAGTTCTGGCTCTCAGACGTTCACACCCGGAATCAGATGCGCAAACTGTGGAACTCGAAATCGTGGTTTCATTGGTGGAAGGAGCGTAGTACTTGCCGCCTTACTCGGACTTTGTCTATTAAAGACGTTTTAAATCACCGCTTCGGTGCCAACTGGACCCCTCCTTCCGCGGCACTCGCGCTCCCCTCAGGAAGTGTGCCCTCTTGAAGGATCTGCTCAACGTTCACTATTATCCATATCGAGACTTTGTACAATCTCGTCTAATCTGTAAACTTTAATTATGTACATAGCCCTCCTAAGTAATGTATGGGGAATTCTTCGTCGGTTGAAAGCTTGAATGATGTAACTGGTCAAAAAAGAGGATCAAGTTGATGTTAGCTTATGTGTTGAACGTTAGAGTCAGTCACTTGGGTCTCTACATAGTCGGGACCAGACTCCGCTTGAACCAAAAAGACCGGTCTCATGCTCTTTCATTTTGTTTTTCTTTTCATAAATTCTCCTTTCTTCCTGTCGACGACCAGAAGTATATCCTACTGAGGCCTGGCATTTGATACAAATGTCGAAAAGCCAAGTTGGAAAAGATGAGCCCGGGGAAATACTAGACGATAATACCCAGTGGATTGCCATAGAACCACAGCGGACAGATGCTCCCCATCGTACGTCTTCCCAGTTCTCCAAAGAACATGACATTCAATTTGCAAACATAGCCCCTCTGGCTTCTCCCAATCCACCATCCTTTGACGAATCACAATTTGATGTTATTCTTCGCCGCCAACGCGTCAGACCGCCCCTTGGACCTTCTCGTAAATCAACCACCATTCCCTCGCGTTTCCTGAATCTCTCCAATGATTTTGAGTTTGCTGGATGGGGCACATCTCTCAATCTCCGGTTAGAAGCCTCTGATTACGAGGCAGGAGAGGCTCGAGTCAAAATGAACGACGAGACGAAAATTCTCGGCCAGTTCACTGCTAGTGCACTTGCTGGAAATGTTAGTTTGCCGCATACTATGAATTTCTTCTTGTCTCTTATGTGCATTTGCCATTGACTAACTTGGGAATCCTTCTGTCTTGGTGCGCTAGGCCGTCCTTGGAAGCGTGTTCTACGCCCTTCCTGCGGTTGTGGGAGTTGCTAGTGTTTAGTGTGTATAAAAACAACGATTCTCTCACCATCTAATATCTATCAATAGCTCTCCGATTTCCTTATTTATCGCCACATTGACCCTCTTCGTCTGGCGTCCCATAATGGAAGAACTTGGGTCAGCATTCCCTATATGCGGTGCTCCCTATTCCTACCTGTACGATATTTCCTTCTCTCTTTGACCCTCGTCGGCACTGAGCCATTCCAAGTTTGAACATATCTAACAAGAGTCTAGCTCTCCTTGGTGCTGCCCTCTTGTTCCTCGATTTCGCATCCACATCTGTCGTCTCAGCAGCCACGGCCACCTCCTATCTCGCTGGGGAAGTTGCATTACCTTTTCCGGAGTTCCTTGGGACTATTATCGTCCTATTGATATTTACAGTGGTCAGCTTGTCTGGGATGAAGGAAAGTGCTAGAGTCGCACTCTGCGTGCTTACTCTACATATGGTCACCATGACCATCCTAATCATTGCTGGCGCTGTACATTGGGCGAACATCGGGAATGGCCAAATCATAGAGAATTGGCATAATGGAAAAGCTTCGTCGGCTTCCGAAGTTGCAAAGCAGATTTTCAATGGATTCTGTCTCGGAATGTTAGGACTCACTGGGTTTGAATGTGAGTGATGATATTGTTACTACTTTGATTATAAAACTGATCCTGTCGTAGGTATACCTGCCTACATAGCGCGAATCAAGCCAGGTCGTTTGCCCCTTGTCCTTCGCAATCTACATTATCCTGCTATTGCGCTAAATTGCGTATTGATGATGCTGGTTTTAGCTATCGTCCCACTAAAGTCTATTCTGCAAGGCGACAACATCTTGAGTCTGCTCGCCGAAAAGGTTGGTAACTATTTCTGTATCATTTCGAGTACTACATAGCCCCTTCTAGACCATCGGAAAAGGAATGCGGTCGTTCATTGTTGTGAATGCCATCGTTGTGCTCTGCGGAGGAGTACTTACAGGTATGAGTCCTCAAGATGTGTTTTGAACGTGATTGATATCCTGTACTTACGCAGGTATCCTCAGCGCCTGTGAACTTCTGGAACAACTCACTCACGATCGCATGATTCCTAAAAGTTTCTCCCGAACCATGCCTGTAACAAATTCTCCCTACGTTTCGGTCATTTCCTTCATTGCCTTCAGTGCAGCCATTTATGCCAGCACAGGGGCTCAGCTGAGTATCGTTTCCAAAATGTGCACAATTGTTCATCAGTAGAGCGTTCAAATGGAAGAGCTAAATTCTTTTCTCTCTTTCCTAGGTTCTCCCTTGTATGGCTAGTCGTCATGTCCTTGTTTCCTCTTGCCCTTCTCTTGCTCAAATTCAATAGAGGACGTCTCCCGAGAACACCTAACACTCCATTTTGGGTGGTTTTACTTGCTTTGACGTTGGTTCCTGTGGTTTTTGCTGGGAACGTTGTTGTGGACCCCACAACCGCGGGGTATTATAAGCCCTTTAAATGTACTCGTTATTACTGATGCCTACATTTCACAGATATTTTGCAGCTTATCTAATCGCTATCGTTTTCTTCTTCTCCGCCACACAAAACAAAACCGGCATCTTGAAATGGTCATATGGTATTTACGATCAATTTCCATCATTGCATAGATGGTCTTTGACCAAGTCTTATGGAGCGAGGATCATCAACATCATGAGGACTCTCAAACGTCAGCCAGTGGGCATCCTGGTCAAAACAGACGAAGTGAGTATTCAATCCGTTTTCGAGTTTTTCATTGAGAAATCTTAACACCTGTTTCAGATAAATAACCTGTTCCATATGATACTGTATGTGCGCGACAATGAAGAAACAGCATGCGTCAAAATCGTCCATTTTGTCGATGAGGAGTTTGGAGTTCCTTCAGAACTAGAAGCAAATGCCCGAAGTATGCGCCTCTACCTTCATCCAAACACCAGTCCTAACTAGAGTCAGTCTTGGATGAAGCTTTCCCCGAATTAACGATAGATCTCGTAAGTCGTCCATTGAACACATAGATTTTTGATTTGAGAATATCCGGAACTCTACATAGATAGTAGTGACTGGATGTTTCAACCCTATCAACGTTGCAGCACTGGCTCACCGCCTTAATATACCGCCTTCTTTGATGTTCATGAGCTGCCCGGGGCCTACATTCAAATATAGGGTGGCCGACTTGGGAACAAGGATAATAACATTGTAGAAATAATGGCCTACTTTTCTTGTATAAAATACAACTGAATGAGCAAAATATGGCTAAATGCAGAGACATAGAAGTGGGCGGGTGCTGAACACTTTCTACAGATTTCCACATGATCACTGAATAATCTCTGAATACTGTTAGCATGTATTGAGGCAGATATGCCGATACTGTACATATTACAAGCAGGTGGAGATTGACTGGGACTGTTGAGCTTGCATAGGACTGGGTGTAGAGCAAGGACATTGCAGCGCAAGGTTGAGTATTCTCCACTAGTACAGAGCTGTGGTGTTTTTTTTTATCTGTGGGAGGTGGACAAGACCAACGACTTACCCCCCGAAATTTTGTAAAGAGCCTTTCTGGCAATAATGTATGGTTCACCGAAATTGGATTGGTCAAAGCGAGAAATATGAGCCACGTGGGATGTCATGCTCGACCGCTATGGAGAAAATAGCGTCGTATATATCAGCCTTCCAACGACCCACATTGACTCGATACACTCTTGAAAACACTGCTCAGTGCAGAGCCGCCTCTGCCATTCCTGTTCGCGGGTGCCATTAATAATAAGCTGCTGACAGCAGATCATCGCGAGGCAATCCAGAAGTCTGGCCATGGCTGGGTTTGTTCCTCAACAAGCGGTGTTGAAACATAGCGCGACTGGATAGTATTTGGTGAATACTGCCTAGAATACTAACTCGGAAGTTGTGATGTGGATGATGAATGATAACATTGATTAAGTATCATGTTGGTTCACATACGCAATGAGAGGTTGATCCATAGTATATGGCCACAAAACCATAGGGACTTCATTCAAAAAAAACAGAATTTGCATCCTAAAGACTAAAGACAGTATATAATTACTCACGAAAACCCTATTCTCTTCAGAAATCAACTATCAGTCAAACTCAAGCTTGCATATGCCCTTGTTCAGATGCGGAATGGTGAGAGCATTGGACGGCCAACACATCGCGGTTCGGTAGTTGGAGGGACGCAAGAGGCGATAGAAGAGGAGATGAGGGAGATATGGAAACTAATGAGAGGCAAAGATGGAGCCGAGATGCGACAAAGGGTCATCGCTTTCAGCAAGGCTATGAAAATTGACCACCGGCAAGGCGCTGCGCGCAAGGCAATGGATAGTAGATGTAGATTGTATGTGCACCTACATATCAACAGTAGTAATGAATCTTGATAAATCAAACCCGTCACACAGTCTATGATCAAAAAGAACCACCATCCTCTTTATTATTTGAGGACTGCTCATGCAACTTCTTCAGATACCAGTGTGCTTTCCCTAGCATCCATATCGGAAATGAGAATTTAAAGTTGGGATACGCAATCGCGCAGTTCTTGTTGAAAACACCTTCAATAGCTTCTTGAGCCCACGACCCATCCTGGAGATGAAGTATGAGAAGACATGAGCGGCATACTCGTCAGAATTCAAGCACTTACAGAAAGCTGCCTATCCATCACAAGCTTGACTGCTTTCTCCAAGGGCCCTGCATACGGATAGCCAGCGTACATGAGAGCCATTGCTGCCCAACAGGATTGAACAACTTGGGAATCTTTATGTTCGATCCAGGCCGCCTGCTCGCATGACTGGAAAAGGCAAAGTATGAGCAACAGATTTACCAGCAAGTTCAGATCCACGTACTTTATAACTCTCTCCCCAACCTCCATCTGACCTCTGCTTGCTGATTAGAAACTCACAAGCCCGCTTAGAGTATGGGCTGTTGCTATAATTCTCTCCGACGAGCGCCAGGGACTCTGTGGCAAACATCGTGGCGTAGGTAAAGCATATTCCCCATGAGCCTACCCAGCCCCCTTCAGGCTTTTGTGCTTTGTGTAGATAGTCTATTGCTCGTCGTATGGTGATGCTTTACCCATAAACACATCAGCTCTGCATAGCAAGATGAAGGAGTAGCTCACTCTATATCCCCAGAGCGATAATCAGGTACGTGTTTCCGGAAGATGGCAAGTGCTGTAATGACAGATGTTGTACATTCTGGGTAACAGAATTCTGTCATAATATCGCCTGAGGGGAACGACTTTAGTACATATAGCAATTAATAGACCAATATTCACCAAAAACTTCAGCAGGGTTCAACCATTCGAGCCACCGTGGGCCTCGAATCAGCTCATACGAAGCAAATCCGCCATTGGGATTTTGAAGAGAAAGCATTGTGTCAACAGCCCAGCACATTCGTTCCTCGGATATAAGCTTAGGAACGAAACTAAGACGGTTGAGAAACAATTTTGCAAAAGAACGTGACAAAATACATACTCGAGTCTTTGTAGGTAGATGGCCGATTTGAGGCCTTCACCAGTACAATCACTGACTGTGTAGCCCTGTTCTCTTGTGCTGAAACCCCAAGCACCTTTCGTTCGATGACGAAATGCCTTTTCGAAGTGTTTGGGATTATCCAGCATTTGACCTTTCTCTAACCAGTCGAGGGCTTTGATTAGCTCCCCCTGATTCTCTTCTAGTTCCGCAAGCCCAGTCTCGACAACAGCCTGTGAAATGAAAGCAAGGTCCCAAAGTTGGCTTCCGTTCGTACCACACATCATCATACCTTCAGCCCCGAGCCACATGAAATCTGCCCGCTTTTCGGCATGCAATTTGAATGCCTCTGACTCCCTCCCTTCATTATGTACCCGTGCGATTAAATTAAACATTTTGGAGACTGGACCCAACGTCTGGTATGCGGTGTTTTCGTCTTCCATCACGATGAGGTCGTAAACCTTTTGCAAAGCGAGTTTGCGTAGGGGTGGAAATGAGCACATCTCGTACGAGGAGAGAGCGATGTTGATGCCATCGAATATTTTACTGTGGGGCGCGTACAAGTCTGCTTCGGAGACATTATTACGCTGAGCAGGCCAATCAATGGAATAAAAATTCTGGGGGTATAGTTCTTCCCTCAAAGATAGGATAAGGTCGTTTTCGGGAGCAGAAAAACGTACGCCGTAGAGATAGGACATGGGTATATACACATTTCGGGTATGAATCCACCATCGGTGTGGATGGAAAGGTAGTTGAGTAGGAAGAACGAAAAGCTCTGGAGGAACCGGGTTGTTTCCTGCCCAGTCGTACACGTTGAGTATAGACAGCCAGAATTTTCCCCAAGAAGGAATAGCACAAGCACCGCCGAGCTTGTGTAGCGTCCCGCGAGCCCTGATACAGACCGGGTGATCAGCGGGTACACCAAGAATACGAAGAGCGGCGTAGTTGAGTGCAGTACCAAAGACTGTCGAATGACCTTCTACGTGGCTGGAGGATGAATGTTTAGTGAGGAAATTCAACACGCATGATAACAAGTAACACGTACATTCCCCAACCACCATCATCGGGGTGCGCTCGATTCATGAGATATCGAATCATTTCCCTGCGCTCTTCGTCCTTGAAACCCATTCCAGAAACATATGATCCAATCACTAAACCGGGAAGTAGAAACATTGGTCCTCCATATTCTCCTGGCCAATGACCATCGTGAGCCTGCAGGTTTTTGTAAAATTCATAACCATTTTTTGCAGCTTCGAACGCGTCTTTCGCAGGACTCAGCTTCGGCAAGTCCTGACATTTGGGTTCAGTACATATTTCATTGACAGTGAGCTTATACGTACTGTTGGCAGTCCTATCCAGAATTTATCGACCGTGTTTTGTGGCCATTCTTGAATTTCCTCGTCGGTCTTCAGATAATGCCAAGTGTGTCTACCATTGTCATTCACCAGAAGTCTCCAGCGGGAATAGTCCGTGAATGGCGCTTTACACGACTCGGGTACACAGATAGGATTGTACATGGAGGATAACTGAAGCCTAATGGGAACATCGTTTTGTGGATCGTACCATATATAAGAAAACTGGTATTATGAACAGACGCCCAGTGATTCCGAATTTCAATTTGACGGGAGTTTCTAGGCATACTTCAGCTACATGTGGTTCACCGCGGTTACATATAGCCTTAGACTTGAGTCCTCTTGGGACATAGATGAAAAACTTGTAAATAAGATGACAACCAGGCCACTTCGGTTACGTTGATAGCCTCGAGCTTTGCCTGAGCTGTTCCAGGATTTCCTTAATATCCAGCTTTCCTCGCGCCAACACATCTTGGCTTCTTTCGAACCGGCCGTCTGTATTAATTACATGCTAAACTCATGCAGGAAGTTCGAACTTTTGTCCTTGGAGTACTCTGGAGTGATGAGTCAGAAAAAGCAGAACACCAGGAATGGCGAGACGTACTTTGTGAAATAGATGTAGAAGAAGTCTATATATAAGCCAGTTTGTACTATTCCTGCGGTGATAGCGATGGGATCGACAACGCCTTCGGAGAAATACCTGGTGAAATCGCACGGACTCAGAGACAGAAGAAGGAAGACCCGAGACACATTGCTCACCGATAAATCCAATTTGGAATATATAGTGCCCGATATATACCCAAAGCCGCAAGGTAGTGGGTGGTGATTGTCTCTGCCTCTCCAGTTCGTTGAAGCATGAATAGCTGGGGGAGAATTGCTACGGATTCCAGGAAAATCGAAAACGACCAAAGAATTTCTGTGAACCAGAACTGATAATTGAATATCAGCGATAGGATGACACAAGGCCCTATCAAGTATTCGAGTCTGAAAGTGTCAATGGAGGGATCATTCGTGGGTCTGGACGGACACGTCAGAAATTATCAGCGTAGAAATAGCAATCCGACACACCGGTATCGGAATTTCATGAGGTACAATATGTAACAACTGCTTCCAATGAAAAAGACCTTCATAACCGTGTTGTAGAGCGAGATGAAACGGAAGAATAAATCGAGGTAACGGGCGACGAAAACTGCAACGTAAAGGGCTTGAGTTTTGAAGGAAATGCCTATATGATAGGCGAATCAGTGTCTTGCATCGTTCCTGACAGGGCGAGGCAGTATTTTGGACAATGGTGGCGGTAGCCATTGGACACAAAGGGTATTGCACGAACCTCGACATGACCGTGACGTTCGAATTTTATGCACAAGAATGAGGATGGAAGCGAGATGCGACAAGTCACCTATATTTGTAGAGATTCGATTCAGCTTTAGCTGACTTGCACTCGTATTTGATGGAAAATATACCCAATAAACGGAAAAGATTCATGGCGACCAAGTGAGCGAATTAAGGTAAGAGACGTGTTCGATACGCTCGTTTAGGGCGGCTGACTAAGCAATTAGCCTCTTTGCTACAAACACTCACTACCAAAAATTCAGTTTCCATTTTGTCGACCTTCACGGTGAGTTTTTCAAACTTATATGGTCTCAGAATGATGCTCTAGTAAAAGGGTCGACTCCTTCCCTCTTCGTTTGCTGAGAAAAGGACCCATTTACCCTTCGATTGTCATCAGTATCCCGAACCATTTAAACGCGTCTTTATCCTCAATGAATCCTCTAAAAATACCCGAGGCTCATTGTAAGGCTGGACTCACATTCACGGGCTCCATACATTTAGGCTGCTATGGTTTAAAGGTTTATACCCTGGCAGCAAAGGCGGAGTCATACAAAGGGGCATGGTTGCGGTCAGTCTGTACCATCTTCAACTGTTCGTAAGCCGAGCTCGCGAAGGACTGGTACAACTCTTCGTTGAGTGGTCTCTGGTGTGGTCATTCTCGAACATACAGCCCTTGGTGCATGTCATAAGTATCCGGACTAGAGCACAACGTTCGTCGTATGTGGTTACATGCATACAATCTGTTGGTATGGGGTGTAATCTTGGTGGAATCAGGAGGGTATTTTGGGTCCTTTTTGTACGCCCTTGAGAGGGTTGGAGACATGAGATTGAACGTGATCCAGAAGTCGGATCCTGATTATCGATTTTTTCTTCTAATTTCTCGGGATGCGTATTGGTTGGCTGATTTTCCCACTGTAGACTTGTTCCTGAAAGACGGCATGAATGAAGGGCACCAGCGATAAAGTTCAGGACTCATGTTAACAAAAAAAACCTTGTATCATACATTGGTCAAAATATGACGCTCATTGCTTATGATACGATGTTTGCGACTTTAGTACGTCGTGCGGAACTCCTATCGTGTACATTAGATGCGTCGACGTTGTTGCCTTCACAACAATCACAACGAAATTTGTGTTCCGTGGCAACAAACGATTAACTGATGGAAGCGACAACAAGCACACGTATCTCCTTCCACCAGTGTAACTCTGTGTAACTGCTTCCTTGTGCTCTCCCATCTTCAGTCCACCGTGGATCACTGTGTAATCAACACGTCCGTGGCAGGACCACGAAGTTGAAACTTATCGCTTTCTTCTTTCCTTCTTGCCGTTCTGGCTACTCACTTTCGTTTCTTATGACGGCAGTAGTCTGTCTACTTGTTTCGTGGTGGCTGCTTTCCCATAGTTCGGCGCTGGTCTCAGCTATACCAATATTTCCTGCCGCACCTCACATCCTCGCAAGAAAGATAGATCCAGTGATATCTCATTCAGCGAATGGATCTGTTATCATATTGGATCCCTCCACCCAACAGACTATTCCGCAAGGATCTGGTACTGATGGAAGTGGCTCGGGCTTCTCCCTTCCAGCTATAGTTTGGATCGTATTTCTACTAGCGATTGGCGCACCTCTGGCTTTGGCAGGTATCCGGGGCTGGAGATGCACTACTGGTGTTGCTGTCGGTTTGGCTGTCATCGTTTGTTGTGAGTTTGTGGTTGGCCCCTTCCTTTAGTATGCAGTTCTTCAATGCTTTTCCCTAGCTTGGGCTGCTATTATCAATTCCGTTAATCAAGTCGGGATCTCTGACACTCTCCTTACCTTGATCGTCCTTGCCTTAGGTTTTCTTGGCCTGGTCGTCGGTGTCTTCGAATTTTCCCGAGTGATAGCTATGACATTACTCTGTCTCATCGGGGGATTATCTTTCGGTATGCGAATTACCTTACTGAAAACGGACTTGTTATTTTCGAGTTTGGGACTGAACTGGTTGATCATTGTGGTGTTTGGTGTGGCGGGGGGCTTGCTGCTCATTTGGACAAATAGAATCGCAATCGTACGTGTTTCGTACATCTTGTCTTCTTCGTACTTATCTGGTCACTTTTGTATTACAGTTGATTGCTTGCGCAAATGCTGGCACCTTCTTGATGTCCCTAGGGGTTGATTTGATTTTCAACAAACAGTCGGGACTTAGTTTTGGACTGAGATCCCTCTTCGACTCGAACGACAGCCACCTCGCGGTGAGTGTGCTCGGTGCAAACGGTTCAACGACATTCGTTCATATTCCCAACAGTACTTCATCGAAAGAACTTACCGCCCGACCTTGTCTACCAGAATTATCCTCATCGCTTCATTAGTCTTGACGTGCGACATGGTTTATCACATTCGAGATTGGGAAGATGGCTGACACCAGTTACACATACAGGCCTGCTTTCGCCTTTGCTCAACACTTGTTATTCAAGCAGCCATTTACCAGAAGGGGTCCTCCGCTATCCGATGACGAACTGTGTCTCAATTATCCAACTGAAGACCTCAGCGCCAACAGGGCTACTGCGTTCTTTTCTGGAATTTGGGATGGCGCCAAACTCAAAATGAGCACCAGTAGATTCAGCGTCTAATATGATTTCGAGTCTTTTGCTTTCCACTGTATACACTCCTTTCACCCACTTAGGCATCCACTTATCCTGTACCTCATCTCGCATCTGATGTCAAACAATGTACTCCCCAGCCTACCACATAGAGACATCCTGCTTTTGTTGCATATAGTATGTACAACATGTACACCTCATTCTTACCCGCCGATTCGCCTAATACATAAGACAAGACTGGCTTGTATTTCTATTCTAGTGTGCGGTATTCATACACATTGGGTCAAAATACAAAGGATTTGTACTTCAGCTCCAACTCAAACTTCTCGCCCGGACGTAACTGGAAATCCTCGGGGGAGGTGATGGCCTGGGGGACGGCAACTTCCCTTCACCTTCACATGCCGATGCAGGGGTCGATGGTTGTGTTCTTTCTGTATCCGAGGATGGAATAACGAGACGGGATGCACCAGCGTCACTGCGTGTCCGTTTGCGAGCGATTGCACTCTCCCAAATATTTCGAAGAGGACCTGCGTCCTGTTTGACCTTTGTTTCAATGATCATATTCTATAGTTTGGTTATTGGCATAAAAGGTGATATATATACATAGCATGCAATTACCTTTAATTCGACTGCCAACGCATCAATGACCTCCGTGGTTGGCTGTAGGACCGGTTGCATCTCAGAGCGAGAAGTACGTGTGGAAGGATGTAATGACTGCATTTCGGTGTGCAGCGTAATGGAAGCTACAAACGAATTTAGCTCGGCACACAATTGGAAGTCGGAACGAAAAAGAAAATACCTTCACGGTCACAGAATGCAGCTAGACTACTGATTTGTTGTAAAAACTTCTGTTGTTCATCTTGTTGATTATTAGGAAATAGTTGTGGTGCCACTTGCGTGAGTGCGATGCTTGTGAAAATAAACATTTGATGTAAGAAGAGAATGTGTTGATAGACGACTCGGTGGGGGAACAAGATGTGCAGCAGAGTTGGACGAGTGCCCCCGTTAGTTGGATCCCAGAACGCGAATGAGAATACAGAGACAGCAGAGGGTGAAGGATTTAGGACATATGCCAACTCAGATCCAAAGAAAACGAAGAACAAGAGATAGCGCCACTATATTTGGATCACTGAGTATCAGAAAATCACGAATCTCAAGGGTATCACATACAAATTTAACGGGACTTTGTTTACCCAGAGCAGAGAATACCAGCAAGCCTATCGCTGTGGCTAAATGGTATCCAGAAGCTTGAAGTAGACCGTGATGCAGATATTCACGGGATGTGCTTAATTTACTCCATTGCAGTACATCGGGTCCAAATCTACAGACAAACGCGTATTTATTGAGATTTGTTAGTGGCCAACTACAGGGAGCACACCTATCATATGCAAATCTTATTGTAGGATTCTTCAGCGCCTCAAATGCATCTCTCGTCTGCATGAACAGTTCCGCTCCCTGTGGTCCCACTCGGTCAGGATGAAATCTCTTCGCGAATTGCCTGAAAGCCACTTTTAGTCCGTTTTCGTCGACGAGCGGTGAGACTCCGAGAATTTCGTAAAAGTTTGGTGCCATATTATTCGAGCCATTGATTAAATTGTAAAGGAGGTAAGCAAGGACAACGGTAGCATAGGTATAACGATAAAGTTGACTGTAAAGTTGTTGACCTGGGGCAGGAGATGGACGACCGGAAAAATGTGTATAGAGTTGAAGAACGATCTTTAAAGCATGCCGGGTAGCGATATTGGGCACGAATGTCCAACCAGCGAATCCGAGTAGTGCCGATATCATCAAACAAAGGAATTTGGATGACTGTACTTCGATGAGTGACCCTAGAATGAAAAACAAAAAGAAACATCTTACTACCCACTGGGTTCAAAGGATTGGAGCGTCGGGAGAGATGTGGCTACCAGCAGGAAACCGCTTTGAAGATGATTGATGATGGAAAGTACAGTACTTGTACAGTGGGGTTAAGTGGAGAAAAGGAAGCGCGCAGCGTGACGTCGTGAGAACTTTCATGTAAGTCACGTTGAACGAGGTGCTAACAACAGTAAACAAGCGGCAAAGCTCTACGAAAAGGCGCGGCATCATGCCGACTTGGGTTGGTCTTCTGGTCCTCGAGCGAGAACGTTGGCGAAGCTCTCAGGAACAGGTGTAAGCAAGTCATTGCAGAAAGTTCCATCAATATTCAAAGTTTCAAAACATAAATGTTTTCTTTCGGTACTATGTTTTGGCCCGAGGATAGACCGTATTTACTCGACTGTACTACCACTAATACCGTAACAGATCGAGTAAACCCACATCAAGGAACAATTAGAGTCCGCCCACAGTACAGAGTCCTCGTACTATGTACGTAGGAATATAACCCCTCTTTCAACTTGAATGACCTACTAAACTTGGAGTCAGAGTTTGGATTGTCGATTCACTGGTTCCCAGTCTACTCGTTCGATCTGTACAAAATGGCAATCAGACATTCGTCGGCCGAAGACTCAAAAGAGTATACCAGTTCCGGAGTCAGGTCATCAATGCTGGCAGCCCCAAGTAATCGCATCGAGGTCACGATTTCTCGTTCGAGGATGCTAAGCATTTTGGAAACGCCCACTTCACCATAGGCCTATCGGTAGTTGACATCATGTATGACCCCCATCATGACAGCAATGTGATGAAGACTACGCACACTCAGAGCATAAAGGAACGGTCGACCTAGTCCAACCGCCTTGGCTCCCAAACAGATAGCTTTAATCACATCTGCATCGAGATCCTGGATCAAGCCTCGGACACAAAAGAGAAAATCAACGACCGGTACCTGTTCCCCGCCGTATCCCGCCTAAGACAGATCTTGAATTTCAGTTGTGGATTGGAGATAAAATTCATTCTCACCATCAATATACACTGAGGAATTCAACACTGATTAGGAAAAGTCAAACTCATGGTATAGGGCTGACCTTCCAGCTTCTCGAATACATCAGGCCTTTGTTTGTGTATCTCGTAAAGTACCTCAAGAGGAGGCAAGGAGCTATTAATCTCTGTTTGGGTAGGCCCGAGTTAGGGAAATAGTGTAGCAAACTCACTACTCTAATTGTCGACCTAAGTGCAGTGCAATCAAGTTAGGACGACAAAATGATAGAAATAAGGCTCACCCCCGTGATTGGACAAAAGTATGCCTTCTACGCCCATTTCCGCAGCCAAAACCGCATCCTGACCAATAAGTCAATTCACAAGCCGGTGGTGGTACTGGAGAAACCTCAAAGTGAAACCTACTTCGACACACTGGATACCTAAATACCATAAATCAGATACCGCGGTTTTTGTGCACCAATCAACAAACAGACCTTTCAGGACGATAGGCAATTTGGTTATGCTCCGAAGCCAATGGATAGTTGTTTGCCAACTCATATCCGCATCGAGGACATTAGTACGATTGACATGCAACGAGCTGGTCCCAAGGAGATTTGTTGCTCCATCAGGATCACCCTCCGAATAATATTGAATGTTGCCAGTCTGAGCTTCCAACACCCACGGACTCCTTACGTCCCTCTCTCTGGTAGTTATAACTATTGCATCCACGGTCAGGAAAATAGCCTTGAATCCCAATTGCTCTGCTTCCTGGACAAGGTTTGTTGCGACTGCCAGATCTGTGCTCTTGTATAGCTGGAAAAATAACGTCTGCGATGGAAGAGCGGCAGCAGCAATCTCTGCCCTTGAGATGGAAGCATAGGTGCACACCATTTGGATGATGTTGGCAGTTCCACAACCTCGCGTGATATTGAGTTCACCTAAACGGACTCAATATAGATTTCAGTAGATGATGATAGTACCAACCCAATGGGTGGCCGAGCTTGGCTGTTGACGCGCCAGACACGAACACAGGGAGAGAAGAATGAAAACCTAGGATTTTGGTCGAAGGGTCACATTTCGAGACTGGCCGCATCACACGACCATGGAAGAAAAACCTGTCGAAGGCCCTGGCGTTTTCCCTAAGCGCTTTGTAACACTGTGTCAAACGCGTTTGCAGGCTCGACAGGGATACAGGTTCTCACTCAATTCATCCTCTGCTCCTGCTGAGAAGAACGCTAGCGCGCTGTGCGGAAGTACTTTGCGAGCAACATCCTGAAGAGAAAGAGAGAGAAGAGAGTCACAGCTGGCCACCAAGTATTACGAAGAATATCTCACCTCGATATCAGCCAGGTTCAACAGACGATTCAAGGGAGGCCTTTGTTTCATTGCTTGCTCAACCCTGATCTCGTCTTCTGTTCGCTCCCGTTTCCTCTCTTGAGCTTCAAAGTCCTGAATGTCCGTACTATTGAGAGGGCCTAGACGCTGCGAAGAAGACAAATATTGCTGAATTGCATCTGAAGGATGTATAGGCTCGTATGCGGAAGTCGCATCGCGACCAGCGTACTTCAGGATAATACTAGGACCTCCGGGGTGCTTCTGCATGGATGTGAGGTTCGATTAAAGCTGGATACATATGAGAATGACATGCCGAAAGGAACTCGGTTACATCGTAAACTTCATTCCTGATAACGATCCAGCAGGAGCTGCAAAGCGCATCATAAGTATTCAGCAATGAAATGAGCAAAGGCCGTGGACGTCGACCTTGAATCTCTGTGCTTGGACACTTCTTCTATAGACCAGCCCATGGAAGTTATTTCGATAGAATACTGCCAGTGTGCATCAATTCGAACTTTCAAACTTCAAAGGATTCGGACCGCGATCTTGTTCACATGTGAGGACGCCAGCAACCAATCGGGAAGGATATAACGGAAGACTCTAGGCGTATGAGAGTACCAGTATATATAGCGTGGCAGTGACTGGCGACGGTGACACCGCGAGTATATGCGCCTACTAATAGTAAGCTCACGGATAAGGTGTTTTCCCAAGTAGGTTGCTTAGCTCTGCGTGGTATATCTATGATGCCCTTCCAAGCAATATAATCACGCAAAATCGAGCCTGATGCGATGAGAGCGGTGAAAGTTTGACGCGAAATTGCATTTGTTCTCCACTCCAAGGCTCACAGGATAGAGGAGAGTATCAACTGCTGATTCAGGATGATTGAGCTCGATAAGGACAAGAACACGCAGAGAGGTGAAGTGAAAATGGCATTAGTACGCTTATATAGAATTCTAGCCCATTATGCAGATTGGCAAACATAAAGCACAGTAACCAATATTATTGTGTTTCGAGGCCGAAATGAGTCTGACGCGTCCCAGCCGAAATGTCAGCATCTTATAAAGGCTGTCCTGGGACCCTGGGTTTGGGTTGAACTCTTGAATCATCTTTTCATGGCCGAAAGTCTTGCATCCGAATGTACACCGCTGAAGATAAAATACGATTCTTGCTTCAATGCATGGTTTGAAGGATATCTTGTACCTGCCGTATCAGCTTCCTCTTCTCCAGAAAAATATTCCGAGTATTCACAACGCAAGGCGGACGAGTTTCAGGAAAAGTGCGGGAAGCTCTGGGAGGAATATAGGACTTGTGTGCAGGTACGCCTGAGGTGCTTTTTTGACTAGTAGGGTTCTGAAGATAATGTCTTTCGTTCAAAAGAAATCGTTAAAGGAGAAGGGTTTGGACACAATGCTTCAGCAGTCGAGAGAAGAGAATCCGCTGTCTCGGCCCCCACCACTGCCCCCTTCGTCGTCATCGTCGTCGTGAATAGCGCTGGTCATTTGTCTTGATTTCTATTCTAGGTCGATTAGTATTCTGCTTTCCGAATCCTCCCTCCTTTCTCGTGGCAAGTTCTGTCACAGCTGTCGAATAAAACTGTCATCATAAATACACCCAACTCATCAATATTCAAGAATCACAATGAAAGAATCCACAGCTGCATTGAGTAGTCCGCGGCTCTGGGAAACGCTCAGCTGCAGCCGCTGAGCGTGTAAAAATAATGCATAACCGCACGACCCGAGATAAAAATTCTAGTCCTTTCTTTCCGGTTCCACGAACTCCTTTCACCATCTGTCGGTTGGGCATCTGGCATGGCCCACAATGTCTGGTCGATATATCTTGAAGAGCGGCTATGGACAAGTCGGCCGTCGTCCCCGGATTCTGTACGTCTCCAAATCAAACCGATTATGACAGTGGTTGCTAATCGATTCCGTACTTATATCCCAGTTCTTTCATTCGTGAGTGCTTTGAATCACAAATTGATTGTCTTTCACAATCTGAACTCGTCCATATCTTTGTAGCGAGGACAATCTTACTTCGGAAGCTCACTCGACTCAACATATGTTAGCCAACTCACTCGATCAACCAAAGCTGCCTTTTGCTTCAACCAATGCTCTTCTATCATGGCCTCCTCCTCCGTCAGATGATGCATCCAACAGCGCGCTATCCATCAATTACGTTCCTTCCAAATTCTCGACCACCCTTCTCAGCTCGGAACGACCCCGGCGCAGGAAACGTAGAAATGACGCAGGCGATTTCCTTAGTTCGAGAGGAGGTATCGAAATATCAGACGACGAGGACGGATTTACAAAGGGTCATAAAGACAGTAGGAACTTACGCTGGAATAAATTCAAGTGGATTCTGTTCCTTGCCAACCTGCTTTTTACCCTCTACTCCCTTGCAATCCTTGTCATCACTTTGCTTCTATGGTTCGATGTTTTCCAACTCGCAGACGTTATCCGCGTCGGAAACAAAACTGAACTCATTCTCTCTACGCTAACAGCTGCGTTTGGCCTTTTGACCTCAGTCATCGGATGGGCTGGAATCCTACTTAATAACCGATCTTTCCTTGCTACTTACACGTTTCTACTGTGGATCACGTTCGCATTCCTCGTCGTCCCAGGATATGTCACGTACAAACGCCGCGCATTCAATCTGGAAGGGAAACTTAACCTGCAGTGGTCCAGGGACCTCGCTGAGACAGGTAGATTGCGGATACAGAACAAACTTGCGTGCTGCGGGTACTTCTCACCTTTTGTGGAAGCCACGATCAGCCAAACATGCTACTCTCGTTCTGTTCTACCGGGGTGTAAAGCAAGGTATCTTAATTTTGAACGTAAGGTAAGAATAGTCTTTATCTTTGTAACATTCTGAATGTCTGATTTTTGGTCATGGTTCAATAGGTCCTTGACCGGTGGTATCTAATATGCTTTTGTATCGTCCCCGCACATATTGCGGTCATGGTTGCCGGCCTGTTATGTTCTAACCACGTAACTCGTCGTTTTGGTAAAGGAATGATGCCCAAAGCTTACCGCATCGGCTCGCATAATATGGCTACGATAGTTCAAAATTGTGCCAAGTAGGTTGTTGCGTGAGCGATGTAATATAACACTGATTGGTATATGTAGTCAACTCTCCGAACAATATGGTCTCGAAGTTGCTTCAACCTTTTTATCCAAGGCGGAGTCTTTGAAAACTGTCAATCCCTCAAATCCTATTGCCCCTAATTGACATGGGTCGAGTTGATTTTTTGGTCACCTCATTTTACGCCTCCAATTACACTCGGAACATCCTTTTATTTTATCGTTATATACGGATACCCCTTACACCTCTACCACTATGTAAAAAGTATTATACTGATAATTATGAAAACCCGTATACTATATGAACAGTGAACTCCATCGTTCCACAAAAGATTCCAATTTACGTTGTGTCCCATTGTCGTCCAGAATCGTCAAATCCTGTCAAAGAACAATCAATATTGGGAGTCGCTAAGAGATGAAAGGAACGACAAACCTTTTGCAAGCGCTGAATCTGCGCTGCCAAGGCATCGCCATTAACTTTAGCATCGTGCTGAAGCGTTGCCACTAAAGGAGAAAGTTGGAAGGGCGCGGAAGAGTTCGCGGCAGAATGCGCATACATAGCATCCAAGGCGGGACCACGCGGGACCATCCTGCGGTATGAAATGAGAACAGTCAGCGCAACGTGACCTAGTGCGCAAAGATAAGCTAACAGAGAATTAAGCATTATGGGAATCGTAGAGCCGAATCGTTCCTCTTGATCGTCCAATAATTTCTCCTTCTCTTTCAAAGCCTTAAGCTCTGCTAGAATGTCATTTTGATTCAACAAAACCAGAGGGGGCATATCTGATGGTCTGACAGCTTGTAGGTCCTTCAACAGAGTTTTCATCTCGTTCTCCAAGGAAGAGAGATTTTTGAGGTTTGAAGATAGATCTCGGGAAGGATCGCACGCTTTTATCCTTGCTGCGTCAACATGACGGACGACCTCGTCCATTTCTTGTCTGAAAGAACGAATAGCAGCCAGTGTATCATCGATCACAGATTGTTGTTCGACAAGGAGAGTATGCAATCTTTGGAGAGGAGGAAGGATTGATCGGTGAACCTGGGAAGAGGCCTACAGAGGAGAGATAGCAAAGAAACGTGAACACAATGATTGAACAGAGTTTTTCTATGAACTGTACCTTGTCCAGCACAGAGGCACGAGCTTCGAGAATTGCAAGTTGGTCCATGTTCCAGGCCAGCTCCAGTTCCTTTACAATCTTAGGAGAGCCAGAATAAGCTTCGTTATTTACTGTTGTGACGCGCTGTAAGATATCGTAGATCTCCCCGTCATCTGCATCAGCCTTCTCTAGAGTACCCATGAGCGATTTCAGCTGTTGAAAGTACGCCGATTCTTCCGCCAACAGTAGTAAACTCGAGGATCCAGTCGTATCTAGACCGATGACATGTTGTAAGCGTGAAGCTTCGAACTTAAGGTGTGCAGCACTCGGAAGTTGATCCATCCATGTGTCGATCGCACCGAGTTGCTCGAAGACATTCTGCATGATTTGTTTACGGGCCTTCAGGCACCTGGTTAAAGTGTCACTGGTAGCATCGGGAAGGAGGCCTGACAATAATTAACGCTTTCGATAATAGCCGAATTGAACCGAGCGCACGCACTTTCTTGTAAGCATTGCAATAAATCAAACGACTTCGAACAGGTACCAGAGATAAGTGTATCTACCTGACAAACAAATTTATCTCGATCATTCGAAGGAGATAGGTATGGAAGTTGCACACCTCCAATGACAGCTGTTCTAGCTCCTCTTGCTTTTTGCTTATGCTACCCTCCACTCGATCTATTCCTGTTGTGATACTTTGAGCTGTTTTCCGTAACTGCTGAGAGATAGCTCTACGGATTGATATCGAGCAAGGATTGGAAACTTAACTCTAGAACACTTACTTTGTCTGTCGCAATCGATGTTGAAGCAAGAGAACTTCCTGTTCGAACGTGTACGCATTGTTATCGATAAGGGCGGTTCGAGAGCTGAGTTAGGCTGAGTTGCATTAAGTTCCGTCAAAGAACAACAAAAAAACTCTGCACACCTTTGACGACTAGGAGGAATATAGTTTGAGAAGTCAATCTCTACATCAGAGTTCGCCCGGGGCTTTGAATCCTGCAGTCTAACATTGGATCTTAGTACATCCTCAAGGCCAAGCAGCATAGGAGCAGATAGGAGCGCACAGCTTCACTTCTTCTGCCTCCAATGCAATTCTTGATAGAGCTGCCTGTCCCAAATTTTCGTCGTCTTCGGAATGGAGTTGTGCTGCAATCCATCCGATCAAAGCTTTTCCAGACGGAACTTGGGTGACCCATTCGAGTTCATTGGGTGTGTACGCTGGTCCTCCGAGACACGACACAATTGTGCAGAGCTTTTGCACGTCCGATAGAGTCATATGTCGAGAAGGTTGAAAGAAGGTAACCACGTGGTTCTAACTTCACTGCGACTAGGGCTGCTCACGCCGCACGGCAACAACCAGCAACAATCAACTTGCTATCAGATCCTATCCTGGCGGTCCTATACTCCTTACACTGATGTTATATGGCTTTCTTTTATCATGGAAACGTTGGCCGCCTCGTTGACAGCAAATCAAAATATTATCTGTGCTAGACATGGACATGTGCAGAGCGCAAACTCAGATGAACTGAAAAGTCATTCTGTATGTAAGTATACCCTCAAAGATTTGACTTTTCTCAATAGTCAGCGGCCCTTTTCAACCCACTTCCCAATGTTCACATAGCTTCCCGCAGTGGAAATCGAGAAGCACTGCTTCCAGGCCTACCATGTTTTTCGACCACCGGAACCTAGCCTGCTGTGTCGCGGAGGAATCGGAAGAATTTTTGACCAGCCAGTTCAACGCAGGTTCAACGGTCATTCCTGATTCAGTCAAAATACACGCATCGTTTTCATAACAGTGCCTTGATTTTCCCAGCAATTGCTGTTGAATATGAATCGATTGTTGTCCCAGTTTGGAAATGCAGTTATACAGCTGTGTGTCAGCGGATGCGGATGACTGCCACTATTCTAATGTGGCGATCTATCTTCCGAACTATAAAATCTCCAGGTTCTCCTGTGACTTCTTTGCCACTCCACTCTCCATCACACTTTCACTACTCGTACGGTTTCTCACTCTGTTCAATTCTCTCATGATTCAATCACTCGACATGACCTCTACTGCCAATGCTAAATATTGTATGGACTTGGAGTGAGTAGGCTTCTTTCATTCCGTTACTCTAATAATGACGAATACCTGCATTTCAGTGAATCTGAGTCCTCTCAACGAGTGCAATTCCATGGTCAGTATCCTATAACATTCACACCAGTCGATCTGCTAACAGATCGCGAACCCGCAGTCATTGGAACGAAAGACTTTATATCTCCCAAATTGCACGGGAAGAGACCTAGCAATGCTTTCGTAGGCATGAGAGTAGTCGGGGATACACCGAAAGATAAAGCATACCTTTCGACGTCTGTTGTTAAATGCAAGAGTGCAGATGAACTAGAGTGGTATGATAACCTTGGACCGTGAGTGTATATTGTATACTTGACAGATGGTCGTGGAATGAAATTTCTCAGGATGTGGCTTTCGCCATTTTCAACTATTTCATTCCATGTGAAGACTCGCTCAAAGTTTTCGAAGACTACAGCAATACTAACATCCACCGAAACTTATACACTCAAGAAGTTGAGAAAGATGCAAGGGCACATGGATCGTCAATCCAGTATGTTGGCATTTCTGTCTAACAAAATCCATTCACCACTGATATGCATTGAAACATAGCCATTGCCCTGCCGCTCCGCTCTCATAACCCCCATACAGATCTTCCGACAGGCGGAGTATTGATCATAAACCTTCGGGAGCTGTCAACTTCGAATTCGGCTATGGAGGAGTACATGAGTCTCAGATCTGCCGGGAGTCAACGAAGTAGCCTTGAGGACGGGAGCTTGGAAATTCAAGAAGGTGTATCTCCTCTGTCCCCTGTCTCCACTGAAAGTCGAAAACTACCATGACAATGTAGATATAGAGATTTTACGAACGATGATGTGCGGACCTTCCACCTGTAAAATGTACCAAACGAGATGTATTATTTAGGCTACCAGGTATGAGGCTGTATTAATATTCCTTGTATGCAGTTGTACACTGGATTCAAGTTATCTGTAATTCCTTCGTCCGATTCCCAATACTAATTTTTGCGTATATTCGACTGTAAAGCGAAGCCCTGTTCTATTTAGCCAGTGGTTATAACACCACGGAAAAACATCGTCATTCCTTCAAATATGCACATATGCTAAATGGCAGTTGCTGGAAAACTACACTAAAACAAGTCTTAGATATAAGAGAAAGAAGGGCATGGATATATCATTATAGGCTCTACATAAATGTCGAGATGGAATAAGCCTAGGAATAGCGAGTGTTTTCGACGCACGCGACAAACCTTCTCCAAAACTCTGTTTCCTCCCTCACTCTCTGAATTTTCGTATACGTAGCAGGACAAGTCTTTGCTTTTTGGAGAGTCGAGTGATCACTATTTTATCCCTTGAACATCATGGGTTTCATGGATGAATCATCATAAGTACAAGGGAGGAGCCAGACGAGGAGCACGCCGATCGAGGCTGTGCTCCGGCCCCATGGTTAACGAGATAAGATAATATTATATGATTTTTCCAGCTATTTCTCCCTGGCTTCTCCCTTCATATCGTGAATGTCGCTGCTCTCTGATGCAGAATCTGACTCAGACTTTCAACTTACAATAAATGAGCATTATGCACAGGCGTTTCAGTATAAGAAAGAGCGCGAAGAGCTCGAACAATGTGCGGTTTCCCCATTCACGGATTGTTCAAATTAATAATACTCTTACAGTGAAACTCAAGTACGGCTCGGACGAGGAGGAAGACAACTCAGAAACAGATTCTGAGGAAGATGAGTCAGAAGATGAAGATGGGGAAGAATTGACACCTGCAGTGGATGCTGCTATTTTACGCACACTGGCTCGGATCAAACGAAAGGATCCAGAGATATACAACAACAAGACGGGTATTTTTAAAGGTGCGCACACATACACCTCCCTCACTGAAATCACTGAGAAGTTTTTAAAGAGGAGCAGAAAAAGCTAGGCTCAACCAAACCTGTCTCCAAGCGGCCCAAGGACAAGGTACGTGTTTTATGGCGGGAAGTTTAACCTTACTCTCAAACTCCACAGGCAAGACCTATCACAATGCGCCAAGTGGCTATGGAAGCCCAGCTGCAAGGCGACTCTCGTTCTCCATCGCCGGAACCCCTCACTCATTCAGAGGAGCAGCGACGCCTGCGAGACGAAACGATTGCCGTGTTTCACCAGCTTGGCGGTGACAATAGTGAAGGCGACGATTTGTTTGTCCCTCGTGAAAAAACCAAAGATGAACAGGAACAAGAAGAAGAAGAGTATCGTTCTTTTTTGGAACGGGAAGTGGGTGGGGATTTAAAGACTTTAGTCTCGGTTGAAGAAAATACCTGGAAGGAGGGAACTCCGCCGTCAACTGAAAGCAAACAGAAGAAAAAGCAGAAAAAGAAGGGCAAAGATGTTAAGAAAGCCGATGATGACGATCAGGAGTTTCTCATAAAGTATGTATTTCGAGTTCTCCATTATCCTCGTAGATTGAGTTTGGGTATTCAAGTTACATCCTTAATCGCGGGTGGATCGATCGTTCAATAAACCGTGTACCAACATACAAAGAGGTCGTTGCCCCCAAGAAAGGTAAGGGCAAGGCTACAGATGAAGAGGGGAGCTTAGAGGGGAGTTTGGAGGATGCAAATCCTTCTCTTTTCAAAGAGGACATACATCCAACAGCTGACTCTGACATTGATGAGGAGGAATTCGAAGAAATAGTTGATCGGTTTGAAAGCTCGTATAATTTCCGTTTCGAAGAACCGTAAGTCTCATCCAATTCGATATCCTCTCACTCATATTCAAACTGCGACCCGTTCAGTGATGCAGCTGTCATTCAAACACATCCTCGTCAGATACCATCTCTCATTCGGCGGGAAGATACCACGCGAAAAGAGGCTCGTCAGAGGCGGAAGAAACGACAAGAAGAGGAAATGGAGAAGAAACGTGAGGAGGTGAAAAGAATGAAGGCGCTCAAGATGAAAGAGCTACGAATGAGACTGGATCGGATTGGGCAACAGGGTGGAAAGAACGCTGAGGATGATCCTGGTACGTCCATCCTGACGTTTGTTCCACTCGAGAAATAATTATTCTATCTCCTAGCTTTACAAGAATTGGATCTCGAGGGTGAATGGGATCCTGAAGCGCATGATCAACAGATGGCAGCTTTATATGGCGACGACGCCGACTATGACGAAGATGGTAAACCGACCTGGGACGATGACATCAACATTGGTGATATAGCGATGGCGAATGATTCAGAGAGTACACGCCAGAAGAAGAAGAAAAAAAAGAAAGGCGAAAAGGCAGTCGAAGAGGATGGAGTATCTGTCGACGCAATGGATGCTGACATAGACAAAGTTGACGACAACGAGTGGGATGGGACTGAGGAAATGCGAAAAAGGAAGATTGAAGAATACATGGACGAAGTCTATGGTTTGGATTTCAATGACATGGTACGTGCACCCGTCAAACTACCATATTCAGTTATCAACGTTTCAATTTCCAGGTCGGCGGAATCCCCACAAGGTTCCAGTATACACACGTCGAACCAGAAAACTTCCACCTCTCGCCAACAGAAATTCTGATGGCCACTGATGCCGAGTTGAACGAGTACATGGGTATCAAAAAGTTTGCGCCATATCGAAAAGCTGGGAAATGGGACTCGAACAGGGGTGATCGTCTGAAGGAATTGAGGCAGAAAATCGGGGAGAGAGGGTACGGCGGAGATACAACACAAGAGGACAAACCTGTTAAAAAGCGAAAGGGCAAGAAGGAGAGGATGAGAATGAAAACGGTGCTGGATCTGGATGTAGGGGAAGATGTAGAAAAGGAAGTCGAGGCTGCAGGAAAGAGTGCTATGCCTGAGAACTTGAAGAGAAAGCAGCCATCCGGGGATGTACTAGATGAATCGGAGGAAGCACAGAAGAAGAAACGGAGGCGGCACAAGAAGAAGAATCACAGTGAAGATTCACCATGATATTGTCAATGATTTGCCCATTTGCCCACTACATTCTACTCATATCGTAAATCTTGAGGAGTGTGTGCTTTAGGTGGCTTTAAGTTCTAATAAGTCGATGGTTCTGTTCCCTTATATTGAATCATTGATTGAAACCGCTCTTACAGTAAAATTTGACAGGATGCTTTAGCTGTTTTATTCTGCATGGATTGTGTCTGAAGCCAGACTGTACATTCAGCGTCAGACATCGTGAGCACCTTACACTACAAATCAGGAACAAATCTTGTCATTTCATGAAATGATTGCCGAGAATGAAGCCTCGGTGGCTCGGTGGCTTAATGGAGATAACGATTGTGTTGATCCATTTCTATATGTTACTGGCTTCCAAATTTTGCACTCTCACACTTGTAAGTATAAAGCTTGTTAGCTCGCTATTTTCATCTTCAGCTCTACGGTCGTTTTCGCCCTCCCTCACGCATTGCAATTTTCCGACCTCCAAAAAGTCCACCGGTTTAGACACGTCGTCTAAGGAGCACATGTCTGCCTCGATGCCTGTCTGGACACCCTCCTCACTAACTTACGTGCCTCCAAAAGAACAATCTCCCAATGTCCAGACTGCTCTCGCGTTCATCGAAGCGCGCAACGCTTGGTTTTCTCGGTCTGCTTGTTCCAGTGGTGTCGGTCAGATGATGTCGCTCTTTGATGAAAGCCTGGAGCATCGCATTTTGCCACAATCTTTGGGTAGGCCAGTCCTCAACAAGAATCAATACATGGAGTATGTACAAGGCTTGCTTCGTTTCATCCGAGACTACAAGGTGCGTGTTAAATTTCAATTGTCATGAACTTATTGACCTACCCTGTTTCCCAGATATCTTTGCATGAATTAATCGAGTCAAACGACGATTCCATCATTATTCATGTGCGTAATCTTCCTGGTATTGCAGTACCGATTCTCTCCAGCTACATCATTTAGGCGTCTTCGGTGGGGGCGAGTTTAAGCGGGGCTACATTCAAAAACGAGTATATGATCATCCTTCATTTTACGCCTTCCACCGAACTGGGAGAATCACCCAAAATAACCAGTGTAAAAGAGTTCGTTGACAGTAAAACAACTGCCGAATTCTTCCAAGAGGAGAGACGGAGAGCTAAGCTCAAATAAGTATGGCGACATCAAAAAATGATTTCAACAAGGACTATGGAGACATGAAAGGAGGAGGATCGATACCGATGGATAGCATATACATAGAAGTTTCCACAATAGAAGAGGTTATCGGATACTCTGTAACATTTCTAGATATACGAGCTAGCCGATGTACACAGTGAGAAGAGTTCAAAAACAAGCGAAGACTCGATACTCACTTATATTACATAGACATTCTCTTTAGCCACCTTGTAATTTTCTAATTTCTTGAAATATTCAAGGCGTTTCTGTCGCTCAGAATCCCTCTCCTAGAAAACAAAGGAATTCCTGAACTGAGCGTATTTTTTATCGTAGGATTCCCACCTGATCCGCATCACTCTTGTTCTGTTTGTCACGCGTCGTGCCCCGCAGACGTTTGGCGTCGGCTTCGTGGCTGCTCGAGTTAGATCGACGTTTGCCATTCCTGCGACTGGATCGTTTAGGCAAGAGCACCTTCAAATCTCTGGCCAATCTCTTCGGGTTTATGGACTTATCACCATTTTGCTGTTCTTGTTTTCCTACAGCATTTGTTTTCATCCGTTTCCGAGGCTGGTAGTCCTGAGAAGCAATGTCAAGGCAGTCTTTTTCATCATCGGAAAATGTCTCTTGAATCTTAGTTTCATCACTGTTCGTCGCCTTCGCCAAGCCTTGTTTCGTCACACGACGAGGCTTCGCGGGAGAAGGAGAGCTCGGTAAGGAAGGACTATCAGCATTTTTGCCGGACGCCCTTTTGCGAATGCGTGGTTTATGTGGGGAGTGAGGTGGTTCCCACGACTGTGGGTAAGGTGCATTAGAGGTCGTAGTGATGGATTGTTCTTTACGCTGGGCCTTTAACTTAGCTTCAAGAGCGAAGAAGCCGAAGGGATCCGAATTCCGAGCAGAGTAAGTAGAGTACTGTGCATCAGCTGGTCCTTCCAGCATTCCATAGACATCAGACTCAAAGTCTTGTTCTTCCTCAGCACTGAATCCTTCGTAAAACAGTGTTTCGAGATGCTCAGCGGCCTCCGATGTTGCTACTGGCAGAAAGTCTGGGATCTGTGATGAAGTGGCAAAAGGAGATGATGGAGGAAGAGGGGAGGGTTTTCTGGGAGACTGCTGTTTCAGGGAAGATTTGGCTCTCGCCCCAAGTGCGCCTTTGGGAACTTTCGGTTTACGTTGTGGTCTAAGTGCAACATTCAGTAAATTCGACTTGTCTCGTGAGCTCATCTGTATTTCTGAAATATGTCAGTTTGTGGACTAGGGCATCGATGGCGGTTGAAGTTCAAAATCGAAAGTTAACACGGCACGTGCTCGTGAAATACTACTTAGTACTAGCGCCCGTTCAACCGTGATTGTGCTTCTATTCTGAGTATTATCAATCATTTTATAACCTGAACAACATCGTCGAATGAAGAAATATGTGTTTGCACAGTGAGAGGAGCTTTCCTGTAGTCTCGCTGGTTGAAATAACACTGACTGTCTAGTTTCATGGTTGGAAACACCTTCGTAAGTTCAGTCACTTTTCCTGCCTGCAAGTAGCTGCAAGTAACTCTCTGAATACGATCGCTGCATAGCCTTATACTGAAAAAGATTGGCTTGATGATATAAAATTGGCTCACGAACACAATATGTACGCTCAAGAAGTCCTCAAGGGATGCTGATCGCCGAGTTCCAACCATTGACTAACCCACTCCAGCGATGGCTTTGCTTTGAATATAGGCAGGGAAAAGTGGCAGATAGATAGAGTTTCCGATTGTTTTGCTGCTGCTTCGAGAATTGAAGTTCCTTTCTGGTTGTTCTTTAGCTTTGATATGAGGTGAAAGATTACCAAACACTCTATACTGCTTAAATTTTAATCCCCTTGGCAGCTCACTTCCTTCATCTACAACGAAGGACATTCGTTATATGTGCGAATATCTCGAAAGGTTTAGCAAGAGCGAACGAATGTTCCACTATGGCCATGGCTTGTTTGTGTCCACGTTTGCTGGAGAACAGAGTCTATTTGGGCAACCTACTTTGGACCGTGCCTGGAGTTTTGCCAAAGAACGACTTACATCCGCAGCTCAATCTCCCGTGTGTGTTTTGCGCTGTTCCCCCGTTTCAATGCCACTAAACTGATGCTTAGATTCATTATGTACCATCGCTGTTTATTGACCCCGCGCTCTACTCTAGTATGGAATCTTTGGACGGAGCTTTTAATGTAAGGATGATCACGACGATATCTCATTGATTTCCCATTCAAACAACTCCTTACTTGTTCGTACAGTGGAACGGCAGCTGGCCGATTCAGTTAAATTCGAGCTCTTCTCGCCAGGAAATAGAATGCTACAGTTTGGATTCCGACAACTATCACCTACGAAATCTCAATGGGCGTACTTTCATGTCCGCAGTTTCTCCCTGGTTTTTTACGGTACGAGCTCCGCATTGTATTTTCGAATCAACTGGGAAGGAACCAGGCTTGTAGCACTATGGTCCTGATAGTTGGAACAAGAATGTACGTCTGGGAAATTTTTCTTCCTCTAAGCTCTAATCAATAGATTCCTTTAGTGGATATATCGAGGGGATGACTGGCTTTATGTGAGGCGCTGGGAGCAACTGGTCGCAATGAGAGATCGGGTCGATATCATCCAGATAATATCTTGGAATGGTAAGAGGCCTATATATGAGCCTCTCCCTTCTAATCTCAAGAGTGACGCTTTAGATTACGGCGAATCACATTACATCGGCCCTATCAAAGGCACACAACCCAAGTCCCAAGGTTGGGTAGATGGGTATCCCCACGATGCCTTTCTGAAAATGACTGCCTATTTCGGTTGTGCCTTCAAAGAAGGCCGATATCCTGCTATAAATGAAGATCGTATCTTTGCCTGGGCTCGCCCACACCCCAAAAGCGCTATCGCCTCTAATGACCGTGTTCCTCGACCAGAAAATTGGGATTTGGTGAGGAATTTCAGTTCTAGATGCCCTGACGCTGATCTCTCTTCACAGACCGACGATAAGGTGTGGGTGGTCGTGTTCGCAAAATTTCCTGCCACGATTTTGATATACGGAACAAAGAATCTCAAGGTCGACGTGCGCGAGGGTCTAACAAAGTTATCTCAGACTCTAGAGCTCGGGGATGGAATGAAGATTGTGATGCAGCGTAATGAAGTCGTTGTGACCGAATGCTCACCCTTAGAATTTACATTCAATCCTCAACCTCTGCTGTATAATTTCAATGTATTTACAGCCTGTTCTTGAATAAGACATCTTTTGGTCGTATTTCTCCTCAGATCTGTAGATTATCTACTATTACATTGACTGCCGGCTCGGAAATGTTGCAGTCTATCCACTACGCGCCTATATTTCAGCGCCACCTACATAAGTCACATCACTTGTCTCCCTCCGCATAAACTCCGAATCTCGAAATTGCGCTCATGAATATTCGTCTTTGAACACCCCCCATGCAAAGGTCCCAAGATGCTGAAGTACGTTTGGAAACCCAATAATGACATTGTCTTATGTTACTTTAGTCAGTGTACGCTCAAGCTACGAAATACGAATTGGCTCGCGACTATGACTCGGCCTTCCGTTTGTACATCAAAGCCGCAGAAAATTTTCTTCACCTCAGTAGATCCGCTTTTGCTACTGAGAACGAAAAATCACAATGCAAGAAGAGCGCCAGCAAGGCGCTAGACAGGGCAGAGAGAATCAAACAGATGACGGAAAAGTCGAGGTCAAGCACGAGTTCAGCATTAGGCCAATCCAAAGGCACAACGAAACTTACCCCAGTTAGTGTGGATTACTTTTCTCTTGGTGCGTTGTTGTTTTATCATGCAAAATCTTGCTGATTGTGGCATCAGAGGAACAGTCGTACGTGTTGAAGAGGGGCGGGAACGTCAACGAAGTAGTATTTCCACTATGGCACGAGCCTGGACCTAAATTGTGAGTGTTCGATCTATTTATTTTTTGCTATTCCTTATCCATACAATCATAGTATTCAGAAACAACCTCGGCTCTCATCCTTGCAATCCAAATACGGGGCTGTTTGGAGGAACGAAGTCGAAGGCGTTCTCACGGAGGATCGCCCTATATTTCCTCAAGATATATCACAGAATATCGTCACGGATTGTTCCGTGTGTGCTTCTATATCTTGTTGTATCGAGCATGACAAGCGATTTGGGTCAAATGTGAGTATTAAGATTGTAGCCGGACCTGGCTGTGAATTCAAGCTTCTCGTGTAGCTTGCGAAGTCGATCTTCCAGACATCTACATCTGCCAATGTCCTACGATTGGGACATTCATATGACCTCAAGCTGCTTTTTAATGGGGGCTGGAGACGAGTGAGCACTATCGGCTTCCATACCAACATAAACATTGATATCCTGTCCTAGATTAGTAAGATTGAGTTTATCCTTTCTTGATTATATCGTTGAATTCTTGGCAGGCATTGACGCACAGCTACCATATCATCCAACATTAGGAGTTCCGTTATGTTTGGCCTGTAAATCATCTGATATAGGCCAACTTGAGGCTAGGAAATTGATAGTATCCTGGCCGAGTATCCTCGAGAAGGGGGTGAGCAATCTCTAGCGCTTGATTTGACTGATGATGACATGTGGCTTATCAGTACATGGCATTGATGGGCGGATATGACTTTCCTGGATCGTAAGAGTCTCTATGATGGCCCCTTGAAGTGGCTCATTGGGTTTTCCACTTAGGAACACCACCATTGACCTCCAGTAATTCAGACCTTTTCAAACAGCTGCCTTTTCTCACTTTCGAACAGCGCTTTGACAGGCTGGATTCCTGAGTACATTGAAATCAGAAGGTATGAGGTTGACATTCGATAATACTTCTCTGGCTTAAGTATCCTAGTGCAACTTTCGAAAGCGAAAAGACCTGGTCCAGAATATTGAAAGGCTACACTAGTGGAAGTTGTATGTTCACCCTTGGCACAGGCACCAGACCGGGCATTCAGTGGAGAGACAGAATCCTCCTTTCAACTCATAGCTACGCTGTGATCGGTGGGCTCAATATATGATGTACGCGCTTTCCGCTGAAAATATAAGCTAGATGTACGCGAAGAGGAAAATGGGCGGTTCGTCACTGTTCTTGACTCTTGGGCTCGTTCCGATTCTCTTGACATCGCACTTGGGGAACGACCGGGTATGCTATTCCCTTGTCGACTCAAGCAGTCGCTCATACGCATTGGAAGACTTGCTCGAAATCCCTTGGTCAGAGGTACTAAATGTTTTTGAGGGAATATATCTGAATTGGGATCCCAACATCTGGCCGTCAAGTGTGATATATCATGCGTACGTCACGCCGTTATCCGTTTCCTTCATCAAACCATTAGCATGAACCGTTGTGTTTCAGGATGTGGAGGACAAGTTCAGACAGGAAAGGTTCGTGACAATAGAACAACCTTCAAATAAAATGTCAATGGCCTGCATTGTCTAGTATGCACTCACCAAGTTCATGCCAAGCTTGACCGCACTGGGTCTGATTCTGAGGAGATATGGGTTTTACTCACGAGACATATCAACGACACAAGACAGCCTGGAAAATTCATTGCTTGTAAGGTCCAAGTAGAAGATGACGAAGCTGGGTGTTCCGTTGTATGTGATAAACAACAAGTATCACACAAGGTACGATAGTACATGGTTTATGGAATGCAATCCTGAACACTTGCAGGGAACTTTCACCAATAGTCCTCATGTGCTAGTCCGTCATAAACATTTTCGAGACTGCAATTTCGACTAATGCTTCACAAAGACTAAGACGAAGATACCGATGCTCAACCAATCTGTCTCTCTCTCAATCTTGGTCCTATGCGAGGATCCTGCTGAAGACACTGGTTTCGATGTGACGATATTCGCACCGAAACACTTTAGACTTAATTGGGAGAAAGATATTCCCAAGTTCCCTTTCTCCAAAACGGTCTGCTTTTCGACTAAACATCATCTCGTTTCTGATTGTTTCCTCTACATCTACATAGTTGGAAGACATTCTGACAAGTAAAAACTCTGGTGGAAATCATACATATCCCACCTTCATGATCAATCCTCAATATCATCTATGTATATGTTCTTCCAAACAGGACAAAGTGAGAACAGCAAGACGTACGACAGTCGTCGTAGAAACCAACAAGGACCTTCCTGTTCAGGTCATGATTTGCTGGTCACAAGGCCAAAGACTTTTTGAGTACGATATCAAGCTCTGATTACTTCTCAACTGCTAACCTGTCCATTTTCAAGACCTGCACAGAAGAGCATTGCTGCTACTTCGGGATCATACACTCATGGACTTGCTCGACTTACCACTCAACTTCCACGTAAGTGCTCTTTCCAAGTACACTACTCTCGCCTCAGGCTCCACCACTCCCGTCACCCTTTAAGCTTGAACTCCCACATTTGATCTTCTAATCTGTCTTGTAGCCGGGGATTATAGCATTATCGTGTCCACATTCGAACCGTACCAAACGGGGGCATTCTCATTGAGCGTAAGTAGTTTCGCGAACGTCGAGGTTACTCCGATCCCTCAGGAAGGGGCTGGAATGTACAGAAAGGCCATCAAGGGTACATGGTAAGTACTAAGGACGTTGTCTGGTCGACAGGGAAACTAAATGAAGAGTTTTGAAGGGATACCTTGTCAGCCGCTGGAGGACCTAGCTTCAACCGATATCTTCAAAATCCAATATATGAATTGAACCTTCCAGCACAATCTCAAATTATGTACAAGCTCCCGCTGATCTTTGAAAATTCATGGAAGGCTGACCTAATGTTGGTCTATACTGTAGGATCCGGCTACAACTCCTTCGTCCATCTGCGGGCGTCAGCTTGAACGTCACTATTTATCCTGCATCAGTAAACAGAATATCCAGTGATCGCCATGTTGCGACTTCCGGTCCCTACGACGATCCAATCACCGGAGTGGTAACTTCTCTGACATTATTACCCAAAGGCCAATATTGGGTTATTCCGTCGACTTACAATCCCGGAACGCAAAGTGGATTTCAATTGATCGTGTTTAGCACACTCGCGTCAATTGAAGTTAGGCCGAAACTATTCTGAAAGGAGTAGGAACGGAGTAAAGTTACAATGACATCGTTACTGCGTTCAACACCTTTTGCGGAGAAATGAGTCGGAAGTCAGGAGGAGTTCGTTGACTCTTTTTAAGGTATCCCGTGTAGGATTGGCTTCCGGTCTTGCAGCAATGATCCATTCCAAGCGCATCCGGATGGTTCGCTTATCTAGAAGGGTGTCATTAGTGGGGAACAAAGGATATAGATGATCAAAGTGTTGTATCTACCAGGAATAATATCATGTAACCCATCTACCACGAAGTTGCCTTCATCATCAAAGTATTTCTGAAGCGCCGCAGTTGCTACACCGATGCTCAAATCCTTGCCACTATCGCAAGCAATACATACGTGCATTCCCTCGGCTAGTTGTGTTTGTACGAATTCCATCGCACGAGGAAGAGCCATTTGCAGAAAATGAGCATGGCCCTTCTTTCCATCGGGTGTGGGAATGTAAAGCACATTCCGGGCATCGTCTGTAGACGTGTCATTCCGATCGCGGGAAGAAAGGACAAGATATGCAACATCTCCGGACTCTCCGAAGAATATAGCGGATAAGTGTCCTGAAGACCTCACTATCAGGTCAGAGGTCGCGCACACAAGAATACGCCCATTAACTCGAGCGACGGCGGAAGGTGGACGGGCGGTAACAGTATTCTGCGCGCCATTTACGCAAGAGGCGATGATTGTCTCCACTTCGGATCGATTAGCGGACAAGATACGTTCACGGTTGTGCCAAAAGATGTCAGGATTAAGACCCTGAGGACCATGGTCGGTGTCAGCAGAGGGCTGACGCAAGGAGGGGTTGGACTATACCATTCCCCATAATTCGTGATCATCTCCAGAACCTTGGATGTACACGAAACCCCCACTACGTCTGTCAAACCCCTCTTCAACTTGATGCGATGCAGAAACACAGATAATGGGGATGAAGGTCTGTTCTGTTGGAGAGAACTTGGGAAATGAAGATGAGGTCGGGGTTATCCATATCTTGAGAGATGCGCAATCAGTACGGGCGAATCACTGTAGACCAAATTATGTCTGCTCACTGGTCGAAGTGGTAAGGACAAGTCCGGAAGACTGTAAGACGATTTCTAAGATCCAAGATTTAGTATACTGAATGAACATAACCATAAATGTTTACATTCAACGATTCTGCCCAACCATCCAGCAAAGGCACGATCTGCGAGTGCTCCTGGGTGCTGACCACGCCTGGAGGTGTATGAAGTGAAATGTCCCAGTTTTGGCGAGGCGTTTCTCTATGTCGCAAACGCACTGCACGATTCACGACAGTACACCAAACTGACGTCTGATGTTGACCACTAAGGTCTTATATATGAATAAAGATTGCTCACTCGGGACTGTTTTTGACAAGGCATCCGGCATTCGTTTCCCCGATCTCGTAGAGTCAACCAAGACGATCCTTCACGCGTCTGCGATGAGGAAGGCATTTGAAGGATGCTGAACATACACACCCTCTGTGGCTCAAATTCAATAAATGTAGATTGGCCCTCCGGAGGTTGAAACTCCAATTAGCAAAGTGACCATCAGTGGACTTGAAGTAAACAGGATGAGGAGCAGCCTGATAGAGGAATCAGGGCTCAATACGCGCACAGAAAATTTGCGAGAAGCATGCCAGACAAGGATCTGTATACCATGCCCCGCATCTCAAGTTGGCTGAAGTTGAATGAGAACGACTGGGATTCTGAACGCGAATAAAATTTGATCGCGTACGGAGAAGAGGGAAGTCGGGATAAGCATCGTGGACCTGGTTTACAAACTTAATATCTTCTTCAATTGATTTCAAGCGGTTATAGACGTCCAATGATTCTTTTCTGAGATGAGAAAAGGTTTTATTTCTGTCAGTGTTCATGGTCCGTCGGTTGGGGTGAAAAATGGGAGCACGTGAATTGATGTAATCATGACACTTTGGCTAGAGGGTTAATTTAACTTTACCTTCAATCATGTTCTTGACCTCGTTATGGTCCTCGGTCCTGACACTTCTTCCTTTAATAGGGCTTGCGCAGGCTGCAGCTGACACCGTTCCGACAAAAATAGGCAATCAGACGATTGAGAGGGTCTGTACCAGCAAAACCTCCTCGCTGGCTTATTTAACGTTCAACAGACAGTACAACTCCGTACACACTCATTATTTGCACCATACATTGACCAAGATCTGCAAAATAGGTCCGACTGCTATCTTTTCGCTCTTGAATAAAACGTGCTCATTTTCTGTTGCAGATGGTGGGATTTCGGTGCTGATTCCTATGTCGTACGTGTTCATTTACTTTGCCCATTGTGCAACTCTGAACTTTCGGTAGAATACGAATAAACATATTCGTCTCACGCGGAACCGCCCCTCACAAATGGTTTGTCGAAATTTATGGATCAGATTCAGTAGTTCAAGTCGATAATATCCGATGATAGGGCTGGTTATGGTCTCGACTTCCATTAACTTCGCAAAACTTCGTGATTGAGGTGGAATTTAAGGTGTGCTGCGTATCGCTGTGATTTTATACTCAAATTCTTACCCGTCCACATAGGTTTCTGGGGATTCAGGACATCTATTCGGAGACGGCATGGCCATTTGGCTAACAACAGAGCGGACACAACCTGGCCCAGTGTTTGGCAACAAAAGTCTGTTCATCACGCTTCAATGCACTATTCTCGCTCACGACGCGCCCTCGTAGATGAATTCAACGGCCTGGGATTATTCTTAGACACGTACGATCGCCTTTACAATGTCCAGAAGGTCGTGTGCTAATTCTATCTCCTTGCATATGAAGCTATGCGAATGCTCGGCATACTTTTGCTTTCCCGCGCATAATGGCGATGTTGGGAGACGGAAAGACAGCGTACAACTACAACAATGATGGAGATGGTCAGGAGATTGGGGCATGTTCAGTATGTCTTCTCAATAATCATTTAGCAAACAATCATTCAGCTATGCCTCTCTGTAGGCGAATTATCGGCGAACGAACGTCGCCACCAAATTGAAAATCACATATGTCAAGGACACCTTTCTAGACGTAGGTTGTTCTATTTCGAGGCTGGCCTATGCAGTAGGTCTAACCTACTTTCCCAACAGGTCAAAATTCAGTATCAAGCTTGTATGTATATTTTCCCTGTCCACTTTTAAGGATCTGACACCGTTGTCGACCTATAGGGGATGAATGGACTGACTGTATCTATGTTGAGAACATCTCACTCCCTCAAAGCCCTTTTCTTGGATTTTCTGCTATGACCGGAGACGTCGCAGACGCACACGAGTATGTGTTCAATTTTTGATAGCTACCTACTGCTTTTCTTATCATCTTCTACAGTGTTATTGCCGTAACGACCTCGTCTGCCATCACTTCCGCCATCACTTCTAAGACATCGAAAAGCATCCCTGGCACAAAAATACCGGGTGTCTCCTCTTCAACATGGACGGGCTTTTTCTTCAAGCTGTTCCTATTCAGCGGCGTCTGTGTGGGAGGGTATTACGGATGGATGGAGTATCAGAAGAGAAACAAATATGGTGGAGGTATGGCAAATTTTGGAGGTATGTCATTGAGTGGCGGGGGTGGTTTCAGTGGGGTATATACAAATCCGAAACGGTTTTAAGCTATCCGAGTAAGCTGTATATGATATAAAGGAGAGTGCTATTGTTGACATTGGTTGAGCCTATGAGATACAGTTAATCTTGAACCCATGCACTGGTCTCTAGTAAGCTCTAGTATAACATATTTTGACCACTTTCTAGGGAGAAAGGACATGTAGTTATATTGTACAAATTCATATAAGTATGTATTGAGTCAAACATCTACTTGCAGGATAAGAAGAATACTACACTACTGGGATTGATATGCTACGTGAAATGTGCTGGCAGATATGCAAAATGACAGGACAGGGTGGCGTCAATGCGACGAAAACTAGTGACACAGATTGGAAGCGAAGATGATACTACTGCTACGATGGATAAAGACTACACTACAAAGGGATCCTGATGCAAGAGATGGAGAGAAACACGTAACTACGAGCAGGACCAGAGATATACGGAAAGAACAAAATCAGCCCATGAAAAGGGAAGAAAAAGGTTATAAGAAAAAAGATAAGGTTCGATTTATTCGGATTAAACTCCGTATCGTGTAGCAAGCCGTTCTTGAATGACGGGAGGAAACGCTGCAACTTGAGCAGCCCACCCGGCTTCGTCGTGCTGCTTAAAGCCTTGTAACAGCGTCTGGAACATATTATTGAGTTCCGGCGATGGCTGATTCCACCGGACGATTGAGTTACAGAACCAAAGTAAACTCTGCATCAAGTAAACGTAATAAGTAGATGCCCCAGATTCAAAACCATTGCTCACCTTCGCAATACCAGCGGGATTTGCTTGTACCATGGTACACAACCCGCGGAATGCCGAGTCCTTCTCCTCGTTATCCCGGATTTCATAAAGTGCCTGACACCAAGCTTGGGCGAATTCAGGAAGATGTGGCGCAACAATGCCAGGATGCATGAGGCCGATACGTCCTATTGATACAGCCGCATTCTCATGCAAGCTTCGAGGTGCCTTGGGATGAAGAAGGATCGGGATTAACCTCGAAATGAGTGGGTTCACCCATTGTTGAAATTCGGCATCATCTACAAATATCATTGAATGAGTTTGACACTAACAGAAAATGAGGGTTGGTTTACCTCGTCCGTAGCGTAATGCGACTTCTCCAACAGACCATGCTGCATTGTTCGATGCACTGACAAATTCAACTTTCGGCTCCGGGTCCAACTGCAAGATCAATTCTGACATGATACCGGGCATGAAGGGCCTCAAGATACTGAAGCAACCCATGGCCATGTCACCCACGAGAGCATATGCAGACTGACGAACAGGAGCTTGCGGATGTTTCAAGCAAACTGTGAGTAGAGTCAATAAATTCGGTTGGCTCTGATTGATGAGCACGTCCAGCGCCATGCCTAGGCCCTGAGTAAGGCCCGACAAAAGATCCAGGGCCACTACTAGGAACGATTTGTCTGGTTCGTCGAGTTCAGGATTCTGTTGAAATTGCTGGTACTGAAGAAGTGAGGTGTGTATGATGGAACAACATCTCTCGAAGACTGGAGGTGCATATGGAAGAAAGGCTTGTCCCATAGCAATTGTTACTGAGGCCAGGCACTGAAAACAGTTGAGAGATGATAAATTAAGGGGATGTATAATATATACCTCGAGTAGTGGTATCAAATCAACATCATCGTCTTTCAGCTTCGCCCAACGATTAGTGAGCGGAGGCATTAGAATTTCAACGTATGTCGGATTGGAAAGCTCGCGTCCAACGGCGTCAGCCAAAGTTCCAACGGCATCATATAGGATTAGCATATTCTTGTGCTGATACTTGTCGAAGGCGAAGACCAAATTGCGCAGGACCGGCTCGAGATACGGTGCAAGTTCTATCCCAGCATCTTCTTCCAAAGTCGCAAACGCACTACATCCTGCTTCTTGAACCCGTTTGTTATTATCGAGGACCATGCGCAAAAGCTTTGATACAATGATGAATAATTCGGAGACTAGTGATTCTGAAGGAAAACTTACTCCTTCCATTGTAGGTATGAAGTATTTTTGCTTGTGCTCGTCCGAGATAGGTTGTGTAGTCCAACTCGCATAACGCCCGAGCGTCCAACAAGTGATCGACCTGACCAGAGGCTATGTATTCTATGAGCGCTGCGCGAATGAGATGGCAAGATTGAAGAATACCTTCGAATCATTGAGGGTGTTGATGAGATACGGAACGAGAGTTGGCAAGTGAGGCTCAATCGCTTCGATACAACCTGAGAGGCAATGTGAACAAGACAGTCGATAGCATCGAGGATCAACACGACTTGCCCTCTGCCATAGCACCAAGTGCGAGAATACCACTCTCCCTCTGCAGCCAGTCATTACTCCATAGTTTGTCTTTCAAAGGAGCCAGCAATACATTAAGTAAATCGCCGCTAAACCTGACAGCGAGGACATCAAGTGCAGCCGCAGCGCACTTGCGAAGATTCCATTCAGTGGACATCTCGTCCACAAATTCGTCGTCATCCAGATAATCATCATCCTCGTCGGAGTCAATAGTCTCTTCACCATACGCACCAATGCGAGCTTTCGGGGCTTCGGTGGGCTCACCATTCGCGTCCCGCTCGTACCCGTGTGACTTGCCACCATAGTGGCGAGGCTTGATGTCCGTCTCTTTGTCAGGAACTTCAGCATCTTCAGCGTCACCTTCGAGCCATAGCAAATCATCTTCGCCGTAGATCATGCAGTCCAACAAGACTGGGGCAACCTTGCCAAGTAGAGGCTGTAGGAATGGGGCCAGTTCAACGTCCTCAGCAAACGTCAACCAGAATTCGCATGCTTCGAGGGCAACATTCTCATTCTTGTCCTTTGTGGAGTAAAGCATGTACTCGGCCACATGGTCCATCTCGGGCATTAGCTTTTCTGGCCGTGCAGCGAGCAGCAAAACAAGAGCTTGACATACGTGTCGACGGACCGAAGGGTCATCATCGGAAGCTCGTCTGAACAAGCAAGCGATGAACGAATCGATATGAAGAAAGAGAGATTGACAGTTCACAGGAACAAAATACGAAAGGCAAGCGACTGCATGCGAACGCATCTTGGACGATGGGTGGTCTGCAAGGGAGAGGAATTTAGGGATCATGAAGTCTAGAGGTCGCGTTCCACCGATTTCTACGTCCAGTTTTCGCGGATAATCCTCGCAAGCTTTCTCCAATACGTTGAACGCGGCCTGATCAACATTTCATGCAAACCCACTTGAAAAACGATTGAATCAACGTACCTCTTGCTTATCCAGATCGGAAAGGTCTAACATGTTCACTAACTGAGATAAACACTCTGGCCAGTTTCTGGGTTCAAGTACTCCAAGGAAGGAGACGATATCTTGACCAGCGGCATTTCGAATCATCACAGACCCGTCATCAAAGGCACGGAGCACGGCGGCCTTGACATACTGGGCCACTTCTGGAGATGAGCTGAGGATGAGACGTGCGTTGTTTTTTAGAAGGTAACCGGCTATCGTTCTAATTCGTTCTTCTTCTTGTGGCATCGCTGTCAAGATGTGGGCCAGATAGGCTATGTAGTCTGGGACTCGAGTGAATGAGTTGAGTTTCTGTGAATTAGATAAGTGATCAGTGGAGAATTTGTCGTAAAACCGTCTGCACTTGCTTGGGTGATATTTCGCTGGACAGTGACGTTCATGTCTGTTGATTCATGAATAGTCGACAGAATCTCCTGCAAACCTGCAGGCTGAGGGTTCCAAGACGACATTATATGGTGAAAACGCGTTCAGAAATACAGAAATTCGTGAAAAGAGGCGAGGGTTGGAACGTGAAAGAGGAACACTAAGATTGTGGTCACGGCAGGTTACAGAAATTGTCACAGGTGTCACATGCAGAGTCATTCATTGATTCAAGTTAGCCCAGTCCCACAAAAGTACGTTCGTTCCACTGCAATGCTCCTCGACAACAGTACAAGCTAAAGTAGGCTACAGTACACAGATAATTTGAGAGCCAAATGAAATTGTCGTCGCGATTTCTTACATCCCCTTGGTAAGTCAAGAGCAGTGATTTGCATCTCGACATCATGATGCCCATGACAGCAAGACAGGAAATCTGATGATTTCTGAACCATATAAGACTTGACAAGTTCGATGAATCGATTGATCAACAGAATGAGAAAGAAGGCAATGAGGAGGGGGGCTTCTGAAGATACTCATCATTGATGACGAGAACAAGAGATCGAATATGTCGAACAGAAGGACTATCGTCTTCTTCATCTTAGGCCGGTGTAGAAGATAAAACCCAACTCGATTTGACGTAGTAATGCTCTCAACACGTAGCACCCAGAGAGCTGACGAGTTAGCGTCGTTCCTGTGAAGATGATCGAAGGGCCCTGTTCAAGACAGACATCGGTCAACGTTCGTAAGAACCACGACAATAAATTGGCATTGCCGTGAAGTAAACACACTTACAAAGCCTTCTAATCCATATGCCATCGAGGTCGTGTTGGCCAATGCCCACGGATAACCAAGCGCAGTGGATATCGGCGCGCACAGGACGTTTCCTAGTCCCCGCCCTATGGAGTACATATCTTTTAAATGCTGCATGCCAAGTCACAACCAAAAAAATCAACTTGCCCGTTAAGAATATCGACACCACATACACACCGCTTGGATCATACTCAAAGACCGCAGAGGCAAGTCTTGTACAATCCTCCACTGGCAGCCGGGTCCGAGAACGCCGTACGTAAAGGCAAAAATGGTATACGAAATTAGAGTGGGAGATAAACCCCATTCAAAAAGAGGATCCGACTGGCGATAACACCATTGCGTAGATTGTAATCAGATAACCAGCCGAGGAAAAATCATGCGCTGAAGATTCTGGAAGATGATTATTTCGTGTTGAACAAGGCTTAGCCAGCGAAACCTACAGGTGTTTGCCATTTAAAAGGCGCCCATTGTCCCTTCGATTGGACTAAGATTTAGGGATGAAGCAAATACTGAACCATCTCAGTATGACAAGCAAGAAGAAAAGAGATCAGGGTCAATGATATGCTCACTTGAAAAATCAAAGTATGGAATAAGATTTTCCAGAACGCGAGTGATATTGAAGACCGATAAGGTCCAGAAAAGTGCGAGAACTAACAAATTGCGCGTTTACTTTCGGAGATGAGGTCTCCGAAAGAACAAGCGACGAACCTCGAATACAGCCAGGAATGTCGCCTATGCATGCTGTTGAAGAATGTTACCTAAATACATAGGATTACAGTGTGATAACTTACTATTGCAGGTGAAGTAATCTTTTGGCCACTTCCATTGCGAATGGGCAAACCCCAAGATGAATTAAATTCCAAAATAAAACACCGTTTTTGACATAAGATCAGTCTTCACTGAATAAATAAAAGCACGTACATCCTACACTGAACATAATGTCCTGCGTCAGAATTCACTCCCCCGGATTTCGCGAAAAAGCTGCTCTGACTAGTCCACCAATCGATAGAACGTATCCCACGTGCATCACCGTTTTCTCTCCAACGTGGATATGGTTCATAGGTGGAAGCAAGACAATAGAAGACATGCAAAATATCCCCATACCGCATCAGAGTTAATAGTGTCAAGGAATTGTGTTCGAAGGTGGGTGAGGAGATGAGGCAGTATTCGAGAAATCCGTAAGAGAAGGGAAGACCACGGCCTGATCGACTATTGTAGAAGTTTTGGAAATGGAGAACTGAATACCAGAGAAAACAGTCAAGGGCCCATGCACTACTCAAATACGCCCAGGCGTGAAATCCTTCATCCCAAAGTATAGCCGACATTGAGTAGGTCAAGTGATTCAAGTTCGGAAAATCGACAAATTTCCTGCAATTTCCTTGCCGCAGGAGGCACACAAGCTACATCCCGGGAACTACTTGCGGGACAAGTTTCGACAAACGTTGATGGCACTGTTGTTTCGACAGTTTGTTTGTTTGAAAGTGTCACAGCTGGTGCAGATTTCCGTTGTTGGATCCATTATATCCTGTAAGCTCCAGTGAGATCGGTATTGCAAATGAAAACGTGGTATGTAGACGGACATACCTCAGGAGGCCTGTTGCGTTGAAAAGATATGTGGTTTAGACTTCACAAAACGCACCGGGTTGACCGGTTCTCTTTCTCATTTGGAGTTACTGACTGTTCATATCACGGCCATGATCGTCAAAGCCGATGTATCATCTTGGTTGAAGGACTGAGTTGAGACTTGAAGCTTGAAGTTCAAATTATGGCGTTATTCTTCAAAAACGCCCGCTACAGTCGGGGACGAGTTCAATCACCGTGCCGCTGATCATGAGGAGGTTGCAGGAGACCTCGAGAGATGAATTAGCAGGTGACAACTGGTCGGTAGAGAGAACTTTATCTATTCAAATAGATGAAAGGTGGCAAAATAAGTGACGCGAAGTTTGGCGCCTGACTCTGAAAGAGGAATAGAATCGGAATTGGTCGCAGTTCACTGGTCCCCAGGTAAACACTGTCAGCACGCTTACATATTTATTCTGATCTTCTTTCATACCACATCCAGTGCCGGTCTCGCATAATGGATGACACGAATCAAAAGGTTTCTGGCATAAATAAACCTAGCTTAAAAAGGTGACACTGACAGTTTTCTTGCTAGCCTTTCGTTCATCTTTCCATCCTCCCTCGAATTCCCGACTCCAAAACCTGCAAGCTCCGTACCTCCGCATCGGTTGTGCATCGGAGCAGAAAAACATTCCAGTCGCCATCGCGGGGATCCGTGCGGCCAGCCTAGGGCATATAATTTGCGCGGTTTCACATGCTAAAATCCGCCCTTGACCTTAGGAGCTATTTTACGTCGAAGTACCCGACTACTCTCATCTTTGCTCTATAAACCAATGTCGCGCAATAACGGATCCAAAAAGCCAGTTGGGTTTGCTACTCATGTCACTGCTGGCGGGATTGCAGGAGCATGCGAGGCAGTCTGTATCCTATCCTAGTCTCTCGCGTGAATTCCTCTGACTTTCATTTCAGCTAACATGCCAACCTCTGGATACTATCAAAGTCAGGATGCAGCTATCGAGATCAGGCCGACTTCCTGGGGTATGTGATCCTTCTTCCAAATTCGCCATTACCCCGCTCAAGATTCGCGCAGACAAAACCTCGCGGATTTTTCGCTACTGGTACCTACATCGTTCGTCGAGAAACGCCTCTCGCCCTTTACAAGGGCCTTGGTGCTGTCCTCTCCGGTATTGTTCCAAAGATGTCCATCCGTTTCGCCAGTTTCGAAGCCTACAAAACCGCTCTTGCTGATCCAGAAACAGGCAACACGAGCATGGGAAACATATTCATCGCTGGATTGGGGGCTGGAACAACAGAAGCCGTCGCAGTAGTCACGCCCATGGAAGTTGTGAAAATCAGACTTCAAGCTCAGCAGCATTCACTAGCAGATCCGTTAGAAACGCCGCGATATCGAAACGCTGGTCACGCTGTGTATACCATCGTTAGGGAAGAAGGGTTCTCCACGTTATATAGAGGGGTCTCGTTGACTGCCCTTAGACAAGCAACAAATCAAGGTGCGGTGGATTTGAATGTGATATGCAGGGAAATTCGCTTATAGATGTCTTCCTTTCAGGTGCAAACTTCACTGTATACCAGGAAGCTAAGAAATTTGCCCAACGACTACAACCTGGCGTGGAGGAGCTCCCATCATACCAGACAATGATGATTGGTCTATTGTCAGGCGCCGCAGGGCCTTTGTCTAACGCGCCCATTGATACAATCAAGACCCGTGTGTCCATCCACTTTTCAGCTTCAACATGCTTGTACTTACTTTCATTTTTCCAGGTTTACAAAAATCTACCGCGGCACCTGGATCTTCGGCACTTTCTCGAATAATGACTATCGCAAGAGAAATGTGGATACAGGAAGGAGTGAAGTCATTTTATAAAGGGTTGACGCCTCGCATACTGCGTGTAGCGCCTGGCCAGTCGGTGGTATTTGCTGTGTACGAACGTGTCAGTGGAATGATTGAGAGGATGAGACCGAGTACTGGGGGCGATGCATACTCAGAGTGAACGACGGACATGTTGTACAGTAACTTGATTCCACCGCGTCGTGCTAGAAAATATATATGTAAATCGTGGGAATTTGCTGTTGCTTTTCGTTCCCGGTTCAGGCTGCCGATTAGCAACTTCCACATATTAATTGACATCCCTTTGATGAACAGTCCGAGTGAACCCTCATCACATGCTAAAATACCAAGAAGATTGCCTCCGGAAGGAGCTCAAGTCCTCCGAGGTGCGTTAATCCTAATCTGCATGAGTGTATTGTGCTCAGCAGATCTATAGAGGTATTTAACAAAGGTGTTACCCATCCCAAGAAGCCTCAACGCGAAGCTCTTCTCAAAAAAATCCATGTGCGCGTTTAATAGTATCTCCGTCGATAGTTGTCTTAGTCCAAGTCCAATCCACATTACTAGGCATTAGGGATAACTTGGTATACCGACGAGAAAATGAAGTCCTGGTTCATTCATAACCGAAGTGAGCGTAATTGACTTGCGAATACGTTCATGAATAACCTTGTTCAGAGAAACTAATCATGCCTCAAGAGACAATGAATGCTACCGTCGTCAATTCCACCGCATCCCCTGTAGATATCCACAAACTGACTATCAAGATTCCCGGCCCAAAACCTGACTCAGATCCAGCGGCCGAACCATCGTCGGCTATGTCCATCGATATTCCTCAGTCTGGCAGCGGCACTGTTAGGTACAAGCGTCGCAGCGGCAAGGCCAGGCTGACCAGCTACCCTTCGATCAAGCTCTCTGCAGTCCCTCAGCTGGTAGTTCTCGCAGATACAACCAAAAAACCGTCTACGAGGTTGATAGAGACCTGGGCATCGTTATTGAAAGCCTCACCGGACGATGTAGAGCGATGGGTGAAAGACCATCAAGCACAAGGGGCGAACCAAGTTGACAGTACCGCTCCTACAATACCATCGGGTCCTTCAGAGCCCGCTCGCACCTCAGTACAACCAGACGAGTCCGAATCTGATGAAGAACCTTTGATGATAGGCATTCCCTCGCCGCAGATGCAATCAGAAAATACTTTAATCGACCAGCCGCCCCAAATACCACCCAAAGATCAGCTTCTCCTTGCAATCCATACTCGCCTATCTAGTGCTACGAGTGATTCATCATCCCCCGAGACAGTCTCGCAATTCAATACACTCTTCGAGCCGTATGGAGCCATGATGGAGCGTTTCGTTCAGGATATAGAGACAGGAAAGCTCGAGCGTATGGGTTGGAGCTTTAATCGAAAACTTGTTCAATCTTAGTATCTGGGCCTCTGGTGAAGTTTACATTATAATCTGGTGTATGTACGATCAACGATAGCAATTGATGTATGTATAGATGCATGATACAATAGTGCATAAGTTATAGCCGCCACTCAGCGAAGAATTCAGTGTCACGCGAAATAAAAGCAAGCATGTAATCCACCGTTGTTCCGCCATCCTCCTCACCATCTTCATTGTCTCCCTCGTGTCCTGACCGACCCTTGAGAGCATCCTCTTGATCATCTCCAACAACAACACCCAACCCAAAATCTGCTTTATCTGCACCTTCCATATCTACCTCCTCCCGTTCTGCTATTCTCGCAGCCAGTGAATCCTCGCTATCTTCAAATTCTCCCAGTGCTTTTGTCAAAAGTCCACTATCGATTCCACGTTGTACTTGAGCCACCTCAATATTACTAGCCGCGTCTTCCGAATCGAATTTGAAAATAGATCTCCAGTCGAATTCTCCTTTCTGGATCACCATATCGTCCAGGAATCGTTTCTGATTGGCTTTTAGTAGCATGGCTTCTTCGACAGTGTGTTCGGAGATAAAGCGGTAAATATGTACATCCCGGATTTGACCTATACGGTGAGCTCTGTCTTCACACTGGCGGTCCATCTGCGGATTGAAATCACTATCGTAAAATATAACGGTATCGGCTCCAGTCAAGCTATACAAAAATGTTTCAGACGTCAAAAGGTTGTACGAATAGAGCTACGATGCTTACTTGATACCTACACCCCCACTCCGAGAACTTGCGATAAAGCAAAAGATTTTCTCGTCTTTATTGAACCGTTCGGTGACGTACTGCCTGTCTTCAATGCTAGTAGCACCGTCGAGCCGTAGATACAGATAACCGTGGAAATTCAGATAGATCTCAAGGATATCCAGTATCTTCGTCATCTGTGTGAACAGCAGCACTCTATGACCACCTGCCTTCTTCTCTCTAAGTAGAGTAGTGAGCCGTTGAAGCTTCCCGCAATCGTACTGGAGAAGAGACGGAGAAGGAAAAGCTATGCTTAATTTCACAGCGGATCTGTGAAGAACGTCATGGAAGGTCAGAGGAACGCTATTCAAGACGCTGGGTAACAGACCAGCAAGCGCGAATCGAGCGACATCGCGAGCGACTACATTAGACGTGATGAAGGCAAACCTATCGATCACATCAGACATTTCGTTTGAACGCTCCTCATATGATAACACGGCTTTGTGCAGAGAAGGAAGCACAGTGTCCACGAAGGCCGCTGTCCTTGTGTTGACATGACATAAGGGGATAATAGGGTTGTACAGTGAGCGAACGAGAGAAATGGTTTCGGAGCTGTAGATAGGAGATCTAGAGTAGCGCAGACGATTTAGATAGGCCGTATGAGACCACCGTAGTACAAGGCTCGCGCGACGTTGCCATTCTGCATACTGTCGAAATTTTTCGATTCTCCTAATGTCTTTCGGGGGGGCGGGACCAGGATGTTCGCAGAGTCGCATCATAATTGCACCCGCAGCTTCAGCTCGGGTCCCCAGCGTTGTGGCGATCGGTGTATTCTGAAGGTTAAGGAAGGAAAGTCCGAGAAGCTCAAGATCAAGCTCTTCACTCTCATTTTTCAAAAATTGACGCCGGATCAAAAGCTCCTTGATTTCAAAGTCGGCAACAGCAGAGCGATCCATCACAAAAGCCGTAACGACAGGTCTGACCTCGAAGAGATCAGGATGATTGCAGACTTTGCGCAGTTGCATAAGGATATTGGCAATCTTTTGGTAGACACCAGATCGAAGTGCGTCACGCGTATGGGCCCTCGCCATGAACTCATCGTATAGAAACCGCTGGCGTTTGGACAGCGAGCAGAGCACTAGGTGTTCGTATTTGTTCGGCAATTCTTTCTCGACATCCCGCTTCAGTCGACGGAGAAGGTAGGGACGAAGAACCGTGTGTAACTTCGACACACGTTGCTTCGTCTCATCATCGTGAACGTTACCCATTTCGATCGCTTTTTCCAGTGGATCTGAGAAACGATATGAATGGGATTGGCTCGAAACTCGTGGCTGGTGATCAACTTGCGATACTCACTTGAAAACCACTCGCCAAACTCTTTCAGATTAGCGAACTTGGCACCAGACATCAAGAACTGCAACAGAGCCCACAGTTCCGTTAGGTTGTTTTGTAAGGGTGTACCAGTAAGGAGTAGGCGTCGGAAAGAGCGAAACAGCAGCAACGTATTCCAACGTTGAGATTTGAAATTCTTGATCATATGAGCTTCATCTAAAACCATATAGTACCAGTTCTTCCGTTTGAAGATGTGGGCATCACGGCTCGCGAGGGTGTAAGAGGTGATGCAAACATTGAAGTGATACTTGTCATTCCAACCCTGGCGGAGTTCTTTCCTACGCTTGGTAGTTCCGTGATAACACAAGATCCTAAAACCAGGAAGAAATTTCTTGAACTCCATTTCCCAGTTCAGTAGAACGCTAGTTGGCACAATCTACAAGGAGTGTCAGACGTCACTAAATGATATGTCAAAACAAGGAACATACGATGAGGTGAGGGCCCCATATACCTCTATCGCATGCGAGATGAGCCAGCAAGCTAATGGTTTGTATGGTTTTACTGCAAAGAAAGTAGATCAGAGACGGAAATGCGGGAAATAAAAAGTCTACCCCAAGCCCATTTCATCAGCGAGAATTCCATTAAGATTGTTCGAGTGCAAGCTGGCGAGCCATTCGAGGCCAGCGAATTGATAGGGCCGAAGCACGCCTCTGAGCAACACAGGTGGTGCGATTTTGTTATCCGGATCCCAGTCTACGTGCGTTACTATGTAAGGCGTCAAATAGGCAGGAAATTGGGCCTCTTGTGACCGATCATCTGAATCCTCCTCGTGCTGAATTTGAAGGGAGGAATATTCGGTTGACTCCCCATCGCCGTTCAAAGGCTCCGAAGTCAAAGTGTTGGGATCTGCTGTGGCAAGGGGGTCAATTGCAAGGGAGGTGAAAGATTCTTTGAGACCTAATCTGCCCGAGTTTGCCTTAATGGGTAAAGTTTCAGACATAAATTCACCCCCCTGAAGTGAAGCCAATTCCACAATAGGGATGGATGCTTCGAACTCGTTCGGCGGAGTGACCACATCTGCGGTGCTCGGACTGCTCGTATCACCGTCCAACGGCTGGTCAAGGTGAAGGGGAGGAAACATTGTTGAACCATTGATCGGAGGGAGTACTTCGTGCGTGTCATTGGATGTGGAATCCCAACGCTGGTTGAAAGGCTTTGCAAAGATAGTAACAGGTTCGGATGTCCCCAAGGGCGGAAGAGACAAATGGTAAAGATCGTCGGAAGGTCCATGATAATCAGAGGTACTGGACGCCTCCCGACCTCCCACGGAATCCATGTCAATCACAATATCCGGGAGAGTAGATTGATCTAATTCTTCAATGGAAAAGTCGTGTTGAGCATGAGAGACGACTAACGCCCCTTCTTTATTATTGCCTTCCTCCTCATCCACGCCGATAAAACTGTCGTCGCACGTCTCCTTGTTCTCGTCTTTTTCCTCCTTTCTGTCTTCCGCTTCATCCTCACTGTCGTTCTCAGTCCAATCCGAGACGCTACTACCGCAACTGTGGGAGCGGGAACGATCTAGCCTTGTGAAATCACCGTGCTGAGTCTCTAAAATATGTCCTGATTGGTCCAAAATTGCATCCAAGTGTGCACGCCCTCGCCGGACTTCCTCCTCTACTAGTTTGAGGCGCTCCTGCTCACGGAGATGCTACATGTACAGATTAAAAATGGTCCAAGATAGGCGAGAAGATAAAGACCCACGAAGACAGCTTTTTTCCACTCCGCAACAACCAACTTGATTGTAGCCTTGGCTAATGCTCTGATTCGCTTCTCTTCCTGAGCTTTCATCTTCTCTTGTTTCACTGTCTGTACATCCCAATAGTTTTGAATAGTTTTTGCTATTTGTCCAGCGATTTCCACTCCTGACGGCTCCTTGCTCTTGGACTCCAGATAAGCTGCAGCATCTACAATACAGTGGTACCAGATATCAGAGGACTTTCGTTGGTTGTTTGCAGTTTCTGGGGATGTCAGTTCCAAAACAGAGAGGTCATCCAGAAGACGACCTTCTTTTCGTAGCTTCTGAGTACGTTCCAAGAATTCCGTCCGAGTACGAGCACGTTCAGCTAAAGTATCGGGTGGGACTTCCTGTGAACCGTCTGTCGTGTAACTCGAAAGGAAGTCAGACAAAGAATAGTTGTATTTTGGAGGCAATGGTCTTTGAAGTGGGCTAGAAACAAGAGGTGCTGGACGGCGAACGATGAGCTTGATTCGTTTGATGGGTGGCAGCGAAGCTTGGAAAGAGGTGACCGAATCAGTTGGCGTCTGTAAATACATGTCATATTCGCATACGAGAAACAAGAGATTAGTGTGCTGACTGTAAATTCTGGATGCGACCCATGATCTGTGAGATCAATCTTGCGTTTTGTAGATAGTACATTCGAGAATCTTGATGGAGCTTGGGTTAGCTCTGCCCTATGATGTCGCGACCCTCCAGTAGGCGAAGACTAAGATAAAAGTTTTAGAATCTTCGGTTATCGAAACGATGAGAAGGTGATGGCATACCAAGGAGAATTGAGGCGAGATTTCGGTTGTTGACCGTGATCCCCGTAGGGTGATTTTGCGCGGACTGCGAATTGGATCGAATTCGTTGACAGAAATGGATTCGGAGGGAGGAGCAATCATAGACGACCTGGGTGGCACACGTAAAAGAATACCAGAAGGTCTTTTCTGTTTTGGAATTGAAAAGTAAGGATGGTTGGTATGAACGTAATTTATGGTAGAAGCAAGATCCATGCACGCATTGCTATCATCAGATTCTACATCACCTTTGTTCCTCCTCTTGTCTCTCGACGATCTGGTTAAGCTCGATGATTTCGCGTCCTGAGTCGCATCTATGGCATTCCTTTTTCCTTTCGCATTCCTACTCGATGATAGACTCAATGGAGAATCCAGAGTCTTTACGTTCAATGGTGAGCTATTGGTCGCAGGACGTGATTCCGACGCATCGTTATTGCTGAATGCCTTCCCTTTGCGATTGAAAGCAGATATTGACGCAGCAGGAGAGAAACTAGAGGACTCCGGTAGTAAATGATTCTTCCTTTCATTATGGGCACGTCTCGTTCTCCTAGATGGGCCTGGGGCGGAAGCACTAGCTGTTTCGAGAAGGTCATAGTTCGACTTATACTGAATATGTATTTAGTCTAGCAACTGGATTGAAAGTAAAAGACCAACGTTCTGAAATACCGCTGAATGGTCTTGCTTTGCTTCCTGTTATAACGATCAGCCTTGTCAATCAACAAACAAAGACTGCAACGTACAGCAGGATTGTATGAGAGCATCATACGGAAGTGCTCCATATGAAAAGCTTCTCTCACCTGCCGATTGAGATTAGGACTAGCTCAAAAGAAGACAAAAAGTGAGACGCACAAGAGAATCATGGCCCTCGTAAATTTGGGTCAACTCGGCTTCCTTTTCTGTTATTAACGAGTTCTTCCTGGTATCTTCCAAAGTTCCTTCTTCAAAGCCGTCTTCGAGTTCATGCCCTCCTCTTGCTTTTGCTTTTGCTAGAACGACAGGTTCTCTTGCAGCTTGCCTGCGACTGCCACGACCGCTTCGCAAACTCCCGATTTCCCCACTTTCTGAGTGGCGTAAAGACATCGGAGACGAGTTATGTTGAGACAAGTTGAACGCTTTCCATTCGGAAAGCGACAAGTTTCGAGAATGCTAATGTATGAGAAAAGATTATTGATCTCGTAGGATTGTGTACGGTTTTTGATCCTGTTTTGATGATCAGGATATTCTGGGAGTAGGACCTTCGTATGGAATGATAATGAACGACAATGGTCGTATACGGTACCGCGAAGAGAAAGCCACATTTCTGTAATTCTTACATGACTGAGCTTGATACTGTACCAAACACGGCAATACAACTCTTACGGCTCATCCCTATCGGCACTCTCACTCAACAGAAGATCAAATCTTGCAAGATGTCACTACTTATTTGAATAGTGGTAGTATCCATACAAAGCGCTTCACTTGAGTTCCAATAGTGCAACAGTGGGTATTAAGTGATATGCCAAGGAGATGGAGATGGTTACAGGGTTAGACACGGAGCAGCAAAATCTTTGAGTGAATGGAATCGAAAATCGAAAGTATAGATAATAGAAGGCACTGCTCTTTATGAACATTCAGAAATGGAGGCCTGTAATAGAATACAAACAAGAGGATCCGTCCATCCAGAGTAATTTTGGGGATACATGCACAACTCTTACGAGGTGAGGGAATATTCAAAGTCCGGGAAACAATGTCCATACGGGTCATTAGCGGGTAGACCATAGCTAGCAGTCGCTTCGAAATCCTCATCATAATTGTCAAAGCTTGAGGTCATAACTCAAATCAGTATTTTGAACAACCAAAGAAATTCAAAATGCTCACGCGCTAGCGTCGCCGTCACCAGATATTTTCGGGAGGTATGGCGCGATGATATCTCTCGAGCACAGTTTTTGCCAATCAACCTCTCTAAACCATGGGTGTGCAAAAACGTCGCCGGCGCCGTGTTGCATGTTCCCATATCGCTTGGAAGGGTCGCAATCCATGAGCTTTACAATCAAATCTTTGGCTAAGAGGGATAATTCCTCGTTATTTGCACTGGGCCATCGAATATGAGCAGGACCAGCAGTAATCTTTTCGTAAAGTATGGCTGGATTTCCTTGAGCTTGGTGATATGGCGGTAGCCCAGTAAGCATCTCAAAGATGAGTACGCCGAGGGCGTACCAATCTACGCTCTTGTTATAACGCTGCTGACTGATGATCTGATAACACGATCGGTATCATCAAGAATTTGAGATACGCGGGAACATACCTCGGGAGCTAGGTAATCGGGTGTCCCACAAAGCGTCCAAGTTACAGATGAACAAGCTTTGGCAAAACCAAAATCGGCCACTTTAATGTGCCCGTCGGAGTTGAGGAGAATATTTTCTGGCTTTAAATCACGATATACGATGTGGAGTGTGTGCAGGTGGTGTAAAGCCAATGCGACTTCGGCCGCGTAGAATTTTGCGACAGGCTCAGGAAATCTCTGTTTACGAACTTAGTACCATGACAGTCAATTGTCAAGAGTAGTACTGACATTCGACCTGCGCAAAAGAGTGAAGAGTTCACCACCTGGTACAAAGTCCATAACCATGTAGAGGTTGGTCGCATCTTGAAACGTGCCCCATAGATTGATGATGAAAGGATGTGAGATATCGGCGAGAATGTACTGTTCGTTGTTGGTGTGTTCGATCTGCTTCATCCTCACAACCTTTTCCTTTTTGAGGACTTTGATCGCATAAAAGCGAAGATTGTGTTTACTCCGAACTAGATGTGCATTGGTCAGGGGCAATGGCCTTGCCTACGATGAATGGCATCTCACCTAGGTGAACGCGGCCAAAGCTTCCAGTGCCGAGTGTGCGTTGAATTATGAAATCTTCTAAGCGATATGTGCCTTTATGCTTCCTAGGCCGAGCATTTAACGATTTCTCCTCCTCAATGTAGTCTAGGCTGTCTCCTCGTTTGCTCCAGTCACTTGCGCTAAGAGATGTTCTCTCGGTAGAAATAGACCCTCTGTGGTCATATTGAGGTAGAAGTGAAGACGCAGAGGAAACGGCGGTAGATGGGATGCTGGAGATCGGGGATTGAATGGGAGATGAACTGTATTGTTCTTTACTGTAACCGTGGAAGTGAGAACCAAGTTTGTCCGTCATTCGTTTGAACATGAAAATCCTGCTGAAGAGACAGTGATGGAAGAACGAAAAGAAAGATGAAAGGGTCTCTCCAGTTAGTTCATTGTTCTTTGTGAAGGAACAAATAAACAACTGGATGTCAGGTCTTCTTCCGAATTCGGAAACAAAGCAACCGACCCCTACACTTAGTACTAATACCAGCCCCTACCATTCCTACTACTTACTAATACTACTATAGTACTACTTATAGTGCTTTGGATCGAATCGAATAGATCCCCCAAATGTTTAGACGACCATAGTAATTAGTTACCGTGCTACATCCTCTGGAAATGAACATTTTAGATTCTCTCCAGTCCATTTTCCACTCGAACTGGGGGCTATCGAATGACTCGAAGGTAGTCAGGAAACGGAAACATCACTCTATCATTATGAGCATAGAAGAATTACAGGATTCCGATATTTCTCTCTCCATAATTTAAACAAGGAAGACGATCTTATTTGACATTTACTCATCATGAACGTCGAGTGATGAAGGTGTGTAGTATCAAGTTCTACGTGTAATTAGTTGGGACATCTACGCCACCGTACACGAAGACAAAGGCCACATACTTGCAAGTACATTTTTGGTTCGGATCGTCGAAGGAACAGCCTACGCGCTTGCATTGGCGGGTCCGATTGACTTATCCTCCTGCGACAAACCACTGTTAATAGTTTGCATGAAAGTGAATGCTATTCTACGCACCTGTTTTTGACGGTCTTCAGCTTCCATACGTGCGACGAGCTAGTTTCCTTCATGTGAGAGAGTCATTAAAACCAAGTTGCTCAGACTATACTAACGTCTATGAAGTAAGAATGAAGGATTCAGTGCTCTGCCTCCTCATTAAAAAATCAAAAATCACCTCTTCCTTTCTGCAATGTTTCGCGGTGAATCATGACAGCAGAAACAACTGTCCATGCAGTGAGCCCTGCGAGAGAATAGACCACGGTCCTGTGTATGATATCTAACACAGACAATCTAGGCATGGGTTTATGGTCAGGAATGTGGAATTATGCGAACCGAGATTTCCAGAGTGGACGCGAACCGCGGCCCGCAGATACATAACGCCTATAATATTCACCTGAAAAACATGATATAAGCTCGGGGATATTGGAATAACACTACATCCTTGCTGCTCATAAAAGAGCACCAATGTTTCAGTCTGTGGATATACAGTAGATATATATATAATCATTTTCTGAATCCCTTTAAGCAGCTTTGAGCATGAACAGCTCATCTTCGGGATTCCAATCTTTTTTTCGAAAAAAGGTAGGTATTTCCACTCGTCTTGGGACAAGGGCCGATAAGGGCCGATCTGCAAAACATGTATTTTCGGCTAATCATCCGAAAGCGCGCTTCCCAGCAGTCAAAGCACCCAGAGCAAGTTGAAAATCTTGCTTGCGGAGCTTTCGATACTGGAGAGCGCTCTCCAGCCAGTACCCTTGCTCTGGTGAACATACAGATTTTGCAGATACAAAACAAAAGATTGTTGTCATTTTCAGTCACCGGTATCCTTTTTTGCAGGTGAAGGTCTTGAATTGTTATGTAGAACTTTTTCTTTATATTATTTCATTGCCCTACATAGCATTATTTTATTGACATTCAACTTATGAATTATGCGACCCTGTAAGTTATATGCACTACGGATCCTTGTCAACGTTCTTTTGATAGTACGACTATGTAGATCTAGCTCGATAGTATCATTATTACCGCTCGGACGATGAAGAGCTTCGTAATTTATTGATTTACCAGTGCTTACTTTTCTCCCAAACTCGTTACAGTCTATATATTACCATCTTCTAGGATGAGTAAAGATGATAGAGGCAGCTGGTCCTGGCTGTTCCCATTAAAACGGAGCCATGAAACTTATAATCTATCTATATATCTAATGTTTATCTAATGTTTACGAAAATGCTGTCCTTTTGATACACACTATGTATATATCTAGCACGTTCTAGCAGGGTCCAGATACAAAAAAATCTACAAGGTCAAGAGGAATCACCAGTGACCAAGCTCGACGAAGTCTCTGTCGAAACCTACCTCTGTCCATTCGACAGAGTGCCCAATAGCAACAGCACCATCGGGCTCAACGAATCCAACGCTTTCATAGACCTTTGCTGCGCTGCCATTGCTGTGCGCAACGTATAATACAATCTCGCTCCTACCAGTTCCTAGCAGGTGTTCAGTGACCTCTCTTACAAGGCGTTTAGCACATCCCTGCCTTCTCCAAGAACGATGTGTGTATACTTTTGTAATGGTCGCCGTATCCGCAGTGTTTCTAGTGAAGGCTGCGATACAAGTGATTTTCCCGGAGACACAATGAACCCAGACTTGTTCCTTGGAAATGAGCAATCTGGCTTCCTTGGATGCTCCCTCACGTCCTAAAACAAAGGGTTCTGATTCTTCAGAGAATCTTCTACACAACTTGGCTACCGTTTTGGTATCAGCAGTGTCTGCCAGGCGACAGGTTCCGAAAGGAGGGAGCGTCGAAGGTTGAGGGACGACAGCAGTGCAAGACAGCAGCCTCGCCGCGTAGTAAGGCTCATTGATGATGCCAACACCCGCAAGCTCAGACCATTGCTGTGAAAATAGGGAAACGATGATATCTGGCGCAAAAACGCTGTAAACCCGTTCTCGAGGCACGCTCTTGAATAGAGCTTCTGCGAGTTTCCGAAGGCGGACCTCGAGTGAGTTTCTAGTCCAAAGCGATCTAGGCCGGGTAGGAACAATGAAAATTGGGTATTTTCCCAACTCGTTCTCAGTACAAGAGAGTACCATATCCACTGTGCCGGTGGTGCTGCTGTCATAGGAAATGCAACAGAGCCATAGCTGGTTGGAGGAAATAGGCAAATTCGACCGTTCGCTATCGGATGATTTTCTCAGAAGGGGAAGAATCACGTTGGCATCGATTCGATTAGCCTCCAGAGTGCTGAACACAAAGTCAGGCAATAACCTAGCGTGCGTATAGGACAAAATCGAAATTTCAAGAGTAGACGGCATTTCTATGGAATTGTTTAGCGTAAAATAATGAAACGATAACTGAAGGACTCAACCTGTAAGGAAGGTAGGCCGATTGAGAAGAAAACTGCAGTGGGTTATACCCACCGTCCATACTGCTTTTATACTTTCTTGGTCCTCAAACGCTGTGGATTTTGCTGCTATGCTCCTTGCGGTTTCTTTAAAGATGACTCGCTGAGTATTGACACGAATATCGAACGAAACTACATCCTTAGGGTCCGGATCGAGAATCCTGTTAGTAAAAGTCGTCTTTGATATTCAGTTCCTACAGTAGACATTCACTGGTTTTGGTTAGTGTGTCGGAGACTGATGCAGCTTCGAATGACTTTGTCTAAGCGCCGGTGTGGTCCACCATTACTTGCGCATTACTCACATTTTGAGGCGCACATGTTTGAGCGGTGTTGGATAGAGGGTATGAACATTGAAACCAATCATTTTGATATCTATGAGCCTCGCTTTGCGCCTCCATTCATACGTGACTCAACGTTGGAGATGGTCAGGCAATTGTAGAGTCACTTGGGCGCCTCCTCAATAAGCCCCTGCATCTATATTTCCCACGAGAAGGATGCGGTATGAGGGGATTCATCATTCACTGTTAGAAGCGTTCTGAGCAAAACGTACTCGGAACTGAGCTACGATACTGTTTAGACAGCGACGGAGTCTAATCGAGATTGGTTGAACAGTCCTCGACTGAAAGCGTTCGCGAGAGCTTTGAACCCTCCTTCCTGCACTTCGGAAACAAAAAGGTCATGCTGATCCGCCAGCTGTTCATTATTCCTCCGTATCTCTCGTATGACACCGTGTTCCCGAGCGCAGTTGGGGCATTCGGTCTCGTTGTCGGGTAGGCATCTATAAGAAAAGATATCAGCGAGAACTAAGGAGGACGGACACGCGGAAACACACCTTTGATGATAGCTGTGGTTACACATAAAATGGATACTGGGTAGATCCAGTTGCCCACCACAAGTAGAGCAACGGGTAACATGGAAAACCTTCGGGTGCTCTGGATCAGAAAGCTCCTGAACTTGATTGAGCTTTGCGGCTGTTTCCATTCTGTACGAGCTGACCCATTCCCGATCCTACAGCAGTAATGCATACATCAGTGACCTAGTCATGAACATAATAGAAAGAGGGAACCGACAGCTTGTATCTCACCCCGCTCCTGAGTTATGCGCTCGATGAGCCATTCCTTGACTAGACCAACACTTGCGACGTCGTTGCGACTCAACACTTGTATGATGCCTAACGGTGGCATGATGCTCTCCTGGTCAATATGCTGTATGACCTCCTTCACGTCGTCCATGTGGCGAGAAAAGAGCACTGGGGATGAAGTCAAAAATCGGAGTACTAGGGTATAAAGATGTGGATGCTTTAGACCGTATAACTGAAGATGCTTCAGTACTTGTGTCGAAGCTTCGGGCATGGCACCCTCTTTGTCACGTTCCATCCAGAACCGCAAAACGTCTTCGTACATTCCCATCTTCTCCCAAAGAAGGACTAAGCCCTTAGTATATCCTCGGCTCGAGCATAGGATGAGGGCATGCGTGGTATCGTAGGGAATTGTTTCACTGCGAAGGACTCGGTGGGCCTTCTCCTTCAAAGCTATTGCTATTTCATCCTGAGGCGCCGAAGATCCGGGAGAAGAGGATATTCCTGGAAGGGTGAGGTAAAGTTCCAGTAATGTATTCCAAACAGCTACTTGATCGTGCCGATCTTCCTCATCGCCGATGTCAGGCGTCGTGCTCAACCGGCTTGAATTAGACATGTCCTTTTGAGAATTCTCATCGACACTCTGACCCCATCTTCTCAACGCAACAGTTTCCAAAAAGACCACAAATTGTTCCATGTGGTCTACAAAGTGCGCAAAGTATAGGCGCGGACTTAGTCGTTTTGATAGATTCACAGTGGGTAGACGCGCGGACATCGGTGCAATACCTATCGTCGATAAGGCAGTGGGAGGAGGCGAGATACCTCGTGGAGTGCCTGAGGCAGTATCGCTGTTCAAGCTCCCGCTACGTGGTATGGCACTGCCATCAATATCACCGACTCGTACGGTTTTGACTGACGGGGAAACAACAGTAGTAGTCTCTGATGCTTGCCCTGCAATGGAGTTGCGATGGAGAGTAAGATACGAAAGGTAGGAAGCACCACCAGCTGTGGACTTCGACACAGCACTGATCGATGCTTCCTCTCCCGTGTTGTCGATGACCTCGACAGCGGTATCTAATGTTGTTGTACATAGATCAATGAGCAGTTCTGTGGTTTCTTGCGGGAGGTTACTGAGTAGAGCCCTACCATAGCGGGCCAGGTTCCCTTCAGCCTATACAAAAATAGCCATGCATGAATGATGGCGGATAAATGGTTGAAGTAGTGGTGACATACAGCATCCATTCCCAACTTCCTGAGATAAAGCAGTGCCTCCGAATATTTGCCAGCGTCTTCTATTTGTATCCTCAAGTAATCTTCGTGACGCTCGTACTTCTTAGCAAGATAGCCAGCGTGCTCGAAGTAACCGGCTTGTCTACAGACCCTGATAGCAGTATCCAGATCGAAAGGCAGTTCATCTGAAGCAATCGATTCCTCTCTTGAATACTTTGATTCCGTTTTGATGAAGCTGTCCAATCTCGACACATCCTTCAATTTTGTGTAAGTGTTCAGCAAAAGAGTGGTGTGATCTGAGTTGGCAAGACCTTGAGTGTGAAGTTCTTGCAGGTATGTTACCAGATTGTGTATCCGTTGGGCATCCAGGAACTAGATGTTCCCCATTAGTGAAATATAGCAGACTTTCCAAAACATGCCACCTTCCGTATCACGTAGCTAGGTTGAACCCAACCTAGTGTCTTCACGTACTGGGTCATGGCACCGTCGTAGTCATTCTTGGAAGAATACAGATGGTCACCATACTGTCGGTGAATATCCGCGACATGGCTATCATCAAGATTTTGTGTCATAGCAAGGTTCAAGGCGAGACCATATAACGACCTTTTGTACAGCATATCCAATTTGGCCGAAGTAGGCTTCTCGATAAGATGGGTAAGCTACGAAAGATATAATCAGTGAAACGGGACTACACGACTTTGCAAAATAGGTACTTCTCCGTTGTTGCCCAGAATGTACAAATCACCCCAAGGTGCGCTAAAAATTTCGCGAACGCCTTGTGAAAAGGTTCCACTATACGCAACGAATTTATTGGCGTGATCGAACACAGTGACCTGTCCGAATGCAGTCAATTAATGGACGCCTCGAATGATACACAACGAACCTTGCTAATCTCGGATGTATCGTCACCAGTGGTGCGAACGAAATTGCGGACGGTGGCAGAGGCAGCAGAGGCAGAGGCTACAAATGGAGGAGAGATAATGACAAGGTACGAGGAGTGTACGTGGATAGCGGATTTATTGCCTTCATAAGCAAATGCGTTTCCCCTGCCTTCAATAGCACACATATATATGGCTTCGTCGCGTGCGACAATCATATTCGACTCGCTCATCACCGCACAGCCTAGTCCAGCGCCGATTTCGTCTACTACCATGACCGAAGAACTGCCAGCGCCGCGTCCAATGGCTTGGTGAACAAGAACATGATTGGTTGTCACGATGAACAGGTAAAGATTGGGGTCGGTCTGGTCTGTCGGCTCTCTCGAATGCCTGAGAGCTGCGTCCGGAGCCTGACTCAAGGAACGCAAAATGGGTTCACGGAAGCCTAGTCCAGTGATTGGTTCAGTGGGTGACTCATGTATCGTTCGTGGTTTGGGAAGAGTAGTCAGCGATCCAGAGGACGCCAATGATTGATCTAGATGTCGATATAAGAGGACTGTGCCGTCGCCAAGGCCTATGGCCAAGTGGGAGAGATTTGCAGAGAGTGCAACAGTGGACACCTAAATGTCGTAAGGGTCAAGTTCTACAAAAGCACATATTACCCACCGGATGCGGTCTATTGCTAGGTTGAACTTTAGCTGAGCGAAGAAGAAGGGGTGCGGTTGTTCGTCTGTCTTTCTTTCCAAGATCCCATATCTTTATGAGTGGTGACTGTGCTGTGTTCTCCTCCTAACCGATTGTGGATATGAGTGCGGGCAAGCCATGCAATGGGATCCGTACTCCAAGTGTAACCAGAATGCCTTTCTTCTCCACCATGTGTGTGACCCTTCCCCCTACATGAGCTACCCAGCTGCTTATAGATTCGAAGTCCTTGTCCAAAAGGTGAATAGAGCCATAGATATCGGCTACAAGAATTCCTGCGGAGGATGAAGTTATTGTTGAAATTTCGAGAGTGGCCTGCATAGTCGCTAAATCAGCCTGCGAGTAAGAGGATTTAACCTCGCGCACCTTGAATATTTCTGGAGTGTTATTTGCATCATGTATATCTTTCACCAGAATGGGGCCAAAGAATGAAAACTGGCGCCACTTTGAAGTCAAAGAATCAGTCGGATGACCCACAATTGCACGTAGGATAGGACATGGAATGACCTAGAGAAACGATGGGAGTATAACTCACAGCAGGCGCTGACGCACTATTAGTACCAGCGGAAATGTTTGAAGCCATTAAACCACGTATTAGGCCAAAACCAGAGCTAGACGTTCTACTAGTCGATACCTAGACACTTGATACCTAGTAGTTCGTAGAGGATAGTCAGAGCCTGATTGTGATTATTACCAAAATATTTCTGCCACTATCACTGGTCACTGGCGCTCATGTTATCATGTGATCTCTACTCTCACGGTGAGTTCCGAACACTCTTCTGGTCCAACTCTCATAAACACAGTACCATGTCTTTCCTTGGCTATCGCAAATGGCCCACGCCCGCAAGCTTTTTTTTCCACTAAGGGACTGAGTATCTGCTTAATGACTTGGCTTTAGGTCCTCAAGCCCATGTGGCCGTTCATGGTAGCGGGCGCTATCACTGTTTACTACGTTGCCAAAATTCAAGACATGGCTGTCCGATGTGTGTGTTCCCATATTCTCGCTACAATTATAGCTCACTTTCCATTGCTAGCTCCGGAATACGCTAAGGATCCTAAAAATCCGTTTGCCACGCAAATCTCAAACTCGTCGGCTCATTAGAAGGGTTCATACCTGGAGGATAGAAGAATAATTACTCTGGTCGATGTATCTGTTTGGCTACATACGCGATGCTATTTTACATTCTACCACCAATTTACTCGAGCAGTTTCACTGCGCGGTCGCCTGTCCACTTTCCGTCCAGATATTGCGGTGATTGCCTGTAATGAGGATGAGTGATATGTCATGAATGGAATGATAAAGTAAGACCGGAAAAACAACGATAGTTTGGACATTGGGATATCCGGAGCTTTGGTTCATCGTGCGTAAGCCTCGTGGTATCAATTAATCGTGAGTCCTATATTCACGATTGCAGCATAAGTTTCAAGAACCCAGTAAAAACCCCATTTTACACAGTGGTTGCTTGAACATTCAATAGAGTTTTGAACGCTAGACGATTGCTTGGCGACTTCGAATTGATGCTGGTGAAGAATGACGATTGATAGGCGCATTAATGAAGAGGTTTAGGTGGACTCGCGATGTATTTTTGACGTCCCCATGCACGGCTGAGCGGAATTTCCTGGGATATGGGAGAAAGTGAGCCGAAGCAGGATAAAGAGTATCTATGACCGCATCCTTTATCTCACTTATATATATATCTACATAGGGACAGATGGACAATAACTTCTCCTCGCATCAAAGCTATCCTTATCATGACTGACTCTGAAGTACAGAATATCAATGCGGAGAGCTCCTTTGCTGAAGAACGACTGGGCTGGACAGGGTTTGTCTTTCCCTTCGTCTCTTTCCTACGCGTAAGTAACATATTCATAGATACGTTGAATGGGAGCAGTATCCAGAAAAGAAGGCTTTGGCTTCAAAGGTCCTTGCTGCAAGCAAATTTACACCGATTCCAGAATTTCAATTCGTTCCTCTGCCCACCACGAACCCGGTACTCATTGGACACAGATGGAAGGAATACCATGAGGTGCTTGGATTGAAAAGCATCGTCGACTTCAGCTGGGAGACGGTCCAGCGTGAGAAGCCTGATCTTCTACACCTCCTTGACTTCCCGTATAACGGTGAAACAAAGAGAGATCAGCTTTTACAGGGCAAGCTCACAGACAACAAATATCATTTGTGAGTACGAATTCACCTCGGTACATTCGCGCTTGTTAAGTCCATTCCTCAGTGTTCGCAATCATGGTGGGGTGCCTAATATTGACGAAAACGTTTATGAGCTCGAGATTGCTGGTCTGGTTAACAAACCCATCAAGATCTCGCTGGAAGACTTGAAGGATTCCGAGAAATTTCCGTGAGTTTCATTTGCTCATTTCCATGAATCCTTGTTCAAGCAGTACACAAAGACAAGCAGAGGTCACGGTGACTATTCAGTGCAGTGGAACTGTAAGTCCTTCAATCCTTTCAAATCTTTTGAGCCCGTATCCATTCCTATCTAGCGCCGCATCGAACAAATCAACGAATATCCCGGTGATGGTGACGAGCTCATCAATGCGCCCTGGGGTAAGTAACTGCTATCCATCCCAGAAAGTTTGGTCCTTCGCTGACCTGTGTAACATAGGCGAAGGCGCCATGTAGGTCAAATATCTACTCCAAGTTGGCTAGCATTAGCATTATCTAAATCTCGTATTGCAGAGGGACAGCGGTTTACCGAGGTGTTCCCCTCAAAAAAGTTCTTAAACTCGCTTGCGGTGGCGTCCTTCCCGAATGCGAACACCTTGAATTTATCGGCGCAGATACTTATTTCAAGTACGTGGAATACCTTGCATCTTTCATTCATACCATACCGAATCCATCTTACCCTTCACCCTCACCAGGAAAAATAATGTATTCAACTATGCCGTCTCAGTTCCTTTGCGTAAAGTCCGCGCTTCTTCTGGCACCGAAGTCCTACTTGCTTGGGAGATGAATGGCGCTCCTTTGCCCAAAATCCATGGAGCGCCACTGCGCCTCGTAGTCGCAGGATACATCGGTGCTCGCAGCTGCAAATGGGTATATAAGATCAATGCATTGAAGGAACCAAGTATGGGACCAGTACAGAGACAGGAATATCTGTATTACACGCCGCAGGTATGACACGATGAACGGTTTGGCTTAGTGGCATTGACCTTGTCCTGACCCCTACACAGATCGGGAAACAAAATGCGAAATATTCCAATGGGTTCTCGATTCAGAACATGCCAGTCTCGTATGTTTACACTTCACAGTCCATGTTTTGTGTACTCAGTCTGTCGCCGTTATTAGGAGCGCCATAATATACCCTCTAGATAAGCAAGTCGTCGTGCATCCAGGTAAAATCACGATGCAAGGTTGGGCGTACAGTGGAGGCGGAAATTGGGTGCAGCGTGTCGAGGTATCCAATGATGGGTAAGTCTTATCACGCTCAATCCTGTTCGCAAATAAGTATAACCGTGACATTTTCAGAGGTTCAGTCTGGTATGCAGTCGAAGAAGAGAATATGACTACCAAGGTAACTACTGCGGCCCTTGAACTTTTGGCCAAGAATTGTAAATCTTTACTATCAAGCACTATTACGCATGGAGATTATGGAAATTCGAGCTCCCTGTTGACGCAGAAGGGTGGCTTGAACTTTGTGTGCGGACATGGGATTCTTCCAACAATACTGAGCCTACTTTCGTAAGGTCTGCTTGGAAGTAAGTGGTCATCTTATGACAAAATTTCCTATTGACGTTAGTTTAATATGAACATTCTTGGGTAGCTGGGACCTTCACGTCACCTCTTCTGCTCATCGCATCAAAGTTTACAGTATCAACACCTCGCGCCCAGCAACCGCACAACGGCTACGAGAGCTGGAGGCGCACGGGCAGGGTATTGAAAAGCAGTCATTATCGCATCCTGCTGAGTTCACGCTGGAACCGGAGCAAGAGTATCTGGAAAAGTATAGGCAATATCCTCGAGAGCCGACTGATTGACGTGGCAACATCTTTCATCGAAAACTTCACATAATGTATATGTAACTTGTTTCGAAATAAAGGCATATTATAATATCCTACAGTTACAAATGAGAGGTCGTTACTTACACATGATGCACGTACTGAATATGACAAGATACAACCACACTGGCGACGATGCCTCCTTACGCGGTAGTCGCATTGTTGAAAATCAACAGGTTGGGTGTACCTTCGGGCAAAGTACCGGTGATCATACCCTTGGTGGCGAGAGATAAAACCGCGCGCTTCAATTGGGCAGCAGAAAGCGTCTTGGGAGGGACGGGGGCTGTGGCAGCTTCAACAATATCCGGTGAAGGAAGGAAACTACTGATGACATGAGGAAGGGCAGCATGTATGACCTTGTACATGGAAGCAAAAGCACGCTGTTCTGGATCAGTCAGGGTGGGCACATCGAAACCAGGGGTCAAATCTGGGTTGAAAGGAACTGAAGGGTATATCGAGAGCAAGTAGGCAAGTAGACCAGCGGTGTGAGGGGATGCCATGGAGGTACCAGAGATGGTATTAGTCTCGTCGTTGGGCCAGGTTGACCTGATATTAAGACCTAACAGAAGCATAAGCGGCAGATATACAGCTCTACGACATGAACAGACCTGGTGCAAAAACGTCAACACATTTGCCGAAATTCGAGAAATAAGCACGCTCGTCATAGATAGTAGAAGCTCCGACAGTGATCGCTTTCTCAGCAGCAGCGGGCGAAGAGCTGCAAGCATCTCTGTTTTCGTTGCCTATCGAGGATATATCAATAGGTACTGAATGAAGGCACAAGATAAAAACCTACCAGCAGCGACGGCGAAATGAAGACCAGAGTCGGTAGCCTTGTTGACAACCGCGTCAAGAGTTGGTGACTTGCCACCGCCGAGACTCATATTGGCAACGGAACCCTTGTGCTTGGATGAACCGGACTGAGCCTTCTGTTTCGCGGCCGCAGTAGCCCATTCGACACCCTTGATAACGTCCGACATAGTTCCACTTCCGTTAGAGCCAAGAACTTTGACTGCATACACTTCGGCTTTCTTGGCGACACCGTAAGCTTCTGAAGCCACGGTACCAGCACAATGAGTTCCATGACCGTTGGCATCCTCGTCAACGTCATTCTGAGGGATGGTCACTCCCCAATGCGCACGTCCATTAAACTCCGGGTGGTCGATATAGATACCAGTGTCGATGATGTATACATCAACGCCCTCTCCAGCGTAAGTTACATAGTCGTACTTTGTGAAAGAGCCAAGAGTGAGTTTCTTACGGTGACTGACTCGAGCGAGACCCTGTTGAGAAAATACGTCAAGAGATAAGACCTTTACGGAATTCGTTGTGACTCACCCACGGAGCTGTTTTCTGTCGCATCGTCTCAGGGTTCACGAGTATTTCGTCAGATATACGCACGACCTGGTCTCGTTCAATGTATTCGATCTCAGGCAATGCCCTCAACTGTTCAACGACATCATTATGGAAGTAGCCAGAGTAGCCAAACTCGTAGACGTGTCGCAATCCGGAATCCTCACCGACGAGAGGACTTTCAGTATGTTTGGTTTGCAGAAAGTTGATATGATTGGCTACAAGAGCATTGGACAAGCCATCCCGGAACTTGACGATATAAGAGTTATTGATAGTTCCATGCAGATGGTTCTCTTCTATAAGAGGAGCTGGAATAAACGACGAGCGCTGAGCAGGCGCATTGTGATAGTTGGTAGAGAGCGGAGAGGAATAGGCCGAAGCGGCTAGAGAGAGAGCTAGTAACGAGGATGTTATGAACGACATGACTGTCTCTGTTAGAAGGGAGGGGCCCCAAAGTAAATAAAGGCTACGCAGTTGTTTGGCAACGGCCTTTTGACCAAACAGCCGCACGTGTTCCACTGGTGCGGCACTCTCGACGATTCTCGTGTGATACGCATGTTCTACAGCTATATACAGCCATATACACGTCTTCAGACTGCCAATCCCAGTTTTTCTCAGTGAGACTACATAACAGAACCCCAAATTCAGGACTCAAATGGATTTGTACATTCGCGGCAGACGAACCCAAACGCGGATATCAGAGCCCTGGCGCTAGACTTAATTTTGCAGCAGCTGTGTAGAAAAAGTCAACGCCATCAGCGAAAGAGTTGAGCATCACCAAGACGGCCTGCTGTGGCTGGAATGGCCTTTGCGGTGACTAATGACTCGCCCAGAATCCGAGGAGAAGGCTGCTTACATAAATATCAAGTCTTATTTGACTTTTGGTCTTTCACGCCAACCCTGTAGGTGAAACGATGATTGTATCTACGACACACTGTGCCCGCATAGGACAAACTATAGCTCTTCTTTACGCGTTTATCGCTATCCTCTACACTACCAATTATCTCCTCGCATCTCCTTTACGTGCATGTTTCTCGCTTTTGTTCAACCTTCCGACTTCAACCACCCTACCAAATTCCTCAGTTTCATCAATTCTCCATTCCCTCAATAAGCAAAATTTTCGCAAGCCGCAAGTTTCTCCTCTTTTTTGGGACACTAAAGCCTCTCGCCCGAGTGAAAGCTCCTGGCCGGCGGACATAGACAATGATCTGGTCCTTTCAAAGGCATTCTCAAGTTCGATGCATCCAAGCAAGATTGTGCCATTCTTCTATCGGGCGTCTGGCGAGCTCGACGCTGAAGATATAACCATTACGACCTTGATAACAAGCAACCGATTTCCTGTTTTTGCACGTTTAGTGGAGCGATATCAGGGTGTGTCAACTTGATCTTCATAACCAACTTTCAATCATTACCGACAAGACATTATTCTAAGGACCTATCTCTGTCGCTATACACGTCAACAATAACAGTTCTGAATACTACTCACTATTGGATTCCATACACACTCTCTACACCTCTACCCCAAACATGGCTCGCTTTGTTGACGTTCACCTCGTTATGGACTCTTTCGATCGCCAATTCAATACCTGGCGTAACATCGCCCGCCTATTCGCTCGTACAGACTTTGTCATGATGCTCGATATTGATTTTGCCATATGCACTGACTTTCGAAGTGCTATGAGGGCCAACAGGTCTATTATGGATGAACTTCGAAAAGGAAATTCAGCATTCGTCATCCCGGCGTTCGAGTTTGTGAAACCGGACGAAGGAAACCACCAGGTGGCCTTCCCAACTGACAAAAATGTACCGTGATTTTTCTAATATCGATGTTATCCGTTGCTCATGGTTTATTTGCAGTCATTGCTATCCGCAGTCAAAGCTGGACATTTAGATATGTTTCATGCCTCTTGGGAAGTTGGACACAATAGCACAGACTATCCAAGATATTATGCAGCCCCTCCTGGTGAAGTGTACAAGGTAACGAAATATCAAGCTGCTTACGAACCCTATATCGTCTTCAAGAAAGACGGTCCCCCTTGGTGAGTCGCTCTAGTTGCCCACCTAGGTTGGCGTAATTTCCCTGCCCGTTAGGTGTGACGAGCGGTTCGTTGGTTATGGAGGCAATAAGGCGGCTTGTCTATTCGAGTTGTATCTCTCTGGGATATCTTACTATGTACTTTCCGACCATTTCATTGTACATCAAAACCACTTGTACGAGGAAAAAGTTCGGAAGGACGAGGTCAGTACTCATGGCATCTCCGACCACACGTCCCTGATCGTTAATCCCGCAGCGGAAATTCAACAAGAAAATTTACAACGACTTCAAGGAGGAGACTTGTTTGCGGTGGGTGCACTGCGTTCACATCATAGACTGCAATCGATGACCTCCCGTAGATACTTCAAACATTATCATGATCTTGGCATACTCAATTCTACGCGAGGTTACAACATTCAGCAGGAATGTACAAAGTTAAAAGGCTTTCCCCAAATCGCTCAACAGGTATGTGCCTCGAGTCCCTTCGAGTCCCCGTCAGGCACTTGACCTCAGAGAGCATTTAGATATTGGCATGAGTACGGGTCAACGGTGGTTCGACGTGGACGGCTAGCCGAACAGTATCAAAAAGCATCGATCGCGATCTTTGTATGTTTCTCCACTTTCCTCTTCTTAGAGACAATGTATGCATAGATCCTGGTGTTACATGATTCTACTAATGAGTGCATACCTTTCACATTAGGACTATATGTAGAACGAACCAGTGAAATCTACGCTAGTCAAGGAATGCTATGTCTTCTCCTGCTCTTCTCAGTGGATGACTTCCCGTAAGGAATTCCTGGAATATTGAATGGTATATTTTTTCTAACAACCTGAGCGAGTTCGGTCCGATCAACGGGTCGTGAGCAGAATTTGAGCAGAACCATGATACGGACCTCTGGTCATAGATGGTTCTGCACAGTTCTGCACTCGCTTACTGGGTTAAGTGAGCAGATGAACGGTCCGTTTGTTCCATCGGATTGGCTCAAGATTACTCGGATTTTTGGGCCAAGGACCACTCAGGGTGTCAACCTCATGAGCTGTATCTCTATCCTGTCTGCGGCGAATTTAAGCAACAACAGACGTGCCGGCATCATTGTCCGTGGTGCGGGGCCCGCTTCGATTTTGATCAAAGTTTCCACGGACCGAAGGGCCGAACTTCAACCTTCTTCCACTCTTCGACAATACTTTATTAGGAGTGAGAATGTTTGCGAAGATTCCCAGTTTCCGTTCCCTATACTCTCCATCATGCTACCAAGAGTCCTCATTTGTGGTATGCTTCCAAATTTTTTGACTGTCCAAATCCCCAATCAATCTGCAATTACCCCTAGGAACAATTACTTGGGCCGATGAGGATGTCAAAGAGCTTTTAGGACCTATCGCTGACGTTGTGGTGAGATCCATGCCATCGGAAGTCAGTAGCCAACTCACAATTTATCCAGCGCTTTGACTCAATCGATCGGTCAGATTTCTTGAAAGGCTTTCAGCCCGGTGGAAAATACGAAGGAACGGTCGCAGTATTCAGGGATAACAATTTGACCGACAAAATTGGCATCTTTGATCAATCGCTCGTCGATGGATTTCCTTCAACTATCAAGTGGATCGCGCACAATGGTGCTGGATATGATCAGATAGATGTACCGGCATGTAAAGCCAAAGGTAGCGTTGTGTCATCAGCCCGAGCACGCGTCCATTTACTTACGTTCATATCCTTCAGGTATTATAGTCTCTAATACTCCTGGGGCTGTTGACGACGCTTCTGCAACAACTGCCTTGTACCTCCTCATTTCCACACTTCGCAATTATGCCATCAGCGAACGTTCTCTCCGAGAATTGAAATGGAAGCCCAACGGACTAGCCAAACGATCGCATGACCTGACAGGCCACACTCTAGCAATCCTTGGACTCGGCGGTATTGGTATGCGCTTAGCTGAGCTCGCGCACGCGTTCCCTATGCGAATCATCTACTATTCGAGACACAAGGTCACTGATGCACCTGACTGGTGCGAGTACTTCGAAAACGTGGAAGAGATGCTGGCCCAGGCCGACGTTCTCAGTGTCCACGTCCCGCTGAACCCGAATACTGTCGGTTTGGTAGGGGAGAAGTGGATCAGGGCTTTGAAGAAAGGCGCTATCATTATCAACACTGCTCGGGGAAAGGTAATTGATGAGGATGCAATGATACGAGCCCTTGAGGACGGACACGTGAGCAATAAACGTCTTCAAGGTTGTCTCTAGGGTACTCATGAGATTCTATAGCTTGCTTCTGTCGGTCTCGATGTATTCCCCGACGAGCCCGAGGTCAATCCAAGGCTCCTCGAGTTCCCGCACGTTACCCTCCTACCTCATATGGGTACAGAAACTCGGGATACACAACACAAGATGGAGGTCAGAGCGTTGAAAAATATTCAAGATTTTTTGAATAATGGTAGGGGAATCGATGTCATTCCCGAAATGAAAAATATGTAGCCTAGCAATATAAGGTTTATCCATAACTTGTTGCCCAGTGCCACGGGGTATCGAACTCTATCGAATCATCGAGAAAAGGTGTTGGCACGAGGATGCCTTGAGGCTGTATATGTGTGTATGCATAGTGCTGTAACAGTTTACCTTCACTCTTTACTATCAAGGATTTTATCGATGGCTTCATCCTCGACGTCCACAGATGGCGCAGCTACCCCCCGACCGATACAAAGGTCTGCTGACTCAGAGAACGAAGATTCAACCCAGGCACTTAACTCGTTAAGCAGCACGCTTTCGAAGCTGTAAGTGAACCATAACAGTCTTTGATGAATGCGATGTCTCATGGTGAGATGATTGTCAGAGAAATGGATTTTCTTGCTTTGAATTCCAGCCAACCTCATGAGAGAAATAACTTGCAACAACTAGTGCGCGATCTGAATGTTGACCTTAAGTTCAGAATGCTGACTTCTCGTTCAATGCGCAAAGTCGGAGGAAACACTCAATGGAAAAGCTCGTCAGCTCCAAGACGAGGTCATACAATATAAGGCAGCACATGAGGGTGAAATCAACGAAATCAAATCGCGCATTCGAGAAGTGTACCCGAATGAGGTCGTACAGCAGTTAAGGTTTGTCAAAGCTAAACATATGAAACCAGACGAGGGAAACGACTTTTTCTAGCCCTGGAATTCGAGACCACATCAAGGCGGGGGTTCAAGCCCTCACCAAAGATGAATTGAAGACTCAGTTTCCCAGACTAATGCCAGTTTCCTTGAAACAACAGTTGGACGACACCGATAAACAGTTACGGAAGGCAAAAAATGCATTTCAAAATTCGTACGTTGCTAAGTTTTGTCCTGTATCTGTTCATTATAAACAGATACTGTTTCAGGGAAGCACGTAGCTTCAATTCCTCGATTGATATTGTAGATGCTGTCACTCGGAACGAGCAGCTTAAGCTTGTATCAAGACCAGACGGGGAAAAGAGTAGTTTATGGCCAGCGGACCTAAATTCTCTGTTTGCATATGACCGTAAGGAAGATCTGAAATATTGTTGGCTCGAAAATGCTGATCAGTCAATTAATTATAGCTGAGAATGTCAAGAAATTACTAAAAGACTATGAGTTGCCGATCGACAAAGCACACGATGTCAATATTAACTGCTTCTTGGGTTACATCGGTATGTTGTGCTGCCGTTTTACTGAAGATAATCATTTGAGCAACTCGAGGCAGGTGTGAAACAGCAGTTGGTCTGACTCGCCAAGCATACATACAACATACAACAAAATCGTACAAAAAAGAGATTGTTCCGACTGCTACAACACACTCAGTTATTCACATGGTGCAAAGTTGGCGCATGGCACGGCTTCTTGCACCGTATCAAAGCTGTAAATTTCATCCTTCATTTGCCCATCTTTCTCTTTATTCGTTCCGGACAGTTTTAGAGATCGTTTGTCTGTGCGTTCCATTCTTGCATTTTCCTTTACTATCTACTTCCGATCCTCTACAATCATCAACATAGGTTTTGCTTCGTTTTAGCTGTATAGTAGCATTTGAACGCTGTCAATCATGAAATGTCGAGGTGAAGTGGGTAGTGCACGGCCAGCCGCCAAACTATTTGGTCGGTCGCCATCTCATTATGAGAGGGTTATTATGTAAGACTTTCAAGCTGTTCAAACACGTTACTACAGCCTTCAATCAAGGTGCCAAGATGTTATATCTTGATACCGAGTTTCTTTGTTTATCGCGACCTTATCCGATCACCCATGTCGCATCTCGTGGACGTACTAGCCAGCTTAGCGAATTCTGAAAACAATGTTGCCGCAGGCTTGGGAGAAGTCTTGCAAGCATTTGTTGCTGGTTCCTATCCTTCACCTGGACCAATATTAATCGAGTTCGGACACCGTACAATGGCGTTGGGCCGGAAACGAATGTCTACAATGACAGGGCGGGTCAGTAGTTTCAAGGTAGCACGCTTCATTGTTCTTTTCAAAATGACTTCGTCATCCCACAGAATGCGTTCCTATACGTCAAAGGTAAATTCGGGCTCCTCAACGCCTCAACACCGTTGTTCTTGCAGGCTGTGATCACTGGCAGGGCAGATGGAGCTTTTGTCGAGATTGACCTGGACGCATGGGAAGAAATCGTCCCCTACATCGAAAAACTTCGAATCATTACTTGAGTGTCAAAAGTGAGTAGCACAGACGGTGTATTTTGCATCTCCTTGAACCCAGTCTCTGCTAGCAAATTCCATCTTACGCCGAATGCAATATGGACTATTTGCGTTCGACAGTGCAGTCCACGATCATCTCGACACTCCAGAGCACTTCAGGTTGGTGTCAGAGTGCATGCTGCCGGCACCATCATCATTCATACAGATGTTCACGTCGTCGTCAATATCGGCTTCCGTTGTCGGTTTCAGTGGTCGATTACTTAAAGAAATTAGTTCAAGTTTCACCATTGCATCTCACATCTGAGAACTTACATACATACTTAATCCCGGTCGTCTTTTCGTTAATGCAACGATGCGGTTAGCCTTTTTTTCAAATTGATCAAGTGATCTTGCTCTTTCTCCTGGAATTCACGAGAGCATTGCGTATGTTACGAACAGAGTACTGGGCTGACCTGACCTGGTCCTGGTAGGTGACCTAATATCGATGATAACTCCTCCGACTCCGATCCGAGCTTTTCTTTTTTTTCGGGATCCTCCTTCTGTGAAATAAGATACGCGCGATTTTTCTACACCTATAAAAAGCTCCAGATTGAGCCCTATGACTTCTAAGTCTCATTTTACTTGCCTCCAAGGTTCGACATGTCTTCATCTCCTGCTAAAAAGATGACCTATGGTGTGTCTTGCGGCTATCCTCTGCTCTGCATCAGTGTGTAGCTAATGTACTCCTGCTTAGTTCGCCTAGGGAACTCTGGGCTCAAAGTGTCCAAGATCATCCTAGGCACTATGCAGTACGGAAGTGCTGAGTGGCAACCATGGGTAATAGGCGATGAAGATGAAGCTATCAAACATATAGAAACCGCGTAAGGCTTTGACCTCCTACATCTCGCATCGGCTGTGGTTTACCCTTAGTCGCAAAGCTACAACGCAGGCATACAGACATTCGATACGGCTGATGTGTGTAGATTTTACCCCCTTGCTTCGAGCGAATGTCTTGAACCTTAAGACCTAGGTCTATTCGAATGGTCTCTCGGAGGTCATTCTAGGCAAAGCAATCAAGAAACTTCATCTTCCCCGCGACGAAATTGTTGTAATGACCAAGGTATACATTGGACTACTGTCGGCGTTCCGTCTTATTCCAGTATCTCACGCATTCTCCCAGTGTTTTAGTGTCGTCGGGAAAACTCCCAGTGCAAACCTTATCGCAACTCGGGCAGATCCTGACGCAAATGGCTACGTCAACCAGCACGGCTTGAGTCGCAAGGTTCGCTTTTCTGAACAGTTTGAAATTCCCCTATATGACTTATATGAGTCTCGAAGCACATTTTTGCTGCGGTTAAGAATAGCCTGGAGCGCCTCCAACTCGACTACGTCGATGTGCTGCAGTGTAAGTATCTGGATTTCCAGTCGTGATTTTTCTCAACTTTCATATATCTCCAGGTCATCGTTTCGACCCTGATACTCCAATCCCAGAAGTGGTATCGTCGATTCTCTAATGAACCATTCATCGCCGCTCACTCTTTTGAGGTAGATGCAAGCTTTGCACGATGTTGTACAGGCTGGTTATGTGCGCTACGTTGGAATGAGCTCTTGCTGGGCCTGGCAATGTCCGTCGTTTTCTAGCGATCTCTTCGGTCTATTTTGTGCTAATAAGTTAATTTTTGTGGCAGTTCATGCTATGCAAAGTGAAGCGAGTTTTCATCTTGTTTTTGCCTGTACTCACATATTCTGTAGATTATGCTATCAACAATAAATTGACGCCCTTCATCTCGATGCAAAATCATCACAATTTGGTATATAGAGAGGAAGAAAGGGAAATGTTCCCAACTCTCAAGGTGATATTTTAATGAAACGGTTGTGTGTACAGTTCACTGACATGTGAATTCTCTAGTATTTTGGGGTCGGGGCAATTCCTTGGTCCCCTCTTGCTCGTGGCCTTCTGACTCGACCTCTGGATGTTCAGACCACACGAGGCTCCAGTGATTGGTGAGTTATCTTGTTATCAGTATCATCATCTCGAGCACAGTGTGAGAACATACCCTTGAATCTTTCTGATTCGTTGTGCTACTTGTAGGTTCATCGGGAAATACACAGCCGCACTGGGAACAGAGGAGATCATAAAAAGGTCAGATGAGACAATGAAAACACGTTGCGCAAGCAGTGACTCATGCGAGTCATACTTCCTTTTTCAGAATTGAGCAGATTTCTGCTAAGAAGAATATATCTATGGCACAGGTTGCGGTAGCCTGGAGCCTTGCGAAAGAAGGTGAGATCGCTACATTTGTATCCCTAGCATTGTAACAAAAGTGTAATAGGTGTCACCGCCTCTATTGTGGGCACCACAAGCCTTCGCAACTTGGAAGATATAATTGGTGAGCTTTTTGTTGTTTATCAGATTACCTAGTGAACCAATCACGCCTGTTTCATCGCTGTAGCCGGTACACACGTCGTCCTGGATGCTGAGGAGATGAAGTTTTTGGAAGAACCGTACAGGCCCACAGAAGTCATTGGCCATATGTAACAAGCCGTCTGTCACCTTTTACGAAGTGCTTGTATTCGATGTGGAACAAGGTAGACACGTTGTTGAAATATCAATTATATTGCGATTCCGTCCAGATGTAGGCTTTAATTGTGTATTTTTCCATATGACAGTGATGATAAGCTGTGATAGGCACTGTTGGTCCTTCAACAATATCAATTTCTGAAATAAGCGCTTGAAGATAGGATATCCCACCTTAAACAACACAAACTTTTGCCTCTAAATTATCATAACTCTGCTAGTGCATGTCCTTGAGTACTTTTGGAGGGATGAACTTGATTGATTGGTACTCAAGACGGAAGCGCGGAAGGCATGAGTTAGCCAGAGTCATAGAAGAGTTAATCCAGATTAATCCCGGATTTGAGCGCTTGATACCTTCGACGCGTGTCCTCATCGAGGCGTGCCCCCCACAGAGGCAAAGAAGGTATAACAAACCTAATATCATTAAATAGAGCCGCGATCCTGTTATGAGAATCAATTTCCTCCCCATCAGTGTTGAATATGCGCCCCTTCGACAGTTTCGATAGTTCCAGTTCCGAAGGTTGGATGGAATCGTTGCATAATTTTGACTCTTATTATAGGTCTGTATATCGTCACTCCCTTCATTGTTTATCGTTGAGACCGTAAACTGAAGCGTCTCTAGCTCACAAACCCAACAGCCAATGCACGCGCTCGATGCTTTCTCCCAGAATACAGTATACTATTCAAATAGTGCACTTTTCGAAGAGACTATCGATTTCGTGAAATACCCCTATAAGCATTATGACATTGACGATGAAGTAAGTCGCAATCTGATGCTGCAAAATCGTCTAGGATGACCGATGGCGAATTTTCAGCTTTTGGATTTTCCATCCCCAGCATCAAGCTCTGCGTCTATGCTGTCGCCTTCTTCATCATCCGATTACTCTGTGCCGGAATCGTGCTCGCCGACGAACAGTCCTCAAGGAAATTTTCCCGCGACTATGACCTGCTCACCTGCCGATATAATGCCTTCCACATTCTCTATCAACGATGAGTATCAGGAGAGTCCATCAGCCCAAAACTCACTAGAACTGAACACCTGTGACCCTTTCTATAATAATCAAAGTCTGGGCTCATCGACCTCGGAGATTGACACTGCTGAGGCCTGGGTCGAAACGTCTTCCTGGTCTGTCAGACCCCCAGCTTCATTCGCGGATTTCTCAAATCCCCGGGCCGCGATTGATAAAGAGGAATTGTTGGTCCACCCTGCGTTGCCGATGTCGCCACAGCAAGTTGACGGTTTCTCCTCGTGTGCTACGACTACACAGAAGAAACCCGCCAAGGCCCGCAGGCGGCCAAATAAGAAAGTTCAATCCCAGAGCATTGCTCCCCGCTTGGTCTCCTCGTCGCCTGCTGATTCCTATGTGGCCCGGTCATCTGTCTCGTCCATATCTCACAACTACCACCCGCTACATTCAGAATCATCGATTGATATCGTTCAACCACAGGCATCGACGTCTGCTGTGGTCTCGAATGTTCCTATCACACGAAAGAGAAAACGAAGTTATCAAGAAGAAGATTTTTCCTACTATAATGTTGCCTCTCACCATCGGGCGGCAAAAGAACAAATTCGGTATACGGAAGACGGTGTGGATTGTAATGACGATGATGACCCGGAATACAATTGTCACATCGAAGACTCGGAAGATGATGATTACGGAGGTAGCCAGAAGCAATCAGCTCGTACTAAGAGGAGTAGGGCTTCTACAAGCAACATTTCTGGTTCAGATCCTGGATTCCCGTGCCCAGAACCGGGCTGTGAACGTATTTTCCATCGTTCAGCCGATCAACGGCGCCACAGCGAGAGTGCACACGAGCACAGGAGGTTTCCTTGTATTTACTGTCATGCAGTCCTGTCCCGACATGATGCCCTGATAAGGCACCAGGTCAAGGCCAGGAGATGTGCAAGGAGGGCGCGCCAAGCACAAGGGAGACTTCCTAACGCCTCTTTCGGGGGCTGACGATGGCTGATAAATGTTTATCTTTTTTATGTGATTTGCCTTTGCTTTAGAAATCCGAATGTTGTTGTATCTACTGGTTTTCGTGTTTTGTTTTCGATTTGATACCCTTGCGTCTGTATTGTTGCTTGTGTTTTGGGACATTATTAGTGAATTTAGTGAATGGGGAAATACATCACTGAATACATGAGAATGACAATTAGAGATACAAGGTCTACGTGTAGGATAGCAAATACTGCCCGAGATGAAATCCGGATGAAATAGATTATAATTACTGCGTCAGTCTTCGTGGAGGTGAGATCCAAGAACTTTGTTCATTTTGAACATGTCTATCTGTGAATTTGGAAGGAGGAGTGACAGTGAAACGGTTCAACAAAATAAAGGAGAGGAAGGGGAAGCGTCATTGTGGGTCATGAACAGAATACAAACATAGAACGCACCTTGTCAACATTGAATATCGCTCTCAGATTCTGGTCGCAGAGAATTTCTCGCCTGTTATCTGGGTTCTGTCGCTCATTCTCCTTTATATAAACCCACAGCTGTTTTACGACTTGGGGACGAGACAGTTTGTCCACTTGTAAGAGTGCAGCTAACGGCGCGCTATGGACATTCTCAGTGGGAGTCCAATCTCATTGAGATATGTATCTGATACCTCAGAGTATATTCTTTTGCAAACCCACCCTTAGCGGCGCCTCCGCCCGCGCGTTTCTTCTTCATCTTTTTCCCTCCTTCCTCGCCAGTATCTTCATCGTCGGAATCAATTGTTGTAGCACTTTTCTTCTTCGATCTCGATTTTTTCGGAGTCCCATTCGCTGCACGACCCTTCCCTGTACTCCTTCTTGTGCTTGAGCGACCGTTGATTTCACTGGACAACTGCCGCGCTAGTTCCGCGTCGCTCAGTTCCTTCTTCGGCCCTTTCCTGGACTTTTTTGGCATGTGCTCATCTTCATCTTCATCTTCATCCTCCTCCTCTTGCTCCGCTTCCTCCTGATCCGAAGAGCTGTATCGCCTTGACGCGGTCACAGGTTCTTGAGGGGCGTCAATGACCTCTCCATTTTGTGCGGCACTCACTTCCCCAAAGACTCTCGTGATAACAGCATCGACATCCAGCTTATTCGCTTTAACGAACTCGGGGGTCAAAGACGGATCCAGAGAAAGCAGTTCGCGTCGAACGCGCTTAGCGCTTATAGTTGTGAGATCAGTTCCAGGGGCTGACAAAATTTGGCGAACGAGCGGCTCCAAGTCATCGAAGCTGTAGCCCATGATTCCAATATGACCGCAGTAGATGTAGTGTAGAGACGAAGAGATAGACTACAGGATATCGTTTGTGGTTGGGGTAGAGTTGGGGTAGAACCTCAAGCGTGAGAACTATGTACACTTCGCTGATTACATACCCGAAAATCTTCATGCAAGCTACACTGGCGGCCAAAACTGATGGACCCCCCGTATTTGGAAGGTTCGTTCCCACGGCCTTTGGACCACTTCGTTCCTTCTTGTCTGCTTCGCTGGCAGGCGCAGTGAGCGCAATTCACCGTCTTTCTGTATAATTCCTTTGTAAAACAATCCTATCTACATATAATTGTTTTGGCAAATAAAGGCTGGCCGAGAATTTTGCTCCAAGACATCTTGTCCTGATCGCGATAGATGAGGATGGCACGGACTTTTGTCGGTGTGCATTTCGTATATTCTCGGGGCACTTTGTGAGGATTCTGTAGGGTTGCGAACATGTGGCTTATTATGGAGGCAGCATCATTTTGTGCTTGCAGGGCGTTTTAGGTTTGTTTGTCAACCTCCGGAGCTTTGTAATTTAGTATATTAATATATTCCCTATCTACGTTACACAAAAGCAGATGTATGGGTGTTCAATCCGCTGTATAACACAGAAGAACAAGGAGGAGCGATGAGTTCAGGCACTGTGAGAAAGGTTTTTCCAAATACGGGGGGTCCATCAGTTTTGGCCGCCAGTGTATACTTCATGTCATTTGTTCTGAGCTCCGGTACATACTCTATACAATATATATATCACCTTAACATTGCCCACTCATCCCTAGCTGGATCCCCGGGTGCTGGAAACATTCCATTCCTCGCTGGAGCCTCGGCAACCGCTTCCTCTTGTTGTTGTTGTCGTTGCTGCTGATCATGACGCATTCTCCGCACTATCCGAGTCCGCACATAGATCAATACAGACACTGTCACACAAAGCATGACCAAGAGCATAGTCTCTGAATACTCGTCGTCGTCGTCTTCATCTGGCCGTAAGCCTGCATCCAAATAGTCCTCCCCTCCATATTCAGCCTCCCGTGCCTCTGCGTGTCGACGGTCCCGAGCCCATTGAATTGGGTCGTCTTCTTCTTCTACGCGAGACTGGCTGTTACGCCTACGATAAAACTCATCGCGAGCTTTTCCCAAATACCATGGGCCCTCGTCATCATAGAAGATTTGCTCTTCGGTTGACGATGGTTGATCGGACACGCTTTCCAACTCCCGTTCAGGTACTCTATCAGTGTACTCTAATTCCATACGGCGATGTAATCAGGCTGAGAAGGTCAAATTGGGCCAAACAACGCACCCAATTGAATTTCGGAGTCTTCTTCATCGAACCAGATGTTAAGACCACCTTTTCCACCTAATATAGTATGCCATATACTGCGGACATATAATTTTGCCAAGGAGAAAAAAACCGGCAGGTAAGCTTCTGAGTTCGTTTGTGCTGCTAAATCATAGTGTCTTTTGGCAAGGTGGAAATCCTGATCAAAATTAGACAATGCTAAGGATATATGCACGTCACTCACCTGAGGAACGCCGACGCCATTCTCATACATCCATCCCAAGTTCCACATCGCTAACGCACTCATTTGAGTATCGGCTGCAGACTGGTAGTATTTGGCCGCCTTCTCGTAACGGAAAGATTCCTTCTCATCTGGAACGCCCAAGCCATGATAATAGTAGTCTCCCACTTTAACCAAAGCATCAATGTTGCGTTGTGCAGCTGCACGGGTCCATTGGGTAAGAGCAAGCAAAGCAGTATCGTTAGAGGGCGTCATTGGAGAAAAGCGCGTAAACCGTAAGATGCTTTTGTCTGAATCAATCAAAATCACTATTTTGACCGATAATAAAAAACACAAATCTACCTTGGTCTAGAATATATCCTAGATTATTTTGTGCAATCTCGGATCCTCGTTCAGCAGCTAGCCACCATTTGAGGATAGCAATCTCCTTGCTTTCGTCGGTACCTCGTGCCCAGGCAACCTCTGCTTCCCTCAGAAAATCATCGTCCCAAGAACCTCGTTCTGCAATGATTTTGTAAAACGAAACTCCCATGGCACAGGAGGACGATGCGATATTTGAAGGCACCATGGGGTTAGTCGTTTGACTTGCATGGATCTGGCCAAGGTAGTAGTATGCTTCAAAGGGAGAGCCAAGACGAACAGCAGCTTCGAGATACGTGGTAGCAGGGCCTATGTCGCCTTGTGCTAAATAAGTACCAAAAGTTTCATTCGTGATGATTATAAACTCTAATTTAAATGCGCACCGAGATGAATTTTAGCAATGTTGACCTGAGCTTCCGCGAGGTCTTGATTCGCTGCTGCCATGAAATGATCCATAGCCTTTTTTAAGTTGGGTTTGAGACCAGGTATTAATCCATCCCGCCAAATTATACCAAGACCATTATGACATTCTCGATCACCATAAACTACACCTCGTTCAAACCAAAGCTTCGCAATTATAGGATCGGCTTTGACTCCTTCGCCTCGCAAATACATTCGCCCGAGATATGCAGCACTGGCCGCTGCGTGTCCTACTGGCAAGTTCTCGTCCCTTGGCACAGCTCCCGCTTTGTGCTGAAGTGGGTTGCTGGGATCGCGCGGCCAAACTTGGCGGGCAATCTGTTCAAAATAATGTTTTGCTCGCGCGAAATCTCGCGGGATAGCTCCGACACCTTCACTTCCAGAACCAATTCCTCCTGGTGAAGCATAGATACTACCTTGGTAGTATATCTTTCCTAACCGGAGGGCAAAGTCCGTTTCGCCTCGGTCTGCATTGAACTAAAAAGGACGGAGTTAGAATACAGCTTAGAAGACGATTCAAAACTTTACCAGATAGTAGTCAAGAATATCTTCCCAAGTTTCACCAGATGCTCGCGAAGCGCCCGCCTTGATAGCTGCTCGATTAACATTCATACCCGTCGAGGCTACACTGGCTCCATATCCATAGATTCCGCCATCGAGGTCGGACAGTCGAGTGTGCGTTTGAGGCAGGGTTCTTCCACCCGGCGGTCCCGAGAGGAACTTGGCCATCGCTATGCTCCACCCCAACAAAAGATCAAAGAAGAGAAGAGAGAAATCGAACAAACCAGACTCACAGTGCTCGGCGGCGTGCTCGTACCAATCCACTGCTCTTTTACAGTCCTCTAAAGTTCCAATTCCGCTCCAATAACGATATCCTAGTGCCATCTGAGCACCTTTATCACCTCCATTCGCAGCAAAGGTGTAATATAGCTGTGCCATAGACGGATTGACTTGTACAACACCATGATAACCAGTAGCGTAGAAGAAAGCTAGATAACTTTGAGATGTCGCGTTCCCAGTTGTTGCTGCATGTGCGGAGAAAGATTTGAACGCAATGTGTGGGTCCGCTATAAAATGAGGAGTTGGAGGAAACTAAGAGCCAAATAAGTATGGAAGCATTCAAGTGACAGCTGAACAACGCACCAAAGATATCTTTGCGTAGGTAAATAGCGCGTCCATATTCCCTAGTTCCGCAGAATGTTGCAATAAATCCACGACCTTGATCGCTTTGGGGTGTACATCTTCTGTTTGTCGTTTGGGTGTTGTTTGTTCCTTGTGGGATCCAAGTTTTTGCTGGATTTTGTAAAGGATGCGATATATGCTGCCGATAGGTCCCCTTCCCTGGAGAGTGGGGATGAAAGAGTTAAGCAGCGACTTTGAATTTGAGGCATGAGCTGTGGCATCGTATGTATATGCTGGTGGATGAGCTGTCAAGGTGGACAGAGTGTACGAAGCTTGTTTGTATGCTCTAAAAGCTATGAATATTCAATTGACGGCGATTACATTGGGCTTCATACAAAAATCAAACCTTCTGCCGCCTGCTCATCATGCTTCTGTGTATCTGATACTGTCTGGAACAAAATGAGGATTGCTTTGATTTGCCGGGTTAGTAAGAATACTGACCGAGGGTGTATTATCGCTTGCTGCTGTCCCTCCTTGTAGTTGCGTGTGCTGAGCAACCTCAGGTCCCTGAGAGATGCCATTTAAGAGGTTTCGCAAAGCTGGTATCAATAGAAGAATAGACTAAAAAGCACACCACTCACACTCTGAGATGCTACCTCAGTGGTTGGTTCTTGTGCATACGAGTTCACGGCAGCTAATGCGACCAAGCCAAACGCTAGCCAAGATGCTTTTCTCGCGCATGTTTTCTTCCGCGCCGCCATAAGTTTCACTACAGAGCATAAATAGAGCAAGCTACCCGGTGGTGGAGGACGTACGCAGAATTTAAGAGCGTGTCGCGGACACTTACGTGTCAAAGCGCATGACAAAATGTACGTGGCGCCAATCTAATCTAATCTCACGCAAAAGGCTGATCCTATTCAAACTGTTTGACCAAGTTACACCAAGAAATACACTGTTCGCGGTATTTACATGTCGGTAGAGCATCAATGGAGGCCTTCAAATTCTCTCTGTGAAACTGATCTCCGCCAACAGCCCAGCTGGCTCGTAGATACATCCACAGAGCCTCGTGGTCCGCATATCTACTTAATAGAGAGATAGCCTGCTTTGAAAGTTGGTCAAAGGAAAGATCAACGTCTGACATCTCCTCATGAGTTTTGGGCAGCCCATAAAACCTGTGTACCAGCCTGCAGAGATGATGGGCAGCACTATAGTCGGAAAGGTGATGCTCCATCCATCGAAGTAGCTGATTGGAGGCACGTGTGACTATTGGAAAATAATCGCCTTCATCCTTAGCGCAGCCTTCATAGAGCTTGTCCAGGCAATATTCCCAATGAGCCCAAGCGTAGTAGTTCCTCGGATATGATTCACACCCCCTTAGAATAACTCCAAGTTCTTTCTCAAGCAATGGTGCAGGTATTAGTCTTGGATGATCCCGATTATGAATATACTCGGTTTGGAAAAGCCATCGACGGTGATCCCATAAGATAGATTGTTTTGAGGCCTCTCGACTGGAAGATAGAAGAAGGGTCGAAAAATCTAGCTCTTGCTTCACAGACCAATGCGCTGCTAAAATGAGACGTTTACGCTGATTCAGGGCGGTCTGATGGGCGGGATTAGCGAGAAGTATGATAGAAGAAGCCTCAAGCAAGGATGTGGTCTCCTGGGAAGATGGGGAGCTCCTTGAGGATGATAGACGGAATTGTTTGAGGAGAGAAAGAGCGCATGGAAGAAGCTTGTATAAGAGCTTCTGAGGCAACCCTAAATGTCCGTCGACGAGTAAGAAAGGGATTGCAAGATCTGTTTGCCATTGGTCAATCGTTCCGGGAAGCACTTCAACTGTAGAACTGGGAAAATTGAGTATGTAGGGCTCAGAAAAACGTTCGGAACTCACAGAGAAGTTTTGAGAGCATCAGTGATAGCAGTGATCGTTTTCATCTCATTGTAAAACATTGATGATGGTGGTGGTGAAGTAGTTAGTGGCTGTGCTTTTATGTTCTTTCATTCTGCACTCAACAGTTTACGACCGGCTTTCTTTCAGAACTCATATAGACGTTGCTTCAACACATATAGAGCTGCTACCAAGCGCAGGATGGGGTCAATTAAGCCACTCGATGCTGCAGCGGGTCCCATGGTCTGGATTGACTGCGAAATGCGAGTCGTATACTTATTTCCTCGTCAAGTTTCAAACAGTTGGGTTGACGATATCTCCTTCTTGTCAGGACAGGGCTGAACCCAGAAAAAGACAAGATACTAGAAATTGCTGTGAGCGGCTTACGCGAAATGCATGTTATGTATCTTATTTGCGTCTTATAACAGGTGCTTATAACCAATGGCAATCTCGAAATCGTGGACGAAGGCAAGACCTCTTCAAGAAGTATAAAGTAGGGTCTTAGCCGCTGATAGTAGTTTTGAAGGCGTGGAGTACGTTATTCGGACTGACAAAGAGGTTCTGGATCAGTGAGCATTGGTTACATTCATTGTCGTTGGTTTTGAATTTCTAGAATGAACTATATAGAATGGACGAATGGTGTACGAAACAACACGGGGGTGTGAGTTTCTAGTGCTATGAGGACCACGAGTCACACCGTTCAAAAAATATCCAACTAGTCCGGATTGACGAGAAGCTGTCTTGTTTCCTGTTATACCCGTGAATATGTCGCAAAGGCGGTACTGGCCTATGTGAAGAGATGGGTACCCAACTCTCGAAACGCCGTTCTCGCAGGAAACTCGGTTCATGCCGATCGCTCTTTTCTGGTCAAGGAAATGCCGGAGCTCATAAATTGGCTTCATTATCGGTGTGTTATTCTGCTTGCAATCAGTCTTTCAAATTAATGAGGGTCCATTAAACATTTGATGACATCTAGAATTGTCGGTGAGTCAATCTATCGTCAAAAACTTCACTCAACGGCTAACTCTTTCTTCTTCGAGATGTATCTTCGATTAAGGTAAGCAGCACTTCCCGTTCAAGCGAAGTTATCAATCTTTTGCCCAGGAATTGGCGCGTCGCTGGTACAAAAATCCTTCCCAACAGACACCGCGCCTCTATGAGAGCGACCATCGGTGAATATGCATCATCATATCTTTCATGTCGTCGAATTGATATACTACGCACACTACCTCCTACGTAGGGCTTTGTCTGACATCCGTGGGTCTATCAAAGGTGGCACACCATTGATATTTTCTATCTTTAAACTTATAGCGAACTCACGCAGAGTTAAAATGGTATCGCGAGAATCTCTTTGTGGTTCCACAACCAATGCCTTCCAAGGCCGAAGACTATGACTCCGGATCTCCAACAGTATATTAGATTGTGGTCCGTCAACCTTCAATATTCGACGCACGTCCTGTATTTGTCGCCAGTGCGTAACATGTTCGTAGACGACCGTTGAATTTTATTCAGAAATCTGGTTGCCAATGTACATAGGCCGCACTCAAAACGACAATACGAAGTGACGAGCCTGTGCAAATAAGACATATGATCATTGCTTGGGGAGAGGACACCAGTGTTTAGACGTGTTCAGAAATGTGTTTTAGCGAGTCAAGAATAGTAATATAGTTAATGGGAAGGTACATGATAGATAATGACTATATGTCGTTCAGGTCGGTAGGTCAGAAGTCCCATAATGTTCCCTGTAAAAACCCGTTTCATTGAGCCTCGTATCTCAGTGGTGATAAGATCACTCACAAATGCAGGAATTCCCGCTTCCTTACAGCCTTCCATCATTTCCTTGTTACCGATCCAGTTTGAAGTGATGAAGACGATTTCAGCGTTCCAAGATGTGTAAACTTCTTTTATCAATTTCATTGTGTCTGGACGACCGCCTGATTGTAAGGTAAATCAAAGGCGTGTCTAATTGCATAATAAAGGGTGCAACCAACCTCTCTGTTTCGAGTCCCAGAGGGTAACATGGCCCTCCAGATTATCATGAATCAGACCTGCAATTGTTGGACCAAAAGTCTTTTCCTGATCAGAACCAATCCAGATGAGATACCTGGATTTTGAGAGTTCCAATCTATGTCTGTTCGTTTCAACTATACCAAGAAAACTCACCAATTTGGAGACTGGATCGAAGGAATAACGATACGAGAAAGTTAGGATTGAATAAATTCCAGGCACCGGGATATGCTCGCACCTGCAAACATGTCGATAGTGCTGCGCCTAGCCCTGTTCCGGTACAAACTCGGATTCCTCTCTGAAATCAAAGGTCAAGAACTCTAGAACGTCATAGAGGAGCAGAGAGCTAGCTATACCTTGTATAGGGAGGAGGTGTTGGAGACACCAGCGAACTACAGAGGGATCAGGATCAGCTTGAGCGTCGAGAGATGCAAGAACGACAACTGTACTTTAAGCTGTCTGGTCCATATACGCGTCGGGGGATTCTGTATGAGCCCTTTCGTGAAATCTCCTTGAACTCCACAGATCAAATAATGGTATTTGGCGTCAACACCCTCTCTGAAGGACATGTTCACGTTTGGTCAAAGGATGATTACCGGTCGATATCACGAATGCAACGTACGAGATGATCCCGAAAGCATGATACTCCATGATAGAACTTCGCGAAATCCTCGCTAGAAGCCCCTGTTGCATTCCACGCTCGAAACGTAGCACAGCAACCTTTGGCGAAGGCTTGAATATCATGTCGTTAAGAGTCAGATACGCCGAAAACTGGGTGAAAAAGCCTTACAATCTCAACGTCGACCTTCACAGACCGGATTGTTAACCATGGCCAGAGGATCCTTATCAATTTCTTTGAGCGAACCGTCCAGATTTTGGAGGAGCGTATAGTCTTACAAAAAAGTCATCATGACTGCAAACCAAAAGTCCTGTTGTTCAACAAGATGCAATCCATTAGGATTCCAGGTGTGTGTGTCCAGGTCGTAAGTATCGCCGAGTACAATGAAAACCCATGCTAGTTCAACAAGCTCAAAATAGATAACAGGACATGGAGATTTCCCGAAACGTACTGCATATTAGTCCCAGCCTTGAGGGGTCCAGGTTTATCAGTCAAACCAAAAATACAGGAGAGAAAATCACGAACCATCCAATGAACCGGTGATGTCTCTCGAATATGCTGAATAGAGGTGCGTCATGAGTCAATTTATCAGGTCAACCTCAATTCAAAAAGATGAGCCTACTTGTGGTGAGTATTCCGGACCCAAGGAAAAGCGGATAGTATGGACACAGCTATGGCTAGATTTGTGACGACACCCATGGCTAGAACCGCATCGTGGGTATTTTTGTGGTTCATGAAGTTTATCACGACGCGGAAAATCAGCCACATGAATCCAGACGTCGCACATCCTGAATGAATACCGCCTAGATGCTGCAATATTGACGTACAAGCCAGTCGGAACGATAAGGGGGTCCACTGAAAATCTCTCCTTAGTTTATCGATAGGAACAGTGATTAATGACGTGCGGACTAACCTTGGCAAAGAGGGTATTTACGAATAGATACAAGAATCGACCGAATAATTCGTTCCGCATGAGGAGCGCTGTTTGTAAATTACCCAGGATGAACGCGCTAGTATAGTGTCGAGGATACTGCCAGACACCAGTCGCAGCAAGGATTAGACCAATGACGTTGAGGATGACCGTAAAGGTGTAGAATTTTCTGTGGAACCCAAAATTAGCAATGGATCAGAGGAGAAGCATACCATGAGATGATATTACCTGTAAGTGTTGAACCAAAGCTGAAACTTTAACCATTTGCTGACTTTCGGGCGAGGACTTGGCTTGGATAGAACTGGCTTACTGGTCTCAGCCGCCTTAGATTTAGATACGGAGTCCGGAGAGCGAGCCTGTAAAGTAGAAGTATCTGATGGTAAACGCTCCAGCTCCTTGTGCACGACATCCTTGGTAGAGGCTGTGGAGGTCATAGTATCGAAAGTAGCCATGGATGATACATGCTCCAGAGTTCCCTTTTCGGCGTCATCAACAGTCCGTACAGTAGAAGACATTCTGATCAGGAGGGAGGAAGACTGAGGAGTGAGTGCCCTGTGTTCGATTTTAGGATATACTGCTTCTTATACCGTATAAATGGGATTTGTTTGGGCACTCAGGCTGTTAGGGTATGGGACCAATAGATACCGGTTGAGAATCGCCGACTCAGTACCAAAATTCTTCCCGAAGTGTTAGCGAGCGACTCACGCAATGGATGAATTCCTCGTGAAGATTATGTGTCTAAATCAAGGGAAACACCGAGCATTACGGCGAATGTTTGGTGGGCTGAGCAGTGGCCAACTCAGAATGTCTATTCAAGCTGCCAGAATATTCAATTGGACAATTCGGGTTCGTGAAGGTATCGCTTGGAGTTTAAACTGGCCCTGAGATGTAAGATGGAATCGGAAAGAAAATATCACTCAACTCAGACTCAACGAGCAAAGTTCTGCAACTCCTGCTAAATGGTTGTCATACCGTCCAGTCCGCATTCGTTCCCGGCCCTACATATTGGAATCTTGAGGTAAGTAGTTCCTATCGGGAAGGACAGTCTGATAGACAGTGTTGAAAGTACAGGTCCAACGTTCTTCCCTATACAACAATTCTATGTGTCGACAAATTTTGACCCCTTGCCGAAGAATTCCTAGGCATTACCAGAACGAATCCTCCACTTACAATGAAGACAGCATAGTACACACGGGAAGTCCAACGAGATATGTCAATGTCACCGTATGAAAAAAATGCGTATAGGGCACGACAATACAGTAAGTAGGGAGCAGGGCCTTCTATAACCACCAACTGTCCCTGAACTGTCCCTAGAGCTGTGCTTGAAATGAGTCCCATTATCGGACACTGGCCAATCTCATCAATGGATTTCACCTAATCAAACGACAAGGCGAGTAGCAAGTAAGTGCAAAATTGAAGCAGGGTGCGAGCATATTTGGACGACAGTAAAAATTGCTTGCACTGTTCCGAATAACGGCCCGAATAATACAATGGTAGTTCAGCGTATTATAACATAAGCTGTCCTAGATTGATCTAGGAGGGTCGACGACTCGACATCAGTGGATTAAGGTGGATGTTTCCTGTAAGCCTGTGAGGTCTGATAATCTGTGTAAATCATACTCGAGCCGGTCTGAATGGACAGTTGACACACCAGAAAGAGAAAAAATTCTACTCCATGAAGCGATATGCCTAATATAGGTATGTCAGTTTATTACGATTCCATCGAACGGATTTTTTCTTTTTCCGGTGTGTGTCAGTGTGTGAGCTGCCGGTTCGTTTAGCCCAGTAAGCAAGCGCAGACATCTGGGGAGGGCTCCGGATGCCTCCCTAGATGTGCTGCCCAAATTTTGCTCAGAATGAGAATCCGTTGATCGGACAAGCACGCTCATAATGTTAGAAAATGAACTGTCCAATAATCCTTACGGGAAGTCATCTAGTCTGTCAGTGTCAACGGAGTCATGCCTGATTCATCGGTGCTCCGACATCGTTTTGATTTCCTTGACCAGGGCGTTGATTTTTGTCTTTGTTTTGCAATTTTTCGACAGATGGTCGCCTTATTACTTGAGTAAATAAGACGAAGAAACAACACACACACTTGTGAACAGCCATTTAACATTGGCTTTAATTTATCTACGCAATTCTCATCATCTCCGGGAAAACCACTCGAGTTCCAGTCGTGCGCTTTTGTACAAAGGTTGTTAGATTAATTCGAGGGGGAGGTGGAGGGAAGAAAGCAAGGTGTGGCCTGGTGTGGCAGATACGAGGCTTGTCATGTTGGTTATCACTTAGAGATTAGACTAAAGGAGATAAAAGTCCCCGGCGTCAAAGAATTTTACTATCAATTTTTTTTCTTTCGAGTCAGTCTCGAGTCATCCTTCGTCTATCTCTTTACCAAAGCTCTGGCAGCGTGGGCTCGCTGCATTGCTCAAACATGAGCTTTCTACGCCCCCAACTGACACGCAACTGGGCTCGACATTGTTCTCAACCTTTAGCTCGAGGTTTTCACAAATCGCGCGTCTCTTTTGGGGCCATAGCACCCACCAATCCTTTACGTGCCGTCGCTGCTCCTGCAGTTGGCTCCTACGCCCCCAAAGACGGGGAGCACGTCTTAAATTCACCCTCAGAACTGGCTAGAAGAATTTCAGCCAAAGTTCTCCCAAAACTGCCACGACCGGACGTTCAGAAAGTAGTGGTCGTCGGTAGTGGAGGTCTCTCTATCGGACAAGCCGGAGAATTCGATTATTCTGGCTCGCAGGCATTGAAGGCATTGAGCGAAGAGGGCGTGCAGGCAGTGCTAATCAATCCCAATATTGCCACTTGGCAGACGTCTCACCAACTGGCTTCCGAGGTTTACTTTTTACCCATTACTGCTGATTACGTTGCATACGTCTTGGAAAAAGAACGACCAGATGGTATCCTTCTGACTTTCGGCGGCCAGAGTGCTCTGAATGTTGGAATTGCATTGGATAAAATGGGTGTTCTGGAACGACTAGGCGTTCAAGTCCTCGGTACACCCATCAAGACACTAGAAGTTTCGGAAGATCGTGATCTATTTGTTCAGGCTCTCAAAGGTTCATTCTCTTCAAAGATTTTCAAAAATAGATATCTCAGCGTACCCGACAGAAATTAATATACCGGTTGCTCAATCCACGGCAGTTTCATCAGTCAATGCTGCCCTCGCTGCCGCAGAAACAATTGGTTATCCTGTCATTCTTCGATCTGCGTTTACTCTCGGCGGATTAGGCTCAGGGTTTGCAAACACCCCCGATGAATTGCGCGACCTTTCCGCGAAAAGTCTTAGTCTGAGTCCCCAGGTACTGATAGAACGAAGTATGAAAGGCTGGAAAGAATTGGAATATGAAGTCGTTCGGGACGGTGCTGATGTACGTCGTTCTCCCTTAGAAATTCTTACCGTCTTTTATCTCTGATCCTCAGAATACAATCATCTGCTGTAACATGGAAAATTTTGATCCCCTTGGCACACATACTGGTGATTCTATCGTGGTCGCTCCCTCCCAAACCCTTCCGGATGACGAGTATCATATGCTTCGGACTGCTGCGCTCAAAGTTATTCGCCATCTCGGTGTCGTTGGAGAGTGTAACATCCAATACGCCTTGAATCCGAAATCCAGGGAATACTGCGTGATTGAAGTTAACGCTCGGTAGGAGCTGACATCTTTTTACGACAACTCCTACTCATTATTTTCCGTACAGCCTAAGTCGATCAAGGTAATGTCTTTTCCTCTCTCTGATCCGTCCTCCTCGCTCAATATGATCCTTAGCGCCCTTGCCTCCAAAGCTACAGGCTATCCCCTTGCTTACACAGCAGCCAAGATAGCTCTGGGGTACACCTTGCCGGAACTTCCCAATGCTGTCACCAAGACTACGACTGCTTGCTTCGAGCCTTCCTTGGACTACATCGTTACCAAAATTCCGAAATGGGACTTGGCCAAATTTTCTTCGCAGGTTAACCGTCAAGTTGGTTCAGCTATGAAATCCGTTGGAGAGGTCATGGCCATCGGTCGTACTTTCGAGGAAAGTCTTCAAAAAGCTATCAGACAAGTTGATCCCCGCTGGAAAGGTTTCGAGGTTTACATTGAGCCCGAGGATTTGGACAATGCTTTGACTCAGCCTACCGATATGCGCCTGTTCGCTATTGCGTATGCCATGTACCGGAAAAACTACACGATAGATCAACTTCACGACTTGACTAAGATTGACAAGGTGAAGACATTTGGACACAGAACGTTGAATGATTTCTAATAGTATCGCAGTGGTTTTTGTACAAGGTCGACAACATTGTCCAAACCCATCACACCCTCAAGGCGGCTGGATCGCTCGAAAATATCGATGCTGAGCTCATGACTCGTGCGAAGCGTATGGGCTTTGCTGACACTCAAATTGCTGATCTGGTGTCTTCAACTGAGGATCAGGTCCGTGCGCACAGGAAGTCATTCGGTATCACACCCTTTGTCAAGAGGATCGATACCCTCGCTGCAGAGTTCCCCGCACACACAAACTACCTCTACACGACCTACAACGCCTCCGAGCACGATGTGGATTTCGATGAACATGGCACCATGGTCCTTGGTAGTGGTGTTTACCGTATCGGAAGCAGTGTCGAGTTTGATTGGTGTGCTGTGACATGTGCGCGAAAGCTAAGAGACATGGGTAAACGTACCATCATGATCAACTATAACCCGGAAACTGTGTCCACCGACTTCGATGAGGCCGACCGGTTGTACTTCGAGGAACTTGGATACGAAAGAGTGATGGACATCTACGAACTTGAACAAGCTCAAGGTGTCATCGTTAGCGTGGGGGGTATGTGTATTTCCCGACCGGCATAAAAGTTTCGAATTTGATTGTCTTTATTTATAGGCCAGCTCCCGCAGAACATTGCTCTTCGACTCAAGAAGACAGGCGTAAATGTACTTGGAACCGACCCAGAGCAAATTGACAATGCTGAAGACCGACACAAATTCTCCTCCGTGCTTGATAGCATTGAGGTAGACCAGCCTGAGTGGACGGAAGTAACAACTGTCGCTGCTGCTAAACAGTTCGCGGACAAAGTCGGGTAGGTGGCACAGAAGACAGTTTCCTGTTGTTCACTAACCTGTCACTAGATACCCCGTGTTGATTCGTCCCTCTTACGTCTTATCCGGCGCTGCCATGAATGTTGTTCATCAAGAATCAGACCTCGATTACAGGCTTTCCGCTGCTGCCTCCGTGTCCCCTCTCCATCCAGTTGTTATCACGAAATTCATTGACGATGCTCAAGAAATTGATGTTGATGCCGTCGCACACCAGGGGAAGCTGTTGGTCCATGCTGTATCTGAACACGTTGAGAACGCTGGAGTCCATTCCGGAGATGCCACCCTTGTCCTTCCACCCTTCTCCTTGTCCGAAAGCGACATGTCCCGTCTCAAAGTCATTGCTGAAAAGGTCGCTTCAGCTTTCAAGATTTCCGGACCTTTCAACATGCAAATCATCAAAAAATCCAGTTCAGCGGACGAACAAGCGGAGCTCAAGGTTATTGAATGTAACTTGCGCGCCTCACGGTCATTCCCATTCGTATCCAAGGTTCTCGGTCGCAACTTCGTTGATACTGCTACTGCTGCTATCGTTGGTCAAGATGTCCCTGAACCTGTTGACCTTATGACACAGAAGAGAGATTACACTGCTATAAAAGTGTCGCAGTTTTCATGGACTCGACTCCCAGGTGCTGATCCCTTCTTGGGAGTGGGTGAGTGGTGTTCCAACTGTGGGCTCAAATCCGAATTTCGTACTAATCCTTATTCTAGAGATGGCCAGTACAGGGGAAGTCGCCAGTTTCGGAAAAGACATACACGAAGCCTATTGGGCATCTTCATTGAGCACGACTGGGTTTAAAGTACCCAGCGCTGGTTCTGGTATGCTCTTGGGTGGTGACATCAATAAACCCGAGATGATTTCTGTTGCGAAAAAACTGTTCGAGTTGGGATTCAAACTCTACTGTTCATCACCAGTTGTCGAAGAATTTTTGAACGATATTCCATACATCTCCGCTAAACGTATCTTCTTCCCCACCAAGGACAAGAGAAAGTTGCGGGAGGTATTCGATGAATATGACATTCAATGTGTCATTAATCTCGCCAAATCTCGAGCTACGTCCTTTACGGACGAAGATTATGTCGCCCGACGGTAAATTCTATTTTGTTTGTTTTGACCAATTCACTCATGACTGCTCACTAGAAATGCTGTTGACTTCGGGTTACCGTTGCTCAACAATGCTCGTAATGCTCAACTATTCGTTGAAAGTCTGGCGAGAAAAATACCCCACGGTGGTCTGAAAGGCTACGTTGAAGGCCGTATACCCTCGGAAGTGAAGTCATGGAGAGAATTTGTTGGCTCGCGGGTTTAATGGAGATCTCATCGGATGCTTCGATCCAAAAGAGCGCACAAGCTCTGTATCATAATCTACTTATATCTATAGTAGTCTCGATTCCAAAAATAATGCTGTCTATAGAAAATATCGAATCCTGGCAAGGTGTAGGATGCAGAGCGGGAGGAGGGGAATTGGCGTGGTCCTCAACGGAGCTAGCCTCAGCTTCAACGCCGTAACTCGTTGCAAGCTCCAAATACATTTCCCGCTACGGATGGAGGTTTTACCTGATCTGAACTCATCAGGATTGCGCAGGTTAACCAAGACTTGACCCAGACTCAGAGAATATTCGATGCAACTTTACATCATCCACGCACGCACGCATATCCAGATGATACTAGTCATTATATCCCGCAGAACCTCCCGCTGAACTTTTGAGTTCGGTCTGCTTTTGTACCTACTCCTCTCCTCCGTGTCTGCCTGTCCATCATAGCTTTCGACCTTTTTACTCTACCCCCTTCGTCCCTCCTCCCCTCGCACCTCCCAGCGTCCTCCCGAGCTGCTCAAAATTTCACTTTCACTTTCAACTCGAGCCGTCCAAAGAGAGCATCATATTTTAGGTCATTGCCTCATCACTCTCCTCCGATAGACCGTAAGAGACATTTGCTAGCACCTCATGGATGAAATTTGGATTCGGGCCTACGTGAGTTCAGTCGAGAACGACTGGTAAAAATAACGGAGTCGGTGAATACAATGGAGGACAACGGTATGTATGTCGGAATAGGTAAAATTTCGTTTTTGGTGAATTGTTGAAAACTAATCAAGACTGTCTCTTCTCGGGCCCACAAAGATCATTCACATTCAATTCTTCGCGGACCATTCCTGTGCCATCTCGAGAACCGTCGACGTGCGTTATCTCGCGATCGAATGCAAATTTTTTGGCGACTGATGAGTCCAGAGTACCTTGTATTGCATCGGCAACGATACGGCCAATGACAGGCAAGAACTGAAAAAATGGGCTATATTTTTCCAAGGATTCAGATTTTGGAGAACTGACCTTGAATGCATGCCCGCTCCCCCCGGTTGCAAACAATATCGAGCTATCGGTTGGATGCCGTCCGATGATCCAATCTCCATCGGGAGAATCGTTGTACCTGTTAAGTTACGGAGACCGATGAGACACTCATGCAAAATAATGTTATGGGTTACCAGCAGAGCCTAGTACTTGAAAAAGCCTTCTTTGCAAGCTCTGGATACACAGCTGCAAACTCATCTCGCAATCTTTGGGCATATGCCTTTGGTATGTATAGACCATCTTCCGGATGAGTGATCACGGTGCGCGGGATAGAGATATTATCAATAGTATGGGTGAATCCAGGTGCATGGATCGCAATTTTGACGATATTATCCTTCGTGGGCTGTAGTTGTGAAACTTGAACAGGGTAAATACAAGCCATTTATTAGCAACTCACCGGAAAGCAGTAAAACCCTGTAGAGTAATTGAGAACGACTGGAACGTTGCGGTATTTATCAGCTTCTTCTTGTGAAAGCTGAACCATGGCCACACATTGTCTGCCATATGAATTTGAGTCTGCGGCCGCAGACGGAATACTGTCACTCTTACCCAGTTGCGAGCGATTTATCCTTGTATTCTAGTTCAGGAAAGATTGAGGGACTCCATGGGCCTGCAGCAATAACCACGAGAGATGCCCCGACCACCGTACCATCATGGCACTCTACAGCCTCTGTGATACCTCCTTTCCGCAGCAGTTTAGTGGCGCGTTTTCCTAGAATGAGCTTGCCGCCAAGAGCTATCACTTTCTCTGTGAGAAGAAAGGTAGCCTTTCCAGCATCGACCCAACCATTGTCATGATTGAGATATCCTTTGGTATCTTCAGGTAGATAGACAGCAGCATTCGAAGGAAAACTCTGGTGAACCATTGAAAAGCGTTCGAATTGTGTGAGGCGCAACCCTTGTTGCACTTCATTTAAGTAAGCTTCATCTGCATATCTTCCTGCTATAAGAAGGACGCCAGACCTATAGGGCAGAAACGAACATCGTTAACGATAAATTTAAATTGAGGACCGCATATCATCACTCATGATAACTATCTCCCCAGATATCCACATCTTCCTTCCATGACTTGATAGCCTCCTTTGCGAGCTTGGCATAGAAAGGATCGGTGTAAGAAGTGCGGACAACTACATGTAGGTATTAGTAATGCTCAGAAGAAACTTAGTGAGGGGTCACCGACTCCGATTAATGTCATTCGAACTTGCATCCTTCGCTGGGAATTCGTTAGATCGTTCGATTATCGTGATATCTTGAAAGCCTCTAGTGAGCAGATAATAGGCGGTCGATATTCCAAAACATCCTGCTCCCACAATCACAATTTCACAATCTAAGCCTTGTCGGTTCATGAAAGAGGTTGAAGAACCTAACGGACCGATTTCTTGACTGATCATGCACATGGTCCAACCCACTCTCAAAGTTCCATAAGATAAGATCGACTGGATAACAGAACAGCTCAGTCATTAAGACAGAGCATCTAGTTATCGAGGTTCAGCCTGGGGACCAGCCCCGCGCACCCACCTTACTACTTGAAGATAATAGCGAGCTGAAAATCAAACATCATGGAATATGCGACGTGCCATCTGCTGAAGAACTCAAACCCAAAAGCGTTTTGTTAGATGATATATATTGAACAGGCCTCAAGCCAAGTTGTACCTCCAAAAATTAGCAACACTTAAGTAAAAAAGACGAATGCTTCAAGCCTCCCGGGGTCACTATTATCTGTTATTATAATCAGGTTATCAAGGGAAACCCGATTTGAAGTAATGATATATGGATAAGTATGATTTAAAAAAACAAGAAAATCAAAAAATCAAATAAGGGAGGCAATCATGGCGTGTTGCATTTTTCCATCACGAATAGCCTGAGGCAAATGATCAGAGGAGAACAAAGATAATGTGAACAAATCCTTACTTCGTGAATCAGGGACACTGCCTCACCGACAGTGGATTCGTCGACACCGTGACCGTTAACAAAGCGATTATAGTTTTCAGACCCGTGCATGCGAATTCCTATCAAAGGAGAGGTCAACAACGGCAGAGGAAATAGTAAAACGCACTCACCTAGTGTCAGTCTGACGAACTCATACACTGGTTTAGTTTTGGTGAGATATGGACTAGCGGGAGCAGGCCCGCGTTTTCCGAATAAGTAGGCTTCACGAAGGTCGACCATGAGGAGAGCCATTTTTTCCGAGAAACGGCGACGAAATTCGGGAATATGGACCAGTGAAGATGCGGCATCCGCGTTAACAGAGCAAGTGAGGAAGTCGACGAGGACAGTGGTGCTGGAGGCTGCAACTTTATGCATTCTTTCATGCAAATCCAGCGTACTGGTCTTTTCAAATGTAGCTATAGCAGCTTTGCGCACGTGTTGCTCGACGACAGAAAATTCAGATGGAGGGAGCACAGAGCCAAAAGAGGCGAGTACTTCTTCATGGCAAATGCTGGCTAGTCCGACTAAAAACTCGTGCTGTAGAGCGCGCAGATCCAGCGCTAGAAGACCAGTAAGAATAAGCCCCAATCCAGAACATATGGATATTTGAGATCTTACCTTGACAAATAACGTATAGGTACGACGACATGAGAATTGATAGCACGTCCAAAGAAGTCAAGGTTTGTCTCGTTGAGATCAATGCAAGAGAACTGGAGATGTCGAAAATGAGTCGAATGAAATCCCAGATACAAAGGAATGCTACTTACTTGACCGCTTGATTATGCTATATGGGGGTACAAGTTCAGATAAGATAAGTAGGACTTCGAGATTGAAAAATGAACTGACCATTTCCGCGGATTGAATATGTGTGGATACCGGTGAGGCTAGATAACCCAATTCGCTTACATATGCAGCTGTTGCAATGTCTATCCCTTTGGCGTGGTAGTTCAAAGACGGATCAGTGGATGCTAACGAAGGGGGGAGTCCACGGTTCATGGACGGGTCCATGAGTTCTGCGCATTGGGCGAACATCAACTTTCCAATATGATGGAGCGATAGACGGGTCTTCTCCATGGCATTGGTGACAGCCATGGCTTGGAAGTTCCCGCCGTGATGTACATGACCAGTCGTACCATCGATCAATGGGTTATCGGTCGCTGTTGTGAGTTTTAGAATAAAACTGTGATGGAGGTTCGGTTTGAATTTGGCTTACTGGAGTTGCATTCCTTCGTTACCGTTGCAAGTGACGCAAGCAGATCTTCGATCTGAGGTCCTAAAAATTGAGGGGCTGTACGAAGAGAATAGCGGTCTTGTCGGAGTGTGCCTTCGTCTTCTTCGATTGTGACTTCTTCTTCCTCAAGGACTGCGAACTGGCTGCTTTCAAGAAGGTTCCAGATGAGCTTCGCTGATTCTATCTGGCCAGGATGGGGACGAGCGACATCATGGATGAAAGGATCGAAAGATCCTCTTGTGCCACAGAGAGCTTCAACTCCCATCGCGGTGAGGACATGAGACAACAGTGTTAATTTGACCGCGTCGTCCAACGCCAAAGAAGCCACCGCTGCAGAGAAAGCCGTGCCATTCAGAATTCCGAGATGCTCTTTCGAAGCCAATGGTATGGGTGCGATATGGTGTCGTGCAAGAGCTTCGCGACTTGAGACCATTTGCCGGAAGCCAAATACGGAAGGTCCATCGAACACTCGGATTGAGGGATTTCCGCAAAGTGTTCCTGCGATGTACGAAAGAGGAGAAAGGTCTTCAGGGAGACTAATTAGCTCTTTCGCGCAAGCAGCCGGTCGGAAAACTTACCTCCGGAAGCCGATATACTTCCTCGCAATGGAACAACGGGAGTTATATTTGCAGATAGAACTTGGTTCATCCTCTCAATGAGTTCCCAGCGAACTCCGGAGTGTCCACGAATAAGAGAATTCATGCGGACCAGCATGGCCGCGCGTACCCAGGCTTCTGGCATGACTGATCCCATGGGATCGAGGAGAGGCAAAGTATCTGGTGTTTTAGTTGAAGAGGGAAGGACCCCGGCATGTTGCATTTGCAAAAGCGCATGTCCAAGAGCCAAAGGTGAATCGGTTCTGGTGTCCGCACTTCCACCAAATCCAGTTGAAACCCCTACAGGGAGTCTTCAACATATCGGGAGAGAACCAATGACAGCGACGTACCATATACAGATATTCCGTTATCAACCTTGTCCGCGATGGTTTTACGGCTTTGGTCGACTTTTTCCTTCGTTCTGGGGGACTGGTCTAATTGGACAGATGTACCCTGTCTGGATGCCGCGACGATAGCCGCTATTGAAAGAGTCTTGCCGTCGACTGTCACATATTTACCACATCTAAGAACCGAAAGTTTCGCAGAATCGATAGCATTAGTTTCTTTCGTCCGAAGACATCGAATGTCTAGAAGACTAACCTGTAATCCTCTAGCTCTGTATTTGAATCCATGAAAAATTGAAGGAGAGGGAGTTCGGCAGGGAGTGTTGACATTGGTTTTAATGCCTTCGAGGTTTGTACTTTTATGATTCCGTCGCCAAAAGGAAGAGTAGCAGCGGAGGAACGACGCCTTTGGATTCCAGTGCGAGTTTCAGCGGAGAGCATAACCATGATTGCGATATTACGATAAAGATTAAACGAGGCGACTAGTAAGGTACTTGGTTAAGTTTGAAGGGAACGAAGATGCGTTCACGGATACGACCATAGGCCTTATATACCGGGCGCGTGCCTTGGGAATTACGTTCTGGATGAAAGTATCTGGATATAGAAGGGCTATGGAAGAGCTGGGCCGGAGTGATCTGCGCCATGAGGAGACATAATTCTTGCACCAAATTGGCACCAACATCAGTTTCAGAACCCGCATGACGGAAAGGAAGACATACGAAAATAAAAGTTCCAGAGCAGTGAATGTGGCGACTATCCACAAGCACCCACTGAGAGCAGGCTGCCAATCAGTCTTTCAGGTGCTCACGCCAGACTGCTGGACCGAAAATTTGATGTATAGTGTGTCTCTGACTTCTTGAAAGATAAACCAGGTCATCCGACCTTGCCACTAAGCCCGTAAGTGGGCCAGGAGAATTATAACACTGCCTGAACGTCGTGAAATTATATGGATGGCTTACACATCGAGGTTTTCGCCACAATGTAGGACCGTATTCTATTCCGATATGGTGGCAAGTTAGCTTAGCAACATAACCAAGACTGAACTCGAGAAGCTTGCCTGGGTATCTTCTCTAGCCTCGAGGCAGCACTTCAGATAGCAGAAAGAGTTGAAATTCGGGATCGGAGACATTCGTGTCCGAATTTACCTGTATTCGTATTCCACGCGAATGTCAGTACAGAGAACAGAGCGGTCACACTGGATGCTTGCAGAATACTACGTGATTCTGCACGGGTAAGAAACAATCAGCCATATATTGATTAACATAGCCTGGTCAAGCTAGGTTAGCACTGAAAAGATCCTAGAGGGCCAATAAGCAAGTTATCTTCCGGACTAAACGGAGAGACATCCACTAACATTTTCAAAATGCCCCACGAAGGTCAGGGGATTAAAACAAGGGTGAATTCGCAGCCATGAGCGTACCGAAAGTGCAGTGCTTTCAAGGGGGTTCAAAATATTCCACGGCACTGCAAACAATCAGTCTGGAATTTACTGATCACCGGAGCCTGAGGGAAAAAAGGCTTTATGGAACGTAGGTTACGTAGCACAGCAAGAAAACATTCCATATGGTCAACAATATGGATGCCGATGACTGATAGAGTTGATTCATATATTTATAATGTAGTTATAATTTTGAGAACAATAATGATCTATAAGATATGTAGGATCTATGAAGGCTTTATTAGACAGAGTTGATGAAGAACCGATACATGACACACTCTTCAAGTCTTCAGGAGCATCTGGTCCTTCATTTTCTGTGTAGTCCGTTTGCCGCATGCAGATGCGCGTTCGTGGCGCATTCTCGCATCGGATCGCGATAAATCAGCATTACAGTATTTGCAGCGAGTTCCTGCTCCAACGACTTCACCAAGAAGAGCCAAAGCTTCTGGAGAATCTCGATGAACCGCTGCGTTTTTAATATGCCGCCTGACATCGTTTCTCCTGGTAAAAGTCTCCTTGCATAATGGAACCGGACATGGATAACGATTGACTTTGCGTTTCTTTCCACTGGGCTTTGTGGGCGAAACGACGGTCGTAGGAAGAGCGTCTACGGATTGATCCAGAGCGCTTTCATCCTCTTCATCTGATGTAACAGGACGTTTGCCCGATCTAGATACAGCTGCGCGTGAACTACCAGGGCGACCATGAGTGGCAGAAGACTGCGAAGTATATTTTCTTGAGCGTGTGTCCGCTCGTTGGCAATCGAACTCTTCCTCGACGTCGTCCTCATCGAGATACACCGATCCGGTTGGTGAGCTGCGGGACCGAGCATTCCTCCTAACATCATCTTTTAACTCTAATCGAGGCGAAGTACGAGTTCCCGTGGACATTTCAATTCCCAAATGAAGACCGGACATTTGCACATTTGGAATGGCAGAATCCTCAGCATCCTCGTAGGATCGTTGTTTGCCTTTGACTTTTGCGCTAATTTCCCCCAGGGAGCGATCGGATGGCGGATATGAGGCGACTGGGGTGTCCAGGTACTGCGTAGTCCTTTCTTCGTGGTTAAACAGTTGTTTTCTTCTGCGACCAGTTTCATCGTCTAGGTAACTCCCAATCGACATTCTAGATAATCCTGGGCCGGTGGACTCTAGAAAAGGAGCTGCGTCACCACGAGATGAACTTGCGCCTCCGAATGCGTTTTCATGAGAGTGAGATTGGAACGGCTCATGGAAGATTGGACGAAAAGTTGAGTTCGAGAATTTAGGGGATATCGGGGATTCATTTTGAGAGTGACGCTCATTGGATACCGCGTAATGAGATGAAGCACTGTGAGGTCGTCGAGGACGAGTATCGGGGAAATGAGCAGCAAAATCATCGTCTTCGCCACTGGATAAGTCATTTCTTGGTTCAGGAAAATCGGCAAATGCCTGTTCCTGCTCGAAAAATGGCTGAGTGTTTGGTTGACGATACAAAATTGTATTGACTGCTCACAGCAGTATGTCCAAAAATGTTGATAGGATATTGTTGGTCCTTTGGAAGGTCTCGAGATATAGATTTGCCATTTCGATTCGACCACTCATAGCTGGCCCACTGATTTTGCGCTGAGGACGCGTAAGGTGAATAGGAAAGCGCAGCTTCATGAACGTGCTCTGGCCAAGGAGTCAACCTACGACTTTCGTTAACAACGAAAATTTATGAGAGACTAAGAACGACGCACTCTTCTCCCTCTTCGCTTTCGGAGCTCGCTGCTTCATTGTGTTCAGCGTTGTGTCGAAGCGCAGATATGTTCATCATGGTAAGAAGAGAAGATGGGACTCCGATGTCATCAGATTCAATACTTGAGTAGTATTCTACAAATTTGATGTGGGCCACATTGTCACCAGAGTATTCACGCTTTGAGTAACTGATAATCGTCAAAAGTCTTTTTCCAACGGTAACTCTGCATAGTCAGAATCCGCATGTGGGTCCAGTAGAATGTATTTATTATGACCAGCAGTCCACTATCAAAATTTCGGACTGAGATAACTACGTTGATCAATCACCTGATTATGTGGCGCTCTGGGCGCCTTTGTCATTGAAATTTTGTTCCTCAACGTCGTGGAAAATGGTGAGCAGCAGATGATTTGTTGTCCGCAGACATGGGCTGATGTTAATCAGGGTAAAGTAAAAAAGACGAAGAAGTTTGCTCTTGTCAAGCGGATGCTCAATCCAAACGATATACGATTGCAAGTCTCGATTAAGTTTCAAGAAGGAATACCCACACTCATACGTATGTTTAGGAAAGAAAATCAAGCAAAGCAACAGAAAAAGGAGCAGGATCTAAAAGAAAAGGCAGTCCGACGCGTGTATGCTGCTATTCAACCTCTGAACTCGCTCACATTCTTATTCGACTTTCTAGTGCCCCAGTAGCTTCTTCCTTATTCTTGGCCCATAATACATCCCTCGTACCTCCCTACCGAGTTTTGATTGACACCAACTTCATAAATTTCAGCTTGCAAAACAAATTAGAACTCATCAGCGGAATGATGGATTGTTTGTATGCGAAATGTGAGTCTCGTCCGCATACCGTTCTGGAAGAAATTCATCAAGAAAGACCAGGTATACCATGCGTGACAGACTGTGTAATGGCTGAATTAGAAAAGCTCGGACACAAGTATCGAGTTGCACTGCGGTGAGTAGCCTTTAAATTCTGAAATCTGTTCTCATTCTTCCTCAGCGTTGCTCGAGACCCTCGCTTCGAACGATTAACCTGTACTCATTCCGGCACATATGCCGATGACTGTCTTGTTCAACGTGTAAATGCGCATAAATGCTATATCGTCGCCACTTGCGATAGAGAACTTCGACGGCGGATAAGGCAAATACCTGGTATTCCGCTGATGTATATTGTCAAACGACGATACGCAATCGAGCGATTACCAGATCAGGGTGCACCGGTGTAGAGTCCTCGAAATATTTTCAGCGAGGTGTTGCATAGTACGTCTCCAATTTGCCCAATATTGTTGCAGCTCACGATCTTCCACAATGCAGTTCCACTAATTCATATCTGTATCTTCATTATGTGTCGGCAGTAACACTACGGGTCAAAATTTGAGAATACCTCAACTTTATACTGTGCCAAGGTAGTCTTACTGATCAAACACCTATTAAAACACTTCTCCATAGGGTTGTGTAATCAGAAATGGAGGTACAGGTAATGAGTCGTGTGTATCATACAAAGTCAAGTCCGATTTAAGTCAAATATGAAGAGAAGGAAACCGACCACATGAGTGTGCTGGGACACCTAAGAGCACATACCATCTTCAATCACCTGTCCGCAACGTCTGCATTTCACTCTACGATCCAAGAGGCAGAGACCGACGCCAAGAGGAAACCAAAAAACCGCAGCAAGGATGCCTGACAAGCGGGGCTGTGTTTAGTTCTTGATTGACCTGGGGGTAAAGGTGTAGCTTACCAAGGATACCGAATTTCGTCTGGGTAATGTGCTCCCCAGATTGGAGGCATATCATCTCGGGGTGATCTGGGGGTAAAAGAGAAACAACGGTATCTTGTGTGAGAGGGTTGCGGTAATGATATAGTACTGGAGAAGGTCCTGTTGTGGTACCGGGATGGATAGAATAAGATGAAGGGCCAGGAATCATGGAATGGAGTTGGGGAGGGTGCTTATTGTCCCTATTCTCGTCTGGTTTCGGGACTACAGATTGTGTTAAAAGAGAAGATTCGGCGAAACTGGAAGAACACGTACCATCGCTGCCTTCCTTTAACGAATCATATGAGGGGGGATTATCGTTAGGAGTCTGATGGTTGAGAATAAACAGAGGTAGCATTCAAGAAAGGTCAAAAGAAGACATACCATAGTGTTCAAAATGGGTGTAAAGAAGAAAGAATGTCTAACTGACAAATGTTTCAACAAGTACACTGCTCTACGCCAGCGTCAAATATAAGCGCCTTCCAGCACGTGAGAGCGTTTTTTTTCGTTTGCCTTCCCGGGGTTCAATCTGTACATAGTGTATACACATCGATCTACACTTCAAAATGGACACCACGGCTTCAACCTCAGAATTTCCTCATGACATGACTTCAAAAGACTAGTTGCGCCCATTCCGACACGTTTAATGACGTGGGATCTCATTCTGATTCTTCCTTTTTCACTGCAATAGCTATGCCGACTCTTACGCACATTTTGGTACGGTGTGCTCCCCTTAGATGCCCAAAGGTGGCTTACATATATATTCATTGACCTTGCTTAGGGATCCACGAAGAAATGCTCAAAGATTCAGTCCGGACAGGATCTTATCGTAGTGCGATTATAAACAACCCTCATCTGTTCAAAGGAAAGACTGTGCTAGATGTTGGATGTGGTACTGGAATTCTTAGCATGTTTGCTGCAAAAGCTGGCGCATCTCATGTGGTCGGAGTACGCTGACACCCATTCTGTACATGATTTTGCATTTACCGGAATATTTTTTTTCAGATTGATATGTCGAATATCATCGACCAAGCTCAAAAAATCATTGATGCCAACGGGTTTTCAAAAAGTCAGTCTCCACGTTCAGAATACCCACTTGACCCTTACTCATAATCTTCCATCCAGCAATCACCCTCGTCAAGGGTAAACTGGAAGAATCTGATCTTCCTATAAAACAGTTTGACATTATCATATCCGAATGGATGGGATACTTCCTTCTTTACGAATCTATGCTCGACACTGTTCTTCTTGCCCGGGACCAATACCTCAAACCTGGAGGGCTCATATTCCCTGACAACGCTACGATGTACCTTGCTGCGATCGAGGATCAGGACTATAAGGAAGAAAAAATCAACTGTGCGTGACGTGGAGAGCAGGGCCTTGATTGCGAATGCTCACTCAGACATTAGTCTGGGATAATGTATATGGTTTCGACTATTCCTGCATCAAAGACATCGCCTTGCGAGAGCCGTTGGTGGACACTGTCGATTTGAAGTCGGTGGTTACAGATCCTTGCATGATCAAGGTATGTTTACCGTTGTTTCTTGTCATACGTCCTTTGACTTTTCCTTGGCAGCACATTGATCTGCTCACTGCGAAAAAGGAAGACCTTACGTTTGAGGTCCCCTTCACATTACGAGCCACTCGGAACGATTGTAAGCATAACCCCCACGCCTTCTTCGTCCGCGTTGTCATTTCGCGTGTATATCTTAGATGCCCATGCGTTCCTCGCTTGGTTCGATATATCTTTTGAATGCACACACAAAAAGGTAAAGTTCTCAACTGGCCCTCACGCGCAGTACACGCACTGGAAGTGAGTCCGTTCCAATCATGGTGTCGAATATGTTCATCGAGTCAACATTTCGTGCAGGCAAACTGTATTTTACACTCCGAATACTATTACCGTCTCAGAAGGAGACACCATCTCCGGACGTTTGACGTGTGCACCGAATCAGCGCAACAACCGAGATTTAGATATCTCAATAACATACCAGAGTGTGCAAGACCCTGCGTCGACCACCATGGCATACAAAATGTGCGTTCGTTTCCTCTATATTCTCGGTATCTTGAGGCCCTTGTCGGGATGTACGAGCGGGTGTGAATCAAAAGCTGATCGGTTCGCTGGCCAGGTCTTGATTGTATCGCTTGGCTCCCGATAATAATTCGCCTTTTTGTTGGGGCCATTGCGGTGATTCGACTTCGCTTTTGCTTACTTCCAATTTGCCTATCTGTCACTCATGGGGTCATGCTTTTAGGTACTAATTCCTCAACGGAGCCCGGTGTAGAGTATCATCTTGAGCCATCATATCTAATAGCCGTATCTATACGTTTTCATATCGACTGTCTTTACCAATTTGATTCTGCTATCCTGTTGTGTCAATGTGTAGTTTTCGTCGTTAGAAACGCAAAGCATTTTCATCCACGTTGTGTCTAAGTTGAGCAGAGATACAGAGCAAGTACAACACGATAGTTTATCAGATAACTGACCATTATTTGTAAAATAAAAGAATAAGGGAAATTATCAGAGTGTACGTCCAATGGTGGAAACATCCAGACCAAATCATGGAAAATGGCCGGAGGAGAATGAGGCGAGTCATAATGTATTGTCTTTACCATGATTGCGATTCCCTAGCCAGCATCCCCAAAAAGCTAGAAAGACCAGCAGTCCGCAGAACATCAACATCCGCAATTCCTCCCCTGCAGCGGAATTCTCGGACAGTAGCTCAACTATTCCCTGGAAGCCTGTTTGCCGCCTGCCTGGAGAGCCAGCAGGTCGAAGATCGTTGATATATCTACGCATCCGGTAAGTTTGCCCCAGTCCAAATGGCCAGAGCAACCGTCGCCGTTCAAACCCACGAAGTGTTTGCGGCAGGCCATGTTTGTCGCATGTAAGTGTGAACGAACCCGAATCTCTTGACCGATATGGAAACGGCAGGAAAGATAAGAAAGGAAACGGAAAACCGAATGGGTAAGTTGGCGGTAAGAAAGTCAAGGAGAAATGTTGTATTCTGGGGTTGGTCATCGCAATCCGTGCAGCTCCCGTGGTAAGGTTATCGTCTCCAGGATATTTGACAACAGTCAAGTGTAGAACGCGGAGTTTCGAAAAGCCTCTAATCGTTTTGGCGAATAACTCCTACAGAACAGCATTGTGAGTAATCGTCCGAGGGGATCGAGGGAAAAACATACTAGCTGGAAGGATGGCTTATGGCCGCATGCTAGTTCGAGGTGTGTAAGGTTGGGACATGAAGCTATTAATGAACGTAATAAATTCCCGCTATCATACATGGAGTGCAGCATGAATGAAATCTTGAGTTTCGTCAATGAAGTCAATTTCTGAAGTAGACCAGCTACTGCCAGCGCGGTAACGTCTCTTGTCCGCATTGGTTCTCGAAAGGCAACGCAATCTAGATATTTGTGCATGTGGGGGATCGATTGAAGCTGCTCTAGCGTGCCAGTGAATGAACGCAGCTTGACGGTGTCAGGAGCCATGGTTGCCAGTCGAGTGTGGCTGACATTGGATCTCGAAAGGCCCAAGGTTTGCAAGTTGGGGTGCGCTTCCAGAAATTCTATGAAAGGACTCTTCGCATCGGGTGCGGCCAGCGCATCTCCAGGGAGCCAATCGACGGCAACGTCACCCAAAACTAGCCGCCTGAGGTTTGGCCAGCGTGCATAGGATAGCGGCCGAGCGTCGACAGGGAACGGTGAGACACCGTCGATGACTAGTTCTTGAAGGTTGGGACACCGCTTCATAAGCATGTGCCAGAATCGCCGTGAGGTAGGTTCTTGCTCTGCGATGTCTGATCAATGTTCGTCTAAATCATTTTGAGAACCTCGTATATTTACCATCCGAGAAAATGTCCAGGTGACTTTCAAAAAATGCGCGCTTCAGATACAAGGAGAATCCTCGAAGGTCGGCAAAGTCAAACAACTTCAATCATCCAGCCTTCAGTGACCTAGATATCATTGAAATGGATATTATAAGATCTCACATGGCTGTGAAGGTTAGGGACTCTTGTTCCTATTGAGGTGCCCACATATCGAAGCTGACCGCAACTTAACGAAAAATCAGTAAAGGAACATAGATCATGGGAGAATATCACGAACCATATACGAAGAGCAAACCACATGTCGTCATATACTGGTAAATCATCGAAATCCCAGGTAAACTTCACCAGCGCATCTAGGGCTTTCGACATTGCAACATCCCTGACTGCTGCAGAAGCCCGTTCACTAGCATTGAATTGATTATCAGATGTAGAAAGAGCCCCGGGCCTAACGATGAGCTCGCGGACGTGTCGGGCGATATCCGGGCGATTCCTGAGCATCTTCAACGTGGTAGAGCATTGTTCAACGGAATTAAGGGTGACTGAGGTATAAAGGACGGATGACACTGTAGCGAAGAATCTATTGCTCTGTTTGGAGAGAATTTAGAGATGTGAGCAGTGCCAATGATTGTCAGCGCTTACCGTCAAACAGAGGCTGAAAACGTCGGCTCGACAATCAAGATGAGCAGCTATTTCAAGAAGTAAATCGCCTGGGGCAGCAGCAAGAGACAAAGCGGTCATATTGAGAGATGAGCAGGCGCCAGGTTGACGGTGAAAGTACGATCCAAAGATTACGGAGACAAGGAATGTCACCGAAAGATTCAACCGAGAATCAACGAATTAGAGAAAAGAATGAGATATTGAGTTCTCATTGGGGAATATAAATATACGGAAAGCATGCCGAGGCGGTACTGGGGCGGTAAGACTGAGTAAAAAAACCGAGGCGCTACGGAAGGTACATGAAAATAACATCGCACGTGTAAACAGTAAATTTAGAGTTTCACACCGCCGCCACTTACCGCCTCCTACTCCCCGCCGCCGGAATGGTGCTGCTCTACTTGGTTACAGTATTTGGAATTATGGTGATTATGAAGTAGCAGTACAACGAAATTTCTACCTTTGAGTCATTCTTGAAGCGTTGATCTATACTTACAAAAGTTTTTGGGGAGGAAACCATATCTACGTGGTTCGCCCGCAAGTTGGAACGAGAAGTGCAGAAACGCTGCTTCCCTCCGATAATAAAGACATCAACGTCAGCCATCTTGAAAATAGAAGGCTGAGAAGGAATATCTATTCAAGTCCCATTTTCAAAGTTGCGAGTCAGATGGAAGAAAACGTTAACGCAAGTTACAGAGAGGATTAGGTTTCCATCCGGAATGAATCGGACAAACTACCAGGTCACAGTGGCGGCTGGACGGCATGCGATTAGATAACTAGAGACGCAGAACGTGACAGAACCTGGAGAAGATTGATTAGTGAATCAGCAATGAAAGCATTCGAGTAGAAGGATTTCAGTATCTCCTGAGTATCTCACAGTTAATTGCAGCCATGACCCATCGGACAAGTGTTACCGAGACTCAGGTAAAAAAAAAAAATCGAAACATTGACAGCCATAATAACGATAAAGCCTCACAACGGATTCATGTCAGTTGCACCACATTGGCACCACATACCTTTCAACGTCTTAAACCATATGGATGATATACATTTACATGTCGTCGAGGCCGAAGTTCGAATTGTCGCGTCCACAGTACAAGGGCATCATGATAGATTATTATACTACGTATGTTTTTAAACTGGAAAGCGTCTAGCCTTTGGGGACCTTTGGATCGAGCACCCTGAGCCACAATCGGTCTTTTCGCAATAGGCGGACATAGGTTGAGGCAGGCTAAGGGAGGAATGAAGTGACATCAAGAACCCACCGTGTAGTACACCTCCCGCGCTGAGCCGGAACATGACATCGAAAAAAACAGCGAAGGGAAATGGTACCGATCGTCGCGACACTTGATGCATTGACTTAGGCGGCGATGGAAGAGTTTTGAAAGCGCAGAATAACTTCTGCTTTGTCCGCGTGTGAACATTTGAACATCATCGAAACTCTCCCAACCCTGGCCCAAGTATAAGGCAAGTTCCATATCGAGGTGTGAATGGTGAAAGGTGGTATAACTTCCATATATGTGGGTTGTGTCATACGAAGAGAATTTGGAAGAGTTGACGAGGTGCCAAACATTACAGCAAAGTCATTGAATGAGGTCGCTTGCGGTTCGTATACTACGTAGCTTCAGCTGGTACTAACCTTCCTCCCCACCAAACCACAGGATTTACCGCCACCAACTTGCGACAAAGATTTTAGCTCGTGCCGCATGCGCCATATTGGAAACAGTTTCTTCCCACCCATCCTTCGAACAATACCTTTCTCTTGGTATGTAGCCATCTCAACTACGGACACAATTCAACCTCAGAGCTCTCCGTAGCCCTTAGAAGGCTTCTAACTTCGAAGCACGACTAACTCATCATCCATCTCGAACCCACCCGACCCCGCACTCCGTCTCCCCGCATCCCTAGTTGAAAATCCAAAGTGAGCTTATATCCGCGAGTTTGTATTCACGAGGGGGTAGAAAAGCATAATCGTATGCTGATTTGCGCTTACATGCCGCATGCTCAGGCTCCACTGTTAGCTTGCGCTGAAGAAATTGGATCTACAATGTGAACTCAACCCAGATTTCAGCCATTCAATATTCAGCGAATATTCAGCCTTGGCACTGTTTCAACACAGTCCCTCTCCGACCTACGGAAGGCCTGGGTTACTATGTAGGTAACACGAAAGCCCGCGGCATAACTACCGAAGGCCTCGTACCCGTCTACTGTATAACGACTTACATACTCCCGATTTTCGCAAATGAATATATGATTGTTAATTGCGTTTTGTTTATCGACGCTTCTCCGAAATTCGGGGGGAGAGCGAAGACTGCCAAATATCAACAACTTTCAGCAACAATTACAATCCACGATCGTCGGAAGCCCGACCTCTACAAATGAACACGGCACAATTTTCGAAGATAAAAGGGTAGGTCATTGGATAATTCACGCCCCCATTATCGTGCAGGATGCTAACTCTTAGTGCGGTCTTCCTCTTCGGTTTGTTCTGTTTTGCACATGCGAATTGCACCAATCCGGCTGTGCGTAGGGAATGGCGCACCTTGTCTACAGACGAGCGTGCCAATTGGATCAGCGCCATTCAGGTATGCTCCACGTTCTACCCTCATTGACCATGACCCGATCTCACTTCCCATTTTCCTGTCCAGTGTTTGAGTGAACTCCCGCACGATCCTGCACTCACTCCATATGTCAATCCCGATGACATTGTATCTGTGAACGCCTCAGGCTCTTACTACGATGGTGAGTATGAGCTTCGTTGACAACTAGATCTGGGACTAACGCCAGAACAGATATTGTTTATATGCACATGGATCTCAATCACATCGTGGGCAGCGCTCTCTGACTGACATCATTCAGTATCTTGACCCGGATCATCGTTCAGATTCATTTTACGGGTCTATTTCTTCCCTTCCATCGTTGGTACGTTCAAATGTATGAAAATGCACTGAAAGAAAAGTGCGGTTTCAATGGGACTTCTCCGTACTGGAACTGGGCTGCTGGTAAATATCTACTATCGAGACCAGATTCAATAAAAAATCTTATCTGTTCTATCACCTCCGACTTAGATGCCCCTGATGTATATGAGTCTACAATGTTCCAGGATTTCAATCCTGTCAGTGGTCTCGGTGGCTGGGGCAACCTATCGGATGACGCCCAAGTGCCCAACGGGGCTTTCTCCGATTTCCAACTATCGTATCCTTCCTATCACACTCTACGACGGAACTTCACTCTTCAACCATACATCGGCCTTGACCCCACACTTTTCACAAACCCGTATGAGGATGCAAATGCGACTTTCACCCAATCTGAAGTTGATAAAATGGTCAATGGATTCGTAGGAGACTATAAGGGATTCCAGGTTTATATGGAAGGTTTCGAGGTGGGTTTATTGATGGGGCGCATTTTGTGGAGTCTAACTCAAATGCCATCCTGAAGGGCGCACACGGTAGTGTTCATGAAATCTTGGGCGGGCAAGTCATGAACTTTTGCAACATTTTTCTTGAGGCTGACGTTCGTGACTTGGACAGCGATTTGGGTGGTACTTGTCCAAGTACTGCTCCCGCCAATTGCACACCGGGCCCCACCTTTTCGGCCAACGGTGAGTTGTTTTTCTTTCTCTTACCTGTTTCATTTTTCTCTTACTAACCGTGATCCCATTTACAGAGCCTATATTCTGGATGCATCATGCAGTATGTTTTATCTTCTAATCAAAGGTATACCGATCGTATTCGTGCATACTAGATGGTGGACAAAGTCTGGTACGACTGGCAAACCGCGAACTCCGCGAATGCGGGGATCTTTTATGGAGGTTCTGTCCAGATGATTGACAATGCAACAATTTATGCCGAATATCCAAACGGAGGACCTCCGATGTTATCTGTATGTGACTCTCGGGACTTGGATCCTTCTCGTTTTACTGAAAATTTCCTCGAACTAGTTGGACTCTGTTATGCATGCAGACGGTATGTTTGAAGAATCCACTGTCGGAGATGTTATCAATACCACTGCTGGCATATTGTGTTACATTTACGAATGAGCCAGGGGACAGTTTTATCCCAAAACTCTATGTACCTTTAGTAACAGGTAATCAATTGGACTCTATTTTCATGTATTCAAAAAACCAACACAAGAATTAAGAACTCTGTAGGGGGCGCGATCTGGTCCCTCGAGGAACATATTGAACAACTTCTCCTTGTTCCCCTCTCTTTTTGGTTCCCACCTTAGTGCGTTGAGGGATGTTTTTCATGTAGCGTTGTCGTACACCAGTCTCCACTTTTTGATTTCGTACGACAGGTTTTATGTCCTCGTATTTGTGCGTGAGATTCTGACCAAGTTCCCATGCCTTGAACTCTGCGGCAATGCGTCGTTGAAAGTCCTCGTCGTATCCAACACATTCCATTTTCCAGATCGCCATACGCTGTTAGCAACTTAGTTAGTGATAATGAATGAAGAAGGAACGTTGACACTGACCTCCTTCCCTTTCTGAAATGCTGACAGAATTTTTTCTTTAGTGATGTGTGGGAATGCTGCTGTCTTTTTCGTTGCTTCTTCCACCAGCATCTCCTTTAAATGTGCAGCTGAAGGATCTCTGCCAAATTGCTCTCTGTATGATATCCGACCACGAACATGAGCTCCCCAGCGATATTGTGCAATGTTCTGCGCCCAAGTATTCTGCACCTGATTTTCCAAGTATTTTGGTACATACATATAGAGATAATGCATTGCAGGGACTACCTTTTCACCTTGTTCACCCCATTCTTTCGCAGTGAGGGTCTTACAATGGGCAAATTTGTATTGACCTTGATAAAGCCAGCGACTAGATTCAAGCCGGGTGAAGACGCGGAAGATATAAGGTTCCTTCATCCAGACAGGTGTATATTCATGGTCAAATGCTTCCCGAGTGGAGAAAAACAGCCCTGGCTGGCCGGCTAGACTTGGAGCAAGTGAGTCCACTTCTGTAGTGAGGTACGCGAAATGTATCCGTGCTCTTTGAATTTCTCCAAGCGAATTTTTACGAAAGATTTTCGTGTCCCTCCTCCAAAGACACTATTCATGAACTCTCTTGAAACAGTGACAGAACGCTCAAGCTCTGCAATCGTGACTGCGTAAGGTTTCATTTGATCGAGGAGCGTAAGAAGTGTGTTCGGATTCAGAGGTAATTCATATTCATCCTTCTTCTTAATTTTTAGTTTCGGCTGGAGAAATAATCAGAGCAGACCGAAAGTACTAGTAGTATGTACACACACGTACATTTCGCATGGCCCTGAGCCTAGCCAACGCTTCCTGGAGTTCTTTGAATTTCTTGTCTGATTGGGAGGAGTCGATATAAACATGGTCTAGCACTAGTCTAGTCCTTGTACGAGGAGGAGCGGAAGCATTCGTCTTGCCGGCGCCATTGAACGAAATACTAATTCCAAACTAGTGTACCCCTTCGGGGCCCTACACCTTGCTTGGTTCAGTGCATAGCTTACAAATTAATGTAACTGTATAGCTAAAATGAAAACGGCCCGCATTATATTGCAAAATTGACTCTAGTGTGCAGCAGTATCCTCTCTGTTGAAAAGTATCTAAAAGTAATGTTGGAACATCGGTACCAAAGTATTGCGACCAAACTTCCAACCACGTAAAGTGAAAGCGACATCAATGGTTGCCCCATTCAGAGTCTGTGGTAGCAGAGCCTCAGGCAATGGCGCACCGGTATGATCAACAGTGTTGAAGTTGGCGACTGCGAGGTTCTGCAATGCATCAACCCATCGGGGGTTGGTATGTTCTTTCACAGGAGTCAAATCAGTGAGACGTCCTGCAAACAGTTAGTGCAAACTCTAAAGGTAAAGTTGGCCACTGACCATCACATCCTTCTCCGTAAGCACAAGCCTGGGTAGAGACAGTCAGCATGGATTGAATGTCATTGTCTGCCACATACACGAAAGTGGCAGGGAGTACCAATCTTCATGTACGTGTCCGCAATGCCACCGCCTTCATTGAACCACAGGTAACGTGTAGGTTCTCCCTCAGTCCGCGTAAGTATTTTCTGAAGATGCTTGATCTTCATTAGTGCAGGTTCCCAATGCATGAGCAATAGTGGTAATGTTGAATGGTGATTCGGACACAATATCCAATTCCATCAATAACGCAGTGTCAGATCTCAGTTTCAGTAGGAGGAAGTTGCTAACGTTGAATATGATTCAACCAAATGGAGTGCAATTTCAGTTTGGGATGGCGACATTTTGAAGGATAACGTAGAAGTGAAGGGTGTGGAAGCACTTGGTGAATATTTGATTTTGAAAAAGTTAATTGGTGTGTAGGTACTCGCGGAGACGTTTAGTATGGTAAATTATGAAGTCTTAACAAAAAGTGTTCCTTGATCACGCACAAGAAGATCTGAAAAAGCGTGGTAAAATCTTCACGCGCGCTAATCGGGCGGACTGGAGAAGGACCTATGCAAGCAAGGTCATAGTGATTTTGAAAGGGCTGGCTTGATTTCAGACCGCTCAAGAACTTTTTCGGTGTCATCGGAGTCTTCGGCTTTGATTTTTCGAATGTCGACGTCGAGACTATCTTCTGCCTTCAGTTGGCTTGAAACATGCTGAGTTCCTTCAATCAATATTGATGTTTCAAAGATAGGACAAACCAGAGACCTGACTTACTTGTTCGAAGAATTCAATTTTAACAATATCCTCCTTTTTCTGCATTGAGAAGGAAGTTAACCAGGATACCGTAGTCACTGATAAACCGCAATACAGTAGACGTTCGCACACATATGGAAACCAACACGAACAAGCATCCATTTGATAGATTAAGTACAACACTACACAACGTCCATGTCTACCCCCTTCGTAAACATCCTTCAAAAACCGCGACCAATATCCGAAAATCGTGCAAACGAAGAAAAAAACGGGAGCCTAACCGACCGAGACACCCAAGCGCTCACCAAAGACACACCCGCTCCACTCTGCGCGCTCATTATCCTAACACCCTCGAACACAATGAAAGTTCATCACTTCGAGAAGGAGAAAATTCAAGGCTCGAAGGGGTAAATAAAATGCGCTGCACAGAACGAAACAAAGGGCCAGTGGGAGACTGCATCAGGATCTGGAAGGTGAGGAAGGAGGGGAGAGATAGGTAACGAGAAAAAGGGACGTGGGCACGAGGGATATTGGTAACAAGAAAAATAGGATGATACGAAAGAAATGAACGCGGTGAAGTCTTCAGCGAAATGCATCAAAAAGTGCGGTATCGTAATGGTCCATTTGAGAGATTGAAAAATGAGAGGTGCGAGACGGATATATATGAGGAACGAGACGAGATAGAAACCAAAGAAAAGGAGATAGGCGATACATTGCATTCATGACACGTAACCACCAAGAATAAACTGATAATAAAGATCACAAAAGAGGAGGATGTCCGTTTCCTTGCAGTAACGTTTTTGACGGCTCAGACAAGCCCAATTCGTCCCTCTAAGGACTCCCACAAACCAGTTGTGGGGATGTCATCATTGACATCCTGCGCACCAGGCAATATATCCAAGAAGGCCTCCAAAGTAAGTCCGATATCGGACCATGTTGCACTTGACTCGGGTGAAGACGCCGATTCCCCAATGTAATCGCTCAAATCCATCATGTCGTTCTCGATACGGCCATGGTTGAGACCAAGATCTAGCCCATCAACTTCTGTACTTCCATTCGCTTCGTTTAAGTGGACCACACTTAATCCATCTACACGCATCCTCCTATCCCTATCCAAAAGCCCAATGGTCATTTCCTCCTCGGCGGAGGTCGCTTGCGAGTGGAATTCTTTTGGTTGAGCCAGACCATAAGTCGAATGACTCTCGGTGGGAAGCGAGACGAGCTCCGAATGCGTCTGTGTGACAGGTGAAGATTCGCTGTCAGAGATGATCTCGCGGAAGAGGGATTCCATGGTAGCGTCGTCAACTGGCGGTGCGTCTTGAGAGCCAGTGGGAACCTCGAAATGAGAGGCGGCTGAGGTATTGTCACAGTAGGGATCGTAGAGGGCCAGTTCACCCGCTGCAGGGAAGGAAGGGGGGTTCTTCCTGTCGCCACCCGTGCTAGGTGGCGAGTGGACTGGGAGGCCTCAGAAGACTTTGATCCGGTTGATGATGACGGTGACAACGTAACAGTCGAGGGGAGGGGTGATGTCGACACAGAGGATGAGGAGAAGGTGGTCGATGAGGAAGGCGAAGGAGGCATAACAGAAGTGGAAAGGGCAGGAGGGGGAACAACGGAAGGTACAGTCTCGATATTCGATGATGGCGCGACACCTGTTGGAAGACCCCGCTCTGCGAGAGCTTTAACAACAGCGTCCCAACCTTTTTCGAGGGTTCTTATCCGCTCCTTGAGCTCTTCGTTCTCACGATCTCTAGCTTCATCAGAAAATGATTTGATTGGGGCAGAAGACACGAGAACGGGAGCAGGTGTTGCAACTGCAGGAGACATCCCCATACCAGCGCGAAGCTGACGATTCTCCTCCTCAAGCTCAGCGACTCGGCGCTCAAGATAGGAGAATTGGGCCTTTCTACGGTCTCTAGAGTTCTGCGCAGCAATACGATTACGGTGAGCCCTGGCTTCCTTACGGTCCTCAGAAGATTGTTCGGTACGAGGACGTTTTCGAGAAGGACCAGGCTGAGGTTCGGGTGAAGGAGAAGAAAACATGTCGTCAGATGTAGATGGTAAAGAAAGAGATGCTGGGTTGACAAAAGAGTTTTTGTTTGTCGGCACTTTGGGCATTCTGAGGGCGATATAAGAGGAGGAATGAGGCTTTAATACTGCGGTTAGCAGGACGATCGATAGATATACGTGGCAGTCGTGAAGAGAAAATACGAGCGACGTGGCAATGGCAGTTTGAGATACTTCTCACACTCATGTGACTCAATTTTTCACGTGATGTGATTGACATCTTGACTGCGTCCCAGCTGGGCCGCGCTCGCTCACCAAGTGTGTTGACTCTTTTGCCTACAAGATGGGAGGATTATGTATCAGCATCGAACCATCAAAATACATACGTTGAACAGCTGGCCAAACATCGATTGCAACAGCAGCCAGCAGCCCTGCAGATAGTGTACAACAAGAACTTTGAACTTTCCTGGACCCTCACTATCGCAATACGCCTATCACTCTTTTCCTTTGTTGTGTTGCCTCTGCGCTCGCTATTCTGATTATGAAGGGCATTGCACAAGTCGTATATCATGGTTTTGGGCCCCAGGGGCTCTCATCGACAGCGCTCTCGCAAATGCAGAATTGCTGTTGAGCGTTGAATACAATAGCTGTCATCCTCCCCCAAAACCGACTTAGGGCGATGGGCTTTATGGTCACATTGGGAGAATTCTCCGTGCTGGAGGATCTGTATAAATCAGATGCTAGTATGCAGCTTCCAGTAGAGCAGGGAAGCTGGATCAAGTAGGATCCTAACTCGTCTGTGCTTGTGATTGAACTCGATAAGAATTCGAAGTTGCCCATCTTCACTATTGCTACTTTGCCATTAATCCTTTACTACCATCATTCTTCTGGCTCCTGGTTGCAGTTGCGCCTGACAGATGTCTCGTTCCCGCTGACCGGGTACCATAATTGCGACTTTCTCAGCTTAGCTTATAAGTAGTCGAAAGTACATGGAGAGTCTGGTGACAGATTCTTCTCCTTCGATTAACCCACCATGCCTCTTGTGTCAATAGAACAAGTTGCGGGCCATATATTCGATTACATTGTGATAGGTAAGTCCAACTTCTCAACATTGTATGTGCAAGGATATTCTCACCGCATCCATCTTTGTTTCCAGGTGGCGGCGTATGTGTAATTTTGTACTATTGGTTTGGCGAATGACTGAAGCATCGTACTCAACGTAGACTGCAGGTCTCACCCTCGCTTCTCGCTTGTCGGAAAATGCAGATTGGTCTGTACTCGTGCTAGAAGCGGGAAATGCGCATCTAGACTCGGAGAATCATCCTCTGATAAGTACGAGATCCTTGTTTCTGGTTAATGACTCGTCCTAGATCATACGTATAGCTCGCCCGGGGCAATTTGGAATGCAAATCGGTAATCCGGAGTATGATTGGGGATTCAAAACTGTTCGTATATCCGATTTTACCGCCTTCAAACTCTCAGTGTGAATAATACTAGGTACCCCAGAAATTTGCAGATAACATTGAGTATCTCTGGAGTCGGTGAATTCGGACATACCTCTTGCGTTTTGCTTTCGCCTCATATTGAATGACAGCGGAAAGGGCTTGGGAGGGACTTCAGCAATGAACTTCTCTGTGTGGACTTTTCCTCCGAAAGAGGATATTGACAGTGAGTTACTATCTATCATTGTTTCCCAAAATTTTGTTTATCCTACTGTTCTTTGCACTTAGACTGGGAGAAACTTGGAAACCCAGGCTGGAATTGGGCTAATTTTGAGAAGCATGCAACACGAGCAATAACGTTGGTCTTTCCAACTCCGTCATGTGAATCCAGAATTATATTACCTCCCAATCTGATAGGTATATACCTCTTGAACACACCAATCCCTCATTGTCTGTTGAGGCTTTCAACGTCTGGGATGGTAACAAACCTCATGGTGAAGGTAAATCATATTCCACCTGATACGAAGCCGGGCTACTAATATAATGTGCTTGATACACGTGAACAGGTCCTCTACAAGTCGCTCACCCTCGTTGTGTACTCGACGTGGATATCAAAATGCATCAGGCAAGTTTTTCAAGACTCCATGGAGAGTTTGGGTCATGGAACTTCCTTCCAGACTTTGTTGAACATGGGTTTCATCCGATCTCGAGCTCCTGTATGAATTATGTTCATACTATTTCATTGATTATTTCTGAGCAAGTATTTCTTTAGTATCATGGCGATGTGTGTATTCTACTTCATAACTCACTCGTGTCTTCGTGTCCAGCGTGAAGTTATTGGTGGGTTTTTAATTTGACTCGTATTGCAGAGTCATGGATGTTATTTCGCTTTGAACAACGTACATCCAACTTTGCATTCTCGCACGTATGCTGCTACTGTATGCCTTTCCTGTTCATTTCCATGATAACCAAATCTCACTAACACAAAATAGGCATCACAGGATAATGCATTCCAAAGACAGAATTTATCCGTTTTGGTCGGCGCCGAGGTTACGGTCATCCTTTCCTCTGACTCCAAGGATGATGAATTAGAGGCTTCTGGTGTCGAATTTCTTCACAAGGCAACAAACAGAAAATATTGTGCTCTGTCACGAAAGGAAGTCATCCTGTCTGCTGGGTGAATATTTAAACGTGGATGTACCAATATGAAGTCTCTGGAACACTAAGTGACTTATTCTCAGATCGCTCAAGTCCCCGCAAATCCTTGAACTATCAGGTATCGGGAAACCAGAGATTTTGTCCAAACTTGGCATCGATGTCAAAGTTCCTCTCGACGGTGTGGGTGAAAACTTGCAAGAGCATCTGTTTATTGGTTGTACATTCGGTAAGCCGAGCAGGATCTCATCACTCATTCCGTACTCAGTATTTGAACAGAGCTCAAGGAGGATTACAGCGGAGAAACGTATGATCTTCTGCGAGATACCGTCCAGCAGTCAGAACATGTTGACCTTTAGTAAGAGTTGTATCCTGGATTGAATAAAGTACATGTCATCTGACAGGACTATAGCTCGAAGGGTCAAGGTATATACATGACCGGAATCGTCAATATGGCCAATTTTCCTCTGAAGGAAATTGCTTCAGATGCGGAAGCATTATACGACGCAGAAAAATTGAGAATACATCAGGATATGAAAGAAGGTAGGCATCCACCAGGATTGGCGGAACAGTATGAACTTCAGTTGCAATACCATCAACATAATGCCCTGGATTGCGAATTTGTCAGCTTATCCGGTTCCCTCTCTGGTCCAAGTAAGTCTGGGACATCATGATCCACCTCTTACATGGCTAAGTTTCAAGATAGATCCACCACGACCGGGGAAGAAGTATTATACAATCATCGGTTTCCTGAATCACACTTTCTCTCGCGGCACAATTCATAGCTCATCAAGCAGCCCCTACGATCCCCCACTGATGGATCCGCATTATTTTGAACACGATATAGGTCTATCTTGGATCAACGACGGCTGCTATTTGATATTGACTATTGATTTATACAAGATCTCCAAGCCTTTATCAACGAGGTCAAATATATTCGCAAAATTGTGAAGACAGCGCCTTTGAAAGATGTTCTTTCAGATGGTCAGGATCGCGACACTTATACCGTAAAAAACATGACTCACATAGTGCTACAGTAGAGCTAAATCCCGGTGCAGATATTCAAACAGATGAGCAGATTGCAAGTATGTGCTGCTCTTGAATCGGTTGGCATGATATACTTACCCATCACCGTGTTGCTGTTTAGGCTGGTTAAAGCAGAATTTGAGCACTGGTTGGCGTCAGTTGCATCTAAGTACTAGTTTAAGGGCTTTTTAATTTTCTCAATCCTCCCGTAGATACAGTTGGTACGCTTTCGATGCTTCCAAAGGATCGAAATGGTGCTGTAGACTCAAATCTGAAAGTCTGTATCATTAGAACCAACAATCTCTGATAGACGATATTGATGCGATGTTTCACAGGTCTACGGAACCAAGAACATACGCGTCGTGGATTTGTCGGTTGTCCCTTTGCAAATTGCAGCTCATACCCAAGGTGCGCATATATTGTTAACACGCTTCAATGGGATGGCTGAAAAATCATCGTAAATTGTATGTAGCCACTGCTTATATCATAGCCGAACAGGGTATGTCAACTTTGCACAAGCACCCTTTGGCTTGCCACTGACATGTTGTCATAAGCTGCTGAAATCATCAAGAGGGCTTCTCTTCCTTGAACAAGCTCCGAACTTGAAAAGAATTTTGAAATCTGATTGTCTAGCTTTCTGATATGAATACACTTGAAAAACAAATGTAAGCGCAGATTTTTTGCGAGCATTAGAGCTTATTAGCAACGCACGGCAAAGTACTTTTCTTGGACGGAAAAATGCCAAGCATTTACTCGAAAATTCAATGGGTGGAGCTCTCCCAATTTATTCTCCAGTGAGTGGAGCCACTCACTTTGCTAGAGGATCGGGGATCTCTGCAACATGGAATGACTTTGCCATGGACTGCTAATAAGCTCTATTGTTCAAACATTGCAAGTTATTTATATAGTCCATGTATACCAACTTTGAAAAATATTTGGTTTTACAGAAGATAGAACGTCAAGGTCTGTCCGAATTTAGTCCTTCTGCAAAAACAGTGTCCGGAGATATGATGCAAAATTAAGAGCTGGGAATGCACAAACGCTACAATTGATATCCAATGAGTAAACAAATCCCAAAGAAGTCGGATTTTGCCACTTGCCTCTCCAATACTGAGGTTGTCACAGTTAGCGTCGATCTCTGGGTTACTAGCATCAAGAGCAGCAACAGTGATGTTGAACATATCGGCAATGTTGATGCAAACATCACCATCTTTGACGACGTAGGTTACCCCACTCGGACAGCTTGCAGCCCCTGGAATGCACAAAACCTGGCACAAAACATCGAGAGTCTCAGTGATAGTAAACATCTTGAACACAAACCAACGGACCTCTCCGATGGCAAGGTTCGTACACCCCGAGTTAATTGAAGGATTGGCGGCCTCCAAATCGCTGATAGTGATATTGAACTGAGCAGCGATAGTTTGGCAGATATCCCCTTGCTGGACGGTGTAGTTACTAGTGCAGGTGGAATTTTGAGCAAAAACATCGAGGCTCGTGTCTACAAGATGTGAACAATCACAAATTATCAAGATTTATCTGGAAGGAACTAAAAAAGGGACATTTACGTGTCATGGTCCAGAATGCCATTGCCCACACAGCGAGTTGAACGAGAGCAAACATAGAGAGTTACAGATAAATGCAGCGGGAGGAGTGTTGTGGCGAAAGGTAGGAAATCTATGACGGACCAGACGAACAACAAGGACTTTATAGGATTTTCGAGAGAGCCAAACGGGAGATGAAAAGGATTATGTGAGGTCATGCGTTAAGATGTTACTCCTTGACGGGATGGGCGGACGGGCACATGAACACCATAGCAAGTCATTTTTCAATACCATGACCTTGAACTCAAGACACCAAATGGCAGCGAAGCTGAGCAAGTTGAATCTAGTACACGTCGAGAGTAATGAGTGTTCCAAAGGAAGAATCTTCCAGGACTGAGCAGATTAATTCTGATCTTCTAAACATCTTTTTCGGCGAGATTGCACCGTTCAGTTCAGTCTACCGTTAGAATGGCACCTCCTGCATCAGGCATACTCAGACCATGCTCGCGAAGAAAGTTAGGATGACGGTATTTTGTCCCCGTCTCTGTGAGGGAGAAGCATCAGAAAGTTTTAACCTAGTGTTTTGACTTTATCTTCCGTCGTCCGCCGAGGTTCTGGATCTGAGCTGGGAAAGAAAGAGATTCAGCTCATAAATAGCTCTTTCGAACAATACCATTGCGTTTCTGATCTGTCGTTCTGTTATGGGATCCGTGGAGAGGAGGTCCAAGTTCCATCGTCCCTTGGCAGTTGGCGAAAGGTACATGTGACCCAGTCTGACATAAGCAAACGCGCCAACGCGATTCGCGCCACAGTATTCAGGCTCATAAAACCTGGCTGGTTTCTATCATGGTCTCATCTGTGCCATTTGATGTTCTAAATGATCCTCAAGCTGCGATACAAGAACTTTTTGATCAACATCTTCAGTCGCAGTCTTCGATCGAATTCCACTCTGTTCTCAGTAATCATTTCCGAGAAATTTTTAATCAGGAGGAACGTTTAGAATTGGTGAGTAGTGATGATAACCATACAACTGTGCCACTTCTGAGTGATTCTTTCACCCAAGATTCCGCACCTTCATTCGACATACTTTGCCCGGAGTTCAAGTGACTCTTCCTCAACTTCGCCCCGTCTGGTACAATTTCGTGGCATGGTTCAGGACACCTCTGCGTCTCCGGAATTGTATCTCTCGCAACTCAGAGAAGGGAAATATGGTGGCTGGGGCGCGCATGAATCAATGGACGAACATATCGACTATTCAAATCTTCGTGAATGCACCCGATATTGGGTGGTCAGTGTTCCTGGTGAAACTGAGTGGGCTGGACAGACTCGCACGGACACTGTTCTGGCTTCAACGTCAAAAAACTCAAATCGAAGCGCGGATCACAAGTTTCCTCTTTCTTCCACTGCACATATTGGTGTCCATACCAATATCTACTCTGTACAATCAGACCCTGACTTGAAGAGCACTGACATTGCGACGTTCGTCGGTCTCTTTGAAGCAGAACGCGATACATTACATGTATTGTTTCACCTACACGAGAACATGGCGCACAAACCATATCGAGTGTATCCTCTAACGATGGCCGACACGCACGAATCGACCTCGTTGGAAAAGGGAAATCGAGCCCTTCAACGCGAACTCGTCAAATGGATAGCGGATGAATCATTAGCAGGCGACATGGATGCAGCGGAATGGGTTTTGTTGTCTATAATCTCCCGAGTGTGAGTAATATTCACATTCATTCTTCTGCCATGCTGTTCTCTTGGCGTCTTCCTTTGATCCTGAGTGATTAATGCATACTCGCTCATAGTCAATCGCGACACCCACCGATCATCCCCGCTTCCCTTACTCTGGCGCGTTTTCCGCCTCCACCTGCAAAAGTGGTACCTACTGCTTCAACATCTGCTACCCCCGATATGCATCGACTGGCAACGTCTACTAGCACACCAGCCCTTTACCATGTTCTATCTCTTCTCTTGCCCATCTTAGCACATGTGCCTCTATCCCTCCCATTATTGAACGACGAGGTATTCTTCCCCGAGTCCAAGCCTCGGCCGCGATCAGAAGGTGCTGACGAAGATCCAGAGGACGAGCTCTACTCTGGTTTACTCCAACTCGCCCCGTCGACGGTGTGCCTCATCACAGATTCCAGTGTCACGGAGGGCCAAATAAACGATCGCGGAGTCCGGAACCTTCGAGCGTTACAAGAGGTCATTCGCAATCAAACCCTCGAATATGTATTCCCGTATAGTGTATTCCGCTTCGAAACCGACATCGGATATATCGTCTGCACGGAAGGGAAAAAGAGTGCTCTAGTGGAAACGCACACAACTATTCCACTGAAACCCGTCGATTCGTTGTCAACTTCAGAGCTCCAGCAACGACTATATAAATCACCAGATGAGCTAAACCTTCCTCCCATCGAAAAACTAGAAGCATGGCGGAAGTTGATTGGAGGTGCGATCGCAATGCAAACAGCCAATATTGTAAACCAAAGCTCCTTGTCACCGCCGCCGCCAGTACCTGTAGGAGGGATTGGGGTTTCCAATGCAGCAGCCGAGCTCATCCAGGAGGAATTCGTCCAGGAAAGACAAACCGAAGCGCAACGATCAAAATCTTCCGTTGAAAGGAAAGCGCAAACTACAATAACCCCGGATGACTTGATTCATCGTATGTTGATGACCAAGTGAGTTTCCGCAATCAATAGTCTCGAGCCTTTCGGGCACTTATAATTACCCGCCAGATTGTTAGCCCTCTCGACGCACGAGCCAGAGGTATCTATAGACATCTGGAAGCGGATGAAAGACTTGGAAAGCCGGAGGCTAGCGAGGATGGCATAGCGACTCATGCTTCCTGACACTGTCATTCATTGTGTACATGACACTTCATCAAACTTGTTGTCCTCCTTCAAGCAACGGCCTTAAACTCTTTCTCGAAGAGCGCCTCGTATACTTCCTCCGTAGCGGACGCCATGCTCAAGCTGCTACGGAATCGAGTCAGTGACCCGATCAACGTTGGGCACGGAGCAAACGTTGAAACCAAATCCGAGGATTTCCGACCGGGAAGGCTTGAGTTTAGTATCTACTAGATCTATGTTACAACATAATGAGTACAGAACATGTTTGTAGTTAATATGGTTGAATTCATGAAGCTGAGGAGAGAGGCGGTCTGGCTAAATCTTGACTACATTTTGGGAAGGTGGGTACAACAAAGTCAACGTGCGACGAAAACAAACAACAGGCCTATCGGTAGGATCACTATCTAATAAGCCAAAAAGATAACCATAAGTTATGCACAGCAGTAACAGCGAAAGTCCAATGAACGGAAATTGGAAAATAGTGGAATTTAGTGCTCAGGTTCAGTAGACCGTCCATAACCTAGAAACTTGGTTTTAGCCATGCCTAGCAAGAAACTCCTTCCTCCGCTATTGGCTGTGTCGTCGATACTGGCTCCTGGCCCACCTAAACTCTTAGCTTGCGCTCCTCTCTTTCCGCCCACAGTCTTCCGACCCTCGGCTCGTCGATTGAGTCTTCGTAGAAGCCTTTGGGCCAGGAGTGCTTCTTCGACAGGGACCTGAGAAACGGACCCATCATGGCTGACCCGATCCCCAACCTCTCTTTGTTTCATATCCTCAACAGCTGACGGCCCACTCGGTGACATGGCCTCTAGGCGTACATTTGTGACTATCTCCTGTACATATGCTGATGGTGAATCGAGGGAATGATTAGTCTCAACATTTACACTACCATTCTGGTCATCGCTTGTATCGATGGACCTGTCGAAGGGAGTAGAGGCAGCGACATTGCGCTTAGAGACATTTCTGGTTCAGCAACTTGAGCGCTGACAATTACAAGTAGGGGAACCGAAAGAAACCGACCTAATGTCCCCCACAGGCCTTCTCAGCCCAACACCTGGATTCCTTTTTTCTTTCGGTACAGACAAAGTCAGGTTGCCCCATGCGGACATCCTTGTAGCGGTTTGCACTCCACACTCATCTTTGTCCAAGTCTTCTCGTAAAAGGTTAACCTGCGAGTCTCGGACAATAGCACCTAACTCTGGACCAGCAAAAGGATCTGGATCATTACTGAACACTTCGACCGGCCCACCAAAACGTGGCGCTTTCTTGGAACCAAAACGAGAACTGCTGAATGAACTCGGTGGTGGGGAGATAGCTGGCTTATTTTTGGTCGAAAGGGGGGAAGAACGAAAGGAGTCATAAGGATTCAACGATATAGACACAGTTTCGGGTAAGGCCTGAGATGATTCAGAGTGGATGAGCTTGCGGAAAGAAGATGTAGGAGTATTCGGTGTGAACGGAGTGCGCGGCGTTTGCAGACCAAAGGAAGTTGATATCTCTGAAGAAGAGTTTGACTTCAACGACTCAGGACTATGTGGAACTGTTGCCTTGAATCTCGGAATTCTCGAAGGGCTTGTCCATCGATCTTCTTCCGCTGACCTACTGAGTTTCTTTGGTGTCCTGAGTTCACAGAGATTAACATCAGCATCAGATGTGTGTTGATCCTCATCTTCCGATTCTACACAAATCCACCCACGACCACCGTTCCTTGTTTGCTTGCTTTTAACAATATCTTCGTCTCCGTGAGATTGAATCTGTTCCACTGTTATTACCTCCCCATTGACACCCAATGGATCCTTCGCCCGAAGCAAATCCATACCTAGACTGCTAGAAGGTCTCATTGCTCCTGCGGCACCACTCACCGCAGCCTTCGTCATTTCCATGATTCCGGCCATCCTCCAAGGTGTCGGAGAGCGCATGCCAATCATCCCTTCGCCTGCACCGGTACTTAGCATTCTCGTCGGCATCGGCGATGGTGATCGTCCTCCGCTCAGTCCGCGGCCTAGTTTTGCGCCAAGCGAGCCCAAACCGACCAATGCATCGAAGTTGGGAAAAATGTGGAAAGTGGACGAACGTGTGGGACGAAGAGGTGGTCTTTGGTCTTCGCTACATCGACTGGCGGGACGGATGCTTTCAGCTATATGAGATGTGTTCTCCGATAGGTACGACGCGAATGGGAGAGGCGACAAAGTCCTGTTATCTGGAAATAGGGCATCTGGACGACGCATTCGTGATTCGTCACGGCGATGCTCTGAACTTAAAACGTCCACGTTCGGCCCCTCGCCCTGGTCATACAAGTGTACTCGAGAATCATCGGCAGGATGTTCCACCTCCGTCTCCCCGCTAAGAAATGCTCTCCTTTTCGGTCTTGGAGAGCAGAACGAGGATGAGCGCGACAGAGACACAGTAGATAGATCATGTTGGTTTTCCGAATCCAAATCCATCATTGATGCTGTAGCCAGAGAATTTGTCCACCTGGTATTCTTTCCAGTCAAAGAGAAACTACGCAATCTCGATTTGGCAAGGGATGACGAGAGCAACGAGAGCGATAGGATAGACGGAAGACGGCCGTGCTTTAAGCTCCTGCTACTTTTGCTCCCGAAACTGTCCTTCTTCGACCTTGAGGAACAAGATTGCAGTTGGCCAGAAACCGGTCTATATGTGAGTGATTCTGGTTTTCCGAGATCATTTGGTATTTGTATATCGTCAAACGGAATGGATAGCTGAGACTGTTGAGTAGGAAAAATGACAGTTGATTTTAACTTGTCTGCTGTCTTAGACGCCTCCGCCATTACAAACGATACCGATTGCGGTGGCGAGCCGAATTCCAAGGCATTCAAAGGGTGAGAAAGCGAGTTAAAGTCATCAACAAATACAGTTGACGACGCCACCTGAGTATAGTGCACGTCAGTCCCACTGTGTACGCTGACAGACAACGATTGGCAAAGCTCCTGCCTATCGTGGACCAAAGTTCTGGTTGGCCTCAGGGGCAAAGCGGTTTGTTCCAGAACACTGTAGGTAGTCTGCGTCAAAGGAAATGCTAGGTCCAATGCTTCTAGGTTGGTGTTCCCATTCAATGTACGCAAGCACTTCTCGACATCCTCATCTAGCCTAATATTTTCTTCATGTTGTTCGCAAAAGGGTGAAAGAGGAAATGACCTCAGGAAGGTTGAGTCTGTACGCAGCGTATTATCTGTGAGAGGTCCCGAGGAATTTGAATCATTAATCAAAATTTGGAGGCGGTTCGTCGAAGTATGGGGAGAATTGGCGTCCGAGCCATGAGATCCCGGGAAAGGCTCATCTCTTGCCGAACGTGAAAAGTGGGTATATGCTATCGCGATCAAGCATCAGCAAAATTTGATTCCGTCTAGAATACGAACTCACAATTCAAGGCAGACATTATACATCCTGCCTGTACCACAAAGAACAGGTTCTGAAATATCACTGCCATGACTATCCCGAACGGCTCCTGTTTAGGTCCAGAATCCTTGATCCCGGAAAGCACAACCTGTATGCATATTCCGAGGCTTTCAGCTAGCAACGCGGCTAGTTGAGCAGCGATAAGGAAAATCCAGATCCCGTGTGCTATGGACAAGACTGGTTGAGATATGATTCTCTTGGGAGGAAAATCCGACTTCGGAGGCTGATGCTGCCGGTGGTTGGACGAACGTGTTCTCGGTGGTAGCACGCATCCTGAGATCTGTGGCGAGTCAACGTTTGTTTCCATCTGTCGAGAGACATCCAATGAGGTAGGCCTGAGCCTGGTCTTCTTCTCTCGACAAGAAATCGGCGACGTAGCAGGTCGAGCACTGAGCATCTTCTTATGAGACACGACATGTGTTTCCGTTTCGGTATTCAACTGGATGGAATAGACTTGTGCTGAGGATGAATCTAAGGAGTTGCGTTCTTTGGACCTTGTAGTAGGGTGATCAGGGTACGCATCAGTCGGCAATGTGCGGTTAGAGGCTGGACTCGGAGAAGGTGGAGTTGAGGAGAGTAGAAGAAAAGAAGAAGAAAGTGGAAGGGTAAGGTGATGTTTCTGGGGCGTACTAGGTTCTGATACTTGAATATCTTCCGTGGGGTCTGGGGAGTCCTCGCTACTTGCTGGTCCAGAGACGGTGATCAGAAACATGTAGATGAGCAACGGAAGCGCCGTAGTCGCAAATAAAAGATTACACAAAGGCCCTAACAATGACAAGGAGGGTATGCGTCTCCGGGTAAGTGATAGAGCACTCCCTATATCAAGTCAATGTGGGGTAGATCTTCACAAGAAATCCGCGTACCGCCTATAACGAGCAGACTCATAGAAACCGCATATACTCCTAAATTGGCGTTCGGAATAATAGACGATTCACGATTCTGGTTAATCTTGTTGATACTACCAACGAGGAGCACGATAGTAGTCATTCCAGCTGCAAATCTTCAATAATTGTGGAGAAGGCATTGAAGTAGAATACTGACAAAACCCATCCAGGACAGCGCTTGAAATCATGCTTCCAGTCGATGCTCCCAAAATGCCAGTCACAGCTTCAGCAACTCCCAGAAAGCCAAAAGATACGAGTACAACAATGCTCGCAAGGTTTTGACGCGTGAATATACATTGCGAAAAGAATATGAGGCTCAATCCAGGGAGAAAGAGAAAGAGAGCGAATGAAAACATGCAAAGAGAGAAAACCATTTGTAACTCGATTCTGAAGAAAGATTAAATAATAAAAGGAATAATGATGAACGTCAGATGCATAAGAGAGACTCAAATCGGGTGACGAGCGAAGAGCTCTCTAAAGCCTAAACAGTACAGTAACCGTGCAAAGTCCCAAAGAAGACAAAAAATTGCCTAATTGGGTTACATACCCCGGAAATGAATGTCGTTCCGCGGATTCGGTGTCAGGCCATCGACAACGGCGAGGGAGACAGTCGGCGGGCCTGCGATGTCATTGTCATACTGCTGCAAGTGTAGTGTTTCATTGGAAACCCCCCTCTTCGCAAGCTTCTTGAATGCCGCAGTGATAGTACTCGAGGAGAGGGTCAGAGAAAATCCCGCTTCTCATATGGAGAGAATTTGTGCCGAAACTTGGAAAACAAACTCTAGGAAAAGTCAGAGAACTACTGTTATACATACATAAAAAACGATAATGATGCAGGTACAGATGCAATGGGGTATCGATTATGGGTAAGTGGGTATAGTACAGTAGTTACACGACCAGATATGCGGTACGTAGATTCTTTGTGAATGTCATGTTTCAAGGTCCAAGGAATCACCGAACGAAGGCAGATGTCCAAATAAGGTCTTTCAACTACCTCGGAATTTCGTTGACGGTAATAATTAGAATGATCGCCAAACCAACGACGACGGATGGCAGAAACTGGTTGAGCGTAGGTGAACCCGATGTTCCTCCAGGCGCATAAGGTCCATCTGCGCTACCCGAGCCGCTGGTCTGTGGGGCCTGCTCTCCAATGTACTGCTTCCCTAATGTGTTGATTTGTCCATTAGAACTCATCAGTGCGTTGTCCTACGTCGCAACCAAATCGTTTCAGCATGCGAATATGCCTCAGGAAGCGAGTTCGCTTACCTCGTTCACTCCTTGAAGATCTATCATAGCTCCGAAATAACTGTAACGTTCAACAAAATCGCTTGAATCCATGTACGATTGTGTCGCGTTCAAGAATAACACAACATCATCATAAGAACACTGGGATCCGCCGTTGTAATTCTGACAAGCCCACTCCGTTACCCATAACGGCCGTTGGAAGGTATTGTGGAAGTCTTCAAGGTATTCTATAAACGCAGTGGCGTTGATATCATACCAATCTGGAAAGTCAATGAGTTAATGCGCAAAAATCTGTGAAATAGACTCACGGAGAGCAATGAAGTCGACCGTACAGCTACCGTTACAGGCCGTCAAGAAATCCTGTATCCAGATTTTACCAGAAGGCGCACTAGACGGAGCTGGACTTCCTAAACGAATGTTTTGCGATTTGAGTGGTTCCATGTACGTCTTCCAGAGCTCCGCCCCTTGCGCCGGCGTCAGTTCCGATTGGCCGCTCTGCTGAGGTCTGAGAAGCTCTTGATATTAAACCTGACAAAATATCATGATTTTAAAACAGGCTCACTCATTCATGCCGAGGACTGCAGTGACATTATGGGAGGATATGGTATCGTTTATTGTAGAAGAAAAATCGTCCACGGAGTTGTTTCCCCAAAGCATGGGGACAAACTCAATCTCTGTGGAAGAAATAGCATCGGGAGACCATGTGTAATACCTTCAAAAACAAATGGTCAGAGAAATCTGAATATTGACTTTTCTCGACACTCACCAAGATATCTTCCCAGTCGTTAGATATTGGTCTATATCAACATAATTTCCATTGGGCCACGCAAGACCTGCCTTTGACGAGTTGGTTGTTCTGCTCATCAGGGTTTCATGGTTGACGAAGGACATTACGGGTTTGACATGGATCAAAAAAAGAAGGGAAACCAAGAAATTTGGAATCATCGAGTTCATGATGGTCGTGGAAGTTGTCTATATTTCCTACTCCTTCATCAGTGGTGTCCCTTATAACTTACAAGATGAACAGCTCCAGGAGGGAAGAATGAGGAGATATGACGTCGACTGAATTCACATCAACCATGCTGTAACAGGCTGTAAGCCACTCCAATCTGATGCGTCCTCCAGGTCCCAAATATTATAGGTTGATACGTAGCACAAGACTATTTACTGTGATTAGACTGAACAGGTCTCAACTTGGCCTGAACACAACACGATACAAAATACAGTCTTAAATGTCCAAAATTTTCTGACTAACTACCACGTTTGCTGGTTCACAATGCTGTCGAGGACACCCGTTCCTTGCAGGTTCGATAAATAGACTTTCCAGTCATCTGCCCTGAAGAGATATCGACTGTGTTAGAACAAATAATGGCCACATGCAGCAGATACTGACTCATATCCAGCCGGCGTTGCGGACCACATCGACGATGCTGCATTATCCATGCTACTAGGTAAAGAGGCCAAGAAGGTGTCAAAATCGAAATCGGTCGGAGGCGAAGAGTCAGCGCCAGCATTTTCAGTAGAATATGGATTTGAGATTGTGAATTCCGAAGGTCTAAGTGTGCTGAGAGGGTCCTCAAAGAGATGCCGTGGGGTATCAAGTACAGAGTCTTCAGGTGAAGAGCCTTGACTCGGAGTGGTGTTAAGGAAGCTACTCAAGTCGAAACTTTGGGTGGCCTCGTTTCCAAATTCTGATTCGGGTCCGACATTATGAGGACCGTGTAACGGATCGCGTGGGGTATGGAACACTCGATACGAGCCAACAATCTGTCTGTCTTCCCTGTTTTCATCAGATGACTGTTGAACTTGGTCACGCAAGTCCTCAGACGATCTTGGCCTCTTGTTGTTGGTCACTGGAAGTATTTCACCAACTCTGGCCATGTCTGTAATCATATCCCTAGTGTTGCATAAGACTAGATTCAGTTAGTAGATTGCCATATTCACCAGAATCTTCCCGATGATGGCCATCTATGTCAGTGTGCATCAGAGTTCAAACTTGCCCTTCAGTACACTAGCTTACCTGGTTTCACACATTTTGAACGTTTGTAAACAAGCATCCACTCCCAACATCGCATCAGCATTTGCTGAGGTTACGCCAGAGCGTCTTCTCGTCCAAGTACTGAGCAGTAGTACGACTGCAGCAGTGAAAAAACACATCTAGAAGGAAGATTAACAGGATCTGAACCGCGCTCAATAAAAATACGCACCGTGGACTGAGGAAACGGCAACAGAACATTTTGTTCGATCATAGCCACTGCAACGTGACTGCATGCTCGTGCTGCGGTGACGCACATTGTCAAGGAAGGGAAAGACAACGAAGATGGATTTCGAGGCATTGGAATGAATGGCCGATGGATGAAGCACTATTAGCAGGTGAGGGTCACGTTCTACGACAAGAGCATAGTATACTTACCTGCAAGTTATAATAATTGCTATATAACATCGCACTTTGTTTGAAGAAAGGACCGCGCCGATCTGGATCCCATTTCACTAAAGATAGAGATAAGAGAGAGGAATGACAACGAAAACTTGGACACAAACGATGTTCCGGCATCGCGTCGAGCCACTGGTTGAGTAAGGAGTCCAGTTCTGCGATGAGTTGTTGAGTAGGCTTCATTACCGGGCGGCCGGAGACGAGCTTCGTTTGTCGTATTGGATACTGAATGTTTTTCAGTATGAGGTTTTTCTCATCAGGAAAATGATTACTTACTATTGCACGCATAGAATAAGCCAATATATCCATAAGTTTCAGGTAATGAATAAAATAAGAGACTTTGGAAGGCGTTCCAGCGGGTTGCTTGAAATTTGAATCTGGGTCAGATTGATCCCAGTATTCATCATCGCAGTCTACAGGAAAATCTACGTCATATCTATGAGAGATTTCGAAATCAGATGCCCGCATTGAATTCAGAATCAACAAGGTATTGACTCTTCTTCGTGTATTGTCGACGGTCGGCCTGCAAAAGATCCAATCGACCTTTCATGCGTCAGTAGTAAGAAGAACGCCCGTTTCCACAATTCATCCATAACAGTCGGACGTGGAAGATTTCGCGTACGATGCGCACCAACGTCTTGCGCTAGGCGTAAGCTGTTGAATGTATGAATGTTAGAAACTCATTCACTTTGAAAGGCCAGACGCACCCGAACCCAATTTGTGTCCATGTACTCTGCGATACCGTGGTTGCCTTGATATAAGTGACACTGAGCTGAACGACAGATTTCAGACCTAGCCAAAGGAATAAAAGGAATAAACTCACCGCGTAACATTGTATTTCGTGTAGTGAAGGCTTTGCTGAGAGTTGAAGACTAGTTCGTATTATGGGTACTTGAGCATAATAGTGCCACCCCGCTGTGAGGTAATTTTAGTGATACGGAGAAATTGCAAAGAAGAATCATACCAGAAGAGGGAATAGTAGGCCCTTCTGAGAATACTCTGGGATCATCGGAATATCTAGCGCCTATTGCACAGACCAGTAGCACAGTACCGCCAAAAAATGGATCATCTCGGTGGACACCTTCCGCTATTCCTTTCCGGAACGTTGGGCGGTGAAGAAGAGGAAGTACAATATCGACATTCTCGAAATATAGATCCACAAGTACCAACAAAAGATCGTCGGGTGGGAACTCGTATTGCGGTTGTGGGTACTGGAGATAACGCCTAGATCATACATTAGATACATTTCGACAGGGAGGACCTGGGGAGACATACATTTGCCACTGGAAAAAACGTTAGTATTATTCCGATAATAAGTGTGGCTGCACGCACATCCTCCGGATCCCATATTGCATCACGTTTCCGGTTCAAAACCTCTGGTGGCTTGAAATACGACTCTCCAACATGATGTTCCTTGTGATGTAAGGCCGTTTCGATGAGATACAAACCACTAGACACACATTCCAGTCATTTTGAAGTTTCGCAAAACAATCTTGAATAGTTAATACCTTGACCTTCCAAAGAATCGCTTTCGGTTAGGATCTAACTTGAGGTTTTCGAGACGTAAGCTGAGGCTTGCATCATTGCGGGGAAGTTCTTCAGCTTCATCATGGGGACAATCAATTCCGTTTTCCAATTCTTGAGCGATGTCGACGCCGGGTAGCAGCTGAATACATCAAGTTACTTTAAAAGTTGAAATCTGAGGGTAAAATGCGCACCTTTTGCAAAAGTGTCTCCATTTTTTCCAGTCGTTGCTCTAACCCTGAGACGTATCTATATAGATTAGAGTAGTTCCGGGACATGTCAAGATTTTGGAATACCCTTTCGCGGAACCGAGATTCTGCACATTGCTGTATGAGTAAGAAACTATCAAGCATGTATCCGCGGGGTACCTTCGTTAACTCTACATGGGTACATTCAGCTCCCGCATTGACACAGTTTGAGCAGCGTTGTCCTGCGACCCCTCCGCTATCGCCTGAAAATATTAAGAATAACGCTGTCGAATGTACTTTGGTTTCCCTTACATTTGACTGTAGGATGTCAGTGATTTATTTATTCAGATCATCAAAGCGTTCTCAACTTTTACGCCGTTTGCAAAGATCACAGCTACCTGGAGTCCTGCGCCGCTTTGAAGCACTTCCGGAGGTGGTCGCATTGGCCATTGCCAGAACTTTTCTCTGGAAGTGCGAGGAAGGTCAAGATGACTTATGAGAGACAGTAAATAAGCGCTCGCCGCTCGAACGGAGATCGCCCGGCAATACTCGGCAATACTCGGCAATTTGAATATGGCGAAAATTCTACATACATGCATTTCACTCTACTCCTATGCAGCTCTTCGAGTTAAACCTCCTGCAATATTTCCACCAACAGCTCTTTCACGGTCACACGATTACGATCTCGCTTCCTTCCTCGTTCCTCCTTTGAGGTCGCCGAAAACGCCGCACCGAAAACTGCACTGGCAAGTACTTCATCCTCTGGTCCATCCTTAACTCGCAGGCGATGCGTTAGCACGCGGGGAACGATCCTCGCAATATCTGCTTGTGTAACATCAAGAACAGGCAGTGCTGGGACTCTGACCGAATCCGAGTCCTCGTGAGCTAACTCAGTAGACAAATGGGTCTCAATATCTACTTGGGGATCAATCACAACAAATGCACTTTCAACGTCATTTAAAACCTTGGAAAACCTCTCGTCACCAGTTTCGCCATCGGTCGTCGAGTTGTCATCCGTCCTAGCATCGTCCGAGCGTAATGTTTCGCTAATAAGTTCCATTCCAGTGGGATCTCCACCTAGAACCCTGGCTGCACGAGACAGTTCTGACGTATCCTTGATTGCGGTGATAGAAACAAGTCTGCCTTCCAATTGATGATGATGTCGTGTGGCAGAAAATAGATCACTGACATATAAATGCAGATTCGAAGGAATGTGAACTCGGGAATAGACTTCCTTAAGTAGACTCATTATTTCAGGCGTTATCACCGCTGGCAAGCCATTTGAAGGCGTTATGATTCCTGGCGAGATATGTCGATGAGGTAACGCTTGAGCTAAGAAAGGTGGTGAGGTCGGGGGAGAGTTTGCGAGTTGAGGTAAAGGTGATAAGATCGGAGAGGAACGGTGGGATACAGAGCGAAAGAAATTCTTTGAAAGTGCACGGATAGTAGGATGGAGCAACACCGTGGCGCTCAGAGCAAATTTGTCCAGCTACAGAGCAAAAAAAACGAAGTCAATTGGTGAACGTTTGGAAATGTACAAGGGACTGACTAGAGGTTTGTGGATAGGGGGCCTTTCCCGCTCGTCTAATGGACAGATATAGACAAGGATGAAGTCTTTGGGGAATGGCCATACACCGCTCAAATCGGTATCATCTATCACGACTCTTCTTTGGATCAGAACTTCGGTCAGGGCTCTCTGAGATGCGAGACTGGCATTTTCTAGTCCAGAGAGTACTAGTGCGTCCGGAAGTTGTATCTGCGTAGGGTCCCGAACTACACGGAGCGGGGTCGGGTCAGAGTAAGAATGTGGAAATGTAGGTTGGGAAAGAGCGGATAGTGAAGAGTTTCTGGAGGCAGTGTTTATATGAGTAGGTGAGACTACTTCCGTTATACTCGGACTGTTATAGTCTCCAAATGGTTCGGAGGCAGACAGTGATAATGAAGGAGCCGTGTTCAACGACTTTGCGGACAGTAAATCATTGGGATATGAAAGTGATTTAGTGTACTGGCTGGTCATGCTCCGTACTGTGGCGGAGCGGGATCTGGATCTGGAGTCAGGACGTTTGCGGTATCTTCTAGCGCCATGGCCTGTCAATGTCGATACTTCATCTTGTCCAAAATGCGAGGAGTTAGTTCCAGAGACAGGTATGAATAGAGACCGAAGGAAAGTAGAAATTCCAGGAATTGCAGATGGATCATGGATCGTAGTGCCTGCGCGACGATGGATTCGAATTCTGTGCGTCAAAAGACCAAACACAGTAGCCAACGTCTAGGACAAAAAACCTAGTGAGCGCTACTACACGTGCATATCAATGAAGATGGGGAAAGAAAGAAGATTTTGAGATTCCATTTAGCATTTATTTATTTATCGACGTAACAACGAAGAGAGGCCAAGCAGCAATGAGTACGCGCAAGGCCTACCTTTACAGCCAACTTGACCACCAGACCAATGTCATCTTCTACGGTTCGAAGAATAAGGTGTTTGTTCCCGGCAATGAGACAGAGTAGAATAGATTGAAAGAGGACAGGATCAATGGGAAGACCACCCGAAGCTAGTCGAGCATTTGTTAAAAGTAGAGGGACGAAGGAGGGGGTTCCGATCCGAGTTATAGGAAAATCGGCCATATCCGACATATGATCCCTAAAGTGAGTTTGCACAGAGAAGTTCCGGCACGCCCTGCCAGTTTAGCCTGGTTTCGGGAATGAACAGAGATGAACAGTTGGAACCTCGAGGCACGGGAAGTCTTTGGGAAGTTTCGTGAAGTTATGTTACCGCGAAGGTGTGATGGTGGTGGCTGTCAAAAGAAATATGAAGTCTGAAGGCGCCGAATGGAAGACGCTAAATGGAATTTACCAAATTGAGCAGAAGAGTGGGTATCTTTTGGGTATCTCAGCACTGAGAATCTCGGTCTGAGTCTGTCATAAGTTCATCGCACGTGCTGATTAGATTAGATAATCACCGAGTAAATGGTTAGCATCCATTTCTATTCCCATCTCGATGCCACTGGGAATCGGCTAAATTTCCGCGAAGCATGGTGTGTGTCCCCTTCTGGCCAATAGGTTACTCCCCTCCTCCATCTCCCTTTTTACCTGACAAGCTATCTTACAATCCTGTTTGCGTCGGGACGCAACTGCTCTTGTGCTCGTAGCGTCCAACTCCCTGCTTATGCATTCATGGCAAATTCTCCTCCTTTGCTTGTTGTGGACGATACCTCACCTACTATCCTATATTTTCCTTTTGGTGACACACTTTCAATCCCAAATTTCACAGCGGGCTGGAATCCGTTATTCAATCAAACCAGCTTTGGCGGGGTTCCTCTCGAGGTGGAAAATAGCACCACAGTTCACATCACCTCGCTCAACAATGCATCTTTTTCTCTTAAATGGAAAGGTCATTCAAATGTAACTTTGTAATATAGTGACTCCGCTCACGGAGTATGCAGGAACCGGAATTCAGCTCGCTGGGTATACCACGGATGCATCATATACCATTCTTTTAGACGGTTTCCTTCAAGATGCAAATTTCACGAAGACTCTTCTAGCTTCAATTCAAGATCTTGACAATGCTGACCATGACATTTCACTTACAACCATCATTTCGGACACTACTCAAAATCAAACGTCCTCGTTCCTTGTATTCGATAAGGCTACAATCTTAGCGCCGCCAGCTTCCGATAACACCACGGTCGAGTGCGTTGTTCTTGCATTTCCAATCTATCTGGAACCTGACATTGTCCTTTGAAGCACACTTTTTACCCCTCAGTCGTTGAATGATAGCGGAATTAGCTTCATCGGGGAATGGAATTTCCAGAATACTTCAGGGAATGGTTTGAGCCCTGTTCACATATCCAACAACCCGGACGACAGTGCTTCAGTAAATTTCAACGGTGAGTCGAGTTTCAAGAAAACCAATCAAAAATGGGGACTTATAAGACTCCTCATACCATAGGAACTGCACTCCAAATTTATGGGACAGTCTCTCCGCAAGGTGGAAATTATACCGTAAAGCTGGACAATGTAACGTCTCAGTTTTCGGCAAATGCATCCTTCATCCAGAACAACACCGTTCTTTTCTTTGCCAGCGCGTTAAACCCCAACGTGGCGCACGATGTTCAAATCTCAAATAATGGAGGCACATTAATTTTACCTTTCAACGGATTTGTCGTATTCTCCTCTGGTGACCCCAAGTTAGTAATCTTATTCCATACGTGTCATTAGTCTCATCTCTTCTCAGTATTCCTTCGACGGATACCACACCAGGTGTTGCGTCTCCTGGTGGTAATCTCAGTAGCGGCTCCCTTGCTAAAGGGACCATAGCAGCGTTGGTGCTAGCTGGTATCCTCGCATTTCTTCTCATCAGCGGTCTCTTGTTCTTTTTCTTTGTATGGCGACCAATGAAGATCAAACATCGGCAAGCTCTGCGAGAACGATACATGCTGGAACGAGATGCTAGTGGTGGAGATGCAGTCCTTAACATCGGACAGCACGCTCCCAGCTACGTGTCCAATATCAGTCCAACTGGAAGTCGGAGAACTCGTGGAAGCCAAAGAAGTAGCGGCCGCTCAGGGTTTCTCCGCTGGAAACGGGAAATGGAATCTACCGATGGTGGAAATGTGCTCGGCGCTCTTGGGCTGATATTTAGGCATTCGTACTCTCCCAAGGACAAAGCACCCAGTCATTTGGATGATGATATTCTTTATGAGGATGGATCGGGAAGTCGCAAATCGTCTAATCTCTCTTTTATATCTCCTACTCAGAGTCCCGCAAGGAAAGGTAAAAGCCGCTGGGTTGGGAAGTCGAAGCAAGACGTTCCCAGCTTTACAATCGATCTCCCTCCATTAAATCTGTCTCAGGAGCATTTCGAGATTCCAGCATTACTTCCTCCCCCTACCGCTCACACACCCTTGTCTGATTTTACTTCACTCACGTACATGTCGACACCTGACACTCGAAATTTTCGGGAACTCTCCTTTAATGCGCCATTCAGTCACCTTTCCAATACATCACACCCTCAGCCTTCTGCTGCTTCTCCTGACTACGGCAAAACGGACAGCAATGGCGCGCTGCTCATCCGCGATGGGTTTCGCAGGTCAAATGAGTCTGAATCAGAAGTCGACTTTCGCTCTAGTCTTGTTTCAACTCGCCAAGAACCCGATCTTCAGGTGCATGTCCAAGAATTCGAGGTCCAAAGTACCCATGCCACTTTCTCAACCAGACGGAGCGTGAGTCGTACAGCCGCCAGCATGTACGCGCGCGAGATGGATCGCGGCAGTGTGCGAACCAATGACGATGGTTTAAGCATGTTGGGACCAGCAACAGCTAGAGCTGCAATACGAAGTTTGAGTCCTCGCACTAGCGAGCTCGCCTTCACTAACCTCGGTTTAGACCAACCGATTCCCTCTGCTAGTCATCCAGAAGACGACGCCAGATCTCCTCGTGAGCGACTTGTAAGCGACGAGACACTTCGACCTCAAAGTCAAGACCCTTCGGCGGATGTTGATCTTGCGAGGCACGACCGTCGTAAGACCGCAGAAAGTGCCAGTAGGAAATCGAGGCTGTCAGTGAGATTCGAGGATGATACTGATAGACTGACATCAAGTTCCAAAAACCAGAGTGCAGAACTAGCAGATGATAACCTACTCGTACCACCTGGTCGTTTGGAGGTTCCCAGAGCCGCCTTCCGTTTGACTCCCCAACGTCCGGTCACTTCCCCGATCTCAGAAGCCGACTCTAAAGTCGCCACATCTTTTTTGGATCTAAGCGGTTCAAACTCCCAGTCCAACTCGGATTCTTCACAAAGAGAACCGTCGTTAGCTTCACAAGGGCAAGGGTTGAAATCGAGATGGAGCGCTACTACCGCCACTGATTTGGGATCACACAATCTTAGGCAGGAGTCCTCGGACTCTCAGAATTCCGGAGGATCGACTTCTTCTCCGTCCAGTAATTTCCCATTCCCTGTATCTCTACCCGCATCCCCGCATCACCCGGAGGGATTCAAGCCCTCGCCTCCTGTCACTCCTTCGTTGGGGACTTACCAAACGCTCGCACCTGGGCGACTAAACATTCACCCTCATCCTTTTGGCATTGCCATGAACCCAGCTTCTCCGTCGGATAGCGTTCCCATATCTATATCAGATCTACACTTTCGACACAGTGATTCGGAGAATGACGAGCTGATTACAGACTCCACTGCGGATCCCGGCTCCCACCTTCCTCCTCATCCTCCCCTTCCCAGCATTCCTCCCACACCAACATCTCTTCCTCCTCTGAATGCGCCATCTCATGTCGCCTCACCCACTTCTCCGACCTTATCAAGTCCTAGCTATATTGTCAGTCGCGTGTTCCCTCACAGTCGATCAAATTCCGCAATTGGCCCACCGGACCAGCTCATGATTCGCTCGCAATCCTGTCCATAGGATGCGGTTTGAGTGTGGAATCCCGAATTTGCAAATCCCTTGAGGTCACTTCCATTGCTATTCCATGTACCGAATTCGGACAGTTCACCAGCATCCGCCAGCTTTTGTCAAGCACCGACAATTCCTTAAAACTATGAGCTCTGAGGGGCTGAAAGCTGAATGAAGGAAGCACACGCATGTTAATCTGACAATCTACATACTGTATACAAGTTTTGGATTCTGGCACCATTATCACATGTTGTTGTAATTCTCAGGGACTCTTGAATTTCTTCATACAGTTACACCTCCATTTCGTGCTATTTTCTGTATCATCTGTGTTATTGTATAAGTTTTTTTCCTTCTCGTATCACGGCTACCATTCCGATGCCATTTGCTGCTCTTTGTGTTGTATCTCAAATGTTGGAGCCTTGCATATAGTAGTAATCTCATTAATATTCAGAACATGTAGAAGGACTAAGGAGGTATCTGTGAAGAGTCACGTCGCAACCCAAAACTGACAAAACGTTTGAAGTCTGAGAAGACCTCTCGACGTTGGTCGTTCCGTGATACTTCCGTAGAGCCTGTGGGCGGTCCACTTATTGGCGGAGAAACCAGCCCAGAGAATATACTCTCTGTCGCGCTCACTATCGCGGGGCTAGTTAGCGTTCCACCCAATTGTGTGACACTCGGGGGGTCCATATCCAACGACGATAGAAACGAAGTGCCCTGAAGTTCGTCCTTTGTACTGGTGATTGTTACGAAAGAGTCCAGAAGATGATTTTGTTCGCCTTTCGGGGTCCCTTTGAGGTCAAGAATCTTGAAAATGCTGAGTGGAAGGATCTAATAGATACATTGAAAACTTCGCTACCTTCTGGAAATTTGAAAATGAGGCATCCCCGATAAGAAGAGTGTAGTTGAGTATGAATCCTTCTGGTGGGTCCTGTTCGACCGATTAGAGAAATCAATGACAATATTCACAACACTTACTACCGGTGTAACGATGACTTTCAATAACGATTCCAGTCTAGTGGTACTCTTACTTAATGACCGAGTATAGCTAAATTGAGGTTGGTATCAGTGTCAATTGGAAAGAGGTTGATAAACTGCACCTCGGAGTGATCAGCGAATCCCCCGGCATTTTTGAAAGGTACGCTTTGACTGTCTGCAAATCAATGAGCAGCTAGGACCAAACATCACATTATTCTTTGGTCTTGGGATATAGGGAAGGGACTTTATATCACCTGTTCAGCTCCGATCTCCTTCAATGGTCTGCTTTTCACCAAGGAATTCGTGAACTTCGCTATGATTAGACTGTGACACAATTTAGCGGACCTCTCACATCAGAAACATTGTCCCTCACCTGCAGGCTTTATCGAGGAAATTTCTGAGGTACTTCTTTTGTTCTACGGTAGGCTTAAGAGCTTCAACAATTTGCTCCGCTGTTCGAACTAGCTCGGCAGTGTAGGCAGATGGACCACTGACGTGGTTGAGATTTGACCAAACAGACCGCGACATTGAACTGAAAGCAGGTTCACAAGCTGATTCGAGTTCTCGAAGTTGAACAACGATAGCGGCCGATATGGCACTATAAACATAGATCGATTACAAGAAGTATTTATAGTATGAATTATTACCCACCTCACAAATAGATCACGCTCCTCCTGCAGAGAAACCTTCTCTTTAAATTCTTCATCGATATTGCTGCGTATCTTGTCCTCTAGCTATGTAAAGAGTCAATGAAACGATGTAAAAACATAGGAACAGGTTTCACTTCTGATGCAGTAGTTTGGCAATAATCTGCTGTGTTAATGACCATGGATGCTTGCTTGAGTTCCGCGATATCGAACCTTGCTGAGTCTATGGATTTACGAGGGGCGGCAATTGGAGGAAGTCTGTTCATCGAAAAGCATGAGACCATTCAAAGTTGACCTAAGGAACATAGATACCGTTGTTTCAAACTAGCTCTCAAGACGTCCTCTTTGTGAAAAGTAAACGACATGGCTCCAAAACGAAAAGTTCGAATGCGGTACCTGCATAGATTCGTAGCCATTTCTTATGTACGTTGCACAATTCGAAAAGAGGAGATCCTCGGGATAATTTGGCGCATTGCTCCAGACTCTGGGCATAGAAGTAAAAGAGTTCCGTGGATGATGGTAGTACCACGATCGGAGATGAACTGTTTTCGTCACCATCTTCTGCATCAAGAGTTTCCAAAGAATGGCGCGGGGTGCTCTTGAGACCCTTGTTCTTTCGATGAGGAGCAAGCATGTCTGATAATGCTCTAAAGTAATCATGAGGATATTAATAAACATGAGAAGGAGAAACGTACCTATCTTGAGCGTCAACAAATACACTCATATGAGGGTCAAAGGCGTGCGTGAGGGGTTTCGGAGGCCGGGAATTTGATTGTACAGTAGCTGATAGCATGTCTTGATACTTGAAAGTAGGGCCATGAGTAAAGATCATACCAGCAACCTCGTGAACTGTACCGGCGTAGCCCACTTCTTGGCCATCGAAGATTCAAATTCTGCGGCAATTTGCAGATTATCAAGGAGCGTCTTGACAGTCAGTGACTTTCCTGCAGTAGATAACAATGTAGTAATGTCATCTCTAAATCACGAAAAATATCAGCAGCAGTGTCATGAATGAGACACCTGAACAAACCGAGTGATCTCAGTGAATTTCGCCAGCAGGTGCCAACCGACCTTCCATTCTGAGGGAAACACCCTTCCCTGTTCGAGTTCGTGGGTCTGCAGTAACCGTCTGAACCAGGAAAATCGCCTCGAAATGTTATCCAGCTGGCCTGCTTCATCTGAAGTACGAAATATTCGTCTGTACTCCTTCAATTCTAATGCAACATATCTCTCGACCAAGAGCGAACGGAAATCCTCCCCAAGGACATCTACTACGAGACAGGCGTCCGCGATGACAGCAGGCTTCATACCCTTTGAGCTATCTTGCAAATAACTAATCCGGGGGTCAAGCCAGTGTTTTGTGAAAAGCAAAGAAACCTACAAGGTATCGAAATCCTTGTCTATAACGGAGCGCAGCTTGATTTGAAGCTCTTGTATTTGTTTCCATGTCTGCAAGACTCGAGGCACAGACATGTACGACGTGAATGTTGACGCCAGTTGTTTTACAGCCTATCGCAAAGATGAGCAAACTATGCGGTCCCTCCATATAACATAGCAACGTACGGCAAGAGTTTGCGAGATTTCGCGGTATTTCCTTTCTGACAGGAGATCTTCAAGTTGCGCCAAAGCATTAACTAACGAACCGCTCAGTGTCTGCACAACAGTAGACATAATGAGACCCAACCAAGCATTTGAAGCCTTTTCAAGGTGGTCATACTCAGTATGAGATTCTTTTTTGCTAGATCCAGAACCTGGATGTCCTTCGTGATACTTCTGACAACAGCTTCAGATTCTGTGGCCTTTTCGCGTATACGTGACATTTGACCAAGTAGCTCCTGGGATAACATTTATGAATTTGGAGAATAGAATGCGGACAACAGGGGACGCACTGATATCATCTCCTGAATGAGTTGCATTCGGTCGGAGTCCTGATTTCGTTTCAGTTGCTCCCTCAGTAGATCTATTTCCTTTTGAATTTCCCTCTGTCTTTCTAGAAGCCGTGCTTGTACCGCCTCGGTATATGCAAGAGAGGATTCTGTGTATCGAACAACTAGTCAGAAGGATTATGAAGATGCGTAGGACGGAACTTACACAGACCATTGGGAAACAAGCTATTGAGCGCATCTATAGCGTTAGAGCTAGCACCTGCGGCTGGAGATGAATGGTTCTCAAATACGCGTTGTACAGCGATGAGCACTTCAGTAGGGAGGTCGTCGTTCTGCATAGCAGGATACTGGACCACGTGGACATCATTGGCGCTTCACAACAGCGCTTATTCCTATCATGGCCTCCTCCATTTCAAGCGATACTCGTACTCAGGTTGTCCAAATATATGACAATCTACCTACATACGCTTGCGCCAAATGCTCTGCTGTTGTTGTCTGTTGCATTCTTAACATAAATACAGAATCCCAAACCGATAGTTGCCTGATAGGCTCTTCAAGACGAGCTGATAAGTAAAGCGTTCTCTGGTAGAGATGGCCGAGGATAGTACGCATTATTCCTGACTTTTCTGTAACCCAAGTCATTGATGCCATACAGTCTTATGCATTCTGCATGCAACGTCAAGCTTGGTGTAAAGGAAGAGCGGCCGTTGCTGTGAGCTTATCACTCAAATACCTTACCTTCAAACGGAATCGCTGGATGTCTATACGATAGCACAGGTCTTCATTCGGTTGCAGATGTATTCTGTATGGGATGCAATGACAGGTTGGGCTGGTATTATCACAGTGCGTCGGAACACTCCCAGAAGTATAAAGAAGGTAAGAAATAAGTGTGTAGTATGCTAAAGCTCATACCATGATGATGTAGGGAAATATCTCTTGGAGAAGGAGAAAATAATCAAGGACAACGCCTGGACTCTGGATGAATGAGTTGCGCAAAGCAAGGAAATATACGAGAGCCACTATGGCGTCCTTGACTCATAGTGCAGATTCAGACGGACAGCGTTTACCCGCTACGCCTAATGGCAGTTTGTGCGGATAACCATTTCCACATATTGTACAGTTACACCGACGATTCTACAAAGATATATCTAACGATACTGTGAACTTGAATCAGCTCCATAACGATGCACATGACCAAGTACTTACAGTTTCATTGCCTTGAACTGTCGATCCTCAAGTTATGTATATTCCATCATCCCAAGATCCATTTGACGTTGGGAGCTGTTCGTTACCCGCATACACGATGTGACCAGCATCCCGAGCAAATAATTGGGGAAGACGGGGTTGGATGCTTTTTTTTTTCCTCGTCTTGATCTGATTATTCGGCTGTTGGTGCTCCGATAAACATGTTTGTGAGATTGATTGTATCTCTGTTTGAGCCTGGGGTACATCGACATTCATGGCTACTGCGACCGTTTCCGAGGCAGTAGGTTCTTCACCTCGTCTGAGAATCGGGGCAGCAGGGATCCTGGAGTAATGTTTACATTCTGAACATGTGTAAATCATGATATGTCCATGAGTAGAGGACCCTACATGAGCGTCAGGAAGATGAGGGAGGAATTAAGCTGAATATTGAGGACCGACTTCTCGTCCTAACAGAGGCTGTTGAGCCAGGAACAAGCACAACATTGCATCCTGTACAGAGTGTCCGTTTCACTGAAGGGTCCCTAATTCGAATCAACGAATTGGGCAAAACACAGTGAACTCGAACCTACACTTGAACAGTAGTTTTTGTTCCAACCGATTTCATCGTCTCTATGTAACTTCTTGAAAGATCATTGAGCTGTACGATCCTTTTCTTTCTACTTTTCTTGCCCTCGGTTTTCTTAGAAGTCGATTCATTGACTGGGTGAGATGAGGATGACACAGGCGTTGACGGCGAAGACGAGTGAATGTTGTTAAGATAAACGCTTGCTTGGTACAAAAAATTCAATCGTTGGATGACGTCCCGATTAGAGATGCTGCTCGGATTTGGGATGTCGTTTTTCGGCTTTTTGCCCATGGCTGATAGTGGTGGTGGTGGTGGTAAGAACCACAAACAAATGACGTGCAATAATCACTGAACAAAGTTTCGCTAGGGCTTTTCAGCTCAGGCGAAAGAAATCGCATACAGTATATACAAATAGGGACCATAAAGACAATTGGCATTAATCCCTACGCGCAAAATATACAACTTATTAGGACTTCATAGCATTATCGTCCTCCTTTTTCGCCAATCCTTCCGCTTGCAGCAGCTCATCGATCTCATCCGGCTTGTAGATCTTTGCCTTTGGAAGTTGTGTTTCTGTATCGAGAGTAATGACAGCAAATTCCACTAGAAAGCGGATTTGAGCAAGGTCGAAAAGAATACACAGGGACGGGGACTCACATTTCTCACTTCCTAATGTCGTACTGTCCATCGTCTTGCTCATAGTTTTGAGCACAAGACTTATCGCGGCCTTGACTTCGATATCGTCCTTGTACTCTTGTTTCAGTAGACTTTGTGCTGTACCATTGTTAGCGCCGATGCAAGTAGCTTTCCAGCCAGAGTAGTTCCCTGATGGGTCCGAATGATAAAGCTGGAACTGGTAATGCTGGTCGTAGCCAGCGTAGAGCAAAGAGACACCAAATGGTCGAAGACCTGACAGGCGATCATTTTCTGTACAAAACAAGACCACTGAAGAGACGTACCTCCGTATTGCGTGTAACCCTGCTTCATGTCGCATAGCCGCTGAGCCAACAGTTCTACCGGAATATCCTCATTGTATTGCAGTAGATGCTGCTGTGCGGCAGATCGAGCGTAGTTAATCAGCGAGTTGGCGTCAGCAGTCAGTCCTGCTACGCCACCGATGACATTTCTGGAGGTAGGTAGGTAAGCGACGATAGTCATACATTCGGATGTATGTAACGCACGAATTTAGCAGAAAGATTTTCTCCCCGCTGCCACCATATCCGCCCTCTTTCGCGCCTGAAAGATCAAGAAGCTTTCCTGTGACTTTCTTCTCTGCTGCAAGAACGACACCATCTTTGGCTAGAACACCAAGCACCGTTCCTGCATGCGAGATTGCTTCCATGGCATATTCAACTGCACATAATCTTCAAGTAATCCCCGGTCACTTGAATTATAGTGCTTACTCTGATATAACCGGCCTATATAGAAGCTGATGAGCTCGATTGCGAGGTAAGCTTGTTACGATGCTTACCTTCCGGAGAGAAGATGGTTGTCCGACCTGTTCAACACTCGTCAGCGGGGTAGCTGGTAGTCGACGACAACGATAAACGTACTATCATATCTTCGAGACTATCAAGAGTTCATGAGCAATATTTCTTCAGGAAAAAGCTGCGATGTAGTTACCATAGTAGATGAGAGATGAGAGAATCAGAATAAGTGAGTACAACTTTAGAGATCAAGACGCGTCACTTGCGCATACGCGTCACCGGCAAATGCCGGACCGTACGGCTTCGTCCCCATCTTCGACCTACCTCCTTCACGAATCATTGCTGAACAGGACAGTATGAAATATCTGCCTTTCCATTCTAGCTTGCATATAATATGTGTATTACAAGGTCTTTATAGTCAAATTTACACGTCCAACTTCTCCAGACCTTCTTTGACCTTTGCAATCTGCTGCTCAGTCGAGTCCTCAGCATCTACCACAATCACTCCTTCTTCTCCTTCTGGACTTTCCAACGTTTGCAGCTGACTATCCAACATGCTCGCCTTCATAAAATGACCTTCTCTTTTCTGCATTCGAGCTAGCAACAACTCCCTTGAACCCTTGATGAACACAAAATATGTCGGTAAAAGGTCGGGATGTGGAGGCTCGAGATGCTCTGGTAGCACTGCGTTATTTCCATCGGCTGCTTCTTTTCGTTTGCCTCGCAGGATATCCCGATAATACTTCTTGAGCGAGGAACATCCGACGACCAATCCGTGTATTTTTTCACAGCCCTTCTCCACCTGAACCTCTACAGATTTGTGCTCTGCAGTCGTCCGAATGAGCTCAAGCCAGGGTTCCCTGTCTGCGTCCGTCAGTGGTTGCCCGGAAGCCATCTTTTCTACATTTGCAGGTGGATGGAGATCATCGCCGTCGATGAACGGTATCCCCAGATCTTTCGCAAGCTCTGTGCCCAGCGTCGATTTCCCTGTACCTGATACACCCTGTGGTCCATGTTGAGAAGGTTTTGCTCTGGGGAGCGGAGGTGCATTATGCAAGACAAACCATGACAACAATGAGCACTGGTTTCCGGTCACCCTTTGGCGCATGCAAAGATTTCATGGCGGTAATTTGTTGGTGATGTTGAGATGAAAAGGGAGGATTCCGATAAATTGGAGTAGCAAGACCTTAGACTTGGTTCGAAGGAGACGCTTGCACGGACTTCTCGGTCCGAATTCCGATGTATTGCAGGTAGTGAGTAATCCTGGTGGCAGTACTCATATGCACAACGGGACTCACCATACCTCATTTTGCCATCTACATATGTCATTCCATATCATTTAGTATGTCCTTGATTCGAGTTGTACATACGGCTAGTGTTTTCACAACTCATCGGAATCACACGGGATATGTCCGCGTCCTGTTGTCATCTACGCAGCTCAGAAGTGATAAGCCACAAACAGAAAGGACTACATATTGTACAATGAATTAATTGTCCGCCCCCGATCGCGACTGCCCTTGTTCAATGACTTTGAAATTCTATGGAGAGGCTATGAAGAGGAAGGCAGTAGTAAAAAGTTATGTAAATGATATTACAGAATGGGTTCAGGTATGAACAGGAACGAACACTCGGAAAACAACGCTGTGCTCGTTCAATTAAACTACGTATCCCATAAGAATAGTACGAAAAATCAACGAACAGAACAGAAAGGGAATCAGAACGTAGCTGTAGCAAAACACATTCGAATTAGACTTCATCGAGTAATGTATATGGATACAAATATGCGGCATTAACGATAACAGTAGTGGTGTGTATATGTGAATCAGAAATGGAGGACGGAAATGATAAAACAGGTAGAACAACAACAGCACGGATTTCGAGAAAGTGTCGAGGAAAGTAAGAGCATCATCATTCTGTCATGACTGAATACATGTACCTCCGCCAGGGATTCTGATAGATTCAAAGAGAGAAGCGAAGTAAAACGACAAGGGAAAATAGATTTCAGAAACGAGAGAAATCGAGAGCCAAATCTACCACAACAAAAGTAGACCTCATTGACCAGCTATTGTTTTAATATCGCGGAGCCCAAGGAGTTGGACTGGGGTGGGAAAGAACGAGTTCTGAAACGAGAGGATAGGGGAGATTACTGAATGATGATGAGAATAAGTGATGGACGAAGACTCATTGACGTTTGTATACTAGTAGAAAAGAGTCGTTGGAATGAGGTCCAAGCACATTCCATGCGTGATGAGTTGATGATGGTGATGGTGAAGTAGAGATGTGTGAGAGATATGCAAGGTGCTGAGATAACAAGAATAAATGATACAAGTTTTCCGCTCCTAGGAGAGTGATTAATTTTGATTGATCATACGAACAGTTTATTGTAAGACCCCTTGCATATCATGCATAGGAAGCGGCGGCGGCGGCGGCAGAGACGACGAGGGAGCAATATTCAAAGACGTCCCGGCCGCAAATTCGAGGGAATTATACGCGGGCGGCGGACAATCGAGTGCATCGAATACCATCGATTGTCTGTGGTCATCGTAACGAGTGGGCATAGAGTCATGACCATTGTGAAACCACTGTGCCAACTCATTATGTGACCGTTTTCGGATCCGCAAGCCGGTCATCCAATCTGGGTGTGACACTGCTGTCGGCGTTGGGGGAAGCGTACGGCGAGGACACTGTGATGAACGTTTTTCCCTCGTCCGAGTATTCATTGGCCGTGTGCTGCTTTGACTATGACGAAGTGGTGAGTGACTTGTTGAGGCCTGTAATGAAATTGGAGGAAGCTCAGGTAACGTCCTCTGAAATTGTGAGTTATTGCGACTCAAGAAAGTTGAGTCGACGGAGGGTCGCCTGCGGTCTGGACTAAAATCAGCACTGTATGGCTCAGCAGGGCTAGAGGGACTCGTATGGGGTCTTGGGGGACTAGAACGAGAACGGTGCGTCGCTGAGTGCTGGGAAGGCGGTCTAGGAAGCTCCCTAGGCCGCCGAGAAGCCGACGCAGAAACGGGACTAACCAGGTTGCGCGAAGCAACATATTCTGCAGGGAGAGGAGGAACGGGAGGGATACCGTATTCATTGTAAAAGGATGGGTCTAGATAAGTGTGAGATGGTGCAGAGGCTGTCGTGAGAGGGTAGAGAACAGATTCGGCAGAGGGACTGGGTGCGCGGGACGGAGTCGAAGACGGCTGAACCCTCGTATCAAGGATGTCTTCTGACTCAGTCTCCTGATCGCTTTCGCTCTCGGATGATGAGAAATCGATACTTGAGCTCTCTCTATACAGAGATGGATACATTGGCTCGCCATTCACGATTTTGGCAATTTGATTGAGGTTCCCAGGAAAGCGTACGTGCGAGGCAGTAGATGCGCTCGACTGTCGCTTCGGATAGAGTGGGACACCGTAAAGAACCTTTCTCCATTGCAAGGCCGAAGTTGACGCAGGTGGAGCTGACCTAGGACCAAAGTCGTCACTACCGGATACTTCGGGAGGAAGTTCATGGTTGACTTCTCCGTCATGCTTTTGAACAACCATCCATTCTTGTATGTCGGTAGTCAAAAGGAGAGCGGTAACCATTACATAGTCCAGGAGAAGAATGGAGACACCCTGGTGGACCAACATGGGACGGGTGTCGTATTTATCGTGTAATGTTTCAAAGACCTTGATTATTGGAGGCATGTTTTCTGCACCTCGTTCCAGAATCGCAATGGGACCTTTCGCAGAGGCAGCTAGGCACTATCAATATGTAAGTAGAGTCTACCACATTGACAGCACCAACCCTTACCCAATAGGACGATCCAACAGCCTTCCATTTCAAAGAACGTGAATATCCGGGGATCTTAAACTTACGAGGGGCGCTGGATACACAACAATTTACCTTGCTGTTCCACGGAAAGAGCGCTATCGACGCACCTCAGAATTGAGCCTGGCCTCAGAAATGTATCTGCTTGTTTTTGCCGCCCACTTCGCATCTGGATGGTGACACCATCTAGCTGTTTGCCTTTGGCTTTGCTAGGATCTAAGATAGGCCATTCAATTTCTGCTATGGCGGTATTCCCATTCCAGGGATCTGAGCGAACAACGCTGGTTTGGGTACCATTAGTCCTGATAGTGTACAGAGGGACCCGAGAAATGTCGTCTTTGACATCGCTATCCAGGAAGGATTGTGAAGAAAGCTTGAGGACCAGCATCGGATCCTTGAGAGGGAGACCAGAAGTGTCCCCGAGGTCGAGGCGACGCAGATATGGCAAAACGACTGAAGGAAGAACCGAGGCACGGGAGACTCTACTGTCGCGGAAAGTCGACAATGGACTGCCATCCATTTGACGACGAGGGGGGCCGTCAGGAGAAGATGAAGAAGATGAAGAGAATGAACCTCTGTTCATTGGAACAAGGTGGTCGGAAGGAGAAGGGGCATATACTTCACTTGAGAAAGATTCAGATTGGACGGCAATGCTGAGATAATGATGCATCAAAACGGAAATCCGAAAAAGCACATGCATTCAGATCCATCAGATCTTCCGTTTTAAGTGGGCCCGGGAAAATGGGTTCTCCGCCGAATATGAGGAGCAAACGGTCCAGCAAAAATTTTCGATAGCCACCAACTTTGAGAGGAATAGCAAGGTGAATACGTTGGCGCGCCCAAGAACAACGACAGAAGTATAAAATTGAGGAAGTGCTGCTTTCATAATCCTAAAGATTACGTATCACTACATGGACTCGCCAAACAAACAACAAACTCTTTCACTTCCAACGTCCAACTTCGACTACATACTCACCTATAGTAAAGATGTCTACCGACGCGACGGACTCTACTGCTACTACGTAAGTATTTCCTGTAGCTAATCTCACAACCTGTTTCTCAACATTCCCGCTTTTTTTCAGTAAAGTTGCTGCTGAGGCCACCCAGCCTATCGACGCGTCTCCCAACGCCAAAGGCAAGGGCAAAGCTCCAAAGGAAGATCAGTCTATGGATGAAGATGAAGACGAAGAGGATGACGAGGATGACGAAGACGAGGAAGAAGGGTCAGAAGAAGAGGTCCGTATCTTTTTTTGCTTTTTCTAGGCGCGGGACGCGTAATTTTGTTCACTACTCTACGAACGATACTCCCACTCTCTGTCCCTAATTCTATCAGTAATTGACGCGTATATCCATATAGGAAGATGAAGACGACTCCATGGAGGAAATTGACCCATCTGTGATTATGGCTGGACGCCGTACGCGTGGTAAAAAAGTTGATTATACCTCCGCTGAGGCTCTCGCGAAGGCAGGTTTGAAGGTCAACGAGGAAGACGACGAAGACGACGATATGAAAGAAAACTGAATGGTCAGAACTTGAAGGAAGAACCGTTGATTATCAGCTGGGCTCGGAAGGCAACTTCTTGAAATTATATGCACGGGGAATGTTACGGAACCGTTCGTTTTCTTTCTTGCCTTTGCCTTTTACCCGAATAATGTGCTGCCGCTAAAAATTATTTCTCACTATTGGTCTGTTAGAACAGCGTACAACCTGTCGCTGAAAATAATTTGTTGTTGTCGCTCTAGTACGTACTGTACCCACCCGTTGTTGTACAAATACTTCAGGCGTGCTATCGAAATCCAGTCTATCTCCCTTTGGCGAGTCGTTTTTCTACACCGATGTGCCAGGCTGTGTACACAACGTTTGACACTTGGAGTCAAGGTTACTATAAATTCTTGTATTCTACAACGGACAACACAGCGGCTTCTGAAGGTTGAATACCTTTGTTGTATTTGGTCACAAGGCTACGAAAAAATTCATAGGTGCGGTTGTTTCCCTCTTGGTAACCGAGCTACCGGCTGAACGTAAGTATCTGGAGGGTATTGGCCTCTTCAGCGCTTCAATTTCGAGATCGTTCCTGAACCCAATGGTCCTTACCGAGAAATGGAGATGGCAGGAGATGGCCTATAAGCCTTGAAACCCAGGGGATCCGAGGTGAAAATAAACATGAACTCGCCATCAACCGTCATTATCCATACGAGGAGGTGAATGACGTTCCTTTAGGGTTCCTCGACTCATGGTGATGCGCCTGTATTCGCCCGAAAATGCTGGATGTCCATATGGTTGCACGACTACAGCTTGTCAACCTACTGTGAGTAGCTCCGCCTGTGATTTCGTTGAACTGACACGGAGAAATGTGGAGATCCCAGCTTGACACTCATTGCTACTCGCACGTCCGGTACAAACTACGAGCGACCAGGTGGAGTGTGGAAATGTATCTGCAAAAACAGGGAAGGCTAGACTGATTATAACTTATGCATTGTTGGCGGATGTCAAAACAAAAACTCGTGCGAGATTGACTGGAGACTATTGGTCGATTGTGGCTTAATGTGAGAAAGGTTAAATGAGATGGATACAATGGCACACAATTCACTGACTCATGGCAGACTGAATTCCTCCTCGCTTCATACTATAGTCCATACTCTGGAGAAATCAACTATCTGATAAATCAGCCAACTCTGTGCCAGTGGTCGCTTTTCTGGAGACTGATATGTTCCTAAGAGCCAATCCTTTTCAATGGGTCCAAGTAACCTCGTCTGGACATCTACGAGATTTTCGGAACCGTATTTCTCCGGGGACAACTTTCGAGAACATATGACTATATCATCGAAATCAGGTTCTTTCGTCAGTCTTCTCTTGACATTTGATGCAGAGTCAAGGTCTGTTCCTTCATGAGGCCGGAAGTTATGGGCATATTTGGCCGCCAGTACCTGATGGTATGACCTGGTATGATACCTGTTCCTTAGCTCCCCTTCCTTACCTTACCCTCACAGCACATACCGCTTGTGCAAAGATTTAATTTCACGCTGTGGCCGTAAACTCAACAGCTCCCAATTATCTTAACGCGCTAACTTGAAACTCAGATCGACATCTTTCTTTGGCTGGGCGGCTCGCCGGAAAGTGGTGATACCGCTAACTCGATGTAAAAAGACTAACATTGTTCCCTCCCATTTCAAAATTTTCTGATACCCTGTCGGTCTCTTAGCGAGTATTGAGCATTGTTTCTCCCGTCTGTATCCGCATAACCGCTCAAAAACCAGATAGATCTTTTGATTTTTTGGGGGGTAGGTCTTCTCCCGAGATTTCAAAGTAAAGTATAACGCGAGATTGCTGATGTCAAGATCGTTGGTGGAAGTATATGAAGGAGTCATTCCTCGATCTTTTACCTACAGATTCTGACACTGGCCATAGTATACTAACTTCTACAACTTCCTCTGCTTCAAGGAAAGGCGACAATAATTACGATTGGTTTTCAACTCTCCCAAGATTTCTTAGTATTCAAACAAAGAGAAACCAATATTCTGGGCTAGTGGAGGTAAGCCTAGTACGCCACTACTATGTGACGATGTCGCTGCTTATCCTTCATTAGTTTCATGAGCCTGAGGTGCTCTGTCTCTGTAAGCTATTAGAGGGAGTCTATCCACGAACGGATAGTCCAAAAATACATCCGAAAATCATGGACTCCGCTCAACCATCGGAGGGTAAACCCACCGGTGAGTACATATTTTGGTCCTCTTTTTTAAATGTCAAATCCTGACGAACTCATTTTTGAACATTTCGAAGTTATGGCAACGTATACCGCTCATCAGAGGATGTCACTGAGCGGCTACGTATGTCTCAACGTTTCCAAGTCTCAAAGCCTTTGTTATCTGAGCCTGAACTCGCAAGCATAGTATACGGGAAATTTGAGGGTGTGTGCCAGCTGACAGCCCGAGCATCTCTGAAAAATAAATTACGACCCGGCCTTCAAAGCTTCTCTCCCAACTTGGTCCTGACCGCCGTCACCGTGTTACGCGGTTGTACATCCTCGCGTTGATTAACGTTAAGTATGATCAATCCTGACGTTGTGACTCCATTAATGTCGGCACGTCTTTGTTTGTTTCTTATGTAGTACTTAGTACCGAGCGACCACCGAATTATGGCTACCATCTATTGAAACGAGTGATTGATTCCCAAAACCAACCATGGTTTATGGTGACTGCAGTTCTGAGCCGCTGTTCCGACCAGGCTCTTAGAAGAAACAAGCGTATCCAGGTATCTATGTACGCATCCTAGAAGTATGGTATATACATTCGCAATGCGTGTAGTCCTCCTTCATCTGGCCCTCAGAGCATTTCACCATTTCTCACATAGGGTGCTTCAAAGTTTAACTCATTGGTGCTGGCGCACCTCATCTTTGACGGATGTGTAAGCACAATACATATCGCCTTCTGTTGCGTCGTCTGAAAAGGTAAACAGCCCTGCAGACTTTATTTGCATACATGTAGGCGACCACATATCACCTGGTCCCAAAGTTTATCGACCAGTTGGCTCATAATCCGAATCGTCACTTCTCTTTCGTTTACGATTAGAGGTCACAGTCAGTTTTGTCGTTGCATCCTTGCCTTTTTTCCGACTCCTTGATCCGCTCTTCATGCCCTGCTTCGTGGATTTCTGGTGCGATGAGCTCCAGAGTTTTGACTCATTTGCTAACCGAAGTTGAAAGTCTGCATCATAATCCACACATTCCATTGTCCACATCAGCAGGAGCTACCCAAAGTGTTTGTATGCATGAGCAAGAACCGGAAGATAGTGTCAAGTGGAACGAACCTCTTCGCCGGTTTGAAAAGCCTTCAGAATGCGGTCTTCTGAGATGTCTTTAAATTTAGTTCCGGATTTCTTTGCTCGTTTGAGCTTATTGTTAACCTCCGCCACAGAAGGTCTCCTGCCTAAACGGTCTCGGAGTAAGATGCGCGCACGGACACGGACAATAGTTGCCCAGTCACGTTCAGCAATATTCTTCACCCATGTACCTTTCACCTGGAAAAATGGTCAAGGGATGTGATGAGAGCGTAATACATCAGAGCAATTACTCACTTTCTCTGATAGATTTTCCCATTCCGATGAAGTAAGTGCCCTGGAGAAGGACACGGTATACTGACCGACATATAACCAGTGACTTGGCTTCAGACGCGTCAAAACCCTCTGGCTGACTTTCGCCCATCCAGGCTGTTCAGCGTCTTCAAGCTCTTTTGCAGTAGGATTGATATTTGGAAGCCAAAAATTATCATGTGAGAAGAATAGTCCAGATTGACCTGGGATCGTTGGTGCAACAGGATTATAACTCTTCGAAAGATACATGAAATCGTTGAGACCATGCTTCCTAAATTTGTCTTTGCCTATCGCCGGAAATGTGTACTGTGTATTACCACCGAAAACGTTGGACATAAACTCGCGAGACACGTCAACTTCACAATGCAGCCTCTGAGTGGGGTTCAGGACGTATGGTTTTATTCCGTCAAGCATTGAAAGGACAGTTGATGCAGGGATAGGAGGCACAAGGATTTCTTTCTTGACTTTCAGTTCCGGCTGGTACATAAGTATGCACAGTCAAAATGTAGTCCAGGTTGTTTTCGTCGTTGCAACGCACGTTTTCCCTTTTCAGAAGGATTGCTAGAGCCTTTTTCTCTTCTTCTTCTTCGAGTTTCATAGCAGCCTCTGAAGGAGCCTCTTCATCGGTTGTATCACCAACGGAGTCATCTTCGTCTGTACGGCGGCGTTCCTTAGACCCGGACTGTGAGTTCATGGTCTAATGGACATGAGAGTCGGAGGCTTACTATCAGTACGAATACTTCTTTCTTCATTCGTTTAGCCATCTTCCAGAGGAAATGACCAGGTCCCAAAAGACTATTGGTGGACACTGGAAAGCTGTGGAAAGTTGTTGGCAATGGAAAGTAATGAAGTTGAACTTAACTTATTACAATGTATTATGTAGATTCTCACGTACCCATGCGATGGTGCATATAACGATAAGAATCAGACAATGAAATTCCTTCCACATTGTTATAAAAGCATCGGCATACATCCTCTACTTCTACTGAACGCAACCACCACAACTCCCATATAATCAAGCATATTACAATATCAACTCCAAGGACTACATGTATCAGGATCATGAAACAAGTTGCATGTTGTACATAAAGGGTATGCATATGTACGACAACCATAAATTCCCTTCTTATATTTCCACTCCCCTTCGAAACCAGAATCAACGATGAAAAGCATTGAGAAGCTGAGACTAGTGGGGAAGCTGGCTCGCCGCTGCAATTAAAGTGGCAAGTGAATGTGATGGTTGGGAAGACTCCGCGTTCGATGAGGTAGATTCCGAAGCTCCTTCGTCTTTGGATTCGTCCGGAGCGGAGGTAGAGAGGGGCTGTTTGCCATTAGGGAATTTAATGCCCAGAGTGGCAAGAGCAGCATTCCATTCCAGCTCAAATTTCGCCATAGACGCCTTTAAAACCTCATTCTCTCGTTTGAGCTCGTTGATCGCGTCATCTTCCTCCACTTCCATGTCTGGAACGGTGTCCGTCGAGGAAGTAGACGTTATTGAAGCAAGGGAAGATGACTGGACGGAAGCAAGAGATCGTGTAGAGGATGAGAGAGATAATACGGTTGATCGAGGAGTCACGTATGGTGTTGGAAGCCCTTGGTCAACAGACGTAGGAATAGCGTTTGCAGAAGCTCCCAGAGCTGCTCGAAGGACCCGCACCTCATCTTCGAGTTCGGCTACCCGGCCGTCGAGGTAGACTAGCCTCGCGGACTTCGGTCGTTTAGTATTCCATCCCAATGGACTCTCGTATTCAGAATCTCACCTTCAGAGCTCTACACTTCCTGCTCGCAAGTTTGTTTCTCTCCCTTCGATTTTTAGCTCGAAGAGACAAGGTTTCCGCGTCGACTTGTGAGGAATGGGGCAGTGAGAGACCGTTGGTTGGCGTGCTCGTTTCGCCATTAGTGGTGGTAGTGGAGTTAGGCGGTGGAGGAGAAGGAGAGGGCGATTGGGACATCGCGGACATCTGAGGCGAGATCAGTGCGCCACTCAAGACGAAGGCGGCAAGTGGGCGACTAGTGGTGGTAAACGGTCAAGTTGATGAGTGATGATGGACTGTGACTCAGCAAAATCAAAACTGCACAGAAGCCACGTGGTACTAACTTTTGAGCTCTTTCCAGGTGCACAACAGTGTGCTTGAACGTTGCGGACATAATCTTTGTTCTACTTCACTCCAGAATGCTCTCAAGGCCCCTAGTCATGACCGAATCAAGTTCGACTCTCAACGTCTCTCATGACCATCGTATGGTGTGTAAACCGTTACTGCTGAGCTCAGCGCTACCTAGGACGAACAGGCAAGGTATAATCGTATGACCTGATCACAGAAGCGCCTTTCCTCACTGAAGGTGACCTGCTGGCTTATACCACACTCCGACACTCGAGGGGGTTTTGGATTCTTTCAATCATGAGTCACCGATCGCGTTCATGAGTAATTCGCGTTCGTGAGCAATCCATTGCTCATGGTACGCGTCGGTTTGATTTCAAATTTAGCCTTCCACGACCAATGTCCTGCAAGGCAACAGTGTAGGAGGCTCCGACCGTCGTCGACCGATACGCCATGAGCACTTTGCCGTAGGTTTATACTGCATAGGGAATGACTACACTATCCCAAAAACAAATCGGAATTGCGAACAGTTCTTTCATTTCAAGAACTGAAAAAGAGTTCGCATTTCAGAAAAGGCCTACGATGTATGAGCCAAGTCGGTGTTCCCGACAAAATCGATTAGCATTTCGTCCAAAACTCGTCTTCGTTGAACAAAGTTTTCCGTTGCAAGACCTAGACTGAGATATGTAACTATAACTTATATTTTCCGCATTGATAGTATACGCTCATGAAATAGGTCAAAGCATAACGACGTATGGCGATAATGGTTACAGAGTGCAGGGTACTCTTCGGGAAATGGGCGAACGAGTGATAGGATTCAATTACTGGACATGTGCGGCTAGACTTTTGCGCAAAGTTAGAATGCGGAGCCGTCACATAGTAAGTTTGAAAGGAGGAATTCGGGAATGGGTTTACTGGTAGAATACAGCTCCCTTCGTCAAGTTTGGATGCCAGTGAACTTCAGATATATTCACAGGGAGGATGAGGAAGTACATGGCCATGAGGGCCAGGTTTTGGAACGTTCCTAAGCTAGGAGCGTCGAAGACAAGAGAACAACGTTGCATTTCTCTGATTTGAAGAGGACTTTCGATGTCGTTCAATGTTCCGCCCGGTGGATCTGAATATATAATTCTTCTGGAAGTTCTTATAGCGACGAAGATTCACTGAACGAGTGAGTTAAGGAATCCGAGGATCATCCAATGGATGGACGAAATTTCAGTCAATATTATGACAATAAAGGGATTTGATTGACGGAGACCATCCCGTGCCCTTATCCTGATGCAAAAATGGAGGACGTAGAGTGACAGCCGAGCTAGGTTCTTTCGAGTGCCAACAGAGAAAAGGAACATGGAGGGTCCAGCAAGTTAACGACACCAAGATTCCTGGGTTCTGGCGTTGGACCGTGGCGGGATATGAGGGTAGATGAAGATTTGATTGGGAAATTTAATCTTCGCAGGTGGGAAACTGGCCGCAAGCAAGGGAGCAAAACCAGAGCGCCAGATATCACACTGGGCTGAATTTGGGTGAATGGGAATATGCTGTGAAAGGTTGGGAGCAGGAATGAACAAGCGCTGACACGCCTTACTCAGCGACTAATCCGACGGGTACTCCGGGACCAACTCTACCACCGCCAGAATTCTACGCCAACCTGAAATTTATCTTGTTCCGATCCGTACTAGATCCGTAGAATGTACTTGTCTGCCTCACCTCGTCAGCTCACTTGCTTCTAGCTAGTACAACTACTTGTACAGCTCACGTCGTCTCTTTACGGAGGGCTCCCTCGATAGTCCAACGCTCAGCGATTATTCCAAAATGACCAAGCCATCAAGTGATTCGGAATCCGGAGGGCCTCTTTCCTTTGCGCAACCCATACGCGTCGTCGTCAATTTCGTACATTGGGAAGAGGGATTTCGAAAAGATGCAAGCAAGCAGTTTCTCCGCGAAGTCACAACATGGCCTTTTTGACGAAACTTGGTATGTTTTGTGTGTGTGTGTGTGTGTGTGTGTTCTCAATTCGTGACGGGACTCATAAGTACTCATGAAACTTGAAGGCGTACGAACTAAATGATGAAACATTTCGTCAAAGTTTCGAAGCGTGATTGCTGTTCAACAAGCGCGGTAAATTCAAGGGGTTTGTGCCCAGTTTGTGCATTTATCGGTGGTAAAGCTGGTGAAGTCACGAATCGAAGGCTTGACAAGGCTTGGTTCGATCGAAGGGACCGTTCAGCAACGGGCATTATTTTCGCCTGCTGCGAAACCTAGATTTTTCTTTCCCCACCCACAGGCACTCCAGATCGTACAGTCACTTCTCTTCTTCCTGTCTTTCACAAATTGGCTTGGAAGAACCCGTTCGGTATGTCGGATCGGTTCTCAAGCTGTTACTGACTCACAGTTCACAAGAGTTCACAGTCATGCCTAAAGTTCAGTTCCCGTAGGCATACATAGCCAGAACCAGCAACCCCGTCGCTTGTTTGCTCAAACCCGTTCAAATCAAGTCCCTTCTGGAGAGTTTCATACAATGTACATGTAGAGCCGAAGGACCTTTCCGAAGAGCTAATCACCAAGCGCTGATAGCTCGCTTACCTTGACATCCAGGGATCCCGGGTGATTACTTATTTAAATGGAAGGTTTTGGTTCTGACGAATTCATTGCAAACGTCATGGTCGCCCTCGAGACATCTTCACTCACATTTGAGACCCACACCACTGGACTGTCGTTGTTGAACTCTGCGAAATGTTATCGACCTCTGCAATCAGACTCAACGCGAGATGATCAGGTAAAGCAGGGACTGGTGTTGTTGATGGCTCATGGAACTGGATATCGTGCGTATATTTATGTATCCCCGCCATGATGTTGATTTTGAGTCTTGTTTTCTTCGTTCTCAGATAAAGAACACTGGGAACCAACAATCGAACACTTATTCGATCTTGAATCCGAGTTTACATCAACAAAAACGCCGCCAACACCTACTATCCGCGAATGCTGGGCAATAGATGTCCAGAATCACGGCGAAGCTGCAATGTTAAACGAACAGATTACTAGAGAGAAACCGGAGGCTTGGTGTAAGCATCGTTCTGCTATACATAGTAGGTATTTGTACTGACTGTTATCAAAGCAATTTGGGACTATGCCGACTCGTTCGTCACCCTCAGACGAGACATCCTTGGTTCTAACCCCAGTTACCGAGATAACAAGTTCGTCTTGGTCGCTCATTCCGCCAGTGCTACTGCTGCGTGAGTTGTTGTCCTTCTACCCCATACTCATTAAACCGCGATTAACTGTAACAAACCACCAGCATCCTCGCAACAACCTTCTTCCCCCTCCCCATTCTCCAAACTCAAAATATCTTTCACTCTCTCGTCCTAATTGAGCCCGCAATCGCACCTACTCCCGCATTCGTTGATTCCGCCCTACATACGCCTCTATATCGCGCGATATCACTTCTCATGACAAATCGCAAAGACACTTGGGCGTCGAAGGAAGAAGCGAGGGTATGGATGGAGAAGAAAATACCTTGGGGAATGTGGGATGCAAGGGTGTTAAAGGCATATGTTGACTTCGGGTTGGTGGATAACGCGAAAGGAGGAGTGACGCTGAGTTGCACGAGACAAACGGAGGCATTGGCTTATGAGAGGGGAATAAGACAGAGTTTGCCTGGGCTGTGGCAGCTGAATCTGCTGTGCAGTGCGAATGCTCATGTAGGCGATAACGAAGCAGGTACAAGAACGGCGTCTAAAACAAAAGAAAACTATAAACCAATCATCCCAATTCACATCGTGTGGGGTGACATTGATGATTTATTCTCGCGAGAGATGAAGGATCGTTTGGAGGATTTAGAACAAGGGAGGGTGTTCACTTCTGTGACGAGGGTTGAGGACGTTGGGCATATGGTCAGTATGGGCTCAAAGTTCGTTGGGGTTGCATTTGATTCCATTAATTAGATGATACAAACGTCTCCTCAAGCAACAGCGAAGGCTTTATGGGACATATTTTCAGAATCGACCCCCGACGCGGTAAGTTTTTTAGGAGAGAATTCTGAAGATCAGGGGACGCAGAAGCCAAGGAATCCACGTCGGGGTAATTTGCATAGCAGACTTTGATAGGACACGCAGTGACATAAGAGTAGCTATTTAATGTGGTACACTACATGCTTTTGAGATGATCTCCAGGGACCAACATCTTTAGGGAGCGCACTGGTTAGTATAGCACATCTGGGCTGAGTGAATGTAGTGAATGTAGCGAATGGAATGAGTCAGAGATAGATAGAAATTTTGTGAGTGGTCAACACAGCAGTCAGCAAACAGAGGAGTTGGGATACATTCAGCTTCAGTTGAACAAGGCAAAGATACTCAATAGTAGATTTATAATTGCTGGCAACTTTCAACTACTATGTAGTACAGAACTAATCTGGGTGCCTGACTATTGGAAATACAACAAGAAATTCTACCTAAGCCAGATTAAAGAGCCGCAGAGTAACCAATGTAGTGGGCAATTTAGTTTACCATTACAGTTCGACTTTCATTGGCACCTTCTGGGAAATAGTGCTGATACCAGCCCGATGCTTGATCATGTGTAAGGTCATTAAGGACATTGATATTCTGAAGCTCTGGCTAAAAAGAACAGGCATCATCAAGCTAGCAAGCATGACTAGATATGGAGAAAACATACCAAATTCAGGGCAGGGCTTGGAACATTACCTGTTTTCATTATGAACAGCAGCAAATGGCATCCTGAGACCATTGCCTTTTGACTGGTTACTTAAGACAACTAACTCTCGTCTCATGCGACCAACATCATCACGAAGGCCTTGGACTTCCTGAAGAATAGGGGTAAGAGCTGCTTGGAGAGCATCATTGAACCAAGCTGGGACTGCATCTATGTAAAATATGATAGAGTCTACATATATTGTTATCGAACATGTTAACCTCAGCGTTTCGAAGAAAGCTCTGTGTATATAATATATACCTATCGAACGTGTTAACTAACACAAGAATAAATAAGGTTAGAATAAATAAAAGATGTATAAGTAACGAACTCACCCTCAGCGTTTCGAAGAAAGCTGAGGGCGGGGAAGTTTCGTATTTCCTGAATATAAGTAATATGGACCGTCGGTGGAACAGATACGAAACATAAGATAAGAAAATCTAAATGAAATATATATCGTCGAAGTGTACCTGGCCGGACTCGTATAGCCTGCTTTGGCCTAATGTCCGTATTCGTCTAACACTCCCCTAGTCTCGGTCAGGGACCAACTTCGTAAGACCAAGAAGGGAGACTTGTCGACTGTGAAGAGAGGCACCAAGAGACTTGGTGAGGATATCAGATGGATTCTCCTCCGAAGGGATATACTCGATAGTAATGTCACCGTTCTCCACCGCATCCCGAAGAAAATGATACCTGATATCAATGTGTTTCACATGCGAGTGGAATTTCGGGTTCTCGGATATCACCTTGCTTGCAATGGTCCTTTCTTCCTCGATATTATTAGCGCGCGCGAAAATCGTCTCACGGCACCAGCGTTAATCTCAGACATCTTGTAGGCGGCCGCACATCCCCCTTCCTGCTTTGCAGTGTCCGCCATTTGTCTTCAATTGCGCGAGATCGCCAGACCATGTTCAATCTTACACCCCTTACTCAGTGAGGTTTTGCCACCTGTATATAAATCAACGCCCTGTGTGTTGTTGGATACAGCACCAGCAATGTACGACATTGTATAATATACCACAACCATTGTAACTACCTCTGAAGTAGGGGGCTGATTGACACGCGATCGCTATTTAGGTCGCCAAACCGGTGACTCAAGCAAGGTTTGTGTCCCCAGGGGGACCAAGAAGGGAGACTTGTCGACTGTGAAGAGAGGCACCAAGAGACTTGGTGAGGATATCAGATGGATTCTCCTCCGAAGGGATATACTCGATAGTAATGTCACCGTTCTCCACCGCATCCCGAAGAAAATGATACCTGATATCAATGTGTTTCACATGCGAGTGGAATTTCGGGTTCTCGGATATCGCAATAGCACCTTGATTATCACACCATATGAGAAAAGGACGAGGGATACTGTGGCCTGATTCTGAGAGGAAAGAGTGTATCCATTTGGCTTGCTGAACAGCTTTGGCTAGGGCGATGTATTCAGCTTCTGTAGTCGATAATGCCACAACGTCCTGACATTTTGACATCCAGAATGTGGGTCCTCCAGCCATCATGGTCAGAACTCCAGAGGTGGAACGACGAGAGTCTACACACGAAGCGTAGTCGGCGTCTGCGTACACAATCGGGGTTAGTCCACCAGGAGCTTTCCGAGTGTAGGTAATCCCAAAATCCCGAGTGCCACTAATATAACGCACTAGGTGCATTAGATATTGCCAATGGACCTTACGAGGATCATGAGCAAAACGGCTAAGAACGTTCGCGGCGTGTGCTATATCGGGACGACAAGCCGCTGCACCAAATTGAATAGCCCCGAGGATTTCTCGGTAGGGCTTCTCCCGCATAAACTCGATATCGTCTGGAGGGGGAGGAGATGTTCCTATCAAAAGGACTGCGCCAGTCAGGAGAGGAGTCGATTTGGGTTTCACATCTTGAAGGCCATGATGGTTGAGGAGATTGTTCCAGTAAGCGGGCATGGATAAGGTAGCTGTTCCTTGGTCTCTGTCGTGCGTAAGCTTCATTCCAAGGGCAAACTGCACGCTGTCTGTTTCCTTGACTCTATATTTCAACCCGATCTCCATTTTGGCCTTTTCCATCTCCTGAATTGACGAAGATCCACCGAGAGTATCATCCGTATATGTGCCGGTCATGGTCTCCCCTGTCCTAGTTATTCGACTCCTAACGCATTGGTCGGCTTGATTTCGAGTATATCCAAGCTCCCTGTACGTCCCGTCAAGGGTCTTCCACCAATTTCTACCCACTTGCATCATGCCGTAGATAGATTTTCTAATTCGCATGACCTTTCCGGTACCTCTCCCAGGGAACCCTTCGGGAGGCCACGCATATATCTCTTCATTGAGATCAGCGTTGAGATAAGCCGACGCGAAGTCGATTTGCCATATGTGGTATCCGAGAGTGACCCACAGAGCAATGAGTATTCTGAGAGATTCGAACCGAAGTACAGCTGCAAACGTGTGGTGGTAATCCCTCCCTTCCTCTTGAGTCCTCCCATTAACAACCAGGCGTGCCTTTTCTTCGACGATTTTCCCGTTTCCATTGAACTTATGAGCTAATACCCACAGGGGAACTAAGATGGTAGCTCCAGCTGGAGGATCCTGTAGAGGCCCGAAGACGTCGAACTCCCTCATGCGTTGTATTTCCTTTTCAATGGCCGGAGACCACCTGTCTGGGTCTTCCATGGCCTTGGAGTAGCTCTTAGGGACTGGAGGTATGCCGATAGCCGTGAGTGCGGTGTTGTAGTCCAATGATACTTCGTTAAATCCCTCCACTACAGATGCTAGGAATGCACGAGGTTGGGTAGGAGGAATCTGCGACGTGTTTGGTACTAGCAAAGAAATAGAAAGTCAATTTGAACAACGAAGAGGAATGCTAGGATCAGGCTGGAATTTAGTTCGAGTCCGTCGAGTGGGATTTTGATTTGGATTTTGAAGATTTTGATCGGGCTTAATCGGCAGCATGGTCTCCGAGGTATCTGTGGCGTCCGAGGTGTTTATGGCGTTAGGCAGAAGTAGTGGAATGTGTTCGTAATTCCCTTGATCTTCTTCCTCCCCTCGTCCTGGCGCCAGTGTACGCTGAGGAAGCCCTTCCTCAAAGGTAACATCTTGGCTAGAGATAACCTTTCCATTTGTGAGATATAATAAGTATACCCCTCGTTCTCCATACCCCACCATCCGACCTTCGACAGCTCTCAGATCTGTTTTTCCCAAACTCCCATCCACAATCGTCGCCCAACCTCGAGACCCGAACAGACGCAAGTGAGATATATCCTGGCGTACCCCCCAAAAAATTTCAGCCGGAATACGGAAACCGTTTCGCATTGAAGGTAGGAGATTCTCGGTGTATATGACATATGCCGCTGCCATAGCCCACAGGTTTTCGGGTAGTTGGGACTCGTGGAGGATGGTACGGACTTTCGCAAATGTAACACCGTGTTTCCTTTCGGCGACACCATTGGCTGAGGAGGAATATGCCGGAGTTTGTTCAATCCGTATGCCATGTAAGTCAGCCCACTTTTTCCATTTCTCATTTATAAACTCCTTCCCTCCATCAACCCGTACACATTTCAGTCTCTCCCCAGTCTGGTTTTCAGCAAACACTCAGTAATTTTCCACTGCCACAAGTGTCGATTCTGCTTCCTTATTCGCCAGGTAGTAGTCTTTGGTAAACTGTCAGCGACTGGTTCTAGTAACGGATGTCACCAGGCGTCACACTCAAGAAAACCTCAAATGGCGGAGCAATAAAGAGAAACAAGCAAAGTTCTGGGCTAAACCAGGTAGAATAGACGAGATCAAAGCTAAGGAAATACAGCAAGTAACTACAGCTTATATACAAGTAAACAACCCTCCGCCCTACTAATGCCCAACGCCCCGGGTTAGTGGTAAACATGAGTAGAACATAAGTAAAGCAATGTGTAAGTAATGAAAGCTCAATCGTCATGCTGTATATGTGTTGTGAGACTGCTGTGTTTAATATAAGTAAATGAAAAGCGCATGTTGTATCAGTAAGCATAAATAATAGGTCAGGTGACAAGATAAGACAAGATATAGGATAAGGGAGATAGAAGATAAGACAAAAGATAAAAGATAAGACAAGATAAGGAAAAGATAAGATGAAAAAGAAGTGATCGTAACATTACCCCCCTCTTAAGGCGCGAATTCCATGACGCGCAAGTCGATTGACAAGTGCTTCAGATGGCATGTTACTTGGGATTGGTTCTATGTCGGATGTAGGGATTGGTCGGAATAATTCAGTGGGAAACTGAGTAATCGGAATCTCGATCCGTTTAAGGACTCGAGGCCTGGGCTTGTTAGGATACTTCTTATGGAAGTCCTGAACAGCTTCCTTGGCATTCGTCATATTAGCTGCAGGTTCCCACGTCATTTCATGCGGTCCATAACCTTCCCATTTTACCTTGTATTGGATGCCATTCCGATACTTGCGTGAGTCAACTACTTCTTCTACCTCGTATTCTTCTTCTTCTCCTACTACTTCTGGAGGTGGTTCGGTGTTTCGGGGTTGTGTGGGGAACTGGGGTTCATGGTACGGGGATAGGTGTGTTTCGTTGAAGACATTATGGATTCTTTTCCATGTGCGAGGGATGTCGAGTTTGTATGAGCCGGGTCCGATTTTTTCAAGAACTTTAAACGGTCCAAATCGTTTGTCACCGAGTTTCTTCATTGGACGATCTGTCGTTATGTTAGTTCCTTCGAGCCAAACTTTATCACCAGCATTATATTCTATCGCCTCGTTCCGGTGTTTGTCATATTGGCGCTTCATGTCCTCAGCGGCTTTTTTCAGTGCCGATCCTACTTCTTCTCTGATCTGTTTCATACTATCGGCAAACTCCTGGGCCGTCGGGTTTTTTGACGTCATCCTCGGCGTGGTTCCTTTGTATGGGTGTCTGCCGTTATCTGCGTAGAAGGGTGAAACTTTTGTGGCTGAGTGTACTCGGTCGTTATACGCAAACTCCATCATAGGAAGCCATTCATGCCAGTCACTCTGATGATGGTTCACGAAAAGGCGGATGTAATGTTCAATTTCTTGATTTATCCGTTCCGTCTGGCCATTAGTCTGAGGGTGGTATGCAGTTGTATAGTTGCTTTCGATTCCCAGCAACTTGTACAGTTCCTTCATGAAGCGGGCGTGGTACTGAGGGCCTCGATCATGGACAATCTTCCGGGGCATTCCATGGACTGGGAATACTTTGTCACGATAGACACGTGCCATCCCTTCAGATGTTATCGTAGTATGCGTGGCAAAGAGTCGTAATCTCTTCGTGAAGTGATCAACAAACACGCTGATGGCATTATACCCTCCAGACTCCGGTAACTCGCCGATCATATCCGTTCCGATGATTTCCCAAGGCTCAGATGGTACATCATGTGGATGTAATGGTCCTACAGGCTTGGTACGATGTGTCTTTGTAGCTTGACATTTTTCGCAGCCTTCCACGTAGATCCTGACGTCGCGACTGATTCCTGGCCACCAGTAATTGCGTGTAATCAACTCAATGGTTTTATAGCGGCCGGGGTGTCCTGCTGTCTGGGCATCATGATGTACCTGTATGATCCGTCCTCTGAGTTCTTTGTCCTTAGGGACATAGATACGTCCTTGCCAAACTGCTAGTCCATCCTCAGTCTCAAGCCATTCCTTGTCTTTAGATTCTAGGGCGACTTGTACAAGCTTGTCTCGCTGGTTTTTCTTTCTACGGATGAGATTAAGTAGATCATCTTCGGGGGTCGACGTCTGATCCGTTATCTGAGAAATGAAAAATTCTGGTTTTAGCAGCGTGACGTTGGTATTGTCATTCTCCCCTTTCTCAAGGCCTGACATCCGTGACAGGGCATCGGCTTTTCCCATTGATTTCCCAGGCTTATGGAAGAGCTCGATATGGTACTCTGCAATTTCGACTACCCATCTGGCTTGTCGTCGGTTCAACTTCTGAGGTTTCCGGAAATACTGGAGATTTTGGTGATCTGTAAAGACTTCAACAGGTTCTTTCGCGCCCAGTAAGTACTGCCTCCAGTCCGAGAGGGAGTCCATGATGGCCATCATCTCCTTGTCGTAGATTTCATAGTTCCGTTCAACCTCATTGAGTGACCTGGACCTGAAAGCTACCGGTCTCCACTTTCCGTCAACGTTCTGTGACAAGACTGCACCATTAGCGTAGTCAGAGGAATCGGCTTCAACTTGGAACTTTCCAGCTTCTCTCGGGATAATGAGAGTGACGTCTTCGATGATCCGGTCTTTCAACCGATCGAACGCATCCTGTTCAAGAGATGTCCATTCCCAAGTCGCATTCCCTGTGAGCCGTGTTAGGGGTTTGGCAATTTTACTGAAATCTCGGATGAACCGGCGGAAGAAGTTGCAAAACCCTAAAAACGATTGTAGTTCACGTTTTTTCTCTGGTGGCTGCCAGGTTCGAACTGCTTCAACCTTTTTTGGGTCCATCCGGATTTGTCCATTGCCTACGATGATTCCGAGATATTCGACCTCCTTAGCCTCAAAGGTACACTTTTCGGGTTTCAAGTACAGCTTATTGTCTTTTAGGATATCAAGAACCTTTCTGACAATGACTCGGTGTTCCTCAATGTTGTCCGTGAAGATAAGGATATCATCCATGTAGACAATGACATGTCCTTGATCAATTAACTCTCGAAGGATGTGATTCATGAACGCTTGGAACGTGGCGGGTGAATTTGTAAGTCCGAAAAACATGACCGTAGGCTCAAACAAGCCTCTGTTTGTCCGGAACGCTGCTTTCCATTCGTCTCCTTCCTTGATCCGGATGTTATTGAATCCCCATCGGACGTCCATCTTGGTGAAGATTTTGGAATTCTTTAGCTTATCGATGAGTTCCTGAATCAATGGGAGTGGATACCGATTCTTGACAGTCATGTCATTCAGCTTTCGATAATCCTGTACGGGCCGTAGCGTTCCATCTTTCTTTTTGACAAAGAAGAAAGGTGAAGCCATGGGCGAACGTGATGGTCGTATTCGTCCCGATCTAAGGTTCTCTTCCAGGAATTCGTCTAAAGCCTTCTGTTCTGGTGGACTGAGGGGATAAACTTTGCAATCAACTGGCTTAGAGCCTGGCGTTAATTCTATAGCATGATCCCATGGACGTCTTTCCGGCATTTGGTCAAAATCCTTTTTACTAAATTCATCAGCATACTCGGCAAGGTACGGAGTAGCGGCATCTGTAGTAGTGGTTTGTACTTTGATATGACCTTGGTCGGAGAGATACCCATTCCAATCGAACCAGAAGATCCTTTCACTGTCGACAAGCTTTTCCTCTGTACCATCATCCTCAGGTGATTCATAGTGTGGCAAATACCCGCATTTGTCAGGACAATGTTCGAACGTCAACGTAGATTCCTTCCAATCAATACTGGGATTATGATAACGTAGCCAATCTATGCCTAGGAAGATATCCGTCTTGCCTAAATTGGTAACTGCCATATCTATTCGTTCGGCATGATCACTTATCACCATTCGGACTTGTACGTAACCTTCTATGGAACCATTTTTGTTCAGAGTGCCATCAGCATTATAGACCGGCATTTTGACTGGTAACTCCTTAACAGTGAGCTGGTGCTGTTCTACAAAATCCTTATTGATACAGGATCCTGTGGCTCCGCTGTCTAGGAGGGCTTCCGTTTCAATCTGTACACCATTGTCGATATTCTCAATAGTCGTTCGCAACTTTAGCTCACGTCCTCGGGTACCTCGGACGAATCTCTTACGACTTTTGAGATTGGTAACTGCTTCTGTTGCGGTTGCATGGTTCAGATTTCGTATAGCCAATACCGTTTCTTCCGATGCTTCTCTGACACGACTTTCAGGCATCCAGGCTCTAAGGATTCCTATAGCCATGGGAAGTTTGTCCATTTGTAACCGCTGCGCCACCCATTCAGGTGTGTTTGGTTCATATCTCACAGGTTTTTTCTCAGTTCGGTTCGTCATTGTAGATAAGTTATTTTCATTGGGTGTACCAGTACTACCGAATTCAAAACTAAATTGACTGTCTACATATGATGATGACGAAAAGTCCGATACTGATTCTGAGATTAGCCCCGGCAGACCTGCGTCTACTGCTGGGGCAGGACAAAACCCAATTCTTTGGCCATAGCCTCCTGATCCTCCTGTGTCATTCGGCTCCACATGCCTCTGACAAATTGCGGCTTCGGCACTTTCTCTGGACAGAACTTCGCAATGTGGCCTTGCTTGCCACAATGGAAGCATTCTCTGTTACGACGCGCAGCGTCAATGTCCATTGGTCTGCCTGCACCTTTGAAAGTGGTTCCGGTACCGTCTTTCCTATCCTGGGTAGGTACCGCAGGAGTTGGAGCCTTAGTTACGGGAGCCTGTGTCGTCTGTGGTTGCCATCTCTGGCTACTCGGTCCCTGCCCAGCATTCCGCTGGTATCTGTTTGACCAGTTACGTCGCATTTCCTCACGATGCCACCACATGTTATCGATACTAATGATCTTCTGTTTGAGCTCATCGAATTTCTCGATTCGCTCATTGCTGGTGCCATATACCTGATCGATTAATTTCGGCTTTACGTTCATTTCGATCAGCCTGATGACGTAGGGGGCATCTTTGGCATATCCGGCGTCTCGCATGATAACTTCAAACTCCTTGAAGAAATCCTCTGCCCTCTCACTGGGGCCTTGACGGAGATGCTCTAGCTTCTCCTGTGCGTTCTCTGTGAGCCCTTTGTCTAGGAAGGAGGCATTCAATGCGTCCTTGAATCTTTCCATGTGACTCGCCATTCTTCCTCGTCGTCATTGAAGTTATTGTCCGTATAATTCTGGACCCAGCTACTGACTTTGGGACCTCGCATATACGAGACCGCAATGTCAATTCTTTCACTGTCTGTAACAATCCTATTCCTTGGATCACGAATGTAGGCAAGAGGGTACGGCGCCACTCTTTGAACTGG